>CAMZMU010000040.1:65839563-66564866 GCA_947311845.1 Poa pratensis
CACTTGGAAACACTTGATTCTTACTTTCTGCGCCTAGCTGAAAGGCGTTAAAGAAAAGCGCTTATGGGAGACAACCCATTATTTTATTTCTGCAATTTTTCTTTTTTTGAGTCAAGGAGTTGTTTACTTCTGTAACAATTCCTTTGTATCTTTATTTTATCGCATTGTTGTGCCAAGTATTGCCTCTAATAGGAAGATGATGCTAGATTTGGATTTCTGCGCAGGAACAGATTTCTGCTGTTCACCGTTTTAATTCTGTAAAATCACAGAAAAATTATTTAAATCTGCAAATTTTTTGCGTGATCCTCAGATATGTACGCATCTTTCGTTAGTTTAAAGTTTTTCGATCTGAGCAACGTAAGTGCCTCGAAAAAATTCGTCTTTGCGGACTGTTCTGTTTAGACAGATTCTGTCTTTTATTTTTCGCATTCTCTCTTTTACTAGTGTTGAGTGGAATTCTTTTTTAGGGTGAAGAGCTTCACATAACATCAGTGGCAGTAGCTAATGTTAAAAGTAACGGTCATGTTTGTGTCCTTATAGAACATGTGAGTTTTTGATTGTGCACTAACCCTCTAATGAGAATTACTTTGAGTTTGGTGTGGCGGAAGTTTTCAAGGGTCAAGAGAGAAGGATGATATAATGTGATCAAGAAGAGTGAAGAGCTTAAGCTTGGGGATGCTCCCATGGATCACCCCAGCATATTTCAAGAAGACTCAAGCGTCTAAGCTTGGGGATGCCCAAGGCATCCCCTTCTTCATCAGCAACTTATCAGGTCATCTCTAGTGAAACTATATTTTAATTCTTTCACATCATATGTGCTTTACTTGGAGCGTCTGTGTGCTTTTATTTTCAGTATTTTATTTTTTATGGTCAACTTGATTGGACCCCAGCATTCTTGATTGGGAGAGAGACACGCTCCGCTTTTTCATATGAATACTCCTATTCTTCACTTATACTTGTTGAGTATTCTTATCTAGCTATTGCTATGCTTTTAGCTCCTGTTTTGCATGCATCTCTTATTCAGAGCTGTTAGTTCTTTTAAAGAAAGTACTCTCTTGCTTCACTTATAATTGTTTGGAGAGTTTATGTTGAAATAAATTGATTGGTGTTTGGTTGGAACAGAAAATGTTGCATGTGGTAGATGGTATAATGGAAAAAGCTTACATATTCTTGTAGATCATGTATTGGATAATTTGATACTTGTCAATTGTTTTGAGTTATCAAGTAGTTCATGTTTAAGCTTTTGTATCATGTAGTTAAAACCTATTAATGAAGAACTACCGTAAAGCTCGTTGAAATTTGGTTTGCATGATTGGTATCTCTAAGGTCTAGATATTTTCTAGTAAAAGGGTTTGGTTAACAAGGAAGACAGTGTAGAGTCTTATAATGCTTGCAATATGTTTTCATATAAGCTTGCTGTGTCGGTTGATATCCTGTGTTTGCTTCAAATAACCTTGCTAGCCTAAACTCTGTACTGAGAGGGAATGCTTCTCGTGCATCCAAAACCTTGAGCCAAAATCCATGCCATCTGTGTCCACCATAACTACCTATATGTGGTATTTCCTTGCCATTCCAAGTAAATTTTTCATGTGCTACCTTTAAACTATTCAAACTTATTACTCCTATTTTGTGTCAATGTTTACCAAGCTCATGAGGACGGGGTGGATGTCTTTATGTCAACTGTCAAACAGACTTTACCACCGGACTAGCGGCATATACATCCGCTTATCCATTAATTTTGCAAAAAGAGCTGGCAAATGGGGTGCCCAGTCCCAATTAATTACAACTTTAACCGCTTAATTCTCTTCACATTTTTGCCCTGATTTATCAGTCAAGCAATGACAAACAGTGAAATATCTGCATGTGTAAACAAAAGAGAAAGAGGGATGATCTGCCTTGCTGGTAGAAATAACGTCCTTCATGGGAGCCGCTCTTAAAAGTCTGGTTGGCAGGGGTCATATTGTACTTTCCATTTTCTGATTCGTTGACAATTAACAAACACCTCTCAAAACTTATTTTTACTCTCTATATGATTTCAAAAACTTAAAAAGCTCTAGCACATGATTTAATCCCTGCTTCCCTCTGCGAAGGGCCTTTCTTTTACTTTTATGTTGAGTCAGTTTTCCTACTTCTTTCTATCTTAGAAGCAAACACTAGTGTCAACTTTGGTGCAACAATTTTTATATGCTCGTATATTGCACTTATTATATGCTTTGTGTTGACAAATATCCATGAGATATATATGTTGAAAGTTGAAAGCAATTGCTGAAACTTAAATCTTCCTTTGTGTTGGTTAAATACCTTTTACTTAGAATCTATTGCTTTATGAGTTAACTCTTATGCAAAACTCCTTGATGCTTGTCTCGAAAGTACTATTCATGAAAAGTTTTTGCTTATATGATTCAGTTGTTTGCTCATTGTCTACTTGCTAGCAAACTATAGACCATTGACCTGGATCACTTCATTCATAACATGTGCTTTACAATATTATTTGATCAAGATTATGATTGTGGCATGTCACCTCAGAAATTATTTTGTTTTTATCGTTTTACCTACTCGAGGACGAGTAGAACTAAGCTTGGGGATGCTTGATACGTCTCAAACGTATCTATAATTTCTGATGTTCCATGTTGATATTATACCAATTGTTACATGTTTTATATACACTTCATAGCATTTTTATGCATTTTCTGGGACTAACCTATTAACAAGATGCCACTGTGCCAGTTCCTGTTTTCTGCTGTTTTTGTATTCCAGAAAAGCTAGTCTGGAAATATTCTCGGAATTGGACGAAACTTGGACAGAACCTCCTATTTTTCCAACACGAAGACGGAGTCCAGAGGAGACACGGAGGGGAGCCACGTGGCACCCACACCATGGGGCCGCGCGGGCCCCCCCTGCCGCGCCGTGGTGTGGTGTGGGGCCCTCGTGGCTCCGCAGCCGCCGCCCTTTCGCCTATTTATTCCTCCCGACGCGAAAACCCTAAATACCCGAGCCATTATCCATGAAAAGTTCCAGAGACGCCGCCGCCGTCAACCCTAGCTCGGGAGGGTTCAGAAGCTCTTCCCGGCACCCTGTCGGAGAGGGGAATCATCACCGGAGGGCTCTACATCACCATGCCTGCTTCCGGAGTGATGCGTGAGTAGTTTATCCTTGGACTACGGGTCATGGCAGTAGCTAGATGGTTGTCTCTCCACTTTATGCTATCATGTTTAGATCTTGTGAGCTGCCTATCATGATCAAGATCATCTTATTGTAATGCTACATGTTATGTTTGCTGGGATCCGATGAATATTGAATACTATGTCAAGTTAATTATCAATCTATCTTATATGTTATTTATGATCTTGCATGCTTTCCGTTACTAGTAGATGCTTTGGCCAAGTAGATGCTTGTAACTCCAAGAGTGAGTATTTATGCTAGATAGTGGGTTCATGCCTCCGGTAATCTGGGAGAGTGACAATAACTTCTAAGATTGTGGATGTGCTGTTGCCACTAGGGATAAAATAACCGATGCTTAGCTTAAGGGTACGCCGTTAGGTCTAATGCATTTGTTTACTTTACGCACATTACTTAATGCAATTATCCGTTGTTTGCAACTTAATACCAACGGGGAACTCGGTATGACAACCTGGCGGTGGATTATTAGTCATAGACGCTGTTGGATAACGGTCTATATATTTTGTCGTAATGCCCACATGAATATCATAGTAATCATCATGTCATATATATGCATTGTTATGCGCTTAATATTTTGTCAATTGCCCTGCTGTAATTTGTTCACCCAGCATGTTAGTTATCTTTTACGGAGAGACACCACTAGTGAACTGTGGACCCCGGTCCATTCTTTTACACTGATAATACAACCAACTGCAAACACTGTTCCTTTTCATTCTCTGCAATTTACTACTGTTTTCCACACCATACGTTTAATCCTTTGTTTTCAGCAAGCCGGTGAGATTGACAACCTCACTGTTTCGTTGGGGCAAAGTAGTTTGATTGTGTTGTGTGCAGATTCCACGTCGGCGCCGGATTCCCTGGTGTTGCGCCGTGCCATATTCCGCCACCAACAACCTTCAGAAGTGATTTCTTGCTCCTACTGGTCGATTAAACCTTGGTTTCATACTGAGGGAAACTGCTGCTATATTGCTTCATACCTTCCTCTTGGGGTTTCGCAGTGAACGTGTGATCCACGCAATCAAGTCACGAGTCGGTGAAAGAGAGGAAACGAGCACCGCCGCCCGTCGGAACCCCGCCAATTGCCTCCATTTCCCCCGCACAAGGAGGCCTCCCCCAGCAAAAGAACACTCCTGCCACCCTTCGGTAGAGGGCCCACCGCCACCGTGGGCTCAGGCCAACGTCAGCGGCGGGGGAGATAGTCGACGGGGAGGGGTTGGCAGCGGCGCCGGGGTTTGTCCCTGGCGTCGCTTTGGGGAGCTATTTTAAAATTCACAACAATTTTGTTAGTATATATATATATATATATATATATATTTAATGTCAGAAAAATTCTGAACTATTTTTCTCATATTCTATGTCAAATGTTTGAGTGAGCCGTAAAGTTTCAAATTGATAAATTATATGGTTTGAGAGATTAAAAAGAGAGATTGTTTGAGAGTGAAAAAGAAGAGTTAACACCGATCTTGATGCATCTATGAACAACCCAGATAGAGGGGTGTAACTGAGTCCATGTTCAGAAAACTGCTCTAAAAAATGTGAGCTAGTACTCCCTCCGTCCATGAAAAGATGTCTCAACTTTCTCTAAATTTACATGTATCTACACACTAAAGCTTGTCTAGATATATGCATATTTAGACAAAGTTGAGACATCCTTTTATGGACGGGACGGAGGGAGTACCACACAAGATCGATCGAGAGTGGTGTTTTGACCCGCGAGATCATATGCTTCTCTTAGAATAAAATTTTAAAATAAATAGTAAAATATTTTAAAACATTCTTAATTTTTTTTGGAGATGAACATATACGAATGTTCTACGTACCTGCCAAGTTTGGTGATATGTGTTGTGCTCCAAGCGAAAAAAACAAAATGAGTGCTCCAAAAAGATATTTTAAAAATCCCATTTTGGTCACCAAATTTGTTATTTTGCACAGAGCATCACAATTGTTATTTTACCACGAATTTGTGCATATATGTAGAAAATTTGTATGTGTTCTTCACCAACTGTTTTCAGAATGTTTTGAAATGTTTATCATTTTTTTTCAATCTTTTATTCTAACAGGAGCGTATAAACTCGGGAGCAATCGACAATTTCCGGGCTCAAGAGTCAAAACTCAACTGTTGATCACAGCAATAAAACACACTTATGTCGCTAACCTTTTCATACTGTTCTACACAAGAATACGTACAAGCATCACACTCGCGGAACTAATTGCTACTAAAATTTCTAGAACATATAATTTATTCCCTGACCACAGGCCGGTCAGTGGATCAGACTATGGTACAGGCGTTGGGATTCTCCTCGCTGAAGATGGCCGTGAGCCGTTTGGCGTCCGTGGCCATGCTGTAGATGCCCTCGCGCACCGGCGTCGGGTAGCACCACCTGTACTCGCCGGAGAAGTACTCGTGCCGCCTTGGCGTGCCCGCAGCGCCGAGCATCTCCCACCGAGTCAGCGGCGACGGTGCGTACCTGCCGTAACCGCCGTGCCCGTGCGGCGCCGCCGGGGAGTAGGCGTGCTGGTACTGGTGCTGGTTGCCGTACGCGGCGTCAACGCTCGTCCCTGCAGCCGATGCATGCTGGTATGCGTCGGCAACGTTCGGCGGCGGCGCTGATCCGGCGTATACCGGCCCAGCTGCCGTGTTGAAGCTGACGCGCTTGGACTTGGACTTCCTGCGCTTCCGGGGCTTCCCGGCTGCTCCGGACGGTGCGGCGGTGGCTGGGGCGAACGGGCCGTGGACTTGCGGTGGCTGCGCTGATGAGATAGCGTGGCTGGTGGTGGTGACGGTGCGTGCGGTTGGACGCACGTAGCATGTTTGGGCGTGAGGGTACGCCATGGCGTAGTCCAGCTTCTCCTTCCTCGTCCATCCCTTACGGCGACCTGTGAGACGGTGCAGCAAAATTGAGATGCACATCATGATAGGACTTTCGGTATGAATAAAACTTACCGTTGCATTTCTTGATGACCTTAGCTATGATCCGGCCCAAGATACAGCAACCCATTTGCCTCTCTGGAGCTGCCAATTCCATCTCACCGGCTCTCTCATCTGCATATACATGTGTACGCATACGTGAACTCATGGTATAGTTGGCTACTCAATTCAGCTTAATTAGGTCAATAACGGCTCTCTCTCTCTCTCTCAAACTCCTAAAACATGGATTGAAACGAATGATCTTTTGAGAGAATAGTCTTCTCTTGGTTGGTGCAGGAAAGATCTCTACTATATAATATGTCTTCAGGTGAGAGAATGATCTTGGAGATTTCTAGCACCGTAGTAGAGCCTCACGTCGGCTCTCTGGTCGGCGGCGAAGACGAACTCGATGAGCGAGCGGATCGGGCTAATCCCGGTCCGGTGGCGAAGAGGAGCAGGGTCTGCGCCGCGTCGGTGGGGGTGACCCTGTCGATCGGGAACCCCTTGCCCGTGACGGCGCCGAGCTCCACCACGTCCCCATCGCGGAGACCGCAGAGCTTCTCCGCCGTCCGAGTTCTTCTCCCCTTCTTGCCTTGAAAAGTTGGGGCAAACTCAAGCCCTGACGGCCTGCACTGTTGGAGTAGATGGGGAAGCGGCGCATCTGGACGCTGAGCTCCGCCTGGCGCCTCCGGCCTCCACCTCGCAAATTGGAGCAGCAGATGCGGCATCCGCCGTTCTGGACACCGAGCAGAGGTTTGCGCCCGCTAGCCTCACCCATCTAGCTGCTAGATTCTAGCACCTCTGCTCCATGGGACGATGGATTTTGTGCAAACTATGAGTAGCTGCAGCTGCGCTTGAATTCTCTCTGATGCTCTTTGATTTGGGACGATCAATTAGTTGTGGGGTGGCGGAAGACGACAGCCTGGTGCTGCTTGCGGGAAAGCGGCGAGGTGGCGGAAGGCGAGGAGCGAGCGAGCGGCGCGGGGACGGCGGTAGGTTGCGGGCGAGGCCGTCGACGCATCTGGGGCAGAGAATGCGATTAGGAAGTGATCGATCCAGGGTCGTGCTTTCGTGTGCGTACAGAATAGCAGATGGCTAAGGCTTGGCCGCTTGAGTACTTCGTGGGCCTACATGTCATGCCTGCATGTGTGTATTGCAATACTTATTATTTTAGGACGGAAGTGTCGTATAGTGAATGTATACATGCACGTAGCTGCGAGAAACAGTACTGATAGATTTGATTAATGCTAAAAGATTAGCTCACCCTTGACTGAATTTACTCAACGATTTCCTTGGCCAAGGTTTGCACTTCTGTGTTTATTCTAGAATTATATCCTTTTATTTTTCTTTGAATACAACTATTGAACAAAAGGGATGAGATTTTAAATGTTCACAGGTAAGTTTATTATAGTTTTCAAATTAATTACATTTCAATATAAGAAAGTAAAACCTTAGCTTATGTGGATATTTCTTTCTATGGTCGTCAACTATGTTTACATGTGGTGGGTAAGAAAAAACTTGAGAAAGCCTTGTGCGCCTCCGCGCTGCAGAAGTTTCTCTCCCGATGCAACGCACAGGATTTAGTTTGTACCGACATTTTTTAAAAATAAATTGGTTTTTTCTTCCTCATGTGTTAGTGGATTTTGGGTCGAAATTTACGTTGCGGCGACATTTTCCGACAACAGTAGATTTTTCCCGTGGCATCGCACGGGCGCTTCACTGATATTTGCAAATTCTTATGTTATTAGGTGATACACCATGTATGTAGATGATGCAAAGAGTCATTTTTTTTTTGCATGTTGAGGAATTTAAGTGAGCTGGTTTGTAGAAGAAGAGCCATGAACTGGAGTATATCTTAAGCTGACTTTTGGATACCCCGTGATGTATATACAAAGAAAATTAGGAAGTAAGTTGTGAGTATTTCTTTTACCTTTGCAAGGATTGTCGTATAATAGGACATGTAAGAGAAAAGCAAACATTATTCTAAAACGATGATTACTTCAAACCTAATATGTTTCATGTATTTTAAGCCCGTTGCAACGCACGGGTATTTTGCTAGTATATACTAAAGCGAGCTAGGTAGGTACTACGAATCGAATAACGAAATGGGTTCACCAACAACCTTATGCACATACCATATACTACTATATATGAAAGCTGAGCGATTTAGCGAGCTGTGGTTGCTCGGGCACAGTTCATCACTGTTCATAGGAACAGTGTTGAATAGTGTTTTCATCCGTGCCGTCCGTCGCCGATCGAACGGCTCTCACCACACGCCCGTGACAGTTTTGCAAAAAAAACCCTTCACGAACCGAACAAACAAACCCGCAGTCCACAGCTTAACGGTACAAAGGACCAAACTGCAATTAGGACAAAGTTGGAGATCTTTTTTGCAAAAACGTCACCAAATTCCCTCCCTCCCCTCCTCCTCGCGCGCGCGGCCGGAGGTCGCCGGCGCCGCCGCGACGCGTCCTCGCCGCTCCGGCCTCCCCCGTCCAGATCGACGCGCACGGCGGGCTCCGCCGTCCTCTCCGCCACCCTCCCGCTGAGTTTCGCGTCCCGAAACGCGGCGACCTCGCCGGAATCGACGCCGACGCGCCCGCAGCCCGCCGCCGCTTCCGCGCACCGCAGCCGTCGCTCCGGCGACCTACAGGCGGCGGCGCCGCCACTATCGCGTTGCTAGCGTCGAGGCGCGTCCAGCGCGCCAGCCTTCGCCTCCTGGCTCGCCGTGGTTTGCCGCCGGCGTTCGCGTCGCCGCCGCGGCAGCTCCGCCCGCTGGTGACGTCAACGTGACGTCCCAGCGGGCCTGGGCCGCCTGTTGGGCCGGGCTGGCTGCTGCGCAGCTGGCTCGGCCTTTTTATTTTTCCTTCTGTTTTTTTTCCCTGATTTCCTTTTTTTAAAAGCTTTTCAAACTCCAAAATGTGGACATTTTCAAATCTCCACAACTCCAACATGTTGACATATTTAATTATTTTCACATCTCCGCAACTCCAAAATGTGGACATTTTCAAACAAATTCAAATCTCCACAACTCCAAAATCTGGACATTTTCAAAATTTAAATTTTACCACATTCCCCCTACTTTTCTTTCTTCAAAAACTTTTGTAACTTTCGAAATACAACTTCAGTAATTTTCAGATCTGCACATCTTTAAAATGTGAACATTTCCAAAATTTGAATTCCACCACAAAAACGCACCACACAGATTTGAATATTTCAAACTTTTTAAAATCCTTTCAAATCTAACTACTTCGCCAACTTTTAGAACTGAAAATTTTATGAACTGCACAACTTCAAAATGTGGACATTTTCAAAATTTGAATTTTACTACATTTTCCCTACTTTTCTTTTACCAAAAACTTTTGTAACTTCTCAAACACAACTTCAATAATTTTCAGGTCTGCACAACTTTAAAATGTGGACATTTTCAACATTTCAATTTCCCCACATAAACGCATCATACAGATTTGAATATTTCAAAAAAATTAAATACTTCAAAAACTAACTATTTCACCAACTTTTGGAATTGAAAACTCTATGACCGTACAAATAATTCAAAACTGTAAATCTTCCCAATTTCACCAATTTTCGAAGTCTATTTGACCCAAATTTTCCGGATTTGAATTTTACTACATTTTCCCTACTTTTCTTTTTCCAAAAACTTTTGTAACTTCTCAAACACAACTTCAATAATTTTCAGGTCTGCACAACTTTAAAATGTGGACATTTTCAACATTTCAATTCCACCACATAAACGCATCATACATATTTGAATATTTCAAAAAAATTGAATACTTCAAAATCTAACTATTTCACCAACTTTTGGAATTGAAAACTCTATGACCGTACAAATAATTCAAAACTGTAAATCTTCCCAATTTCAACAATTTTCGAAATCTATTTGACCCAAATTTTCCGGATTTGAACAATTTTTACACGTCCACTTTTTTTGAATCTCACAAATTCTCAAAAACTATACATTTTTTAAGCGTTCGAACAATTCAATCCACTAAATATTCCAAAACTCTACAAAATATTTAAAAAAGGTCAGAGAAACATGCTACCTACCTACAACAAAATAAGAACATGTTTTAACACTCCAATTTCTCCAACATTTCGGTGAACAAAAAAAATATATCGTACAAAAAAAAAACACCAAGGCCGTGGCGTGACGCCACGCAACATTCAACGGAGGTGGCATCACATCCTTCCGCGCACCATCTTCATCAAGCTCAGCTTCCCAGAACTCCATTAGATCACCGAGATCGCTTCTGCCTTCCATTGTAAATCCAGCTATAGCAGGATGGAGAAGGATACAAAATAACCAGCGAAGCAAAATGTACCACCAGCCATATATGACCACCAGCCGCCCAGCAACCTCAACAGCCGCCAAGCAAACACGCGTCCCGCCACACGTCACCACTGTCCGGCATGCATTCCTTGAGCGGCGCTGTGTCGCGTAGCTTAGGATCCTCACTGCTGACAGGTATACAATACTACAGCTTCTACTCCCTCGCTTTCAACCAATCTGCACGTATATATTCTCTAATTGACGCACAACACAATACTGTCGACAGCTAAAACAATCAGCAACAACATATGCTACAAAAAAAAAATCCAAAAGATCCGCGGCGTGACGCCGCGCGAAATTCTACTAGTAATCATTTATCTACCATACCATGGATTGCATTGTAATGTATCCAACAGTCCAACGGAAATAGTTCAGCATCTGAGCTGAATTTTTTTAAAGCCGGCAGCGTAAGTGCCGCCCCTTGTTTTGTCGTGTGGATATGTACTGAGCAGACGACAAACAAGAGTGAGTGGTGTCAGAATATATGCTTCGGGAGAAATATCAGTTCATCCGACAAAAGCTACTTCTTTCGAAACGAGAAATGCATGTGACCCAGCGTCTGCATCAACCAATGCACACAACCATCTTTATTAAATAGTTCATAAAAAACCAAAATACAAATCATGGGCCACAATGGTGGCAACCAAAATGAGCCAACGGAAAATCAATACTCCCTCCGATCCATATTAGTGGGCATAGCTTTGTCTAAATTCATATGTATCTAGTTAAATATTTAGACTATATACATATGTATCTAGACAAAGTTATGCCCACTAATATGGATCGGAGGGAGTAACATAAATCCTTTATCCATCATATGCCGCAGTCACCCCGGTTGCATCCCGTATAGCCGTCTTCCGACGGGTGCACCCAAAAAGCATAGGCCCCCGCTGCCCTGGCGTCCAAATGACGAAGCACGAATGGATCCAATGCGTAGCCTTGGCGATCACCTGAATAAAATTAACAGCTCCAATATTGTTAAAGACTATATCAGTTAAACAATTTCAAAAAGCGCACACACCCCTACTGAATCTAAGTTTGTGTTGTCTTAACATGCAACCAACTTTTAAACATATTTGTGATATTGGTTGGAGGAGATAAACCAGAAGTAATATGAACTATTCTAAAAATAAGATCAATAAAGGGACATAAAATAAATAAATGATAAATTGATTCCTCTGATTTGCAGAAACTACACATCTTACACCCATGCAGATTGCACTTAGCGAGATTATCTTTACTTTACAATGTTTTTAGTAGAAGAACCACATAAATTTTTTAATCTTCAATGGTACTTTTAACTTCCATAACTAATCACTGAGGAAGCTAGTGTGCCCACTTCACATGCGTTTAACTCTCAACTACAAAATTCCTCATTGGATATATGTACCATCATCAACCGTTGATTTAAGTGTAACCATGAATTCCACTAGTTCCTGGTTAAATCCCATCTAAAACCAACGTTTAAAGGAATTTCCAATTAAACATCCACAACAAGAACTTCTTTTTGTCGCACAATGTTATAAATTAAGGAATGTATACTATTTAGATAAGGCCGTGTCTCCTACAAAATAGCTTCCCATAAACAAATACTCATACCATTCAAAGAATAAAAGATCCCCTACTAAAAAAGTATTCTTTTACACACATCCAACCTTTTAAAAAATGTGATTCAGTCGGTTTTGCTTGGACTTGGGATAAATTAAGTATCATGATAGAGGTACTTGTTTTGCAAAAGCTCTTGCTGCACTCTCTCCTCGTTTAAAAGTTTAAATCGTTTGCTTAGAAATTTTTTAATTTCCAAGACTTCACCCTATACCACCTTGGGCTTTAGGTCGGCATATGATATTCCATTTGACCAGACTATATATTTGTTTTAGTCGATCGCTCTACAAGAAAAATTGTTGTTGTAAAAATGGATATCAACTATTTAAGAGGACTCTATCTCCATGTAGTTTATGATGATCACTTTTAGGAAAACATTTTTTTTTTTTTGAACAGGGAGAGGCCCCGAAGGGCCTGGATGCAATTATATTTCTGCGGTGCAGGTACAAATTACAGGAGGGACCTTTAGAAAAAGGAAAATTACAACTCCATCCCAACTAAATATAGAAAAGACCCTAGACAACTGATTAGGAATGCAATTGGGTCCTCTGTCACCGCCGATGAGAAACAAGCTCCAACTCCGGCCATCCGCACCAGCTCCGGGACAGAACCACTTGGAGATGGAGGGAAGAAATCCGCCGATGCGAGCTTGTGGTATGGCCTCCGCATGGAGGTTGAGAAATTGCTTGGCTCTGAAGTCAGCATCGTAGACCACCAGATGGTCACCATGGTCGGAAGCATGAAGCTCCGAGAGTGTTCTTCAATTTGAAGCATCTCTTCTCCCAGGTTGTTGAAGCAGAAACGCAGCAGCACCATCATCTTCCTTCCGCAGCCACCATGGCATCTTGAAGGAAAGATCCCAGTACTCCAAACGCCGCAACTCCAACTCCCTCTACACCTAAACCTCTGCTGCATCACCGTAAAAGCCAGCCCGCCATCGAACTCCAAAATCCCGCCACGATTTGGAGGAGGCAGACAGAAGAAAAAGTAGCAAGCAAAGAGGATCAGGGCCCCGACCTTAATGAAGAAGTCGTCCGAGCTCTGCATCATCACCGCCTTCGGATCCCACCATGGGAACGCCGCCGCGAGAAGCAGATGCACCACAAAGAGGTAGGGCTGGTCGGGGAGCCCCATCTCTGTACTTCCCCTGCGAGCCTTATTAGGAGGGATGCAAGAATCCTTCAACCTCCCTTGCAACTCCACCTGCCACCAGCGAGATGCAGCGAGGTGGTCAGAATCCATGGCGCGGCGGATCTGGCCGCCGAGATCCGCCGTCCTACCCTCAACTACTACGGCATATAGCCAGAAAAGAGCAAAAAGCTCAAGCAGCAACCTAGATCTACTATATACAAGCCTAGCTACGCATCGACGTCCACTCCGGGCAGCATCGCCGCCGGGGCAGAGCGACGAGCGAGCCGGCGATGCGGCGGGAAGAGTCGAGACGACTCTCAAGTACTGTAGCGAGAGGAGAGCGGTGAGGGGGGGAAATGAGCGAGCCCCCACTTTTAGGAAAACATACATTGTTCAATTAAAAGTAAAGATGTTACTACAAAATATAAAATTAAATGTGACTTTTTGGCATAAAAATATAATATTATATAATTAGAAGTTGGCAAATATATTTTTTATTGGATAACATGCACTTAATTGTTCTCTGATATATTAATTTTAGAGCCAAACAATTTATAGATAATATTTATTTTGACAGAATAAGAGAATATTGGATAACTAGATTGTGTTTCTCGCCGATGCGGTAGTGTTTTAGTCAATAGTTTAGTGGATGAATCACTCACTACACTATGGTAGTAGTTGGTTAAGAAAACACTAGCTCATCACCCAGTATTTGAACAGCCATCCTTTGGTCCAATAATGCATTAGTGCAAGTGCCCCAAACTTAATTGCAAGTGTGTAGTAGAGAGCCCACTGAAAACCCACACCGTATCAATCCTGTGGCAAGCAAATCCTGGGGCTTGTATATAGCTTACTAGTTACTACTCATGTTTGTTCGAACAATCCAACGGCGCCAAAACTTACAACTTGCATGCATTTGTGTTATGGTATATGTTGACTTTTTTTTGGAAAAGGGAAAAATCCTAGCTTCTGTATCGAGTGATGCACACAACTGTTTATTAGGAAGTTTTAGAGTATTATTTGAGTTTACGGGTATATGTTGACTGCACTAGCTTTTTAATCAGACCAGTCTTTTGAATAGTTAGCTAGCGCATAAAGTTTTGACATGGTATCAGAGCCTAGAGTCTTGAGCTCGAGTCCTGACTTGTGCAATTTATTCTATTTTTTGTTGTGAAACAAAGTATAACGCATGCGCTCATATACACGCGCATACACTCACACCTATGAACGCATACACGCACACCCTACCTCTATGAGCATCTCCGAAAGACTGAGCCGGCGGATCAGATCTTGATATTGACGAAGACACCACGGACGCCTCGCTGTCGACGAGAACGTCGCGTCCCATTGAAGAATATTCCTTCTAAATCAACTCTGATTGTTCGGGTACAAATACCCTCCTAACCATCTAACCACAGTTTTGTTCTCTATTCTAAAATTGGTTTAGTCTTCTTTGTGTCCACGTATACGTCTCTTGGGCATATCTCTGAGTCCACGTATTAGCCGAGGTGTATACCTCTGAGATTTGTATGCACGTGTTTGCCTTTCCGAGTCACGGGTGAGAGGGGGTGTTATAATATGAGAATTTGCCTATGGCAAGATGGTTAGAAGGGTGGTTGTACCCCTAGCCCACCAGAGTTCAAATCCTAGATTTGACATTGGTATTTCTCATTTAGGCGGAATATTCTTCAGTGGGAGGCGACGTACCCGTCGATAGCGAGACGTCTGTGGTGACTTCGTTAATCTCAAGACCCGACCGCCGGCTCAGTCTTTCAGAGGTACTCATAGGGGTAGGGTGTGCGTGCGTGCGTTCATAAGGTGAGTGTGTGCACGTGTATGTGAGCGTCTGCGTTGTACTGTGTTTCGCAAAAAAAAAAAAGATGTTATAATATAGGTGGACTACACTAGCTCTTTTCATCGTACCGGTTTTTAAAAATAGTTGGTTAGCGCATGAAGTTTTACTCTCTATATATACACGAGACATCGCACCACACGATGTGCACTTGATTCGTTTCAACCGCGTACCTACAGATCCCAGGATGCGGTCCTTCTATGCGACCATAGTCCTGTTCTTCCTCACCGGCGCGGAATCAGCATCTAGGAATGACTGCAACGCCGGCGACAATGCGGCACTGGTCGCCGTCAAGGCGGCTTTCAACAACGCCTCCTACTTCGCGTCCTGGACGCCGGCCACCAAGTGCTGTCACTGGCGTGGCATCAAGTGCGAATACTTCCCGACCACCGGCCACGTCAACGTCATCGGCCTCGACATCGTGGAGGACGACAACGTCGCCGGCCCTATCCCCGGCGACGCCATTGTCGGGCTCACCAACCTCCAGGCCCTGACGCTGTACAAGGTTCCAGGCGTGTACGGCCCCATCCCCAAGGAGCTCGCTAGGATCTCCGGTCTCTTTGAGCTCACGGTCTCCGGGACCGGCGTGTCCGGCCCCGTGCCGTCCTACCTGGGCGCGCTCACTGCGCTCCAGTTCTTGGACCTCTCCTCCAACCGGCTCACCGGCGGCATCCCGCCATCGCTCGCCGCGCAGCCCCACATCACCAGCATCGACCTCAGCGGCAACCGGCTCAAAGGCGGAATCCCGGTGGAGGTGCTGAACCTGGACGGCCTGCAGTTCTTCAACGTCAGCAACAACAGGCTCTGCGGCATGGTGCCCAGTGGTTCTGTGGCGAGGTTCGGCGAGTCCGCCTTCCAGCACAACAAGTGCCTGTGCGGTGATGCTGCGCTCCCTCCATGCCAGACAAACTGATAATTACCAACGAAAAATCAGAAAGAAAACCACGCAAAGGCACTATAGTGCTACTCCCTCCGTTTTTTTAGTTCGCATTATGCGTTTTCAAAGTCAAAACGTTGACAGTTTGACCAAATATATATAAAGAAATATCAACATTTATAATATTAAATGCATATAATATGAAAATATATTTTATGATGATTCTACTAATACTAAAAGTTATATTGTAGCTGTTGATAATTTTCCTTTATAGTTGATCAAAATTTATAATGTTTGGATTTAACTAACCCATGTTTTTTTTAAATAAAGGCCGTAGCCCAGCTTTATAAAGATAAAGCCAACCACCACAAGTCAACATCTTCACGATATGTGTTTCAAAACATAAAGAAAAAGAACCCAATATAATTGTGTCCGAGTATGCAGCGGTAATGTGATATTTTAGTTAAAGTTCTCCTGATTGTACTATTTCCTATGCAGGCTGTTTGTTGGATTTTGTTATCTCTGATTGTACTAAAATAATCTGGTGCTAAACCGGTGATTAACTCAACATCTTTCCTTCCAAAAAACAAATCATTAATCTAAAACCCAAGCTACATGTTGTCTGTGGAACCCTTCCCCTGTCCATCTTTGCAAACTTGTTTTTTCTTAAGCCAAAACTTTTTATTGCCAAGAAATCGGAAAGAGTCCGTTTTGAACTACACATACGGAAACCCTGATAACAACAAGCAAAGATGAGTGTATGGCCTAAGTATTAAGACCCCGAGAAGCATCTTTGCAACCTGTAGCAAGTGTCGGTGAGGTTAATGTAAGCAGCACAAAACACACTGCGTCTAGATTCGAGTTCGAGCAATGAGCATGCACGTTGTGATAAAACTCTACTCCGTAGTAATTTTTTCGCATCTGGCTAAGACTGTCGCTGGAGATGGACAGGGAATTGGATTTACTCCGCTGCCTCTGCATACAAGATACAGTTCAACGGTACTCCGAACACTAATTACAGGACAATTAACTGGGCAACTGATGCTCCTGGCTGGCAATAATCTAATTACAGATGTTCTTGCCAAGAAGAGCGGGCCTCACGACGATCTTTGCGCCCTTTGTGCGGCCGTGCGGAAGTTGATGCCTACCATGTCGAAAAAAGCGTGTCAAATCCATAGTTTATGATCGGCCACAGCTTTAAGTATCACACTGCAATATCTTTTGTGGCCTCCTTTGTACAATCTTTTCCAACTCTAATAGACAGTTCTTCCAGCTCCAATGCATGCAGTCTATACTTACAAGCATCACACGAAATCCTCCTCCTGCATTCTCTTCCATGATCCGAGATGTTTCTTCTTCATTTGGTCCTCGCAAATAGTGCGGGTCAAACACAACAACCACCGCCCTGCCGAACCTGTACATTGTGGATTCTGACATGCGTAGGTAGTCATCTACAGCATCTACATGTGCTCCATATGCAAGCATTCTCATATCAGCAGTGCACTTCTGGATGGATGAGAAACCAACTATTCCCACAGCATCCTTCTTCAACTTGAACCATGGATCGTACCCCCTCACAGCATGCACGATGTCGTTGAACAAACCACGGTTCATCCGAAAGCGTCGACGAAAATCCTTGACGGTGCATACTGGAACATCGGCAAAGTAATCGAAGACTAGCATGCAGTGTCCTTCCATTCTCTGCATCGGCTTGGTCTTCTTCCTCCCAAACGACGAGCCTCCTCGTTTGGATGTGGCAGCGGCGGCCTCGTCAGCTTGAAGGTAGAAGACAGGCGAGGATCACCATATTCTCATCTTCCTCCTTGGTGATGGCGGCTTCTTCTTCCAGCAGCATCGCGGCCATCAACTCGTCGTCGCTATCCATCTGCAATGCAAAGGGGATCGATCAATCACCCGATCGCCAGTGTACCAGCAATTCTGTCTAATACCAGGCGTACCAGCAATTCCGTCGAACACCTTGCAGGCAAGGCGAGTCGCGGAAGTCGCCAATACGGCCTGTGCAGAGTCGTCGACAGTCGGCCGGCTGGTCGGAAGTCAAATGCACGGCGAACTGCGAGGGCGGCGCGGCGGCGTCCAAGGGGTGCGAGGCGAGGGAAGAGGGGAGGAGGAGGCGGCGTTCCAAATCGTGGCGACGAGGAAAGGCGGCAAGATTGAGAATGAATTAGACGAGAAGACGACGAGAACTATATTTACTGTCTCAGTGACAGGCATGGCCCACGCGTCGGAGGCCGACGTGGCGACGCGCGCAGTTTTGTCCGGCGTAGCCCATCGACTCCCCAAGCGGAGGGCGCAGGTTGGGCGTGCCGTACCAAAAAGGAGTCGCGCTGGACCATCATTTGGACGTCGTGAGTGGGAGCCGATTTTAGTCCGACACGCCCTAAAGGTCTTTGGGCGACCGTTTGGACGCCCTGAGTGGAGATGCTCTTACATGTTCTCGCTGCCAGGTCAATCTAGATTAAACGGTCTGGTGGATGACATAGATGGAAAGAAACGCTCGCATCTTTACCCTACATGCCAGCAACATGGATGACATGAGGACGAAAATTCTGCAAGAGGCAAGCTTATGGAGCACGGCTGGACGTCACAGGACGACAAACTTGATGTAAAGACCGAGGAACCTGATTGACTTCCCTGACGATCTTTCTCTGTAGAGTAGTTTAGCATAGTTTAGCTAGCTGTTTCTTTCTTTCTTTGAGAAAATAAAACCCTACCAGGACTAGCCTTGGTGGCATTTATATAGTAGAAATCCACGGTGGTGAGAATTTTAAAAATCTGCTCCCGACAAGAGTTAAACTCAGGTTGATAGGAGAGGCACCGCAACGCTAACCACTGGACCACATCGGAAAAACCTATATATCACGTACCACGAATGGTAATAGCCACCCCTTGTTGGGCCGGCCCTGTTGGTAAGCACGCATTCTTACACTGTTTTTTTTTCTTTTCTGGTTTGAAAATGGTCCCGATTTTAAAAAAGTTTCTGATTTTTGAAAAATGGTTTTGTTTTTTTGAAAAATTCAATTTTGAAAATTGGTTCAGATTTTAAAAATATTCAGATTTAAAAATGGTTCCGATTTTTTAAAATGGTTCTGATTTCTTGAAATGGTGAAAAATTGTTTCGATTTTTGAAAATGGTTCCATTTTTTAAAATAACCATTTTCAAAAATGGTTCCGATTTTCAAAATGGTATTTTTCCTTTTATTGTTTACTTAAAACAGAAAATAAAATAGAAAATAAAAAATAACAGATAAAATAACACTATCATCTTATGGGCCGCATTCGAAGCGGCCATTAGTGGAACACCTCAACGGAGCTACGCGACCGGATGCTTTGCATCGCGTACCGCGCTATAGGAGCCCCCGACCACAGCCCCGTCCTCACACGGTTTCTTTCTTTCTTTGGCCGAGGCCTGGTTTTACCCGTTACCCTTCTTCTACTATCAATGAATGAGCAGCTCTAGTAAGGCGCAAAGAGACAATGTGATGTGAAGATTGACATGGTCTTTTAGATTGAATGATCCTTGGTTAGAGAAGAAGTGAGCCTTTGTTTCTGTTGTGAGGCAATACATAAGATCATCCGCCGATAATTTCAGGTGCTTGGGAGTTGGGTCCCTCCGCATATTATTTTTTTGAAACGGAGGCTTACGCCTCATTCCATTTATTAAGAAGAATAGAGTTCGGTTAATTAGGGGGAAACCGGGCAAAAACCAGATACAAGCCCAAGAGTTAACATAAAAGAGCTACCTTGCTTGTTGCAGATTCGTCCAGCACTTCTCGGTACTTTTTACCATGCATCAAATGTCAATGGGCCGGTGTCATTTTTTTTTGGCAGCGATATGAAGGCCGCAAGTAATGGCCAACATGCTAGCCACTTCATCCACTCTCTCCGTTTTTTAACATAAGATGTTTTAGCTCCCTCACATGGCTAGGTGCAAACCCAAATGAGTGTACACATACATTAAAATATGTTCACATACATGTAGATATATGTGAATGTGACCAAAAGCTAAAATATCTTATATTTATAAACGGAGGGAGTAGCAATCTACATATTTGCAGATAAAAAAAATCTACATATTTGGAGGCCTCGTCATTTCAAGAAGTTAGATGATTTAGCTGAGAGTAACTCCTATATGACAACCCTGTAACACAAAGGTCATGCTTAAGACCTATGTCCAGCTAAGACACTAAAAAAATTGCGCGTTAAAACAGATGCTCAACCATGGGTCCGCTGGGCATCTTGGACATTCCCATTCACCTATGCACAGATCCAATCGCCCTAAATGAGTTCCTTGATGAAAGATGGGCTACAGTAAGCAACCATTTCAGCTCACATTCTTGATCAATGTATAAATCCATACCAATTAGTTGTGAACTGATGATGATGATCTGCAATGATAGGAATTGTTTTACACAAATGCTCATACTGTCGGTGAAGCAATCCTCAAAATCAGGGGGTTGCTCACAGAGTGGCACTGGTACTGGATTTGTGTCAGCATTTTATTTGGATTCTCGCTGGTATTCAACATCCTCAGTATATTTGCATTGCAGTTCATGAGCTGTACGTATACCAAGCTACCAAAACCTCACAAGTGTTGAAACATGTATGCCAACAAAATCAATCATGCTTGTTTACCATTTGCAGCGCCACACAACCATCAAGTTAGCATCAACACCACGAAGACGAAGACTGAGTCCAAGAACCAGAAAGATCGAACTGGCAGTGTATCAACTCTTCAAGTTGTCCTCCCATTTCAGCCACTTTCCTTTGTATTCGATCATATCAACTATTCTGTCGACGTGCCTAAGGTATACTCTTGAGCATATGGTACCTTACTAAAACAGGTGCAGCCGTTCCAGTCACTTGTTCACCAAAGAATCACATCTTCCACCAGGAGACGATGAAGTATGGAGTAACAGAGAAAAAGCTTCAGCTGCTACAAGATGTCAGTGGTGCTTTCAGGCCAGAGGTGCTAACAGCTCTGATGGGGATCACTGGTGCTGGAAAGACAAAAATTGCTACTTTACCAGCCTGTTCAAAAAATAAAATCAATAATCTCAATCTAGGAGTCATGGCATGTTTTGTTGACTTTAACGCTGGGTTTCTGTTTGCAGGTGGCAGTTGAATTTCTTTACATTCTTGTCCAAGTGCTGATTTTCGTGACAATCTCGTATACCCAATGATTGGGTTTCAGATGAGAACCAGCAAGATCTATTGGTTTGTCCTTTACATGGTGCTAAGCCACACTCTTCGGGATGGTGACAGTGGCACTAACACCTATTATTGAGATAGCCACTGGATTGTCCTTTGTTATCTTCACCTTTTGGAACGTCTTCTCTGGCTTCATCATGGGAAGAGAGGTACTACCCTCAGTATGCCAATTAACCTCATTGTTGTCAATGCCTACTAGACAGAACACAGTCAAATTGGCTCATGGCAATCCTAAATAAACCCTCATATGTCGCATATTTAACTTAGATTTGGAATTTTCCTGAAAGATAAATATCAATAAAAAAAGAGAGGACAGATTGTGCATGACTAATCTGGTGAACAACAATAATGTGGCAATATGGATGCAGTTGATGCCGGTATGGTGGAGATGGGCATACTGCGCGAACTCTGCTGCATGGACGATTGGACGGTGTACGGGCTCATGTTCTCGCAGCTGGGTGACCGGACGGAGCTGATCCGTGTGCCAGGGCAGCCGAACCAGACAGTCAGGGAGTTCCTTGAGGCTTTCCTTGGCCTCGATGGTAGCTAGTTCAGCCTTGTCACCTACCTGCACCTGGCTATGATCGCTCTGTTCGCCTTCCTCTTCATCTCCATCAAATACCTGAAGTTCCAGCAGAGGTAGCACAAACAGACTGAACTGCAAAGTGCAAATAAACTAATTAGCAAATTACTTCAATGTATAAATCTAAGAGAAGAGAAACAGAAAATAAATAATCACAGAATCATATGGAGTAATTGAGTAACCGATTACCAAGTGGTGATATTCGGCTTCAGTCCATGCTGTTAAACCGCTTCAGTCCCCCCTTTGGAGCTCAGGAAACTGATCATAGAATATGATTGTGTATGTATCAAGAAGAGGAACATTGATAGGCTGCTCATATTGTAAACCTGATGGCTGAACCGCGTCCTATCTTGGCAAACACCACATTTTGCCGCCACCCCATGAGATCGGGAAGGGTCTAAGTGGGCAAGGTGAAACTAGTGGAACGAGCGGCCCTGGTGCCTGAGCGCGTGGTTGAGGTCGATATCCTCGTTGTTAGTCGGAAGCGACATGCTCTTGTGGCGGCCATCCAATACACCGTCCAGACCGCGAGCATCTCCACACCAAAGCGCATCCAGCGCAGGGCCGATGCCCAGGATCAACCGGCGTGCGCCAAAATTACTACAAGTTTGCCACAGGCCGGAATACTAAGGTCATTTCACACTGATTTTCGGAGTTAAAAAATTAACAGGTCTGTTAAAGGGAAAACGGTAAATTATCAAGCGATCAATGTAATTTGTGGCAAATCATCTCATCCCACCTAAAGTTTAGAAAATAATCAAGGCCCAAAGTAATGTGTGGCAAATGCAAATATATGACAACCTTTTGAACAGTGATGGCAGATTGAATTATCCGAGTTGGCGGAGGAACACATAATTAAAATCTTACCAATAAATTAATATTTACCAGATATTATTAAAGTAAATGTGTTCCTGGAGTTGATCGAAATTTTTGGTAGAGATCTTTATAGGGGGGCCCTTATATGGAGATATAGGGGAGTAATTTTGGAGGATTACTTGGATTTGCACTTACCACCCATTATTTCACAGATTTCGGAACTTTAATATGAAAAAGTCTAATGTCAATAAATTATTACACGTAAATAAATAAACATCATATAAACATTCCCGAAAGCAAGCAGTAACAGCCCATGTCATACCATTTTTTTTAGCGACACAACCAATGTTACTCGAGGGTTTCTAGCCATCTCCTGTTGCAAGCTGCCCTCCTCGCTCCAGCGTCGCTCCGCAGTCCTCACAAATTCATCCATGATCTCTCCAGACGACCCAAAATGTTGGACAATTATAGGCTCAAATCCAGCTCTCAGCAGATTGGCTATCCTGCTTGGGGTGATCAGCATTTTGTCCGAACCGCTTAAAGGTTCGTGCACCTGCATCTCTCTGATTGAAAATGAACCTTCTAATTCAATGATCTCTCTCAACTCTTCGTCAGAAGGTCCATATATTGGTATGTAAAAGGACTCAAACTGTTCTTTGTTGATAACACTCTGTTAATTGCACCAAAAACTTCGGATGTCAAATGCATGATCATATATATGTCAGTGCAAAGGATAAAATGTTAGAAGTTCAAGTTAAAGGAATTTACCTTTGAGACCATCTCAGTTAAAATCTGAGCCACAGATTCCCAGGCATGAGTGAATTTGGAGGCGAGTTCTTCAGAACGCCTCCCTGCAAGGGAAACAACCATCCGACCTCCTGATGCCAACTCTTTGGCTCTCATCTCAAGAAAAAGAGCGAAATCTTTCCTAAACTGTCGTGCATAAGCTCCAATGACCAAAGGCCGTCTTTCCATCCTAACATGCTCATCGATGTCATAAGCTGGGATTTGGTTCCTCTTTAGTTCTTCAGGAGCCTGTAATCACATCATCAAATAATTGTTGTTCGAGGATGGATCCATACCTTTGAAAGCCAATGCAAGCTATTGGATGAGCAGACAAGATGCACGGTTCCACTAGTGAAGAGCCTCCCGTAAAACGATCCTGGTACAATGCCAGTAACAACTGACTTGTTGCTTTGCTTGAACACATCCAAGCTTTTCACCACCATGTTGAAGTCATTGTCAGGAAGATCATTAAGAAGAACACAAACTTCTACTTGTGGCTGCTGGAAATGAAGGCACTGATTGTGGATCGCGTCAATGGCTATGGACACTAAAGCGAGTGCGTTTGGGCCAGAGGAGCAACCCAAGTCTACAACCACCATGTTTTTAGGAAACAAGTTACTGGTGCTGCATATATCAGAAATAGTGTCTTCTATCATGAGCCTCATCCTGTTCTGTTCAATGTTCTGCAAGTGAGTTTATCATTCATCAGAAAATTTATAAAACTTAACTCCTCGAAATGGTAGCATTTCAGGTTCTTGTTCTTCCCCTTATTTATAATTTATATTTTCAAAAAATAAATAATATACTGAGTTCTAATTAGGTAGGAATAGGAAAAAAACAATAGTGGATCAATTAGAGAGAAGAAGATACCTGCAGAATAGAGTTGCGTGCATAGCCTGTTCTCCCTTGTCCCCGGTTCATATGCACCGTCTGCTCGTGCTGGGAGGCCATGGATTTTACTCAAGCAAGGCCAAACTTCCAATCTTGCACCTTCAAGAGCAAGATTACAAGGCAATGTTAATAGCGTACTGCCTAGAAGTTCAGAGCTTTTATGTAGGCCAATCAGGCAATCACAAGAAGATAACTATTGTGGCGGCTTATTGGCACCAATAATAAGTGCAGTGTTCTTTCTTTAATCTTTAGGACCAGACAATAATGAGACAGAAAGGTCGAGTCAAACCTTGATAAGGACATAGCACTACCTACCAAAGTATTATAACCGGCCAAAATCAGCATGACCTGGTTCTAGAGAGTGGATTTGCCAGGAGCGCCACTTTAAAGCAAACAAAAATGTTTTTTTACCTTTATTTTTGTGTCGACTGGCATGCTTACCAGGGAGTGAAAGAAAATGTAAAGTTCACTTTGTATCCTAAATTGCAACTTGGTGTCAACAAGTACTCAACTTCAGAAAAAACATGGTGTCCCCTATGGTTGTGTTTTAAATTCATTATTAACCTCTTTTGTAAAAAATAAATCTCTAATCCGACGGGACGACTCTAGGCTCCTGCAGTCCTGCATAACTGAGCTGGACACCATGCCACAAAATACAGAGAAATAATTGCAGCAATTATGCAATTTGTAAAGACGGAAATGGAACACAAAAATAACAACACATGCAACAGCAGCTAAAACAGGATAACACAGAGCAACAATTAGGCAAACGCAGACCTTGAAGCGGCCTGAACAGGAGCGCCTGTAAAATGAAGAGAGATCGATTTACTGAAGAGAGACGGACTAACACAGCTTCAATTAAGCTGCTGGAGAGGGAGGGGCACGAGCGGAGGGAGGGGCGTCCGGCTGCGCTCTCACATCGCAGATGTGGGACAGTCGCAGGAGCTGCATGGGTGTGGAACGGGAGCGGCTGTTGCGGCTGACCCGCATCTGGATGCAAAGCGTGCCGAAGCGGCTACGGGGGATGGGCACACAGCCTACCACCGGGGAGAAACGGGACGCCGAAGAACCGCTGGAGGGAAGAGGGGAGGAGGGCGCGAGAGAGGACAAACCTCCGGCGCCGTCTGGTTGCCTCCTGTATCTGCCGAGCGAAAACTGTTCGGTACCGGAGGTCGTTTCCATTTCCACTAGCGAATTCCTAGGACATCAAACAGCTGAACTGGAGGATACAGACTAGCAAATCTGAATTCTGGCTTCATCGTCGACATTCAATGATTCAAACAGTGCCTATAATTTGACGAAATAAAATATATCTCGATTAACTATTCAGGGGCTAAACGTACAATCTATTTCTCCTTGCTTGTTGGAGCTAATGTGGAATACACAACAGCAGTTCAATGGAAGAAGTAACTGGTGAAATAGCTTGACACAATTTACTCAAGGACATATTTTTATCCCAAGAAAATAAGCATATGTACACGCAAAAAGAAGAGAATTACGCTTGCAAGTCTTTGAATATGCAAGCTTCATATATTGGAGTTCACGGACAACGACATTTACACTGCAACCTCAGCATATAGCACGATTTGCCGGGATGTTGTTTTGTTGACTCCTGCATACTTGATGGTTTGGAGTAATAAAGATCCCTTTATCGAAAAAAACATACTTGATGGTTTGGAAACCTAGGACATCTCCTAAATGCAAATTCTTTACTTGGTTTGTCATTAAAAATCGATATTAGACAGCAGATCGCATATATCGTAAAACTAAGGAATTTGTCCCCTTTGGAAGCGTGAACCGGAGACTGCGACCAACTTCACCTTCATATGCCAATATGCCATTTCATAGTGAGAATTTGGACTAGCTTCGGCCATTGGCTTCATCTGGACGGCTTGGATCCAAACTCTTGGAACCGAACACAATCGGTTGAGGAATGTGGGGAGACCATGATTTTCATCGTATTGTCATACAGGAAGGCGATTGCCTCCATCAAAATATGCTTGTTTCTTGACAGGTTTGGAGGAAGTGTAACGCGGGTCTTTCACAACATTTCCACAAGACCACGATGTGGACAATCAAAACAGCAAGAATCAAAGAAGAGGCGATTAATATGATAATTGTTGTGGCAAAGCACCCGGGGTAACCTTAGTATCGGGAGAATGGGCTTTTCTTTTGCTTGACCTTCTGGTCTGGTGTAACACAAACTTCATTTCTTCATAATTAATGGAAAGACAACATTTTTGTCTTGCTAAAGAAATACTGGAGGTGTTTTTTGCACCAACAATACCATGAATTCATAATTTGTGCAATCCTTTTATCCCAAGAAAACACACATACTCCTACCTCGCAAGGCAAGCATTCAAATGCAAGCTGCCTACACTGGATGTAAATTCTCTCCAACAATTTCCTGGATCAGTAATATTCTACAGTCTGTCCAAATATCATAGATTCCACAAGACAATATATACATAAATCACCTCTACAGATCCTTATTACCTGTACGTAGTAGTACCGTTCCACACATAGATAGAAATATACTCCCTCCGTTCACTTTTAATCTACATTCTAGAAAATTTCAGACAAATTAGGCTGCATTTATTAGTACTACTTTTGCACACCCAACCATGTATAATAATTATGGTCTCATAAAAAACAAAGCACCTCATTGGTTAAACCATTCTTAATTAATGCAATCTCTGCATGGGAAAAGCAAACCGGTGCATGCATAGGGTGTGGACTCTCTCTCGTCTTAATTACCGAGGTGGGACCCACTCAGAATGTAGATTAATTCCGAACAAATTTGAGAGTTAGAATGTAGATTAAATCCGAACGGAGGGAGTATACTTCAGGGATCATCTCCGAAAAGCACGCAATCAGGTCATCCGTTCACAAAACAGAGGAGCATAGAGAGGACAGAGTCTATGGCGACATGAAGACTGGATCGATCACCAACGAACTGCCCGCTGCATATGCGTACTATGGAGACATGAGCTGAGTCACCTTGCCATGGCGGCGGGTGATCACATGGATTTGAGCATGGCGGTGGTGCAGGAGGAGCCGGCGGAGCTGTACGGCAGCGCGGGGCGGCGGCTGCTGTAGTGGCAGCCGAGCAGGTAGAGCGCCAGCCTCTTCTTGACCCTCCGGAGCAGCAGAAGCTTATCCTCGCCCCACTCCACTACCGCCACCACCACCTGCCGCTTCCACCTCCTGTCGCGGTACTCGTACCGGTCTCCGTCGTCGGCCTCACCGGCGGCGGCGGCGTCGCCCTGCCCCAGCTTCTTCTCGTCGCCGGCGGCCGCTGGCGAGTCCCACTGGAGAGGGTAGCTGCGCAAGAACACCCTCCTGGTGCTGTAGTCCTCGTACCGGAAGCTCTTGGTCGGCTTCATGGCCGCTTCCTCCCTGGATATCTTCCGGTCGAAGTGATCCTCCATTCTTGGTTGACTAGTGGAATTTGGCGCGGCGGCACGCCGCACCCGTTGTGATTTAAAATGTTGAAATCCGTTGGAATTTTTCGTATAGAGTATGTTCAAATACTTAGTGAATTAAAATATTCAAATATGCTTGTATTTTGACATAAATTTTTAATTTAACTCCGTAGTTAGAGAATGCATGATATGAGCATTTATTAGTTTTAACTCCATATTTAGATAAAGTTCATTTAGATTGTATCTAAATATTAACCAAATTGAATGTTCAAACATGTTTGCATTATGCCATAAGTAGTTAGCATATTTTTTTGTGAGCATGTTGATATATTTTAGAGTGTCTCCATTTTTTTTTAGCAAATTGAAATGTTTAAATATGTTTTTATTTTTTCAGTAATATCTAATTTAAGACCATAATGAGTGAAAACGCACATTTGTTGAATTGAATTCCATATTTAGAGAAAGTTCATCTAGATTACATCCAAATATTTACCAAATTGAAATATTCAATTTAAGTCCATAATTAGAGGAAGTGCATTTGTTTTTTTTGTCTAAATATTCACCAACTCAAAATATCTAAACATGTTTGTTTTTTGCCGTAAATAGTTAGCATTTATTTTTCTGTGCATTTTGATGTATTTTCCATATTTTTCCGACAGGTATGGGTATTTATAGAAATACTTCAAATTTCTGAATTTTTTTTAAAAAAAATGGCATTGTATAAGCGCGGTAATGTAGACATCTACATTATTCGGTGACATGGCAGCGTGAGGCTGAGAGGCCACGAAAGTCACCCTCCTTGAAGGACTGTTCAAATTTGGAAGGTAGTTTTTTTTTTTGTAGAAATGTTCAAATATTTAAATTGCTGAAGTTAGAAAATTATTACGAATTGAATTGTTTGCATGTTTGTAGAATGATCAGGTTTGGAAGATGCTGTGATTTTGGAGGCTAAAAAAAAAGGAAAAATATTGTGCAAAAAAAAAAGTAGCACTGTAGACTGGTACAGTGTACTACAGTACTCACTGTAGCTAACACTGTATCAGCTACAGTGCTCGGAGGCTGAGAGGCCGCGAAAGTCACCCTCCTTAATATAGTAACTAGTTATATTTGATGCGGCGACACGCCGCATCCTTGTTGAAAATATGTTGTGCTATTTTTTGTAGAACATTTAAATTTAATAATAATATTTTTTTTAAATGTGGTCCAAAATATAGGATGTAAAACACTATTTGGAAAATTGAAATGAAGTGGCAAGTAAGTAATTTTTCTAGTATTGTTAGTTTGCACTGGCTGAATTTTTTTTGGAAAATGTGCTTGAATATTTGAAACGGTATGCATGATTATTTTGAAACATAAATTGGAAGTTTTAGTTTTTACAAATTTTATCCTTTTCTTTTCGTTGAAACTTAATAGTTAAGCAGGAATTATAGGATGTGAAATTAAATTTGAAATGTGATTTAAAATATAGGATGTGAAATTCTATTTAAATAATTAGAATGAAGTGGTAAGTAAGCAACTATTCAATGGTGTTAGTTTGTATTTTTTTGTAAAATACTTTTGGAAAATGTGTTTGTTTTTTTGAAAGTATTTTGTGTTATTTTTTGTAGAACATTTAATTTTAATAATACTCTTTTAAATGTGGTCTAGAAATATAGGATGTAAAACACTATTTTTTAAAATTTGAAATACTTTTGGAAGATGTGTTTGATTTTTGAAAATATTTTGTGTTTTTTTTTTGTAGAACAATTATTTTTAATAATACTCTTTGAAGTGTGGTCTAGAAATATAGGATGTAAAACACTATTTTTAAAATTGGAATGAAGTGGCAAATAAGCAACTTTCCAGTATTGTTAATTTGTACTTTTTGAAACATTTTTGAAAAATGTGCTTGAATATTTGAAACGGTATGTATGATTGTTGAAATTTAATAATTAAGCAGGAACTGTTAGTTAAATTGAAATTATGAAACGTGGTTTCATTTTGCCATAACTTTTTTATGTATAAACATAATAAGAGGGAATAAATTATGGTTATGTCAAAATATTGACTATTTTTAGCATTTTTTTTTCGAGATTTACTGAAATGTGAATGCAATAAAGCATTATTTATTGAAAAGTTAAAAATGAAAAAGGAAAAAAAAAGAGCCCTGTCTGCTGCAGGACGCGGCCCACTGAAGGCCCGGTCCAGGCACCAGCCCACTCTTCAGCCCAGCCCGCTGTAACGCGCGGTGACGGCACGATTACGTCATCGGCGGGCGGCGCGGGGTCTCCCGCGGCGGCGACGTGCACGGCTGCGCCGCGTCACGGCGTTCCGGGACGTGCCACGGGGCGCGGTCGACGCGCGCGGAGGCGGTGTGCGCGGAGGTGGCGGCGCCGCCGTGTTTAAGTCGCCGGAGAGGCGCCGGAGGCGTGCCGAAGCGGCGGCGGATGCCGAGGATGGCGGCGGAGATTGCGGCGCGTCCAGGGCGTTTCGGCACGCGAAACTCGGCTAGGGAGGAGAGGAGGTGGCGGTGGTGCTCGCCGTGGGAGTGGATCTGTGTTGGGAGCGCAGGGAGGTGCGGCGTTGCGCCGGCAGCGACGGCGGCGTCGGCGCCGCGCGCGAGGGAGGAGGAGGGGGGGGGGATTTTGCCTGTTGTACAAAAAGGATCCCGATGTTTTGCGTAATTGCAAAGAGGTCCCTGCGGCGGAATTTTCCGAGAAGAGCATTGGATTTCCGGGCGACCGTGGGCCTCGCTGCAAAAAACCGCGTCTCGTTGTGAGGCTGACGGGCGGGCCCACCCGCACTGTAGATTGCTACAGTGTACAACAGTAATCACTGTAGCTATCTACAGTGTTAGTTACAGTGGTGGGATCGCTCTCAGCGCGAGAAATTCACCCGCCTTAATATATTGAGTGATATATATATATATGATGGTTACCTGCTTGTTCTTGGCTTTCGACGCCGGCCGCTCACTGGCGCTGGCTGAGCCCACAATGCGATCCTGCCGTGTATATATGCACAGTTGTTAAGCGGCAGACGGCCACGTCGATCGCCTAGCTTTAACTCATTTTTCTCTGCCTTTCTTTTGTCGTGTGTGGCTGTGCTCGTTTGTTTAAAAATCCGGGGTAGTTTGATGGGCATGGCACGGAGGTGTTTTCAATTGCTTTGCGGGAGAAGGAACTCCTTTAGGCCCTGTTTGTTTCTAGAGTTTTTGTGGGATTGGTGGGGATAATCCTCTAGTGTATTGGGTTAAACCCCAAACTTCACCCAATCCCCTAGGGGATTGGGGATCAATCCACTAGGTAGGGTAGTGTATTGAATCCCCTAGTGGATTGAGAAAAAATGAACTAGAGTTTGGTGATTTGTGGGGAAAGGTGGGGATAAAACCTGTCCAATACACTAGAAACAAACGATGTTTTGAAGTTTGGGGTTTCATCCAATCCACTAGAGGATTATCCCCACCAATCCCCACAAAAACTCTAGAAATAAACAGGGCCTTACCGGAAATCTGATGGGAACCACTCGGACGACGTTATTAGTATAACGAATTTCTGGTTGTCAGAAAAGGCTGATCAACTTCGGCTTCTATGCCATTCTTTTCTAAAAGATCTGCTTTTCCACAACTAGTAATATGGAGCACAAGGACGGAGGGCAGAGTACTTCTCGTGTGACATCGATCAACTATACTGGAAATCCCCTTTGACTTCTGAGTTCACGTGCTCCTTCCCGTTTCTGAAATTCACAAAAAATGAAATACTTCAAAAATTCTGAACAATGGATAACAAACATATGTTAGGCTCAGTTTGGTAGGTCAGTATTTTCTAAAATGGAGTATTTCGAAACCAAAGAATTCCAACGTTGGCAAAGCCATACCAGTTTCCTCGCCTTTCTCCAGTTTCGAAATAAAGGTCAGACCTTTTTCCCCAATACATCAATTTTTTTTTACAGTTTTAGAGAATACTTCACTTTTAAAACGACATTATTTATTGGATCCAAACATTCAATACTTCAGTATTTTCAGAAACCAAAATATTCTCTGTATACTTCAAAAATAGTTTGATGCCAAACGGAGTCTCAGTGTTCTAACTATGTGCAAAGTTTTGTGATTGAAATGAGATGTGTGATGCTCCGTGGAATAAAATCAGTGCTCATTTTCTAGATGATATGTTTGTTACCACAAATGAGCATTGATTTTGTTTTGTTACATATCACCACAAATGTCACTTTACCACGAAACTTTGCACATATTTAGAACACGAGCACATGTTTGTTGCCCCGTTTCTAGATTTTTTTATTGCGTTGTTTAAAAAAAAAAATTGAAAACGGACACAGACAGTTGAACTCGAGAATCAAAACTATGCTCTAGAACTATACTACAACTATACGACCTCCACGTGAGAGTCGCTAGCTCCGCTCCTAGGGGTGGTTCGCCCCTTGCAACCGGTCGTCTCCTCCATCCACCCTGCCGTCGAGGGAGGAAGCCAATAGGTAAATTCCGCTTGGATGACGGCGGTGACAGAGTTCACGTCCCTTTCTGTTGTGGGACCTCGTTCCTTTCCTGTGTGCGGCCATAGGCGAGGGCAAACTGAGACAGTGATTCTGAAGTTTTCGCAGTGTTGGTGGCTGCAAAGGGCGGTGCATCATCCATTTGTGGATTTGGGCACCGTCTGTTGCGGTGATTTGTGCGGCGACGAAAAAAGAATCGAAGAAGAAGACTTCATCCATGGCGACGGTGGTGACTCATCTATCCTAGAAACTTCATGCCATTCCAACTTGAAGATCGGTGTTGGTGTGTGACCGCGGTTGCAGCTAGACAGCTAAAGGTAATGTTTTAAGGGGATCCCCTTTCCCAAGTCCGTCGCGAGCCGATGGCGTACCAGAGGGGCCCTTAATGTGGGTTTCAGCGGTGTCTAACAGTCCTGACATCGCCCGTTAACAAGTTCATATGTGACCAATTTTCAGTCGAATGAGAGTGAAGTTAGTTTTCAATCGGGTGATGTCATCAAATTTTCAGTTGTAACTTATGGCCAGCACGAATCACGAAGCAAATCAAACTGTTTTTCTTGGTTGCAATCCCATTTGCAAATAAAAAACCTTAGTCCGCAATTAATTTGTAGCTCGTAGATGTACGAATCATCTTTCCGCCAACTTAACCAGAAAAGTAATATTAATACGGTGTGTTAAGTTAGGCCATTCATCTTTAATTTCTGCTTTGGCGACGATGGATGCAAAAGCTTGCAAAGTCAGGATGGAGTGGCTCTGCAGGGCCGGCCGGCCGGGCTTTTCACCGGATAACGCACATGACGTACGGCTAAAAGCCAGCGCAGTTTTCTTCTCCGGCGGGCCTCCTTCCATCCTTTGGCCAGGCCACGCCATACGTCGAGAGATTTCCCATCGTCTCTTTGCTTTTCTCTTTCTCGCGGAGGAAATTTAGGACTCTTCGGGTTAGCTTTTTTCTCGCCACGCTGTGTGACCTTGATATGGACGAGTTGTTTCTGTGGGTGTGCGTGGAGTATGGTGCCGGCGAGGTAGACGATGGGGTGTATACGCTGGCTTTGCTTTCATCTCCGTGTGTTGGTTCCAAATAATGTCGATGTCAAATACAGCTCTGGGCCCTCTCTACGCTAAGTTGTTCGTTACAGAACAAAAGAAAAAAGAACAGAGCTAAAGAGAGCGAGTGATCTAGCTCATCTGAAGCTTTTTTTTTTTTTTGCAGAAAAGCAAGTTCTTGGACTGCTGAAAACTCTAGAAAAACTGTTTGACTCCTCTATTTTGTGATTCTCTTATCCTAGGCTCATCTGAAACCTAACAAGATCTGAGTCGTCATGGGAAAGCTTCTATCTAGAGTTATTAAAATAACACTAAAGGAACGATGTTGTTCAAATTCAAATAAATATTATCAACCGGGAGTGGGATATGTATGATTCTTAGTATATCAAACTGCTACGTAAGATAGTAGGACATAATACACTTGGAAGGTGTATTAATCATATAGAAGAAATGCATAAACGGTCGGTACAACGCCAAAAAGGTTACAACTCCAGCACCCAACACGATACATTGCCAAGCTGCAGCAAACAACCCACCCTCTACAGACACGATGTATAAACGACTCGCCTTGCCCAACATACTACCAAGAATGGTGAGGAGATGGATCACATGATTTCAGGACCGCGTCACAGAACCAAGCAATACACCTAACACGATACATTATGGCATATACATTAGTTCAATTTTCTAGTGAGTAAGGAGTAAGGACCCCATGTTAAGAGTTTGACACAACGCCCTTGATTTTACCGGCTCAGCCCTGCATGGGATGCGACAATCCGGCCGGGCGTAATTTGTTGTCAACCCACCACGATCTTTCCACCACCTTTGATGTGGAAAGAGGATGTAGGACAACAGACCTCACCGACTGTTTCGAAAATAAGAAAATAGATCACACCGACTTGGCTGCACCAGTTGTAAGGTGTAAACGAAGAGATAGTTCATTACCATCCTACAGAGAAGGCCGATGGAGCAAAAATGGTGCAGACACCATTTGGCGCATAAGAAGGAATGCACCACCCAGGCTTAGAAAGCATCAATGCAGCAAACCCACCGACCGGGCCACCAAGGCCCATGTGATTAGCCTGCTCATGCTGCCCCATGCCTATGACCCAATGTGGACCATGCTCGTTTCAGCATCCTGTCATTACATGGGCATTCAGAGTTTCAGACTGCAACGAGAGAACTGCAAATGCGACTCCTTCTCCAGATGCACTTTGGACCAAAGAAAGTTGCATCCGTATCTAATACACATTATTAGGTTCATTGAAAGAATCAGGCATTACACTACTACAGGAGATGGCAAGAATCTCATGAAGTTCTACATTCAGTCAGCACAAGCCTATAAAAATATAGCAAAGATGATACTAAAGAACAACACAAATGAATGAAAGGGAAGTGCGTCCAAATTGCCGCCAGAGTCGAGAATGCCGAGAAGAACCAGACCTTTACAATGTGTTCGACACCGGGCTCTACTTATCTGGGTTGCGGCATGAAACTCGGAACAGAGGGACCATGGTATCCCACCCAAAGAATAGAACTGTATATGTACCAGACTGAGTGTTCCCTCCACTCCAGATGCTATGTGTACACTGCGCCAACTGTCTCCTTCTCAAAGTGCTTGATATCACCAGCCAAACGCTTCATGTTATCATCGTAGACGTATGGTACCCCCTCGAACATCACGGTACTGCCATTGGTGGGTTTTGGCACAAACTCCCGGCAGGGCTCCCCCATGACATTGATAGAGTTATGATAGTGGTAGTATCTGATCAAGCTTTCGGTGCTGTGGGTTGTCCTCCCGTAGACATTTTGTGACATGTGCACACCAGTGGAATACGCATTCCGAGCCTGAATTGCATACTTGCGATCCCGCCTCACTCCAGTGACTGAATTGCGGAAAACAAGTTTTTCAAACCCCCACTGCCTGAAGACCAGTCACATAAAAAATGTGTTAATGCAGGAAAGTTTGTCAGACGGATCACAGCGCACACACTCATATGCACACAAAAGTAAGTACACTGATTCAAATTATAAAAAAAAGGATGCATACATGTTTTATTAAATGCAGACCATGATCCTTGCTGAAACACTAAAAACAGCCAGCACCAGCGGTGTTTCATTCATTTGTTTAACTGTAAGCCAACGTGAAATAATCACATTACCCGTGTAGGCCATGTATAATGTCAGGGATTTCTCATCAATAACTACAGCAACCGCATTCGCAAAAAAAAAAAACAGCAACCAAACTCAGGTTGCAGACAGAATACTATTCTGAGGAAAAACTTCATAGAACCCATCATAAAAAGAAGTAGCATTAAACTTTTCATTATTAAAAGCCCTTACTAGAAAAATGAGTGTTGGTACAAAATTATTAGGTCTCTCCGAATGAAACAACAACTGATGACCACCCCATGATGGAGTTTATTTATGTCATCTCGACACAAGCTTTGTCACTACCGTATTGCAGACTTGTGGTTCCTAGAATAAACTTCAGCTATCCGAAAGAAATCTAATAGAGAAGCTGACAGTATTGATTATGCAAAGATTGCTTGTGAGGTTCAATCAACAAACAAATGCTGGTACACAATCTGGTTTGGCTTAACTATACTAACACAAAGTGTTGTTGGCAAACTACTCAGAAACACAAGCGGCAAATTCGTTCATACTCCCTCCAGTTCAAGAAAATGTGACGTTTTGGACAATGGTACAGTCTTCAGAGTGTAACTTTGACTATTAGTTTCTTGCAATATTTTTTGTTAAATGAATTACTGGTAAATTATAATATTACTTTCAAGTTTCAAGTCTAAATATTTAAAATAATATCGGCGATAAAAATAAATCAAGTTTGACTTAAGAGATGTCCAAAATATCACTTTTTTGTGAATCGAATGGAGTAACAATAATCATTGGTGAGCAACATTATTATCTGTTCTGAACAAGTCATGGACCAGGACGAACTAGAAGAACTGACTTGTAAGATTACAAGTTGCCTTCTCATGGCGTTGTTAACCTGATTGTTCTTCGGTTGTCGATTTCACCCATGGTTGTCTATAGAGAGCTAAGATCATAACCAAGGGAGAACTATTCGATTCCTAATCACATAATATATTATTTACCTCATGGAATAAAAAGGCATATCATTTCTCACATCTATACTCGCTCCTGAACCCTACACTCTTAATCACACTCATGAACCTCCCAACTCTCTCTGGGCAAGAAAGTGCCGCTCCTGCTCACCCTTCATTAGATAGTATTCCAACCAGACAATGTTTGAAATTCATGTATTTCCCAAATAAATATATCATAGGGGTTCAATGCTTCCCATTTACATGGCTATTTTAATTTGATATTCTACTTGTATATTATCCATATAAGCTAAGTTCCATCCTTCAGCTTTGTTAGAATATCTACCTTGCTTCAGAGTCTGTTTATTAAGGACATAGGACAAAATCGGTCCCAATCAATATTCCCTCCAATTCAAAAATGGTGTCACTTTGGATATAGGTCTAGCAAAAACTTGTAAGACATTGACTCCCGATTTCTTCTTAATTAATCACAATCATTGCGTAGTTTTGTTTCTGAAAGCAGTACTATTACTTCCTAAATATCATTATTTTTAATGGTTTATTAAATACATTAAATACAAATTACTGGCTAAAGTTATGTTCTGGAGACCACGCCAACTTTTTGTGAACTGGAGGGAGTATAAACTAGTTTGATTGGATAAGACTTCTCTTTGAGGGAAAATGGAAGCACCTTCAAATCTATAATAAAATCCACGGAACCAAAGAGGGGAACCAAATAGAAATGAACAAGCGGCAGCTTAGTTCACAGCAAAAAAGACTACACAAAATACGGTTCACATACGTACATATTGCATACTAGCTTTGCGAGATTTGATCAGAGACACTTTTACTACTCTGATTTAACCTCGATGGTTAGCCTCCAAGACTCTCCATTGAAATACAGCATTCTGCTTCATGCAATCTCCTAAGGGCGGCAGTGTTGTATTGCATGAATCTACGAAAGCCGTGCTAAAGCAAACAAAGAGGAACTCAAGAAGTAGCCCCAATTTAAAGCATTGTTTCTTGTAGGGTTCAAATTACTGGCTAAAGTTATGTTCTGGAGACCACGCCAACTTTTTGTGAACTGGAGGGAGTATAAACTAGTTTGATTGGATAAGACTTCTCTTTGAGGGAAAATGGAAGCACCTTCAAATCTATAATAAAATCCACGGAACCAAAGAGGGGAACCAAATAGAAATGAACAAGCGGCAGCTTAGTTCACAGCAAAAAAGACTACACAAAATACGGTTCACATACGTACATATTGCATACTAGCTTTGCAAGATTTGATCAGAGACACTTTTACTACTCTGATTTAACCTCGATGGTTAGCCTCCATCGGGGAAATCGTTTTGTTGCCTAAGATTCAGAATGCCGAAAGGATACAACAGTATCGCCCTATATGCCTTCTGAATGTTAGATTCAAAATCTTTACTAAAGTAGCAACCATGAGGTTAAATTCCGTGGCGGATCATGTGGTAAAACCTACTCAAACTGCTTTTATGCAAGGGAGGAATATCCTAGACGGGGTCGTGGTCCTTCATGAAACCGTACATGAGATGCATACGAAAAAACTAAATGGGTGATATTCAAAATCGATTTTGAAAAAGCCTATGATAAGGTTAAATGGCCGTTCCTACTACAGACTCTGAGAATGAAAGGATTCTCGGACGAGTGGTGTGCTTTGATTCAGAATTTTGTGTTCGGGGTAGCGTGGCCATAAAAGTCAATGATGATGTTGGTCGCTACTTCCAAACAAAAAAGGGATTAAGGCAAGGTGATCCTTTATCGCCTATACTATTTAATATAGTGGCGGATATGTTAACGATCATGATTGAACGTGCAAAGACGGATGGGCAAATTGAAGGTGTGATTCCTCACCTTGTCGATGGTGGATTATCTATCCTTCAATATGCAGACGATACAATTCTCTTTATGGAACATGATCTAGATAAGGCTGCGAATCTGAAATTGTTATTATCAGCTTTCGAGCAATTATCGGGATTAAAGATAAATTTCCACAAGAGTGAATTGTTTTGCTTCGGTGAGGCTCAGGAAGCAGCTGCTCAGTATGCCGACATATTTGGCTGTGAGCAAGGTCAATTTCCAATAATGTATCTTGGCATACCAATACATTATCGGAAATTGACTAATGCGGAATGGCGCCACGTCGAGGAACGTCTTCAAGCTCGACTGTCTAGTTGGAAAGGAAAATTGCTCTCTCTTGGTGGGAGATTGGTTCTCATTAATTCAGTCCTAACTAACATGGTACTGTATATGATTTCCTTCTTCCAAATACCAAAAGGAGTCTTGCATAAATTGGATTACTTCCGATCAAGATTCTTTTGGCAAGGAGATGGCGAGAAAAAGAAATATAGATTGGCTAAGTGGAATGTTGTTTGCCGGCCTAAGGATCAGGGAGGGCTGGGTATTCATGACCTTAACGTTAAGAACTCAGCTCTCCTAGGTAAATGGCTTTTTAAGTTGCTTACCGATGATGGGATATGGCAAACGCTCCTTAAGAGAAAATACATTGGAACAAAGGCGGTTTCACAGGTGTACTGGAAACCTGGTGATTCCCACTTTTGGGCCGGTCTGATGGCGACAAAGAAACACTTCTTTCGCTTCGGAGTATTTAATATTAAGGATGGTTCTGAGATTAGATTCTGGGAGGATAAATGGTTAGGTAACACTACCCTCCGGGATCAATATCCAGCCCTATACAATATTGTTCGTCATAAAGGAGACACGATTGCCACTGTCTTGCAATCTTCTCCTCCGAACGTGACGTTCAGGCGAGATCTCATTGGGCCAAGACTCTCGTCTTGGAACTCCTTGTTGGTAAGGCTGAATTCGGTACAGCTCACACAAGGTTCTGATGAATTTCGTTGGAATCTTTGTGCGAATGGAAAATTCTCCGTGGATTCCATGTATAGGGCGCTAGTACATTCCGATGTGCCAGTCGATGATAATAAAAAAATATGGCAAATGAAGATCCCGCTTAAAATCAAAGTATTCACGTGGTATCTTCGTAGGGGTGTCATTCTAACTAAGGATAACCTTGTTAAACGAAACTGGCATGGAAGTACGAAGTGTATGTTTTGTCCACAAGATGAGACAATAAAACACTTATTCTTCGAGTGTAGTTTCGCACGTTCTATATGGTCATCCATCCAGATAGCGTCTAACTTATATCAACCAAAGTCTGTGGCTAATCTTTTTGGCAACTGGCTTCATGGGATTGATAGAAAGTATAAAACCGTTATTAGGGTGGGAGCGATAGCCGTAATATGGTCGCTGTGGCTAAGTAGAAATGACAAGGTTTTTAACGATAAAGATGTTTCTCGTTTACAGGTACTCTACAGGTGCACAAGTATTCTCCGTTCGTGGTCCACCTTACAACGGGAGGGACATCGAGGCCTCTTTACGGAGGCATGTGCACGTTTGGAAGAGGTGGCGAGGGATATTTTTACCCATCATGGATGGTCGCTTGATCGCCGGATTGGTGCTGCATAGGCGATCGTTGTCATCTGTTGTGCTGGCGTTTTACTTTATTCTCTCATGATTGTATTACGTCTAGTGCTCTTTTACTTTTTATGTTGCTACTTGGATTGCGGCTGTGTGCATTTTTGTGATGCAGAGGCCGGGTGTAATACTTAACTTTAAGTAATAAAGCCCTTTATCTAAAAAAAAGGGTTCAGTTCAATTTAGGACATCCCACAAATAGCTTATGGCAGTGGACCAAGGTCAAACGGCTTTCAATTTAATTAGCAAAGAACAAAACAGTCACGCTACCCGATCAACCTAACGCATAAACAAGTATGACTCACAACCTAGGTTCTTGAAGCATGTGTGCTGATGAAAAAGACAAATTGACAATGACCGACACACTTATCTCTGCAGGAATGCTATGCGGTAAAAAAAGAATATCTGATGCCCATTCCAGCAATCTCTGCAGGAGTATTGTATTGCAGGAATCTACGCTGGATTCCAACAGGAATAGCAACAGCATAAACAATTGATGCAATAATTTACATAAAACAGGCAAGAAAGCAGACCTCGAGTAGTTTTTGGTTGGATCCTCCACGCAGAGCTTGCTAGACATGGGGTTCTGCTCAATGGTGAACTGTGTGTACCGCTCGAGCTGGCCGAGCACCTCCTCCAGCGTACGCCCGTCGGGGAGGTAAATGTACTCGTCGACATCGAAGAAGAAGGTCCAATTCGCGGCGTGGCGGTACCGGTGGAGGCAGTCGTTCACCACCAAGAACTGGTTGTAGTAGTAGCCGTCGTACTCCGCTTGCCCCTTGATGTCCTGGAGAGTGACCCTGCCGGCCCTCACCCACGGATCCAGCACCGCCTTGACCTCCGGGCTGACGCCGCCGGCGTCATGGAGAACAAAATGCGAGCTTGGACCGAAGAAATGCGCGTGGTAGGCCAGCCACTCGCGCATGCGCGGCGCGCTGATGTTGCCGTAGAGCGAGGAGCCGCAGTAGAGGTACTGGTAGGGGAACGGTGGCCGGAAGCGGGACTCGTCGTAGGACCCCGGCGCCTCCTCGAGCGCGACGAAGCGCTCGTAGCGGCGGAGGCGGTAGAGTAATAGGCGTGGACGAGGAGCTTCCCGCCGCGGTTGCCGGCGTTGGGGTTGGACGGGAACGTGCAGTTGACGATGACGACGGTGTAGACGCGGCCGTAACCCCAGTCGGGGAGCATCTTGTACGCCTTTGTCCGGACGGGCCTCGGCGCGCCGCCGCCGACCGGGTCCGGGTTGGGTAGCCACTCGCACTTGAAGTAAGGGGTGTCGAAGACGTGTGCCGGCTTGGACGCCAGCCCGACGATGGCAAATGTGCGCGGCCCGCCACGGTAGGCGCCCATCTGGACGAACAGCGCCGCGGCGCTGCCGTACGGCCGGAGCTCCCGCTTGTTGGGGTTCGCTGGACGAGATGGCAAGGTTGGCCTTGTCGCCCTTACGGCGGTGGTCGGTGGCGCTCTGTCAGCTGTGGAGTTGGAGAGGGGTATTGCGGCGGCGGCGGTGGTGGAGAGGGAGGATGCGACGGTGACGGTGGCGGTAGGTGAAGGAAGGAGAGGACAGGAAGAGGAGGAGGAACGGGTAATGGCGAGGATGGGCTGGTACGGGTGGAGCTGCCAGAGCGCCATTATGAGCGTGAGCAGCACGAGCGAGGCGATGAAAGATTTGATGTCGAGGCAGGAGATGCCGAATGCGGCACCGCCAAGACCGCCGCCGGCGTCTTTCCTCACGGCGGCGGGCTTCATCGATCGATCGGTTCTCTGGCCCGATCTGCTCTGCTTTCTGACTGAATGTGCGGACCTCACAGTGGGAAAGAAGTATAGATACCCCCCACAACTATCACCAAAAGGACGCAGCACCCCTGAGGTTTTAATCGGTACACTTAACCCCCTCAACTCTCTAAAACCAGGTAATTTGTCCCCTGACCGCTGCAAAGCTGTTTTGCGGACTCGGGCGGCCGAAGCAAAGAACGATCGATCCAAGAGCTACGCTTATGTTGCTGTTCGTGTTGGGCTGTGTCCTGAACGCTGAAGCACCCGACCAAGAAATCTTGGCCTCCACCAAGAGCCATCCTGACACCTACGGCATGGCGGCCGTGCGCCCACACGAGTACACGACGGCGCGCAGCTCTTCATTCGCTGGCCGTTGCCTCTCTAGCGGCCGGAAATTGGGGGCCGGCCGAGCCACACCTGCAAGCACGGAGCGGCGCGTCGAGCACCTCCAAGCAGGGAAAGGGGTGGGCCACGGCTGGGAAGAGCGACGGGGATGGGGTGCACGGGGCACCCAGTTCCCTCACGCTCCAGCTCCACTGCGCCACCGACGGCCGACTTGACTGGCCAGGAGCTTCCCGGAGGCTTCGTCGAGCACGATGCACAGGACGGTGCCGGAGCCGGACGTGTCGCCGCCGAGCGTGCAGACCCGCTTGTGGTGCCACGGAGACATCTACGTCAGCAAAACCATGTCCACGTCGACAAAACAACTCTTCAAAACAGCTTAGCAATGGTTAGGGGGCCAAATAACTGGTTTTAAAGAGTTGATGGGGTTAAGTGTACCAATATAAACATTAGGGGGTGCTGCGTTCTTTTGGTGATAGTTGTGGGGGGTATCTATACTTCTTTCTCACAGTGGAGCAAAGAGTGGCACTTTTGCTTGCCAACTACTTTATCCTCGTTTCTTGCGGAGCAGCTATGGTAGTAGCTCGATTTATGGGGAATGCGGATTGCGGAAGCAGCCAAGCAGGCAGATCGATCGGCTGCAAGATGATGGAGAGAAGGAAGTGGGAGATTGGGCGTGGAGAAGAAATCGGGGGCGGATGACACTGATGAGACTGAGCTTTTTTTTTTTTTTGAAATTTATGAGACTGAGCTAGTATGTGGGTGTGGGGAACTCGGGGTTCGCTTCTCTGTCCTCCCTTCGGACTTTGGAGCTTTGGCGAGTGTGGGACTGTAGCCTGTGTGACAATGTGAGTGTGTGGCCTGTCTTGTCTTGGCTAGGCCCTAATCTTGGCCCTTCTATCTTGATTGAGAATCTGAGATATGCTTAATCTTGGTTATATGCAACATGCCCGCAGATATTCCGAACTAGGAAAAAATAGTACTCCGTATTTGTTACTTGCATCGAGCTGCAAAATGGTCAAGCCAAGTACCAACCGAACCGAGCTTGACTGTTTACTGTTCAGTAGTTTTCACCTGATCTGGGCAATTTTTCACCTTCAATTTAACCAGGGCCTTACCAAATTGACTAGACATCAGATGGTGTCACGGTTGCAACCTGAACTGGTTAAGCTTAATCGGGTCAGGGAGACTGTTGCATGGAACTGGAGTTACATCTTTGGGATTATTTTACAATCCCTTTTTTTCTTGAAGCTAGACAAAAACAATTATCATTTGCATTGATTAAAAAGGAGGTTTTAAAAGTTTACAAACCATAGTTGTGACCAAGTGCACGGTCGAAACAACAAAAGGCTACTCTCACGACATTGCATTACTCAATGTCTTAACCCCGGCAAGGCACCACATTGTTGCCTCGTATTAATCTTTGTGATAAGCATGGTTGTGGACACCGAAAAACTTAAGCATTCCTTTCCTTCAAAATCTCCCAAATGATAAGCATTGGGAAGCCAAATCCTTTTCATAGGGACCCATCTTATGAATCACTCTGATCTACTGGTGCTAAACATCTAAATAGCTTGCCAATCGTTCAAATGATGTCATGAAGCCCATACCAATATTTCAAAGGGGTCCAAATTCAAGTAGTGAAAAGCCATTTGAAAAAAGGTTCTTACAAAGCCTGCAATTTGACATCCCCTTTGATCTAGTCTATCCACCGTTTACACTCGGTTTTGCAGAATCAATCAAGCGAAGATTTTACAATTAGAAGGGGGGGGGGGGCAACGTTTCCAAACTAAAGGTGGGTATCATCGAGGTGGTATGCCCCCAAAACTGCATCTTATAGGCGAACGACAACAAATAGCACCTGTTGTTAGTGGCTTTCATATAATCCTACCCATTGTTAGATGTGGACACCGTCAATCATTTCCCAAAGCTTCGCAAGTTGAATTATTTGGTTAATAGTGAGCCCCCCTTGGGTGTTTATTTGCGGGACCCAAAAGCCATTCTCCAAGGCTTTGCGCACCGTGGACTTCCTTTATTTGAGAGGTTGAACACAAGAGGCGCAATCTTTAGGCCATCTTCCATTTTCCCAAGACGACTCCCAAACAACTCTTTCTCTCATTTCCAATGGTGACAATTGTAGTAGCCGCAAATATGTCATGATCACTTGAGTTACATGGATTTCCAAGTCACATCCACGGCTTGGGGTCTTTGCTCCACTCAAACCAAATCCATCTCAAATGAAGGGTCGAAGAAAATTTGGAGAGGTTTACAATCCCCAACCCACATATTCTTTAGGCTTGCACACCATCTCTAAGTTGACTTTGCATTTTCCGGTGGCGACTTTATCACAAGCCGCTCAAATAAAATACTGTCTAATGTTGTGTATCTTCAAAAGGACCTCAACCGCAACATCAAGCACGGTGCTAAAGTATATCATGAGGCTAGTGAGCACCTCCTTCACAAGAACCGATCGTCCTTCCATGGTGCCATGTATTCCATTTCAAGTGATAAGCTTGTTGGCAACTCTATGTTCCAAGTGTTGAAAATGAACATGCTTGAGTTGTGTTACCGACAAAGGGAGACCAAAATATTTCATAGGGAAATTCGTGCAGTGCGCCGGAAAAGCTTGGAGGATATCATCAAGGTCTATATCATCCAATCCGACAATTTGTATCTAGGCGGTGACAATGCCTGGGTCAAGGTGTTGGCCGAAAATTGAATGTCATCTTTATTTGGGGTCATTAAGATGGCCGGGTCATCGCCAAAAAGAGATATGCAGACTGTGGTGTCCTTCCCTGGATCCTACGGAGGTGACCTTGAGTGCTGGCCTTGCGGAGGATGTGGTATAACGGACCTATGGCCAACACAAAAAGGAGCGGTGAGACAGGGTCACCTTGCCTAAGAACCCGGCCATGCCTTATGGAGGATCACCGACAATGCCATTGAGAAGCACCAGTGAACAGGAAGAAGATCGGATCGCCAAAATCCAATCTCAAAAATTTCTAGGGAAATCTAAGTGAAGTAAATCCATTAAATATCCCACCGAACTGAAGCGAAAGCTTTCTTGGTGTCAAGTTTTAAGATTGAATTCCAATTTTTATCCTCTAGTTATGCATCTGTGACACTAGTTATCCAATCTAGCGAAAAATAATCTAGACTAAGTATTTCATAAACTTTGGACCCTGCTTTTTTATGCATTTATGTTGGGCAAAGTGTGAGGTGATGATTGAGACTAAAGAATATGAGGGCAATGACGACAGATTGAACATATGGCGAAGCGAAAGCTGGACGTTATCCTTGAGGCCATCCTCTGATATTGTATTCAAAATTTATATATGGTTCACTAGTAATAAGTGTCACAAATGCACAGCTGTAGGGTAAAAAGTAGAATTCAATACAAGTTTAAATAGAACTATTGGAGTTATAGATTTGTGGATACGGATGGCAATGGGTACCCATTAGCCGCTTACCCAGCGGGTATTTAATCACTAGGGTCAGGGTTTGGTAAAAAAATACCCATGGGTAATCAAATGGTAAAAAATGTGTACCTAGTGGGTTTTGAGGGGCGGGTGTGGTAAAGCAAAACCCAGATCCGCATACCCACATACCCAGCTAAATTTGTATATGACATGTGGGTCCGTGGTAACATAGGGTTGTTTCCCGATTTTGTTCCCTAAAAACCTGTTGGTAACCGACTCCACCGTGGTCCACGGCTGGTACCCGCACCCGCCAAGTCAGCTTTCATTTGACAGCTCCATTACAATTCATATACCCTGCTATTTCATATCTATAGTATATTTTCTGTTTTTGAAGTTATTTTTCATATACGTTGTGATATTTTGTTGGGTGTTTTGTTGTTTCTTTTCATAGATAGTGAACGCATGATCATACATACCGTTGTTTTTTAATACGGTGTGTTGTTATATTGCCTCATTTACGTTTTGGGTGGGTATACCCACGGGGTTTTATACCCTGCCGGGTGCGGGTATGGGACAAAAATATGTACCCAAACGCGGGTGCGGGTATGAGTGCAGTTTAGATACAAGAACATGAGTGCGGGTTTGGTTAAACTCTACCCACCCAATGGGGACAGGTGTCATCCGTATTTGTGGAGCCGTCTTGCCAAAGTCTTCACATATAGAAACTTATCATTGATGCTTCTTATCTTGATGAATGCACTTTGGACATTGTAAACAAGCTTGTTCATGTGGGGGCGAGGGGGTGGCCATCACCTTAGTGATGAGCTTAGGGACTGCGTGGATGAGGCTAACTGGTATAAAATCGGTCACCTCCTCTACACCCTGGGCAATGTTTACGGAGTTTAGCCAATGAAGATTGTCGGTGTCAAGGGTGGAAAATTGGTTGACCACGACCATGATTTCCTCCTTCACGGTGCTCCAACATGCTTTAAAGAAGGCACCCGTGTATCCATCTAGACCCAGAGCCTTGTCACTGGCGGTTTTATCCACCGCGTCCTTCACCTCTTCCTCCGGGATAGATGCCTGATTGAAGTCGGCATTGCGCAGGGGGACTTTCTTTATCATTTTCTTGAAGTTTGTATGGATTATGTATTTCCGTTGGTCATGCGCCGTGACCCATACATTGTTGTGTTTTAGCCTATGAATGTGATTCTTTCTACAACTTGTATTGATTCAAAGATGGAAGTAGGTAGTTTTGGCATCCCCCTACTTTAGATTCTTCACCCATGAGCTTTGTCACTTTCTTGTTCTTTCAAGCGCCGCCAACCCAATGATTCTTATTTTCAGTCCTAAGCTCATTTTCCTCATCTCTAAGGTCTCTAGATTCTTGCGCTTTTAGTGTAGAATGATCTCAAGGGTCATATGAAGCTCCACTTTGGCTCTTGAGAAGAGAGTTTTACTCCAGTGGCGCAAAATCTTTGTCCGGTTCTTTTGAGTTTGTGGAAAAGTAGTTGACAAGGTTACACATATGGCTATATTTTTCACTCCAAGCATCATTGACCACGTCCATGAATCTCAATCCAAAATAATTCAATGCGGAATGTCTTGGTTTTTTCGGGCCTCTATAATTTGCAAGGATTAGAGGGCAATGGTTGGACAAGGATGAGGAAAGGGCTTGGAGGATGTGGTTAGAGAAAGCTCCCAATCCTCATTGTATAGGAAGGTATCAAGCTTTCTCATGGTTGGATCTTGTTGCTCATTGCTACAAGTGAATATTTGGTTTTGAAGATGAGCGTGATTACAAGAACACTTTTACTAAGTTGAAGTGCAGTTGCACTTTTTATAATTGACTGACATAAATAAAAACTTAGCACTATGCCAATGCAAGTCTCTTAGCGCAGTTTCATAGGCATTTTGCTGACGTGACATATTTTTTAATGAACAGAAAGAGTGAAGTTGTAGGTTAGCCAACATACAACCTTTGCACGTGCCGTCGACAAAAAAAAAGCTCTAACTGAATCATATGTATGCATGAAACCCAAATCATTAAATTTAGATACAAACCATAACAAACAGTGCATTTTACTAGTTTTATCTTAAGTTTTTATTTCTCCTAAATTAACGTGCTAAGAACGATGTATTGGCAGAATCTGGACTGAGATGAAGATGCAGCAGTACCATTTAGGAAAAAAAACATTGATAGGCTTAAACCTTATTGGGCTGCAGCCCAGCAGGCTCGAAAAACTCAACACAAACTTGGATCATATATATTTTTTGTTTTAGAATATCATCTATTTATATCCTTTGGTACCAGCTGCCTTTTTCACGTGGCAACACTGACAGAATCCTTAATTCCAGCACACGTCACTAATGTTTACTATGCAGCAAATCCGTTTCATTTGAGTTGACCACATGTTCAGTGTACGAGCTACTACAAACTAGCCAGTGAACTCGAAGTAGAATCTTGTGCAGCTGCAAGAGCAAGAAAATTTCCAGTTACGCGGAAACGGAGGGCGCGCCCCTTTCACATTCTACACGATCACCTACTTCCTTTCGAAAAGAGAATTTAAAAACCAGCACTGTGGACTCTACACGAACGAACCAAAAATCATCAGGGCGCACTGGCCTGTTTATGCTTTCCGCTTTTGTCCATCATGCATTAGTTAGGCTAATTATTCAAATCCTGGCGTGTCCCCAAATGTGGCGCCACACTCCACAGCTCCACTGCTAGCTCGCTCTTCGTCAAAGCCCACCTACACCTACCTTCCTGCCGTCTTCCTCCTCCTCCCCGGCCTACTCCTATATATGGCCATTTCTGATCGCCACTTGACCTCCAACCAACTCCGTTGAGCTTGATTAGCTTAGATAAGTGGCAAGTGGTAGCTAGCTAGACGCAAGAAAGTCAAGTGAAGATGGCCATGGGCGTTCAGGAGATCAAGTACTTCTCGCAGGCAAAGCTCGGCCGGCGGTGGCGACGGCCGGTGAGGGGGTTCCGGCTCAGCCCGGCTCGCCTATCCGTCCGCAGGCTGCGGGCAAGGCTCTGGACGATGCTCGGCCTGCTGGGCCGCTACTTCCGCGGCGTACGGCTGCCGCAGCTCACCAGGGGCCTCGTCGCGAGCGGCAGCTCTCCCGCTTCGACGAGCGGCGGTGGCGGCAGGATGGTTGTGGTCGGCGGTGGCGGGCGTGCAGCTGGCAAGCAACCGGTAACGGCACAGGCCGCCGCTAACAACGGCAAGCCGCGGAGGCCGCCGTGCATGCGGTCCAATTCGTTCTACGCGCGCGCCGTCGCGGACTGCCTAGACTTCATCAAGGGCAGCAACGCCGCCGCCCCGGTCGAGAACACCAGCGGCGGTGGGACCGACGGAGTCCGGCAGGCCCACGGCCAGCGTCAGGCGGTGAAAGCGGCGTGAATTCAGTCCACCCCGTGTGTGCTGTAAATACGATCGACACGGCAGGCATCGTGGGTTTGATGCTTTTGTTCTGAGCTTGTTAATGTCTGGCATGGTTCATTGTGGGCTTGCTGTTCTTCTTCTATTTCTCCTTCGTTTCTGTTTGTTCTAGTTAGTGCTAGAGTGTTTAGGGGGTAATCGATGCAAGAAAAAAGTGAAGGATGATTGTTGATCGATTAAACATGCAAGTCCCACTTGTTAATCATTTCTCTCGAACACGGCTTGGAAGCGCGTCATTACAACTTCTTTATCTTCTGTTGAAATTAAGCTGGCGAACGATGATGAATGATGCGAGTTCTCCGCGAGAGAATATGGTTGTTTATGCTAGACTACTTGTCAAGGCACTGCATGTCGTGGTAGTTCGCACTCGACGAACGTTTGTAAGAAAAACAAAACAAATAGCACCGGCATATGGCTAGTGTGTATAAATTTGTCTTGAAAAATATTTCTCTAATGCTAAAATTTGTAGAGTATTACAGGTGTACGTACTACAATAGAAATAGTGGTAAGCAGCCCCAAACCAATATCAACATATATCAACAATAGAGAAATGGTTATATAAATTCTACATATAAAATTTTCCACACAAACTTTTTCAGCAAGAAGCGCACATATTTTTTAAACTAAGGGATCACCTACCACAGAGACTCAGACAGAGGGTACAATCTTGCGTCATGAATAGTTAAGTACGTAGAGTAGTACATCTTACATTTGTCTTTCCTTGTCGTTCTTAATGGGATCTGAAACAAATGTCAGCAACATACTGGTCAGGATGGATCTTGTCTACCTTATGAAAGCACCATCTTACCCGTACGTGCATCCATTTCATGATTTTTCTCTGCTACCGGACGATCGATCGATTGTCTCTTTTGCCACTGGAACACCTTACGCCAAACAAATGTCCCGTAGTAAATTATAAATGTTAGTTCAAACTTCACGTGCCGCATGCTACTCAATACAAAACAAAGTGGGCAGATCTTCTCCTTTCTTCTATTTTCTTTTTTTGTCACCGTGTATTGAGACGTACACCTTACCTGCTGCAGGTCGTGAAGATATGCTTTTGCGATTTTAAAGAGGTCTTAATGCAAAAATAAGGTCGAGTTTATCCACTAAGTTAGTTAGTTTGTACATCATCATCACCACTAATATAAAAATGCACAGAGGGTGGGGATCCAACCAATCTAACCCGTCTACTGACGTATCGAACGCCGCAAGTTGATCCCGTGTTTGACGGTAAAACACTGTCCGACGCCGGTCCGTCACCCTCGCACAAAATAGCAAAAAACCCGCCGCTAATCAATCCCACCTTTCCTAATCACGCATGAACTGGTCAAAGCAATACCTTCATCCCGTCCTTATTCCCACGAGATACCCTGCGCCGCCCTGCCGCCTCCTCTTCACGCGAGATCGCTGTTCCACACGCAGCTGCGAGGCCGTGACACTGCCTCCCCCATTGATGTCGCCGTTTCATGCGACGGCGCCTGATCCGTGCCTCTGCCGTCCTGCTCCTCAAGCACCCGCTGGACGTCCAGATCACGGTGAGACGGATATGTAACCGCCATCGACTCCATGCATGTGGCTTCTGTGGCCGTCGCTCGCAACCGAGGTCACAGTCGTCGCGATGCTACTGCGGCATCCCTGTCCGACTCGAGCTGTCATCCCAGTGCTCCTCCCGCACCAGCTCTAGGCACCATTGCGGCTGCCACTTCAGTAAAAGCGATGGCAAGGTATTCAAGGTGAAACGACATAGAAATGGGATAACTCCCTCTTTTCTAGGGTCTCCTCTTTTACCACTAATCACGCCCTTTCCCTGGACCTTGCCTGCTGCTCGGACTCGACCCTTTTTCGTTTTACTAATGTCTACGCCCCTTGCGCCCACGCTGACAAACAAGCCTTTCTTCTTGATCTTAAAACTCACGACCCCGGCGACTCGACCCCTTGGATGATTTGTGGCGACTTTAACCTCTGTCGTGATGCGAGTGATCGCAACAACGATAACCTGAACCTCAATGAGGCCTCCCTCTTCAACGACTGCATCCATGATCTCGCGCTTATCGACCTTCCCCTTAGGGACCGACGCTACACCTGGTCCAATCGCCGAGCCAACCCCACTCTGATTCGCCTCGACCGTATCTTCATTAACAATGCGTGGAACACTCTGTTTCCCTCCTCGTCCCTCTCTTCGCTAACCCGGGATACTTCTGATCATGTCCCCCTTCTGGCGTCAGTCTCCTCTGCTATCCCTCGCTCCCCTATCTTCAGATACAACCGATCTTGGGGCCTGCATCCGGCTTTCCGTGCCTCCATCTCCTCGGCCTGGCATACCTCTGACCGCCTTGATCCCACGGCCCGCGTGGTAGCGCGGCTCCGTCGTTGCCGGGGTTGCTGTAAAACTTGGAACCAGAAGTGTGCTCCTTTCGCCCAGCGAGAAATTGATGCGCGCATTGTTATCAACCTCCTTGACCTCGTTGAAGAAAGTCGCCCCCTCTCTTCCCACGAAAACCGCCTCCGCCTTCTCTCCACTGAAGCGCTTCACCTTTCAATTAAGGAACGTGGGGTGTACTGGCGCACTCGTGCAAAGGTCCGCTACACGCTTGAAGGAGATGAAAACTCCAGCTTCTTTCATGCTATCGCCTCCTGCCGTAAACGCCGCAACACCATCCCCACTCTTGACTTTGAAGGCAACACGTTTACCGACCATCCCAACAAAGCTAGGGTTTTAGACAGCTTCTTCCGTTCCCTTCTTGGCACGACGTCTGCTTGTGGTTGGAACTTCAGCTTACGCGATCTTTACCCCGCCATAATGACCTTCCTGCCTCTCTTACGGACCCCTTCTCCTCGTCTGAGATCCTGGAAGCCCTCTCACGCATGAACAAAGACTCTAGCCCCGGGCCCGACGGCTTCGGACCCAGTTTTTTCTCCACCTTCTGGCCCACGATTTCCTCCGACGTTATTGATGTGTTCTCCTCCTTTCACAACCGTTCCTCCGATCTGACCCGCATCAACCGCGCCTACTTGGTCCTCCTCCCGAAGCACGAGGCGGCGCGCTCCCCCTCCGAATTCCGTCCCATTTCACTCCAAAACTGCATCGCCAAAATGATCACTAAAGTTCTTACCACTCGCCTCCAAAACTCCATTCACTCTCTAGTTGACCCCGACCAAACAGGGTTTCTCTCCGGCCGTCGCATCTCTGAAAATATCATTTATGCTGCGGACCTGGTCCGCACCTGCCACCTCCGCAAGTCCCCCACCATGGTGTTCAAAATTGACTTCCGCAAGGCCTTCGACTCCGTCAACTGGGGCAGTCTTATTACCATCCTTCGAGCCCGAGGCTTCAACAACCTCTGGTGCGACTGGATGCTTGACATCCTGGTTTCGGGGCACACCTCTATCATTCTTAACGGCGTCCCGGGACCCTGGATCAAATGCGAAAATGGTCTCCGTCAAGGTGATGCGCTATCCCCCTATCTCTTCATTATCGTGGCCGACGTCCTTCAGCGACTCATCCGCAATGCCCATTCCCAGCAACTTCTACACCACCCCGTCGACCCGTCACTCCCCCCCGCTGTCCTCCAGTACGCCGACGATACGCTTATCGTTTGTCACGCCGATGTCTCCTCAGCCCATATCCTCAAGAAGATCCTCGACGATTTCTCCTCCGCTACGGGCCTTGCCATCAACTTCCATAAATCTTGCTTTATCCCCATGCATATCGACAGTGACCTCTCAACTTCCATTGCATCCATCCTCGGTTGCCCAATCTCTAGCTTTCCCCAACCATATCTCGGTATCCCCCTTTCCCCCCACAAAACTCCCCCCATCCGCCTACACCTCTCTGATCTCTTCCTTCGACCGTCGCATTTCTGGCTGGAGTGCCATGCTTCTCTCTTCCGGGGGCCGACTTGTGCTTTGTAACGCTGTTTTAAATAACTTTGCAACTTATTTTATGTGCTCTTTTCTTTTGCCCCGTGGTGTGATTGATGCAATTGACAGGAGGCGCCGTGCCTTTTTCTGGACTGGCAAGGATTCTTGCTCTGGGGCTCGCTGTCTAATGGCCTGGGACAAGGTTTGTTTGTCTAAGCAGGTGGGCGGATTCGGGATGCGGGACCTACAACGGCAAAACCTCGCCCTCCTCATGAACTTCGTTCATAAGCTTCATCAACGGGAAGAGCTGCCGTGGAAGACTTGGTTCGGACGCTCCTACAACCGTGACCTGGGTGACGTTTCCTCCTCTCCCTCCTTCCTCGAGAAGATCATCCACCTCTGCCTCCCCACCTTCCATGGTACCACTCGCTCTGCCGTCCACGACGGCAAGCACACTTCCTTTTGGCTTGATAGGTGGCTCCCCGACGGGACGCTCGCCTCCACATACCCTGCTCTCTTTTCTCACAGCCTCCGCCCTAACATTTCTGTCGCCGATGCTTGCTCCTCCGGTCTTTCCCTCAGACCGCGCCTCTCCTTCGCCGCCTCTTGCGAGCTAGCCCACATTTAGCGCATCATTGCCTCCACCCACCTTGACTCCGAGGCCGACGTCCGCACCATGGCCTGGGGCGCCTCCACCACCTTCAGCTCCCGTGCTCTCTACTCCGTCACCTCCCCGGGGGTGTGCTTGACGCCGCAGCGCTTACGTATTGGAGCTCTCGCCTTCCTGCGAAAATCAAAATTTTCTGCCTCCTCGCTCGCGCCAACCGCCTAAACACCCGCTTCAACCTCCATTCCAAGCATTGTGCACCCTCCGCCATCTGTGCTTCATGCACTGCCCCGGAGACGACCGCTCACATTCTCTTCGACTGTCGCCTCGCCAATGAGGCCTGGTCCCGACAGGGGTACTCTCTGATGCCCGCCATGCCCTCCTTCGACCTGCCGCCTCCGATCGACACCGCGCCTGCCGCGTGGGAGATGGGTTCCGCGGCGCTGCTCTGGAACATTTGGAAAGCACGCAACGACGCCGTCTTCAACGCCAAGACGTGCTCCGCCTCGGATGTTCTTCGCCGCGCTGCCGATGACCTTTCGGTTTGGTCGCACCGCCTGCTCCCTACCTTACTTGTTTCCACCGAGGCCCTGCGTGGCTTCTTCTTAATTTGTGCAAACTTGTAATCTGTCCCCCCTGTGTTTCTTGATGAGTTGTAACAAACTGGCCCTATTTTGAGAGGGCGCCTCGAGTTATAATAACAAGCGGTGGGGCTCCTCCCCCCCCCCCCCCCCCCCCCCCGTTATTCTCGAAAAAAAAACGACATAGAAAATTGTGCTAATAATTTTGCTCCTCTCTAATTATCAATTTGATCTGCATCTCAAGAAGAGGGTGCATCGCTGAAGGTGTCCTACTTTCTCGCATTACTTACAGCCGAATCCCCTTGTCTACATCAAGGTAAGAATTGGATGCTTTATTCATGCTCAATGCCTTTCCATTCATAGGCTTCTAAATCATTTCTTTGTGTTACTACTTGTGTTTCTCAAACTCTGATGTATGATGTATGCTTGTGCTGGTGAAGTTTTCATTACACCTGCTGACTTCGTACGATTGGTTTGGTTCAGATTGGTTGCCTTTGCATCTCTTGGCAGTACAAAATTATCTGCACCAAAGCATAAAGATTCAATGCACAAGTGAAAGTAAAATTTGTAGTTGTTAATCCATATATCATCGTGCTAAACAGTGGTCTGATATATAAACTTTTACGTTGTTTAGAACCTCTTCATAAACACCGATGTAAGATGCATGTGTGCAAATAACTATTATCAGTCTGCACATAAGTTAGAGAGGAAAAAAGATACCGCTCTTTCAGTTAAGGTTAGGCCAACTCTTTTGCTTTCACTACAATGGGTCAAGTTTGTGAGACACCAAGCTTTTGCACTACAATAATCATCCCACAACTTTTCCTTTTATCGGAGATTCTACTTGGCATATGTTTTTCTCAACTTTCAGTACCTGCACAAATTCAGTCACACCCATCTCAATTGCCTCCACTCCTCAAGCATAGATGGCAACAAATCTGTACCAGATTCATCAACAAACCACTATCAAGTCCAATCCATCTAATTTCAACATTCTGAAGTACCTTGGCTATGTCCACACAGTTTCCATATTCTTTACTGCGCCGAATTGGATAATTGGCTGGGAACTTCTACCCATGGTTTGTTAGTAAGATAGGTCTACTGCGTGTAGTCCTGACAGTATTTCTTCTTTTTCAAAATTACAGCTTATACATGGAGACTGAAGATTAATAAAACTCATATACTCTATCATCATCTTATCAAGTTTCTTAGCATCTGTACCATTTGACAAGGACACAAGGGTGTAATTTTTGAAAGTTTCATGTTCAAACAACTTCCATACGCCGATTTTCAGAAGAATGTACATCAGATCATTTGTTCTCATTTCTTCGACGAGGTATTTAGTTTTACAGGACACAGAGAGAAGGTGTGATTCGTGACCAATCGCAGAACCGTAAAAATGATTTGGTCTGCAGAAGATCCCACCGAAGATCCAGCCACACGGTACAAACAAGCAGGTGAAGTTCAATGGCGGACAAGCTCTTACTAAGTTGAGCGATTGTTTGATTGATTGGCGGACAAACAACACTCTATGAATTGCCGGGCAGAGTTATATTCAATATTGGAATCCAACTTCTAGACATGGTTGATCCTTTTTATTTTTGTTTAGTTCATGATGGCTCAAAAAGAGAACTGGTTATTTTTCATCCCATTTTACTTGTATATAGTAAGACCGTTGTAAACTACTCTCTAGCATGTTAATCGACACCACCATCTTGCCAACATCAATCTTGTTTCAAGCAAAAAACACGGACTTGCAAATATGTCAACCATTACACGTAGAAATTATGAACAAGAGAACAATATATTCAAGCAAGTTACATTTTCCCTTCTACATGAAAAAAGATAATGGAAACACATGATTATTTGGTTTCTTTGAAATCATCTGTTCACATTGATAATTGTTTGATTATTAAAAAAATGGATGCATTATTATCATCTTGAAAAATGTTTTGGTTTTCTTTGAAATCATCTGTTCACAATGATAATTGTTTGATTATTAAATAAGAGATGCATATTATCATCTTGAAAAATGTTGATTATTAAATAACAGATGCATATTATTTAGCCCGCGAAGGCGAGAGCAGACGCATGTCGAAGAGGTTGAGTCGGGATGGCCGTTGTCGCCATCACGGTCGTCGTCGCTGTTGGAAGAACCAACCCCCACCGTCGCGGTCGCCTTAGCTGGTCGTCGTAGCTGTTATTTAGGATATCAATCACGGGGAGGGACAGGGGTGTCCCCACAAATTAGCCGGGCTAACAGAGAGGTCATGTGCGTGTTTCTGAAAATTTATAGCAGAATCAATTGTAACGCTACGATTCAGATCGGCTGATTGAAACGTTTCGGATGTACGTGTACATAAAACTCGTAGATGCATAGGATACAACGAATTTAAATATACCTTAAATTTTAATTTAAGTAACTACTAGATACGTGCATTGCACGTGCAACATTACTAGTCTTAATAGGGCCACAATATTCTCCGACTGACACATTTTGGCCTGGCAGAGAAGGAACCGGTTAACTGAGTGAAAAGTGTTTTTGGCTCCGGAGTACTAGTGATCCTGATATTTACAAAATCGAAAAAATTACGAGTTTCAAAAAATTAGAAAAAAATCTTGCATTTAGCCAATGATATGTCCCACAAACGTGCAAACAATCAACTTCAAATACTTCTTTAATTCTGCGCTAAATCAAAATGACAAAATCTGATAAATTTCAAGATTTAAAAATATAGATGTTCAGATCCACACTTTTATTATTTTTGTGTAGCTCCGAAAACAAAGTATTTGAAATTGATTTTTTTTTCCATGTTCGTGGAGGACACCATTGGCTACATTTGCGATTTTTTTCAAAGTTTTTTGAAACTCGTAGATATTTTTTGTTTTTTCTAAAATATTAGAATCACTCGAGCCCAGAAACACGAAATCTCCTCTCTGAACCGAGGCACTATATGTGAAGCACAACATAATCTTTACTTCTTTTTTGAAACGAGGCAAAAGCTTTGCGTTTTATATTGATAAAGTAGAAGCAAACATGTAGGACAATGCCTAAGAAAGAAAAGTTACAACTCGATCCACGCCGGCCTCGAGACCGCGCCCCACACGAGTCGACGACCAAGTTGCCCAAACAACCAGGGCCGACACCAAGACCCCTCAACGCAACACAGCGGAGTAGAGAGTCCAGAGCCGCCGCTCCGACATCCACGCCGGCCCCAAAGCCGCGCCCCACACCAAGACGCCCAAGCGACCAAAGCCGACACCAAAGACCTCGACGCAACATGGCGGAGGTGACCTCGACGCCTCACCGCGGGGCTGATGACCCACAAGTATAGGGGATCGCAACAGTCTTCGAGGGAAGTAAAACCCAAATTTATTGATTCGACACACACTAGTACAGAGCGACACTATGGCAACGGGGGCAAACCTTCTATGGAAACGGAGAAAGCATCCGTTGCCCCGCTTCCGATACCGATGTGAAGCAGCTCATTTGTATCGGATCACTTTGACCGTTTCCATTGTGGATCGTATATATTAAAAAAAATGGCAGGCCACCGGCCAGCACCGGTAGCGGAAGCAATCAATGATGCACAGTACCTGTTTGTAATGAAGAGAAAATCGTCCTCTTCTACCAAAATACATAATAATTTATATCCTCTTACAAAGTCACACGGTAAGGCAGGAGAGACAATTCAAAATTTACAAACTGCATCAGCTGATTTACTCGTACAGAAAATCCCCAAAAAAACTACATGTAATTAGTAAATTACTACTACTCCGCTTCCCTTCTTCTAAATGGAATGGTGGGCATCACAGGGCGTGAGTCTCTGCTCTGGAAACACATATGCTAATCTGCACGAAGAATTGCAATGGTGATTACAGCAGTAGACTAGCAACAAAAATATGAGTCTGAAAATGAAAGTTGTTACTCTACACCGGTCTGTGCATTGCAGCAGCAGGAGAAGTACATCATGTACTACTACTGTAATTGTTAAACTGAACCATCGATGGATCTAGCAAATAAAAGTACACTGGAACCTGTGGGTGGCACCAGTGATGCATTTTATCATGTGATGAGCGGGCACATAGATCTGAACTCTTGACCAAACCTAGAACCAGTTGAGTCGGTCAACAAGATTCAGACTTAGTCATGCACCGATTTAAGGCAAGCAGAAAACAGATCAGAGCAGAGGAATCCAACCGTGATAGTACACATTGCACACTGACCTTAGGAGGGCGCCGAGGAAGCGCTCGTGCTCCTCGAGACAAAGGACGTGCATGGGGACGCGGAGAAGGGCTGGGGCACTCCGGCTGCCACGATGACGAGGACTGCGGGAGCAAGGCGAGATCTTGCCGCCTCGACAACGAGGCCTGCTGCAGCGCGGGGAAGGGTGGCGCGGGTACGCGGAGGACGACCGGCGCCGCCGGGGCGGTCCGGGACAAGCCTGCCCATCTCCCACTTGAGCTCCTCATCCCCCTTCACTAGCACCCATATCTTCTTCACGAGCTCGTCAGCCTCCATCGCCGATGATGAGGCCAGGCCACCATCGAATCAAATGGAAGTTGCCCAGATCTTTGATCCCACTGGGGAGGCGGCGGAGCAGGAGAGGATAAGGTAGAAGGGGAAAATAGAAGATAGGGGCTGTGCGGACGCGCTAGGGTTGGGTCATGAATTTATATGATTGGCTAAATGGGCTTTCTGGGCCGATTTAATTTGCATACGGTTCCAGATTTCTAACCGTGTCCAATATAGTCGGATACGGTTAAATATATTCCACCGTTGCCAATGTGTCGCGCCCCAATCCTATCGCGTGACATGTATTTGTTTTAACCGTTGCCTTCGTGGATGGGACTGTTGTCTTTTTGCTGCCGTTTCCATAGAGGGGTATCCTTTGTGTCGTTCTGTACTAGTGACAAGGGAGCCAAAAAATATTTATAAGTCTTAGCAGCCGAGTTGTCAGCTCAGCCACACCTGGAAGTAAACTTGCTTGGCACAATTTATCAGTAGCAACAGTAGTATAGTAGTAGCAGTGGAGAAATAATAGCAGCAGTAAAATAAAGACAGCAGTAGTAACAATAGTAGCAGTTGCAGTGAGCAACATGACTAAAATACTGTAGGCATAGGACGGTTGAACAGGCGTTGCATGGATAAGATAGCTCATGTAATAGTCATAACACATGGCATTTGCAGATAAACAATAATAAAATATCCAAGTACTAATCAAACATAGGCATGAGTTCTGTATATAGTCGTACGTGCTTGTAATAAGAATCTTGCACGACATCTTTTGTCCTACCAGACCGTTTCAGCGGGGCCAATCGGGGAACCTACTGGTAATTAAGGTACTCCTTTTAATAAAGTACCGGAGCAAAGTATTAACACTCTATGAACACATGTAATCCTCAAGTCACAGCCATACCCCTTGGTTGTCCCAATAGTTGTCACTTTGGATATGATCCAAAATAATAATTATACTCATGAAAACATAACATGTTCAGATCTGAAATCATGACACTCGGGGCCTAAGTGTCGAGCATTAAGCACACCAAGTTGCAACAGCGATGATTAACACCAACTGCGGATACTAGGCACCATGCCCTAACAATCTGATATTTGTTACATGAACAATCTCATCCAATCCCTACCATCCCCTTCAGCCTACAGCGGAGAATTAGTCACACATGGATGGGGGAAACATGGATGGTCGATGGAGAGGCGGTGGTGACGATGACGGTGATGATCGCCTCCAAATCTCTGTCCCAGCAGAGTGCTGGAGCAGGAACTGCTAACCCCCAAACTAGGGTTTTCGGTGGAGGCGGAGATCGGGAGTGTTTCTGATAAAATCGTCTAGGGGCTCATGAGTTTTTGGTCGAAAGGAATAAGTAGTCCAGAGAGCGTCGCGAGAGGCCACACGAGGCAGCCAGATGCCACCTCGGCGCGGCCCCACCTCTGGCGCGCCAAGGGGTCGTCTGGGGCCTGTGGCCCTCGCCTGCAGTCCATCTTCTGGCTCCGTGGGTTTTCTGGTAAAGTAGAATTTCTGGAATTTTCTGTGAATTTTTCGAGAACTTTGGTTTCTGCGCAAAAATAAGACACCAAGTCAATTCTGCTGAAAACAACGTTAGTCTGTCAGAAATATAATATATTGCACAGCCCTTTCCATCAGTTCGGACTTTTGGGATAATTGGTTAGTGCATCAATCTAATATGGTATCAGAACCAGAGGTTTAGAGTTCAATTCCTGAACAACGCAGTATTAAAATAAATATCTGCGGACACCCTAAATCCACGTCTTAGGCTTGTGAAGAAAAAGTCCACAGCCTAAACGTGAGGGGGAGTGTCAGAAATATAATATATTGCACAACCCTTTCCATCAGTTCGGACTTTTTGGGATAATTGGCTAGTGCATCAATTTAATATAGTCTGTATTAGTTTCATTCAATTCATGCAAATTAGGCAAAAAATAGCAAAAGTGTTTGGAAAAGTAGATATGTTTTGGACGTATCAGAGGCGAAGCATCCGGAGCCGCCGCGCTGACATCCCCGCCAGTCCCAAGGTTGCGTCCCAAACAAGCTGACGACCAAGACGGCCAAGCGACCAAAGTCGACGCCCCAACACCTCAACGCAGCACGACAGAGGTGAAACCCGGAGCCGCCGCTCCCGCATCCAAGCTAAGCCGGCCCAAGGGCCGCGCATCCCCAAGCCGAAGACGAAGACTCGCCGCCGCCACCCACCAGCACTCCACATGTCCCATTGGTCGGTGGAACATTGCAAGGCGAGGCCCCAAGAGGTAAGCGACGCAGGAGCGCCGCCCACGCCCGATCCCGCAAGGGATCTGGGGTTTCCCCCGGTGAACCCGACGTGGAGAAGCGAGAGCACCACCACGACGACGCCTACAAGAAGGACGCGGCGCCGTGGGCATCACCGTCGTCGACCCCGACCGACAGCTCGGGCTAGGCTTTCGCCCCGGCTTTCCTCGTCCCCGACCTCGCCCCTGCCACAACAAGGGGCGCAACGCCGTCGCCTCCTCCACGCCGCAGTAGCTGCGCCTAGCGCCGGCCCTCACGGCCTAGATGCGGCCCGCACAAGCTCATCTCACCTGGCATCACCGCCGACCAACACGCCTAGCCCATAATCTTTACTTACGGGGGATGTTAGATAGATTCGAAGCATTCTGGCTAATTAGAGGACCACGGTCCAGGATATTTAACATCTGGCAGGATCCCAACTGGGATCATGATGTGCGACTCTTTTTAGTTGCCTTCGAGGTTCGTGATAGGGCAAAATGGATACTCCTAAATCTGACAAATTATCTGTTAAATCCTTATACATTAAGTTATCTTCAGTGGACATGGATAGAACCTCTAAACATCATTAGAAATAAAAAAATCCTCTCAAAATTAAAACTTGGCATTTGGCTTTGACTCATTTGACAGAATGCCACATATCTTCTATCTGTTGTATACTAAAAACAATATTACCCGTAAGTTGAGCAGCCTTGGATCATGTACCCAAAGTTCCTTGTCAAATGGTAAAATGTCCAATCTTAATAATTCTCTTCCTAATCTACCTAGAGGGTTGCTTCTAAAAATTAGACAAATTGCTCAGTTCCTTGACTTCTTTCAGGCCCCTGATCTGTCTATGTTCTCTTTTCCTATTTTCAAACTTCTAAAACGGATTGATGAAGTAGAAATGCTCCATTTAAGTGGAACTGAACCACGATATTTCAGGTAGCTAGATGACTAATCGTTGTACATCACTGATGTACAACACAACGCTTGGCAGGCTTACAAGATATTTTTTTATGTTAATACGTGTCTCATTTACTGATAAGTAATAAGTTACAAGTCACGTACACCGATCTTATAGAACTGAAAAGATATGATAAGCCTATGAAAAAATCAGCGCATAACCCCTCCTTCGATATCACCGAAGCGACCATCAAAGAGACGGAAGACAGATCACCTCTTCACCCGAGTTCGACGCGGCTCCATAGCTGGTATGCAGCTTTATAGACCTCCAAAGTAGTTTGTCAGAAGCAAAACCATTGTCGTTGAAAGAATCAGATCAGGGCAACATGTGCCCGGACACGCCATTAAACTGCAGAACTGACACCCCGCACGACTTGCAGGATTAGCCCCTAGCATCTCGCTAGTGGTAGTGGTAGCAATGGATATGCGGAGTTGGTGGCAGCACCGATGGCTGCGCGAGCCGTTTGATGTAGCCGGCTCTCTAGATCACAGAGAAAACCAGGGACGTACTTTGCGGGAGGATTCTATTTCGATCGATCCGTAGGTGAAGCTCTGTTCCATACACTCTGGGGTATTTTGGTCTTCTCGTGTCCAGCTGATAGAATTGGAGGGGCATGTGTTAATTTTTATTTGCATCGAAATCCCTGCCAGTTATTTTACCAATTGACAACTAACTTTGGGTATATGATCCCAGGTTACTCAACTTGTGGTTAAATAACCAATTTTCCCATAAAATATGCAGTGACATAAGCAACCAAGAGAAGAGGCTTGGGGCGCATCTTGCCCCACAATACAAATTGCGGATGGAGGATAGAAATGTGATGGCTCCATCAAAATATGAAGTTCTAAAATGAGAATTATTTGATACGGAGTATAACTCAGGACAACTAAATGTGTGCTTCAGACTAAGTTTATGGCTGCTAAACTTAAAATCTTGTTTGCAAAAAAAAATTAACAAGCTATAAAATTTTGGTAGTAAAAAAGACAACAAGTGATAGAAGAATGAATTATCATAATCCAAATCAATGTCAAACATAGACCGCGCATAAGTAATCATAGAGTGCAAGGTTGAACTTGTTTTCACATTAATTAGATCAATTCTTTATGGACACTATCGATTGGTTGGATCAAACACAGTTGGTGCTTATTATATTGAGATGTATGGACATCAAGTTTGATGAAATGTTTGCATTCTTCGGCGCAGGAAGAAAGAATAATTGAATGCGCAAAAATATGTTCTTTTGAATCATATTTGTTTCGTGTATTTACACAATACTGTACATTATCTTATTAAAATTTGAAGGTACATATGTGTTGCATTATAAATTTACATCTAGACGCACTTCTAGCAACTTTTTAGACCATTTAACTGTGAGATGAAAGTTTGTAAACATTGTAAATTCACTTTATATTTTAGAAAATAAAAGGAGCAGATGTGTTCATGTGCATGAATCGTCCTCCCCTACCTAGGATGGACGATTGGCTAGGCGAGGGTACCCAAATCTACATGATATAATTATCGTAATATAGTAATAAGTCTTAGTAATGTAGTCGGAATGTAAATCTACAAATTTTATTTTTATATTAAACTTTTAAAACTAGCCTGTGAGTAGACATATCTCTTGTCAGGTTGTGTTGATTTCATGAAGACTAGGTCGATTTTGAGAGCTTCAGGACTTTGATACTTCTCAGTTTGATCCACCATTTTAGACTATTTACACTAGTTTATTCCAATATCTAGTTAATATAAGGTTAAAAAGAACAACTTTACAACATATATATATGCTTGATTAAATACTCATTTTCCAGTATATTACAAATGGTATGGTTTCTATACAAAGTACAATTCATGTGTCGTACAGATGACCAAGAAACAAGCAGCATAAATGAGAGCGGAGTTAATAACTAAGGGCAACACAAATGGTTAACTTGTATTTGCTGACAACACATACAATTAATTAGAATTATCTATTTGGTAACATGTAAATCTAATAGTCTTGTGCTCTAGAAAACTCTATCAAGTTGTTTCTTTAGATTTATACACTATTCTACCAAGATTTAAAGATAACTAATGACACAATACAAAAGATTATATTATACGCACTATAATATATAAGAACAAATATTAATTCTGGAGTAATATGTGATACTTTTGGGTTTCTTAGATGTAGTGTTATTTATTGTAACAACAAAATTTAACAAACAATCCAAACTAAATTAATAAAAAAAAGTTGTTCACGACTAGATTCAAATTTCTATTTAGGCCACGGAATGGCATGTGTAATGAAAAATAGTAGAACTATTTGAAAATACCTTTCTAAAATATATATAAGTGTGGTTGCTCATCGTTACGGCTGTCTTTGCTTGAAATCATGCATTTAGCCATCAAATGATATATCCATTGGAAACAGCATACAACTAGTGGCCAGATGAGTTATAGTGAAGTAAAAGAGTTCAATATATAGGGAAAAAATGGTTATTTACCTAAAATGGTCCTAGACCAAGAAGGCAATCAAGAATCCGTGCTATCGGTTTAAAACTTTAAATAGCCAAATCTGCCCAGAAATACATCTATAAATTACTACAACACAAGATTCTGAAATAAATCATCCCTAAGTTATTGCACAGAAATTTGGATCTCTCCAGAAATCACAACACACCCAAACAATGCACAACACATATACAAGTATTAATCGTGCATATCTAGCATGCTTGGATGCTAGCAAATAATCGGGAAATATATTAGTATGCACATTAACAGTTATCCACTACCAGATCGTGTATGCATATAATCTGGGCAAGCAAAACCATATTCTACCTACACTAGAATCACCGGATCATGCTTGGCATGGATCTGAGCACTATGTGCACTCCTTGGAGCATCGTAGGGAGCAAATCATGCTTAGGCAGTAGATAAATAAGATACAAATTCACTAACATGAGGTAAACATGCTAAGCCAATCCGTGCCATTAGCTCAATATCATAGCCTCAAGCTAAAATACATGTCCGCGTATAAACCAGATAAGAAATCATACATAGAACCTTTCTGAATTCAGTGGGTCATGCACATAAAGAAACAAATTCATATATTACTCAATTTAGCATCACTTGTGCATCAAATCATCTAAATATTTGTGGCAATCATCCACAAAATCATCTAGATGAGTAATTCCTCAATATTTTCTCTCTGACATTAACTAACAGAAACAAATCAACAAACACAAAACCGAAGAACACCTTCAATTAACACAACTGACAATAATGAACACTACAAGCACAACCATTTGAGAGCAAGTGAAGGAACATCTAGAGGAACCGGCACTGTGAGCAGTTGTAGCCGAAGCAGAGCTCGGAGGAGGTGATGTTGAGGTAGTAGACAAAAGGAGACGATGCCGGGTTGCAGTCGATGTACTGTCGTCCCACCAACGTCGGAGTCGTAGCAACAACATCCACAACACCATCCCACCATTACCACACCACCACCAAACCGGGGAGCCGGGGTTGCACCAGGCACTAGTACAGAACGACGCTATGGACACCCCTCTATGGAGACGACACGAGTTAGGCGACGGAAAAACAAAGACTGCCCGTTGACGACGAGCCTGACAGAACTGGGCCGCGACTGGCCTGCCAACACTCGTTACGGACATTCTCCATCCTTCGTCACTCATTATATTGGCAATGGTCCAATATACTAACCCGTTTCCAATATGCATCTCTATGGTAGTAACAAATACTTTTGTGAAACCGTTTGAAATATGGCATGTGGAGGCTAACTGAGGGGGCGCCGCGTCAACCTCACGCATCGTGGGGAGATGGGTGGAGCAGATCCGCGAGTATAAAGGCACCACGCGACCGTCTCCTTGAAGCCCAAATCCATCGTCTTCCGTTTTCCAAATCTTCGCCAGTTCCTATCGGTCCAGAAGAGATTCACAACCCTGATCATGGTGAGAGGTACCAACAGCAGCGGTCGTAGCCGTGGGTGTGGGCGTGGTCGTGGACGGGCCTTCTTGGCCGAGGAGCTGGAGTCATCCAACGGTCTGGCCGTGGGTGTGGGCATGGTCGTGGACAAGGGCTCAACTGTGGTAGGGGCGCAGCGGCAATGCCACGTCGTAGCCGCTGCCCTCACCGTTCGTCAAAGACTTGTTCCCAGAGCACCCTGCATCTGCAGATGGAGTACTGCGAGAATGACAACTAAGCGGTGAATACGGTCGTCAGTGGCAGCGGCAATTGTAACTCGCCCAGAGGGGCGAGGTGGAAGCCGTTTGCCCAAGCGTACAAGATTTAGCATGGATACTTCCTCTGCTTCGAGTTCAACGGTGACGCCGCGTTCTTCAACAAGATCTCCGACGACACCTTATACGTGGAGGGAGGCCCTCGCGTGAACAGATATAAAACCAAGAGTAGCATACCGATATTGAAAAGTTCAGCATCACATTTGGGATTTGGTGATCAGGTCGACATAGCGTGTCGAACATTTGCTCTTTATAAGGGAGTCGTGCTCGAGCGGCTGAGCACGACCACACCATGTGTTGCATAAAATCCCGCGCAAGCCACGGGGCAGCGAAGCCACGCGCGCGTCGGCCCGTTCCAGCAACCATTTATCCCAGCACGGCCCGGCCCGCCCTGCCCCAAAGACTCGTTCCACCAGAACCCACACAACACGTCGGCCGCCGCCGCCGCTGTTGCCGCAGCCGGCCTTGATGCAGCTCTGCTCCAAGCTCGCCGCGCTGCTCCGGAGGTCCCGACCGTTCGCCGCCACCGCCGCCGCCGCGTCCGCGTCCGTGACCACCGCCGCGGCCGCCAACGGGATGGAGGAGGCCGCCGCCGCGGGCCCGCTGCGCACGCGCGTGTGCATCATCGGGAGCGGTCCCGCGGCGCACACGGCGGCCATCTACGCGGCGCGCGCCGAGCTCAAGCCGGTCCTCTTCGAGGGCTGGCTCGCCAACGACATCGCGGCGGGCGGGCAGCTCACCACCACCACCGACGTCGAGAACTTCCCGGGCTTCCCCGACGGCATCCTCGGCATCGACCTCATGGACCGCTGCCGCGCCCAGTCCGTGCGCTTCGGGACCAAGATCTTCTCCGAGACCGTCACCTCCGTCGACCTCTCGTCCCGCCCCTTCCGCGTCTCCTCCGACGACACCGTCGTCCACGCCGACTCGGTCGTCGTGGCCACAGGGGCCGTCGCCCGCAGGCTCCATTTCGCCGGTTCCGACGCGTTCTGGAACCGGGGGATCTCGGCCTGCGCCGTGTGCGACGGCGCGGCGCCCATCTTCCGGAACAAGCCCATCGCCGTCGTCGGGGGAGGGGACTCTGCCATGGAGGAGGCCAACTTCCTCACCAAGTACGGCTCCCGCGTCTACATCATCCACCGCCGCGACGCCTTCCGTGCTTCCAAGATCATGCAGGCCCGGGCTCTCTCCAACCCCAAAATCCAGGTCGTCTGGGACTCCGAGGTCGTCGAGGCCTACGGCGGCTCTGACGGCGGGCCCTTGGCCGGAGTCAAGGTGAAGAACCTGGTGAGTGGCGAGGTATCCGACGTCCAGGTGGCAGGGCTCTTCTTCGCCATTGGGCACGAGCCGGCCACCAAGTTTCTCGCTGGACAGCTCGAGCTCGACTCCGAGGGGTACGTGGCCACCAAGCCGGGCTCCACGCACACCAGTGTCAAGGGGGTCTTCGCTGCCGGGGACGTTCAGGACAAGAAGTACCGCCAGGCCATTACTGCCGCGGGATCAGGTATATAACATTTAGCTGCTATTTTAGTTGATAGCTTTCATACTTGTGTGTAAGTTGCCTTTGATGATACTGCATTCTAATTATGACTAGAAATCAGTTCTAATCATGGGCATGACATTTGGATGAAATCTAGAATTAAACACATTGCTGGATTGTAATCTTCCCATTTGTTCCCCTCCTCCGAAGCATGCAAATATAGGACACGTCTACTTGTTTTAAAAATAGAAAATTCTAGCCTCTTTGAGATCAGGTATTCGATTATATGTCCTCCATTTTTACGAGCATTTGTGGCCACTATTGGGTTTGAAGTCAAACAGTAGACACATAATGTGATGATGTGGAGCTCTTAAAGCTGTCTTTTGCACCAATCCTTAATATCAGACTGGGCGTGCATCTTTGGGCATGTTTTGGATTCTTTGCCAATCTTGCTCCGCCAAGGATAGAAAATTAGCCATATGATCGAGTCAAGCAAGGTATTATGGGATTGAGTGAGGGAGTGGAAAAGGGACAGCCAGGCCAAGAATCTTCTAGTGTCATGTTCTGCACTCTATTAGCTAGCATCTTCAAGAACGCGATCCACCTGTGGTCTTATTTCCTAGACCCCTGTTAGGTCATTTCCTGACACATTCTACCATGTTACTGGCAATTATATGTTGAGCGTAGAAGGTAATGTGTGTATTGATTTATCATGCATCCACTGTGGAACTTAAATATGTGCCAACATATTGTGGCAGTTATTGTAAGCCGGTGCTTTGATAACTGCCGTTTTGCTTAACAACAACAGTTTATGGAGCCAAGTAAAGAAATCTCAAATGCTGTGCTCGCCTTTTCAAATTCCTGACCCTTTTGGATGAAATGGGGAAGCAATAGCATAGTATTTGTTAATCATGTGATGCTAGTCGTAAATGTCATGTCAGATATTTTACCTAATGCCTCCCTTCTATCTGCTTCCATGCATCCATGGTGATCACATGAAAAGAGTTGCACTTCATGCTTCATGGTTTCTTAAGAGAATAATTTAAGATGCCCCTTTTAGGTTGTACACATAATGTTGTTTTCTACAATTTCCCAGGCCGTGATTCCAGTAGCGCGATCTTAGATCTTTCGGCATGTTTGGATTCTTTGCCCAGCGTGCCCCTCCAAGGAAAGAAAAACTAGCCATATGATCAGTAGCTCAGGGTGTTTGGTTATGTTGGATTTTCAGAAGATTTAATTATTTCTTCAAAATATTGGATACTATTTGTTTTGTACTCTTTTGTGAACCACAACATGATAACGCAAGAGCAGCAGTTATGCTCCCCTCAATGGGCTCAGACTTCTTTGCACACGTGAGCAAAGCGTTCAAGAAGGCCTGGCTGCTAGGCCAACTGCAACCCAGCACCTAACACCCAGGCCGCCACTAGGTCCTGCCTAGGACTTGCACTGCAGAATCGTGCAGCTGAGGCTGCTGAATACTCGACATTTTAGGTTTCCTTGCAAAGGAAGGTTTGATTGGAGTTTGTTGGACAGGAGAGGGATCACAAGACGTACTCGACAACTTCAATCCTATTTGAAGCAGTCGGTGAATGGCAGCATGCCCATCTTTTTTTCGAAACTGGCATGCCCATGTAGCATATGAGTTGAAATTGAAAATGAGTTATAAGCTTCAGCATCCTCTAGTTTTTTCATCCAGAGTCGCTACTCGCTAGTTTCTCTTTTCACGGTCTTTGTCGATGGAGACTTTCCCCTGGTTCTTATTAGATGCCCAACTTGGAAAATTCTTGTACAAACTAAGCCTCATCATGTAGGAGTAGGACACTGAGAAAATCAGCTTGCTTCTTACTCAAATCATAAGATTTTTTTCCATGCCATTCTTTTCAAATACTCCCTCCGTTCACAAAAGGATGTCTCAAGTTTGCCAAAAAATGGATGTATCTAGACATGTTTCATGTATAGATACATCCACTTTTGTGTAAAGTTGAGACATCCTTTTGTGAACGGAGGGAGTAACATTTAAAGATCAGAGTTCCACAGCTAAAGACTAAATAGTGGCACCATGGCAAAGGGCCTGTTTGGTTGGTGTTCTAAGTACTAAGCTTGCCACCATTTGCCACACTAATAAGCCAAACATGCTTTAGGTTAGTCGATCAAAATTGGTTCCACACTTTGCTAACATGTAAGGGAATCCCGCCACACTTTTCGTAGTCAGTGACATGTGGAACCTAGGGTGCTGGAAAGGAATCCCGGATCTTCCCACAGGCTTGGCTGTGACCAAATGGGTGACTAACTTGGTCAAACTAGCATAACTTGTGGTGTGGCAAAGCTTGGCATGGTTAGTATACCAACTAAGCAGGACCTTAATCTCAGCATCTTAATTTGTGATAATTTCGTTGCAAAAGTGTTAGCCAGTTGTCTTAGACTTATAATCATGTGACTAGCTGTTTTGTGATAATGAAAGCAAGATTGAGTATGTTCATGATCAAAGAGGCAAAGAGCAGATGGAATTTATGGCAATGGAAGTTCCTTTTAGAGAAAATGCAACATGTATTTTCGGCTTCCTGAGCAGGTTGCCTTTGTTGAAATACAAGCAATATATAATTGCTTTTCTTTTTGCAAACATGATGTGTTTTGTTCCACGTCAAGCGGATTGTTTTTTTCCCAAGAAACCTGCAGAAGCAAAACTCGAGAAGTCCAGATGTGGACTACTCTCAGACGAAGCTCTACTCGAATTACTTTTGGTCAGGTTGGTTATTTATCAATATGGGTTTAGGTCACGACGGTGTTCAGAAGTCTTTGGTCAAGTGAGTACTTCAGAGAATCCTGACAAGAAATTCCATCAATAATTAACCGTTTGGATTCTTTTAGGAGGCCCACAAGGCCGCAATGTCACTTGGAAGTCATATTAAAAATGTAACCTCGTAAAATATGCAATGTGGTTGTATTGTGCAATTTATTGGTTGTTGGGCGTTGAGCCGTTGATCCAGGGTGGCTAGGAATGGTGGAGTTATTGAATCAAGAGTATCAACTTATTCGTAACAGTTTTGGGAACTCTTTTAATCGTTGAAATCATTAGACACATTTGTCAACATTGAAATTAGCAGTCAAATGTGTCAGCGTTGATTTTGTTGATTTTGTGAGGCATGGTATAGTTGTATCACCATAGCACCTTCCATTTATGGTATAGGATCGGCAGTTTTTGGTTTTGTGTTGATAATTTTGTATAAATCATTGGGATACTGAATTGAACAAGGTTCCGTGTTCAACTTTTATGTGATGAATGCACATGATTAATTAAAGGTTCTGCTAACCAACAGCAAGTAATATCAGTACATAATTACGTATTACATCGCATGCCCCATGATGAAGGGTGGCAACAGGAAAGTATTGAAGTTAAGTAAAGAAGCTTAATGGAACGGCAAAGGGCAGCAGCAATTTATAAGCACGTGCATGGCTCAATCTATTTGATTCTTTATTTAAAGATGTACAATAATAGTAGTATACTAGTATATCAAAATGTTAAATATGGGTGCTGCCATTGTTTGAAAAGGCTGTCCCAATTTCCTGACATGGCTATGCACATCAAAACTGACCTTTTTTATGAACACTTGATTGACATCCTTGTCCGTATAGGGTCAAGAACCCCCCTTCAGCAACCCTGCTAGATTGGTTGCGCTCTATCATGCATCTTTTTTAGGTGTCTCTCCCCTCCTCTGTACATAACATTTAATGATCTTTTTTATTTGTAATTAGCATGTTTTCTTAATCGACTTTGCCTTGTTAGGATGAGCTGAATCTTGTTGTTCAATATGTTATTTTTTGAAGTATTCTTCCAACTTCGAATTGGCTCATTGTGATGACATGTAAATTCAAGAGCAGTTTTCTAATCTGGTGTTGTATGCATTGATGATGCAGGCTGTATGGCTGCTCTGGATGCGGAGCACTACCTGCAGGAGGTTGGAGCACAGGAAGGGAAGACTGATTGACTATATCTGGTGGAATCAGCTGGGAGTTTTCCGAGAACTTCATTTGTGCCAAAGTCTGCACTGTAAGGCACGATGTGATGAGTCGTGGCAGCTCAACAAAAGGGTACTGTTATTGATTCTAGGCCACAAAATATATGATACGCCATTGGAAATTGATTCCTATTTGACGCACATGAAAGAAACTGTGCGCTGATGACTACAATTTTTTGAATGCTGATTACTGTCAGGACTCAGGAGGCATGTTTGCCTATCGAGCATGTTGTGAACTTTGCTCTCTGCATCTCAGAATAGGCAGGTCGATGTTTTGTACGATTTCCCGTGTTAGAGTACCTAGTTGCAATCCAAGGCGGTGTTAGGTAACAAAATGTTTATGCTATGCCAGTGCGCAACATTTTCTTTACCTATTTGGCATTATCTTTCTCATTTAAAATCATGGGGATTCCATTGCATAGCATCCATTTAGAAGTAACAGTTTAAGCATGCCTTGCATTGGGTATGGACTTTCAGGTAACCAGCCTATAAACGCTATCCATCTTTTAGTGCTTTGAATTTTAGATTTTTTATAAGATTGTAAAAGGTCTCGCGAAGAAAATAATCCTATTTGACCACTATACATTGCGAGCATCAGGAAATAGAATAATCGCGAATTCCGGGTAACTGGCCAAGCTGCTAAAGTAGCTAAAGTAGTGATAAAAGTTCAGGACTCCATTTGCAAGCTGCTCGGATAATTTCATTACCTTCACGAGCAAGATCGCGCCCTTCGTTACGAGCTTGTACACAGGCTTCTAAAGCCACTCGATTAGTGAAATTTAGATCAAAGAATAAATTTAGTGGATTGTGTTTTACGTATATGTTTTAAAATCTAAAATGAAAAAAAAGAAAACATGTTGATTATAGAAAAATTTGGAGGAACCTAGAATTAGAGTCTTATGGGCAAGGACACTATTGCTGATATACTAATCTCTATAAGAAACGCGGACATGAATAAAAAAGGAACTGTTCGAGTAATATCTACAAATATTACCGAAAACATTGTTAAAATACTTCTACGAGAGGGTTTTATTGAAAGTGTTCGGAAACATACCAGCCCCTTTCGATTCATAATGAGACAGGACTAATTCTATTTTGATTCTATAGATTATTTCGCTTAGTACTATGTACAGAAGGGAGGAGCCGTATGAGATGAAAATCTCATGTACGGTTTTGGAACGGAGATTTTTTGAATAGAATGAACGACCGTAACGGATGTTGGCTCAATCCGAAGGAAATTATGCGGAAGCTTTGCAAAATTATTATGAAGCTACGCGACTAGAAATCGATCCCTATGATCGAAGTTATATACTCTATAACATAGGCCTTATACACACAAGCAATGGAGAGCATACAAAGGCTTTGGAATATTATTTCCGGGCACTAGAACGAAACCCCTTCTTACCGCAAGCTTTTAATAATATGGTCGTGATCTGTCATTACGTGCGACTATCTCCACTATAGAAAGAAAAAAGAGAGGATCAAATTTTCTAGTAAATACTAGAAACGAATCGAGCTTTAATGAGTTCTAATATGCAGCGCCAAGCAGTTCCCCTTTCTCGGTCCGAGAAGTGCATTGTTGGAACTGGATTGGAACGCCAAACAGCTCTAGATTCGAGGGTTTCCATTATAGTTGAATCATATAATTGGGTTCATCAATATACCGTAGAAAATCGAAGTATTTGACACACCCTGTATTTTTTTCTTTCATATTTCTATTTATTAGGCATCATTGTTTGCTATATTCACCTGAGACTGAACTATTTTCATGAAAGCTTGTCCTTTTTAAACTAGACTGCTCTAATGGATGAGTGAAAAAAAGAAGCAATTTACTCCAAAATTTAACTACATGATAATTTGTTACTAGTCCATTGAAAAGGAAGATGTATGCTGGATCTACTCCCTTCGTTCATAAAAGGATGTCTCAACTTTGTCTAAATTTGTATTTATCTATACATACTTTAGTGTATATATATATGCACATTTAGAAAAAGTTGAGACGTCCGTTCAACGGAGGGAATATCTCATTTTACTAGACAAACCCTTGTTGAGCTGGGTGCTGAGCACTCCACCTCATGTGCTAGCCTATAAGTTTCCATAATAGCAAATCAAAACGCCTCATAAAGAACGTACTTTCCGAGAGTACAAAACAAATTAGAAGTAAAATTTTGCATCTTGTAGTACTGCGGTTCTCCCAATCAAAACAAAATAAAATTTCGCATCGTATTTGGCAATAGAACACCTCTTGATACAGAATTGCATGATCAATTGTATTTAGGATGACTCCAACGGGCTGATGTATCGAGTCCGCGCGCGTCCGTCCCTGTCCGCGGGAGCCAAAAACACGGCCCAACGGGGCGACGCAAATGGACTGCGCTTCCGTTCTCTTGTCCGCCGCGACCCATTCGTGGCCCAAATTTGGGCCAGGTTTGCGTTGGCCGCGGACTCGCGCGGAGCGCAATTGTGTCCTCCTCTAGTCTGCCCCTGGCCCACCCATCAGAGGCAAAATCCACAGTACCGACCTTCGCTCTCCCGAAACCCCACTCGAGCTCCTGCCCTAGGCATGGCCGACCCAGCCGCCGCCGCCAACTCCGCCGCTGTGCCGGCCGCCGAGAAGGAGGTCGAACTCGATTTCGCACCCGAACCTCCAAAGAAGCCAAAGAAGGAGCTCACGCCGAAGCAGAGGGCCCTGGAGACCCAGAAGCTGGGCGCCCGGAGGAGGAGGTTGAAGGAGGACAAGCTTGCCGCCGCCAAGAAGGCCGCCGCCGAGCAGAAGGACCAGGACGACGAATCTAACCTCGTTAGATGATTAAATGTGATCAAAATTGTGAAAATGATCAAAATGCTCCAAAACCCTCAAACCCTGACCGCGGCGGACTCAATGTGTCAGCCCGTTGAGTGCAGTGGCCAGAAAGGGGTGGACCTGGGCCGGACACGCTTTCGTTTGCCGCGTTTGGGTCGCCCCGTTAGGGTCATCCTTATGTTATCTTATGTTATCAGTGGAGGACGCACGACACGAGGACAAACAATCACAGTACAAAAACTTTCTTAGGGCATATGACTACAGACGCTCCTCCATTTGCAGTAAATCGACATAGTACGGTCAACAACAAATCCCATCGAGGTCATCATACACATCTCGACCATCGCGTCATGACTGGTCTGGCCACCCAACCACGTGCACTGAACCGCCCCGTCCCCTACCAGAACCTTGTCTCTACGCTATAAGGTTTTGCCTAGTCTATTTTAGGTAACCACGGTGCTTTTATATATCAAATCTGAATTACAGGTGTTCAACACAAACGTCAACACCTAACTTTCCGCTAATTACAAGTCCAACGACAACAAACTAGTATACATATTCGACGCATCTTTAAGAGCTTCTCCAACTAGATCCCCAACTTCCCCCCTATATGCCCGGACCCCCCATACTCAGCCGAAACGTCTGAACTGTCTGGCACCCCTCATACCCAGCCCATATGTCCGGCGGAAATGGGGCTGCCCGGCACAACCGCCACGTCAGACCCACTCCAATCACACGAAATCAGACTGCACCCTCGCCGACTCCCTCCTCCCATTTTTCTCGCCCGCGCCGCCCCTTCCTACCTCTGCCGATGTTCTCATCCTAACTCCACTGCCGCCCCGAACCTGCAGTGGACCCGAGCCAAACCCTCGACGTGCTTCGCCACCGCCCCGGACATGGTCAACGTCCTCGTACGCTGCACCCCGGTATGTTTACACCGCCAGACAAACACTTTGCCCATCATGTGTTGGGAAAATTGTTGGAGTTTTTATTGTTTAGTATACAAAGAGTTCATAGGTGATGAGGATGATAGCAAGATCGACCACGACAAAGATGCGGACATGATGGTGATGATGAGCATAATGGAGAAGGAGGAGTATGTTCTCAACTTTAAGTGTTCGATAAAGTCTAGAATAGTTGTGGCATGTGATATGATCCAAGTGTGCACGAGACCTCTACAGGGACTACATCAAGCCTGATCTGGTCTTCCACAAGGGCTTTTTCCGGCGTCACTTCTGGATGATCTTTAACTTGTTGGGGCGCATAGTGGAAGAAGTGATGAAGTTTGATACCTACTTCACGTTGAGAAAAGATTGTTCCTGACAACTTTCCTTCTTTCCTATGCAGAAATGCACGACAGTTTTGAAGATGCTTGCCTATGGTCTGCTGATGCCATTGAAGAGTATGTCCCGATGGGGATTGGGGACAACACATGCATTGGATGAAAATGGTGAAAAAAATTCATAGGTTTTGGTGAAGGTGTTTGGATCAGAATATTTGAGAGAACTAAATGTTGAGTACACCGAAAAGTTAACAGCCATCGGAGTATAAAGAGGTTTTCCAGGACGCTTGGTTTAGTTGAATGCGTGCATTGGCAATGGAAAAAACGCCCAACTGATTTGCACGGAGTACCAAGGTCACATCGAAGAGGACACAATCATACTTGAAGGAGTGGCATCAAAAGAATTAAAAGGATTTGACGTGTCTAGTTTTCGGAATGATATCAATGTGTTACAACGGTCAGTGATGTTCAAACAAATTTGTGATGGGTATGCTCCGGCTATGTTATGCATTTGTGAAGACTATAACCAATCTCAAGGTATATGGAGTGCCTCCAGTCTTGTTGGGGTTTTGTTCGTGGAGCTGCAATGATATGCTATTATTATTATGCCAAGAGCGAAAGTACAACAGTTTCATTGAAATCATGTTTTGTGAAACTAATTGCCACTACACCTCATTGTCTAGAACCTAACTTTCCGAGAGAGAGATTTTGGGGGCGGTGGGGTAGGGAAGAGGGAGAGGGAGAGAAGGATTCCTTTTGACCGAAACAGCGAACAAGGAGGTGCATCGGCATCAAAAGTTACAAACCTGAACATGTTTTTTTTTTGAACAGGGAGCGCCCCAAAGGGGCAGAACCTTCATTATAAACAACGATGGAGGTACACATGATTACAAAGAACCCCATGAAATAGGAAAATTACATATAGGTCCTTGACATTTGTAAGGAAGGCCTCGCTGAAAAATATGGAAACGCAATCGAGTCCTCCTTCTTCTCCACCGAGGAGCACAGAGACGAGCACGCTGTAGCCATGGACATCGACGGGGACAAAACCACTTGTCTCTGTCCCGACAACGCCCTCAGCGGCCAGTCTCGACGGCCTCACAAAGGAGGTTGCAATAACGCCGGGCAATCTCACCGGCTTGAAGGGCCAACTCATGGCCATGGATGTCGGCCAACCATCTGGGGTTGCCGATGTGTTGCTCCAACAGCAGGTTCTTGAACTCCAGCACCACTCCGAATCACCATCCGCCATCCCGCCGACCTCCTGCATCGCCACCATGGCACCCAAAGAGAGAACGACAGGAGCAGCCTTCAAGCTCGCCGGAGCAGTACAGGCACGCCCACACCGCATCGAAGAAATTGGCTCGCCATCAGACCCTAGGTTCCTGCCACGGACCAGGGGAGGCAAGCGGAGATGATAGCGATGACGGCATACCTCCACATCGGGCTTATTGAGGCAGCGGCGTAACCCCACCTTTCCCCTTCTCCACCATGAAGCCAAGAGAAAGACAGACCTCCACCACGCCGACGAAATACCCGCAGATTCGTCGGTGTAGCTGCCTTTGCGCACCTTATTCATGGAGATGCTCGCAGCCTTGTCCGCCACTTGCGCCGTCACTTGCCACTTTGACGCCGCAGCCACGAAGCAAAGCTTCAAGATACCCTGGCCATGGCCGCCAAGGACCAGGGAACTACTCCAACACGCCATAAAGGACCAAACTCCAAAGCAACTCATCCTAAAACTACTCCTAATATATACAGGCCGCCGTGCACCTCTCCCTACTCCTCTCCGGCCGGCCGCGCCATGGAAGGAGGTCCGGGATCGGCCCGGGATCTGGAGGCTTTCTCCGACTCTCAACGGGGGCTCTCAGGAAGAGATAAGGTTCCGAACTCTTACTACGGCCTTTTTTCGAACCAGTCCCTGAACATGTTTCAGAGCTGTGCTCTCTGCCCTCAACAACAGCACCGAGCATACTTACTTTCGAGGATGGAAGTGAACCACTGCTGGGAGAGGAGGGGCAAAGGGCAGCAGATCGCTAGAATCTTTACCGCGGCAGTAAAATGATACAGCGCGCACAGCTAGTGGGTTTATCTGGTCCTTGAAATGGCTATTGTTTGTGCAAAAAAAAAAAAACGGGCACTGCCAGCGAGCCAAACAACAGATCGACTGAAATTGTCGGATGCTCAGTAGCCCCACGGTCAGCATGTCAGCACTCAGCTGTATCAGCCCCTACTGTTCTCTCTCTCTCTCTGATGTAAATCAATTTTTCTCTTTGTGCCAAGAAAACCGGTGGACACGTTTTTCTCCTGAGCACCATTGCTCCCTCATGTTTAAGAAAATCGAAAATCATATTTAGAAGTTTCAAAAAATTCTTAAATAAATCACAGTGTAGCCAATGATATATCCCAGTAACGTGCAAAAATATCAACTTAAATTAATTTGTATTTTCAGCTACACAAAAATAACAAATGTGTAGATCCGAGTATGTGTATTTTCAAATCTTTACGTTTTATCAGATTTGTTATTTTTATGTACCCCATAATATAAAGTATCTCAAATTACAAGTTTGCACGTTGGTGGGATACACCACCTTTTTTTTTTTTCAGATTTTTCTGAAATTCATAAATATGATTTTCGAATTTTTTATATAAGAGAGAGCATTGGTGCCTGGGATCAAGAAACACTTTCAGCAAGAAAACGGAGGATACAATCAAACAACCTTCCGTCGAATGCTGGTGGTACTCTCCCCGTTTGATATTTCACCGCATCTTTAGTGTTTGTAAAAATCGAATGCTGTAAGATTTTACCAAATAACTAGGAGAGTATATCAGCATCCACAATATCAAATCAAAACTACTACAATCATCATAAAAAAACACTTACGTATTATATGTATTTCATATTGTATATGTTTATAGTTTTCCCCATATACTTAGTCAAATTTTGCACTTTGATTTTGACCAAACCATATATGTGGAATAATTTGATTTTGGAACCGAGAGAGAGCACCTAAGAACAAGATGACAAAAACATGTGAAATTGATATGGACTAGAAGGAAATGATTGCAATGGTAGATCATCAATAAGTAGTGGTAGTATCATCTTACGAGTAAGAGTAATTACAAGAGACTTCGTGGTAACCATTTGTCGCATGTTAAAAGATATGTTTGATTCGAAAGGTTTCAGTGAGAAATTAAATTGGATAATTTTTTTAAGAAAATTTATATGGTTTCTTTGAGGAGACTAACAATTCGCGACTATGCACTCTCTACTGCATGTAGGGAAGTACACCACACGGGAAAACACAAATGGAGGCCGAGCTCCAGTGAGCCATTTGTTTTAAAAATTCCAAAATTCATATTTCAAAGTTTCAAAAAAATATGGAAAAAATAATCCTAGACGTAGATGATGCATTATACGAACATATAAAATCTCAAGTCAAAAGAATTCATATTTTGCACTACATAAAAATTACATGATCTGATGGATTTGGGTGAGTTAATTTTTTTTCACTGTTCACTACTTTCAGATGTTAGACTTTATCATTTCTGCGCAGCCCAAACTATAAGATATTTCTAGTTGAGATTTTACATGTTGGTAGAAACAATGTCGACATGAAAAACTTTCCAATTTTTTTGAAACTTAAGAGCCTCACCGAAGTTTGGGCTCTATTTGTCCGCTCTCGACACCCACTACTGACGGATAAAATCTTTAAGTGGAATTTTTTTCTCAAAGTTTCTTACGAATCTAATAATATCGGTTTGATACTTACATGTTATAATATTGTTTATCCATACTCACATTTATTAAAGTTTAAATTTGACCAATCCTAGTATACATAATAATTTAAAATAGAGGAAGTATAATCACAAGAGAAAATAAACTAGGGTTTGAAATCTTGACCTGGTCAGTGGTCTATCCAAACTCGAGAAGACAAAATTGAGAAAAAGCAGGCGATTTGCCCATGTGGAAGTGAGGCAGACGAAAACAAAGACCGGAAGGCAGCAGACGAGCGGTACGACTTGAGTGATACCAAAAGGTCGTTCCAAGTTTCAATCGTGCTTTAAGTTTTTAAAGTTATGTTTGGCCTTGGAAGGGAGGAATATTACAAAGGCAAAGTTGAAACTGAAATCCATGGTAACAAGGGTATAAGAAGCCCAAGACGACAAGCATCATTGCATATAACGATATATGTAGCGGTAAAGGGCCCACGGAGAACATCATTCTACACAGAAAGATTACAGGATGAACCACTAAACACACGTAATGAACCGGGCACCTACTAACGTTTTCTTCCTCCAGACACTAACTGACCATCTTGAACCAAAAAATGTCTTGCAACACTGATGCTTCGCGATGCATATAGATCGACCCAAAATACTTCCGTAGTTCATAGGACTAATCTAGCTTGCAAAATGTACCTTAGACAAAAGGCTTTCCCACATTGATCGTCATCACAGCTTCTAGCCATCCCGTAATCCTGCCACGCCATTGCTAAGATCGATCTTGAGATGAGATAGGAGTCGAAATCATGGCTTGACGCCGCTCAAGCTCCCTAAATCGACGCCGGGTGCGGGCGACCGCCGGTAGCTCCCAACATTTCCTCCAAGTCTGTGCAACGACCCGTCAAGCCTACTGCTGTCGCCAGGGTCATCGCTTCCGGTCACCTCAGACGACTGCGATGCCACGGGCTGCTGCGGTAGAGCGCCGGGTGACATCGCTGCGCCTGCTCCCTGCGCATCGGCGGCTGCGGTGGCTGTGCCTGTGGCTGCCTCATCTTCTTCCCCCTCAAGCGGCAGCCGCTCGTAGACGGTACTCCCAAACGACGCGGCCATGAGGAACACCGGCCCGGCGGCGACGAGGTGGCCGACCACGCTCCCGCCGAAGACCTGCCCCTGCTCGCCCGCGAGGAACACGGCGAGGCCGCTTGCTGCTGGGGGCGCGGGCGGCGGCAACATCGTGCCCGTGAGAGACAGGATCTCGAACTGCCCGGCAAAGGTGGCTACCAGGCCGTCCGGCGACGACGCGCCAGGCTGACGGAGCGCGACGTTGGTGACGGAACCGCCTCCGCTGAGCACGCAGACGCCGCGCTGGCGGCGGCGCGCGTACTCGGCGAGGCACTCGACGACGTCGGCGCCGGCGGCGACCTCGAGGATGTGGGAGTGGAGCGCGTAGGGGCTGTCCTGCGTCACGATGATGGGCGGCTTGGGCTTGTTCTTGGACCCCGCTGGCCTCCCTCGATGGCGCCGCGTCGGTAGCACGGACCCCCCGCCGCCCTCCGCCGGCACCATGGCCGACAAGGACGGCTTCTGGTCGGCGCCGCCCCCGTGGTGCTCGGCACCGACGACGGAGGCAGGGCTCCTGTCCGGCGACGCCATGGAGTGCTGTTCCGCCTTGACGTGCGTGCTGGGACAGAGTGCCGTCGGCGGCGGCAGCTGAGCGAGAAGGAGGTCTAGGTAGCGCGACGGGCCCCGAGTCTCGTCGCCGCCATGGTCCATCCCGGCCATGGCGCGCTCTTCGGCCCGCTCGCACCACTTGCTCGCCGCCAGCTTCTCTCGAGACTCCATCTTCTAGCAAAAAAGCTCCTCACTTTGGATTTCTGGCCGGCGCGGCGCGACACCGCACAAGCAAAAAGGGATAGTGTACCGTAGGCGGCGGGATGTGGACTCTGGAAACGAGACGAGACGAAGTGGCTACTGGTGATCATGGGGAACATTTCGGTTCCGAGGTTCTATCATGGGTGCTATATACGCGCAGTCATTTTGCCTCCCGACTCCCGAGTACTCGTGATTCTACTAGTATCTTATAAAATTCAAATATATTTAAAAGTTTTGAAAAAAACTGAAAACAAATTCGCACGTTGTCAAATGTCAATGATGTATACTATAAGCGTGTAAAATCACAATGCCATTTTTTTATATTATGAGCTACACAAAAATGATAAAAATTTGAAATTTAAAACTATAAATTGTTCACTATATTTAGATATGTACGTTTGTTATTTTTTGTGTAGCTCAAAACGTAAGTAATTTTGTATTGCGATTTTACACGTTTGTAATATATATCATTGAGAAAATCCATGATTTTTTTCAGATCTTTACCAACTCTCCACTTAGGCTATATACAATTCATAAGCGACGGGAAAAGTTGTATAGAATTCTTGACAACTTAATTTATACCACAACGTAAAATTAAACTGTAAATTCAATTTAGAGTTTCAGATCTAAGAAGTACATAATGCAATCTTAAACATGCGCGAATTAAATTTTTTTTGAAATTAACTGCGTATATTCATAGAAAGTACCACGTACAAAGTACATCGTACAGAAGACAAATACAGACATACATACGCAGAGGATACAGAGCAGAGCAACCGTCGGCAGCACCTCCGTCGTCGAGGAAGAAGACCGGCGCCCACCTTCTTGCCACAGCCCGAGGGCACCTCATCAGAAGAACGCCGCAGAAGCCTTCCGCCGCGCAGCGACGGAGTCTAGGCCGTTGAACGAGCACGGCGCAGACCCTCCCACTCCAGCAGCACCACCTTCCCGCAACCGGCTTCGACACCGACACCCACAAGCGCAGCTGACGACGCTCCGCCCTGAGATCCCACCGCCGAGCCCCCCGCCTACACGGACCCGGCGGGATCCAGCAGATCTCGAGCACCCCGCCTGGCCTCGAGCCTCTGCACCGCGAGCGCGACGACGGCGAGCCCCGAGGAGCTCCACCGCCGGAGAAGGGTCGCACCGACACCAAAACGCCCATCCGCAGCACCACCTCCTCCAAGGCGCCGCCGACGAGTCTTCCGTGGGCATGAGTGCAGTATTTACATTAAGACCAAGATTAGGCCAAAGAAACTAAACCAGACAACACAACACATTTCTATATAATTTGAAGGTTTCAAATCTAGTACTATATTTTTTTCACGAAAAACCTTACAGTTTGAAAATTTTAAGACTTCCAAGAGTAGACACACACGAATACAACTGAAATTGGACGAACTTTTATTTTAGTACGGACATACGGTCACGAAAATGTGTGCCTTTCTTGTGCCAACTGCTACTGGCTTTTTTACCATGTTCCTTTAATCCTTTTGACCATCTTTTTGCCAATACAAGCAAAGAATCTCCACGTAGGCAAACGAGATAAGGGTGTGTTTGGTGTCCGTAACCAAGTGGAATGTAACGGGTCGGACCTGTTCCAGGACGTGATTCCCGTGTTTGGTAGAGGAGTAGAACGAGAACCAAGTAGTTCCCACGAACCGAATATTCGGCTGAGATGCGGAACGATGTCGTTCCACCAAATCGAAGGAACCAACTCGTTCGCAGCGGATTAAGGGAAAAAAAAAGAGAAGGGCACCGCTCACCCGCATCTCACCCCACGCACAAAGCCTCACCACGCACGAAAACCTCATCCTCCTCCTCCTCCTCCGCATTTCACCCATCGCTGGCGGCGCCCTCCTCCGCCTCAGCCCCGACGGCGCCCTCCTCCGCATCCTCTGCCCCGACGACGAACTCCTCCGCCGCCTCAGCCCTGACGCCGCCATCCTCCGCCTCTCACCCGACGGCGCCCTCCTCCGCATCCTCTGCCCCGACGACGAACTCCTCCGCCGCCTCAGCCCGACGCCGCCATCCTCCGCCTCTCACCCGACGGCGCCCTCCTCCGCATCCTCTGCCCCGACGACGAACTCCTCCGCCGCCTCAGCCCCGACGCCGCCATCCTCCGCCTCTCACCCGACGCCGCCATCCTCCGCCTCTCACCCGGCGGCGCCCTGACCAGCGGCGGGAACCGGATTGCGGGTCGGCCGGCAGAGCACCAACTCGTCTTGCGACGGCGGCGCAGATAAGGTACGTCGACCCACTCCTCTGCCGTCCTCCTCACCTCTAGGTGATTTACAGAGAGATTGAGACGAGAGGATTACAATTAAACTATTGTTTGGTTTTCTTGATATGTGTTTCTGTTGTGGCTGTTTGTTGTTGTCCACTATATATGCAATGCTTACAAATATTTAGGTACTATATTTTGATAGAATATATGCATTGTAGATGGTCAAGATCATGAGTAGGAGGAAAAAGCTGGCTAGGGGAGCTGCTGTTTTTATGACCCTTGCTGCAGTGGCTGTCGCTGTTCGTGCTATTATGAGGAAGAGAAGACCCCGTATTACCTATGGCCCGATGCATGAAAGAGATAGGATCAGATTTGATTATTTCAACCAAAAAATATGGCAATGCGATGTGACGTGTAGAAATATGTTAAGGTTTGATAGAGCACCGTTCTTCCGGTTGTGTGACATGTTGAGGGAGCGCAAGTTATTAGAGCATAGCACTAATGTAAGCGTGGAGCAACAAGTGGCGATGTTTTTACATACTATTGGGCATAACCTTCGGAATAGGGTTGTTGCAACCAATTGTGGTAGATCATTCTACACAATTAGCATTTATTTTAGGAAAGTCCTTCATGCCATAGGAGAGTTGCGTAATGATTACATCAGGCCACCATCATTGGAGATCCCAGAAAAAATTGCAGGAAATCATCGATTTGACCCATATTTTAAGGTATTTGCAAAAACTATTCCTTTCGTGGTAGAAATTCCAACATGGATCTTAATATGTTCACTATATAGGATTGTATTGGAGCTATCGATGGTACACATGTGCGAGCATCTGTTACCAAAGACATGGAGGATTCTTTTCGTGGTAGAAAGCCCTTTAATACTCAAAATGTGATGGCAGCGGTTGATTTTGACCTTCGCTTCACATATGTGTTGGCTGGTTGGGAAGGGTCGGCACATGATGCAACCGTCTTAGCTGATGCATTAGGGCGTGAGAGAGGTCTACAAGTACCACAAGGTAAATGGAATAGTTTATGCTGGTTAGGAAAATACCTAATTGCAAACCAGTTTCACCAATTTTTCTTTTCATTTGTTAGGAAAATACTACCTAGTTGATGCTGGTTATGGAGCGAAGACCGGTTTCATGCCACCCTTTCGTGCTGTGAGATACCATTTGAACGAGTGGGGTAGCAATCCGGTCCAGAATGAAAAGGAGCTTTTCAACCTTAGGCACTCATCTCTACGGGTGACGGTAGAGCGAGCTTTCGGCTCTCTCAAGAGACGTTTCAAAATTTTAGATGATGCCAAAGGCTTTTTTAAGTTTCCGGTGCAAGTTGACATAGTTGTAGTTTGTTGCATCCTTCATAACTATGCACTCTCTCAAGGGATTGATGAGTTTATTATACCGGAGGTGACATGGACCACCCAACCAATTCGGACATCAAGGCAACAAGCAAGTGACCATAGGGCCATGGTAGCTTTAACGGAACAAATGGCCACACAAATGTGGCAAGATAGGCAAGCCATGTATGGAAACTGATGTGTGTGGCATTCTCCATGTGGAAACATGTATTTCGTATCTTGTAATGCTTTGTATGCAACCTATTTATTGGCTGGACATAAAGTGCCATTTTCTAAGTTCGAACCATGTATTTGATATCTTGTAATGCATTTTATGCAACCTATTCATTGGCTGGACAGAAAGTGCCATTTTCTTAGTTGAAATCATGCATATGTGATGTTTTAATGCATTTTATTCAACTTATTCATTGGCTAGACAGAAATGGAAAATGAGGAAGTCACTGCTGCAAGTGGGAACACCGGTAAGAGCACTGCTGTGTGGGCCACCTCTATGACCAACATGATGATGGGCATTTTGGCTGACATGGTTGCTAGTGGGAAGAGAACTTCAAGTGGATTCAAAAAATGCCATCTTCGTGAATGTGCTATGGCTTTGAATGATCATTTCAAGCTAACTATCACCGGGGACCAAGTTGGAAACCATCTCAAGAAGTGGAAGAAGATTTGGGGCAGGATAGTCCAATTGAAGAATTTAAGTGGAGCTCTATGGGATGAGGACACTTGCACTATTAGGCTTAGTGACGAACACTATGCAGGTCATTGTAAGGTAATCTTGTTATGAACACTATCTAGCATGCTATATTTTGTCTACATTATCTAATCACTTCCATGTTTTTGTGTAGGACCACAAACCTGATGTCAACTACTTGAACACTCCTATTGAACACTATCGTGCCATGGAGACCATGTTTGGGACAACTACGGCTACGGGTCAGTATGCTAGGTCCGGGAATGATGTCCTCTCTATTGACGCAGATGAAGAAGAGGACAATGCTGAGGTGAACGCGTCAGCAAATGTTGGCGAGTCATCTAGTTCCAAAGGACCAAAAAAGAAGAAGGCTAAGGTAGTGCACATTGAGGATGATGCACTAGTGACCACTCTCAAAGATGGGTTCAAACTTGTAGCTGAAGCACTAGTGAAGTCCGGAGGAGATGATGATAACATACCCGATGGCTTGTGGGAAGCTTTGGTGTCCCTTAATGGATTTGATGAGGGACACATAGCTCATTACTATGCCCATCTTGTTGACAACGCAAAGATTGGAAAAGCATTCATGACTCTTAACAAGGACAACAAGTTGGTTTGGGTGGGTAGGTATGTGGAGAAGGTCTTTGGAGTGCGCTTTAATTTGAATTGAAGTGATGGTATGAACTTCAATTCTCTTTAGGCTTGGTTTGTCATCCAATATTGCTATATGGACTGTAATGAAGTTGAACTATGCTTTTGGATGCCTACTGTGACATGTACTAGACATGGTTGAATGAACTCTAAGTAATTTGGACTATTCATATGGCTTATATGTTATATGATTTGAACTCTGTGTTGTGTTGTTGGCATATACTTGTTCTGATTGTGAATATATAGTTGTAACTGTTTATTGCTGAAAATATAAACAAAATGCTGCCAAAATTTCGATTTATATGATGACATACATGCACATTTGAGTGGTAAGACCACCATTCCTGTCAAAGAGGTGACTAGAAGCCAATTCTAGCAATTCCATTCTCACAACCAAACACATAACAGAACCGTTCCATTACAGTTTTTTGGTCCAAACCAAACACAGGAATGGAATGGTTCAGTTCTGGTGGAATGGAACCATTCCATTCTATTCCACTTCGTTCAAATACCAAACACATCCTAAAAGTACCAGTTTCTGCCCGCTCAAGGGATATACAGTCGTGCGTGCAAATATACACTGTTTGCTCTAGTTCCGGTCCCACCGAAAAAAAGAGAAATGGTCATACGAAAATTTATCAAAGCGCCACGTGTTGCTGCAGGGGCTGCAATATTTCCGCTTTAACCCAGCATCAGATGGAAGAGCAAGCTTTTGCCCTTCTTAAATTTTCCTACATAATGGAAAGACATCGTTTTAGAGTATCTTCGCGGGCACTTTGGAAGCATCTCCAAAGGTTTAGTGGAGTTCGAAGAATTTTTTTTTGCCTCCATCACACATCCCTATATGTTTGGCACAGCCGGATACAAATACGGATTATATCGGACTACGGATTCGGATTGGAAACGAAACGAATTCGGATCGGAAACGAAACGGATTCGGACCAGAAGCGCATAAAAAAGAGCGGATAAATGCGTGTGAAGAAACACAATTTCACTATGCAAACAGTATAAACAAAAAGACTATCCAAAACCATTACACTAGGGTAGCCAAACGTTGCAAATATTCTTCTCGCATGCACTTGTTCTTCAACATGCAACTCTTCTCCGATTTGTACAAAACAATGTATAAGTAAGCAATCACTTTTGCTGGAAGAAATAAATTCGTTTTATTATTATATTTAATCTGCAGCAAGCAATACATTATACATGATAATAATCTATACTAATTAATATAGATAATTTTTGGCCTAAAAAATAGTAGAGTACGTACAATGTTTCTTGTGTCCGTATATTTTTGTCCACTGCATGCACAATAGCTTTGGCATAGGACAAATATATGATCACTCCTACAAGTATAGGGTTAATTATAGGCAAATGGGTGATTAGGTCAATATGTCAATGAATTAATTGGCTATTTAGGCTGTCCGACTAATTAATCGGATAATCCTAATTGAATAGTGCGGGTAATCCTAAAAAAAGGTGGATAATCCGCATCCGCCGAATAATATCAATACCATATCCGCTACCATATCTGTCGGATATCCGTCTAACCAAAATATTTATCCGCATTCGTATCCGACAGATTCCTAAAATTGCATACCATATCCTAAAAAATGGATGTGGGTACGGATTCGGTACGGAAATTATCCGCACCGTTTACATCCGTACATGGCAGCGTGGGGACGAACTGGCCGGAGACACGCACGACCTAGATTTAGGAATGGGCGAATGGCCAGCCGAGGCTGCTTTGCAGCCTAATTTTTTTTAAATAATACACGGAATTTTTTTAATTCCGGAAATAATACGCAATTTTTATTTTTTTCAAAAATATTACCCAGTCGGCCCCGTCGAAACCGACAGGCCCTAATCGGCTTCGTCGAGACCGAGAGGCCCCACTCTTCCACGTGTAAGCCCCCAAGTATGCCTGGGTTATTACCACTGGCGTGTATAGATGAGTGCACGCCACTAGTAGGGAATACAAGTGGCGTGTATTTATGGGTGGTCACCACTAGTCGGCTTCGTCGAGACCGATTAGGGCTGTCGGCTTCGCCGTGACCGAGTAGGCCCTGTCGGCTCCGACGGGGCTGACTGGGTAATATTTTTGAAAAAAAATAAAAACTGCGTATTATTTTCGGAATTAAATAATGTTTGTGTATTATTTAAAAAAAATTAGCGCTTTGCAGTGTAGAACGACCATGCGGAGCACCACGACCACACAAGCCCATGAGAGACGTGCGGTGATGCACGAGTGTTGGGACAAATTCTAAGGGTGCACAGAAGGCTAGCGGGAAGAGGGACAAGTTCCAAACAAAAACTGGTAGCAAGTCAACATGAAAATGATAGAAATTGACGAGTTTTGATAAATAGTTTTTTATTTGTTTTACTGCGTGCGTTCAATCATTGCACCAGTGATATGTAGATTGAGGATTTCACCACATTAACCATGAAGATGGGATGTGCCATCGATGGTTCGATACAACCAGAAACTCGTGAAAATACTCCCTCCATTCGGAAAAGGATGTCACAAAAATGAACTATAGATAGACCATTTTTGTGACATCCTTTTCCGAACGGAGAGAGTAGATGATAGGAGTGATCGAACTATCTTCTTTTTTTTGCGGGAAAGCACCAGTGATATTCAGAGCAACATTACAGAAAGGTACAACAAGAAACAAGAAATAACAAACAGGTCCTCCTGCAACTCGATGTCAACGCCGACGAGGACGAGCCGGTGGCGCGCCGGATCCGCCGCAGCTCCGCTCAAACCTTGGATTGGAAGCCGCCCCCTGGCAGCCGGGAAGTCGCCGGTCAATGGACCAACAGGACCTGCACCCAGCGCCGCCGTCTTCATCGCCGTGCTCCAAAACACCAGCACCTTCGGTAGAACAACATCCGGCTCGCCTGCTACGCCGATACCGGAGAGGGGAACGACGAACTCGAAGAAGCCACGCATCCTCGAGCTCGGAGAAGGCAGGGACTCGGCCGCAGCACTCCGAAGAGCACCGCCGTCGGAGAGGAAGAGCCCGCCGCCAAAACGCCACATCGGTCACACCACCGCCTCCTGAGCGCCACCGACAAGCGACCTACAAACCCTACACTATGTACAAGCCGTGGATCGCCGATTCCCCACCCTCCCGCCGCCGGAGCGGCCGCCGGAGAGGGAGGAATCGAGCGATCTGACGGCGAGCGAGGTGGATTTGCTGGAGGTTTCAGAAAATCGCCCGATCCACTGTAGCAGAGGAAAGGGGAGACGACCAAGCTCGTCTAAGTGCCTTTTTGAGTGATCGAACTATCTGTTGGAGGCTTGGAACATTAATGGATATGTTTTGTGGTGTAGCATGGTGCCAAGTCGATTAATTTGGAGGGCGATGGAAGACAACTCGAGTCCGAAGTTTATAGCTTAATATATTGATGTTTTAGTTTCAAAAAGATAAGGATATCCACGAAACACAAACACCTTCGCAGAAAATTAAACTTACCATAATTTTTCCCCTTAAACCATCAAAACTTCTCTCCCGTTGGCAACAATTGTCAAATGGACGAGCAAAATTTAGAAGACCAATACAGTACAAGTTTCTTTTTTTAGGTATAAGGTGGTCGTATCCACCGCCCGAATAGATAGAAAGAGGTGACCCAGTTTATGAGGGAAACCGGGTCCAAAAACCATACAATCTGTACAAAAGAATGACACAGACGAGACGACCCGCCGCCCACACGACCCAAGTCGAGCAAACGCCACAAAACATACCACCAGCTCCGGGGCCGCCGCCCCGGCGAAACAACCAGATCAACCTTCGCATTGCCCGAAAGTGATCCAGTCATGGTCGACGAACCCTCTGCCCACGCAGTCTTCATCCAGGTTGCCACCAAAACCACCATGTACCGGGACCGCCGCCCCGGCGAAACAACCAGATCAACCTTCCCATTGCCCGAAAGTGATCCAGTCATGGTCGACGCACCCTCTGCCCACGCAGTTTTCATCCAGGTTGCCACCAAAACCACCATGTACTGGGGCCGCCGCCCCGGAGTAGCAACCAGATCAACCATCGGATTGACCGAAGATGATCCAGTCAGGTCGATGAACCTTCTGCCCGCGCAGTCTTCATCCAGGTCGCCACCCCAGACCCCCGCTAGACAACGGCTCTGCCTCATAGAACCGTCGTAGCGTGGGAGACCGAGACCGCCGTCTCGCCGTACCGCCACCGTCCGGGGCCGCCGCCCCGGTCATCCGCTCCCCTGACAACAGAACCGCCCTCCCCGAGCGCCACGATCCCATCACACAGGGAGGGCTAAGAACCTCCAAGGCGGCGCCTCCAACAAGGAAACGACGTGTCCGCCGTCGCCGCCCGCTCCCGATGGAGCTTAGGCTTTCACCCGGAAATCTTAGCACCACCCACGTCGGGGCGGGAACGAGCACTCCACAGCGACGCCCCCAAAAGGGAAAACGACGCCCAAAAGCGCCGCCGTCGCCGGCTCCGACCAAGTCGGGAGCAAGGCTTTCGCCCGGAGGTCATCCGGACCGCAAAGTGAGGGAGCGACGCCGCTGGCAGCGCTGCCCTACCACCGCCCACCAAGCTCGACCGCCGGCCATGTCGGCCACGTCGCCCATGGCCGCTGCCTCCATGCCGCACCGCAGAGGTCTTCGTTCCGGGGCCGCCGCCCCGGCTTCCACGCCACCCGGGCGCCGGAGCACATCGACAGGGGAGGATCCTGCGTCCGCAGCCTGCGCCGACTCCACCCGCGCCTCCGTCGCCTCCACATGCCGAACCGCAGCACCTCGTTCAGTGCCGCCCCAGCACCGGCGCGACACCCCAGCACCGGCTCCCGCACCGCCCCAGCACCGGCGCGACACCGCAGTGCGCCCAGCTCCCTCCGCCCTACTCCGCGCTCCCTGGACGCCCGCTCCACTCGCCTCAGCCCGGGCCCGATAGGGCCCCGATTGGGCCCGCCAAGCCCATCGGGAGCAGCAGCGCATCTCTTCCGACCCCGCAACGCCCCTGCCAGCGACGGCGCCTCCGCAGCCCGCAGACAGGTCGCCAGGCGCCTCCTCCACCCGGGCCCGCCGGCCCGACTTCCTCCCCCCGACCGACGCCGCCCCCACGGGCCAGTCCATCCCCGACGAGGACGAGAACCATCCCCCCCCCCGACCACCTCTTGGCAGCGGAGGGGTGCCGCCACCGCCGCGGCCAACGCCGGCGACGGCAGCGGCAGGGAGGTGTCGCGGTGGAGAGGGCTTGCGGCGGCGCTGGATTCACCCCTGGCGTCGCCTGGGGGGGCGACGCGAGGGGACGCGAAGTCGTGTGTGAACTTTGTATATAGTACAAGTTTCTGCCCACGTTGTGCATTCCTTAGCAACAAAAGGTGGAATCAAATGCATGTAAGCAATACTGAATGATTGGAGGATGTAAAACTATACCGGTGATCCAAAGGTTGCAAAATATATATGAAAAATCCATCAATACATCAACCAAGCAATAAAAAAGAACCAAATAACATATTTTGGACACGGTATAAAAAAAAATCAATAAGGTCATAGAGAAAAGTTGAGGCAAAAATACATCCACAACATATGAGTGCGTGAAAATGCAATAAAATAAAAGAAGCACTCATAAATCAAATTCTTACTAGATCCACCAAAAAAACAAAAGAAATAACAAGGGTGGCCGACTAAGAACGTGATATTAATGCGAGGTAATAAATCTCGTATGTGTATAAATTTCTAAGTGGACAAAAATCATGATGAGAAAATTCACAAAGAAAGGTGTACACATAAAATAGTTGATGAAATAATTTGACATGATATTCAAGAGAAAGTCGTAAATAATACCAATAAAATCTTTGCATGAAAGCATAGTTCACAACTCAATTTTATATTATTACATACTAATGAATTCCAAACACAAAAGCATAAAAAAATCACAACTAGTAATACTAGAATAAAAGATAGCTGTGATTCTTTGAAAAAAAGACAATGAGTATCACAAAGAAAGGATAAATTGTGTAATTTCCATCAGTATTGCACATGAGAGTACTTTGAGATTTTGATATAATATAAATTATGTCAATTCATATGTTTGGGATTGATGAATCATGAACAAGATTTTATATGACCCCTATCATATGCATTTATCTCAAATTACTCACATCCGCAATAAAGGGGTTTCCTCTAAATACTTTGCAAGAACTTAAAAAAATTTCTCCAAATGGGGGCGTACCCTTGGCTCTGCATCAGTTTGATGCATATGTCTGTTTTATTAATTTATTCCATAATTTAAAGATATTTATGCCAGGATGCAACCTACAAGGTCTGGACCTCCGCCAAGCCACCATCCACATCCGGCGCTTGTCTTGGCGGCGTAAGCGTGCTCAAGGTGGAACTATTTTTTCCCATTATAGGACGTTTTTATTTCAAACGGTCGTATCAAGACAATACAAATAACAAGAATTCGCCCCCGGTACAAACAACTTATGGCGCTTGTCTTGGGGGCGTAAGTTTTTTTGTTGCATTAAAGGACACTTTTATTTCATACATTTGCATCAAACCGATACAAACAATAAGAATTTACACCCGGTCTATATATTCAGGATGCACACAACCTCATGAAGGAGAGATAAAAATTGTAAAAGGCAAAATACGATGAAGACGTCAAGAAAGAAACACCCTCACCTAAAAAAACAGGACATGCTTGCCTCCAACGGCGTGGAACAAGAGAAGTTGAATCACAGCAGGTCAGCAGCGACCGGAGAAGCTTAGTTCGAGTAACTTTGGCGTTCTGGCAGGGGTTGAGATCATCATAGCGAACAACGAGGTTTGAACGTACGGTACGGTTGGCCGCGAGCTAGCACTACAGGAAACCGTCAAAACGCCAACGGCGGGTCGGCGGCCCGCCGTTGGCGTAGCAAAGATCGCCGTCGGCGTAGTCCTACGCCGACGGCCGCCGTCGGTGTATCGGTGTCGGCGTAGGACGCTGTCGGCGTACGAAAACTGCCGTCGGCGTATCCGTCGCCGTCGGCGACGCCGCAGTGGGACCCACAAAACGGACGTCGAACGTCTCCGTCTGCTCCACCTATACGCCGACGGCAGTGCCGTCGGCCTAGCTGCCACGTGTGCTGATCTGGTGCGTCTGGGAGGAGTCCACGTCGGCGTAGGTATGACCATATGGTCCTCCAGCGTCGACGTGGCGCCATCCTGTGCGTCCCCACAGCATCCTACGCCGACGGCAAGCCTTGACCATATTTTCAGTTTCTGAAACTTTTTGCTGCTGGTTTCTGGCGCATTTTAAATACAATTAAAATTGCACAAATTATAAAACATCAAATAAAACATCACATACATATCCAAATGACACAAACATGATTCAAATTCATCCAAGCATTCATACAAACTCCAAACAAGTTCGAATTCACACACGCTACACCCGAACACATCCTACACCTCCCGAGAGCCCGAGGCCGATGATTCCTTGCCTTGGCTCATCTTGGTCAATCACCTGCATTGAGAAAGGATAAACTTTTAAGCATGTTGAAAAATGTAGTAAATAAGAATAAAGACGTAATGCAATTAAAAGAAGCATGTTGAAAGACTAAGCATGTTGAAAAGTAAATAGTACGCAAAAGGACATAAAAGACCCTCACCCCTAATCATCACTCTCATAGTTAAGTCCTGGGTTCTCATCATCACTATCAACATCACTATCACGAGTGTTGTATATTGGAACCTCCTCGCACGTGGAGGCTCATCATCGTCATCACTATCACTCTGTAACTTGTTGAGCATATCTATATCCTTTAGATTCACCACTACGTCACCACCTGTTTGTGCATTGTCCTCGCGGTCCTCAAGACCTTGTATGCCAAAGTCCCCAAAGGTTTGTTCCTCTTGATAGAAAATCCCCTCGTATGTTTTAGGGTCAATGTTGTTGTAATCGTCTTCGGAGGGCATGGGTAGCTTACCACGTGGCGATACATGGAACACGACTTCCCAACCAATGAGTCCCTCTTTCTTGCATGGGTAGGGCAAATAATAAACTTGAAAGGCTTGGTGAGCCACAACAAAGACATCGGATCCATTGTAGGTGGTTGAAGGCTTAACTTCAACTAACCCAATGGAAGGGGTACTTTTGGTTCCATGCTCAGGGTCGAACCAGTGGCATTTGAACACAACAAGCTTGAGTGATATGTTCGTGTTATTGAACGTCAGCTCATATACGTTCTGTAACCTTCCGTAGTAATCATAATTACCGGCTCCTTTGGTGAAGACCCCGGTATTTATAGTCTTTGCATTAGGCCGACTGTTCTGGTGATGCTCTGTATGGAAGCGGTACCCATTCACATCATACTTCTCATACTTCTCGACTCTACGGTTACAACCTTGGGAGACACATCTCAACTCATCTGACATCACAACGTTGGCATCAGCTCCCTACAAGTACAAATTGTTTTGTGCATTAGTAAGAGGGATAAGACACGAATTGCAAGGTAGAAGGGACAGGTTTGAAATTACCTTTTCCCTGAACCAAACCGTGAATTTTTTCTTTCCGGGGGCAGGCTCTTTCAAAAGAGTGTCCAACGCGGCTTCATTGGGTCCATCTGATGTTCCCGACCACATTTCATCCGTGAATTGACTAAAAGGAGAAAATACGTATTAGAACGAAATCATGTTAGTAGTTGCAAAGTAATTTGTTCCCCATTTTACCTAAGGAAACTGCCCTCTTCTCCCTGCTCGTCGTGGGTCACTTCCTTCATGTTCATAAGCACATAGAGCATTATGCACTCCAGCTCATCATTGGTCAAGTTATACCTTGTTGGGCCACCGCTCTTGCCACCGGGACACTGGAAGAGGACGAGCTTGGGGTCTCGCTTGGGCTCGTCGACATTGTACCGAGAGGCCTGGTTATGCATAGTGGGAACATCATCGGGGTAGTACGTTAGCCTGGCGTCTGCCATCTCCTGAGGATAGTTGCCTCGGCTATGATGACTCAATCTTATTTTTGTTTCCACATTTGGTTCGAATATACTTAAACTCTCTCTCAATACAAAACTGCCAACGAAACTGCACCGGTCCACCCAAGAGTACCTCATTCGCAAGATGCACAACAAGATGTGCCATCGGAGTAAAGAAGCCTGGCGGAAATATCGTCTCTAAGTTGCACAGCAACTCCGGCACTAGTTCATGCAGCTTCTGAATAATCAGGGGACATACTTGCTTAGCACAGAGCGTGCGGAAGAAATGGCTCAACTCCGCGAGCACTCGCCAGACACTGTCGGGGAGATACCCTCGAACCATCACCGGTAGCAGCCGCTCAATCCATATATGATAGTCGTGACTCTTGAGCCCGGTGACTTTTCCGATTGTATATTGACTCCCTTACTTATATTCGAACAATAGCCATCAGGGAACATCACGACGAATTTGAGCCAATGGAATGCCTCAGACTTTTGCATACTATTAAGGCAGAAGTCAGCATGCGGCTTGAACCAGTTCTTTTGACGGCCTTCAGGAGGCTTCATGTGCATTCTCTCCCTATCACAGAGCTTCTTAACATCAACTCTAGCCTTAACATTATCCTTCGACTTCTCAGGAATGTTCAGGACTGTGTGAAAGAGGGACTCTCCAACATTCTTTTCGGTGTGCATCACATCGATGCTATGGGGAAGTTCGAGGTCCTTGTAATATTCGAGTTGCGTCAAGCCTGCCACGTGAGTCCAGTTGTGCGCCACACCATATCCCACATATCGTGGGCCTTTTCCCTGGGCAGGCACGAGAGCACTTAGCTCGGCGTCAACAGCTGCACCATCGAAAGTTGGTATCGCTTTTTCTTCACGCTCAACTCTGCCCTTCTTGAAGTTCTTTTTGTCTTCTCTAAACGATGCCCTCTTTTGAGGAACTTTCGATGTGTGTCAAACGCGGAATACTTCCGTCCCGCCGTTAGCCACATGAACTCAAGTCGGTTCCTGCACACTGGGCATGGCCACTTACCAGCTGTACACCATCCGCAGAATAGGGCGTACCCGGGCATGTCATGCATGGAATTGTGATACCAAACTTTCATCAAGAAGTTTGTCTTCGATGCACGATCATATGTCAACGTCCCGTGGTGCCAAGAGTGGTTCAGATCATCCACAATTGGCTGCATGTACACACTTAAATTCTTCCCCGGATATTCAGGACCTGGAATGATCAGCGAGAGGAATATGGTCTTCTTTGCATTAGGGCTCCAGGAGGGAGATTGAGCGGAATAACAAACACGGGCCAGCAGCTGTACGAGGTAGTCGACAAACCATATGGATTGAATCCATCGGTTGCTATCGCGATTCTCACGTTTCGAGCATCTGCTGCCTCATCGGGGTGGTTCGCATCAAAGTTCTTCCATGCCGTACCATCAGATGGATGTCCCATCAATTCCCGGTCGTGCTCATCCTTGTATCTCTTCCCCGTTTTGTGCCATTGCATATGTGTGGCAGACTCTTTGTTCATGTAAAGCCGCTTGATTCTTTGTATGAATGGGAGGTAACGAAGAATCTTAACGGCGACATTTGACTGCGTCTTCGTACCATCGGCTCCTTTTACCACATGATACCTAGAGGCCTTACACAAGATACAGTACTTGTCATTGGCAAACTGTTTCCAAAACAAAAGGCATCCTTTTGGACAACAATCTATCTTCTGATAATCCATGCTGAGATCTCGCAGGATTTTCTTCGTTTCGTACATGCTTTGAGGCAGACAATGCCCTTCAGGCAACAGGTTACCAGTTGTTTGCAGATGCGCTTCAAAGCATGAACGGGTGCTGCCATACTGGAGCTTGTTGGCTAGTGCTTGCGAGATGGCATCGAGCTGAGAAACTTTTGCACCCTCGTACAGAGGCCTCTGAGACGAGGCCATCATATCAAAGAAGGCCTTCGCGGTTGGCTCTGGGTCCTCTGGTTGACGCGGTTCCTCCGGTTCCTCCTGTGATGGTGGCGAATCTGGCATGTCGCCAGCACGGAGATCATCTAGCCAGTTTCTAATCCCATCATCTTCATTGCCATTGATCCGCTGCCGCATCACCCTGCCACTCTCGCGCTCGTACTCATCAAAGTTGACTGTCGTCACGAAGTTCGGCATATACCCACGAGAGAAGAGGTGTTTAATCATATCATCCTTTCCCTGACGTGTACGAAACTTGCAACGAGGGCAAGGGCACTGTCCACGAGCGCCTGACTCTGAACCCTTACGCGCTAACTCCTTCACTAACAAATGCGTCTTCCATACCCACTCATCTGTTTTGTCAACCAAACTAGTTCGGCCACTGTACATCCACCCATTATCTGCCATCCTCTGCTGCTTTACTGTGAGCCAAATAATAATAACATGAAATTAAATGCATCATATTTTTATTTTCTTGCATGCAATGTCACCATTTTATTACGGCCAAATTTTATCTTTTACAACATGCAAGGGTTCACATACACTTCTAATAGGTAGGGGCCTATCCCGCCCGAGTACGTGTAGATCGAGTCGTGTCCCATGTTCTACCCCGACCCGAGACGGAATTTCGGCAGCACCTCCCCGCTGTTCTTCAGAATACACGTCTCGAGCTTGTCAAGCCGAGAGGGTGTGCATCCGAAGAACAACAGGGAGGTGCTGCCGAAATTCCGTCTCAGGAAGGGGTAGAACGTGGAACACGACCCGATCTACACGTACTCGGACTGTCCAACAGGACAACCCGGAAGTGTTACGGTTATAAATATGCAAAGATGGACAATCCTGCATATTTATAAATTTGTAACCCTTCCGGATGGGATCTGACTCGGGTTACGCGACTGACTTGGTGATCTAGACCAAAATAAACCTATGCAGCAAGAGAGGCGAAAGATTTATACCCTCGAAGCGTGATCGGTGGCCGGAGAAGGTCGAGGACGTGCTCCGGAAGAGGGCGACAAAACAAAGGGCACCGAGGCGGCCCCTCCTCAGCTGGAGAAGCCGCGACGACGCGCGGGACCGACGGTGCTGGCTGGCGGGAAGCTACGTCATCTAAAAAGTACAAACAATCGAAATATATAAGCAAATATCCCTCCATTTTACCTAATAATTAAACATAAAACAGAATAAACCATAGAACGATGTAACCATATTAGCTAAACATAACACATATAGACAAGTAGCACAATAATACATAGGTAGCATGTATGATAAGTCTAGCAGTACAACAGGTAGCAAGATAAGTCTAGTAGTACGACAGGTAGGATGATAGACATCCTAAACTCGACTCGCGCCGGTGTCAGTGACGTCGTCCAAGCGGTCCCAACAAGAGGACAGGCTGCTGCTAGAGTCCTCGCCCTGCTGCTGCGTGCCGGAGGGGCCGGCCTCGCCCTGCCCGCGCTGCTGCCGGCTCTCGCTGAAGACCTGGTACTGGACCGCCATCACCTGGGGATCAAGGAGGAGATCCTTGACCAAGGGGTCATCCTCCTCGCGCTGGTGGCGCGCCCTGAGCAGCCTCTCTGCCTGCCGGTGCTCCCTCTCCTCGGCCTTCGTCGCGATCCTCATGCCATCTGGCGCTAACATATGCGCCACGCTCCGCTCATCCTCAAAGTTGAGGATCGCTCTCGCCCCAAAGTGCTGGACCGCCGCGCAGTCGTAGGCGCGGGCCGCCTGCCACGGGCACCTGAAAGTACCAAGCTGGATCTTCCTGTGATCCACTGTGATCTGAGCTGCCCAAGTCGGGATCTTCGTGGGTCTCCGGTGAACACCACGAAACTTTCGCTCCGGCTCCGACATGATACTTAGTTAAGTAAAAGCATTTGATACAGGGGTTAGTCATATATGAAATGAATATATGAAAAATAATTGTCAACAACATTTTATTTGCTACATCTATCCCTAAAATCATTTTGTTATTTTCTATTTTCAACAACATTTTATTTGCTACATCTATCCCTAAATCATTTTGTTATTTTCTATTTTCAACAACATTTTATTTACTACATCTATCCCTAAATCATTTTGTTATTTTCTATTTTCTACCACAAAATTTCCATCTATAATTTCTATTTGCATGTGTTGCGTTATTAATCATTATTATGGGAGCAAAAACTTTGTTACTGGTTATTTATTTGAAAATGTTCACAATTTAGTAAACCTAACACCAAACCATCCCGCATTAAGATAATAAGACCCATCCAACACTTCCCTAAATACAACATTCTTTTGTACTAAATGAACAATTATTATAACATGGATTTTGATGAACAAAATCTAATTTACAATGGACAATACTACATTTACAGTGGATAATTTCTACTCCTAAAATCCCTAAATCTAAAATCCCTAAAATCCTACTCCTAAAATCCCTAAAATCCTATAATTTCCATCTATAATTTCTACTCCTAAAATCCCTAAAATCCTACTCCTAAAATCACTAAATCTAAAATACATAGAAAATAGGGGAGGGGGCGGGGAGTACCTGGTGGCGAGGTCGGGGGAGGCACGTCGAGGTCGGGGTCGGAGCGCCGCGGCGAGGTCGGGGTCGGACGGCTAGAGGCGGCGGCGGCGGCGAGGTCGGGGGAGGCGCGGCGCGGTGAGGTCGGGGTCGGAGCGCCGCGGCGAGGTCGGGGTCGGACGGCTAGAGGCGGCGGCGGCGGCGAGGTCGGGGGAGGCGCAGCGCGGCGAGGTCGGGGTCGGACGGCTAGAGGTGGCGACGGCGGAGGAGGACGGGTGGGGCGGCGGAGGAGGACGGGTGGCGCGGCCGGGTGTCGGGGGAGGACGGCTAGAGGCGGCGGCCGGCGGAGGAGGACGGGTGGGGCGTGCGGGGTCGGAGAGTGGATAAGGTGCGGGAGTTGGTGGCTGCGATAGCTTAGTAGATAAGGTGGACATACGCCGACGGCTTTGACCTACGCCGACGGCAAAGCCGTCGGCGTTGGCTTTTTTTTCATATTATTTAATTTTAATATTGTAAACCATTAGAATTTATTACATTATAAATTTGTAGAGTTTTATTATAATTTATTTTATTATATCGTATGACCACACGCAATTTTTTGAGTGATTCCGGCACTCTAGCTATCCGGTTTTATTGAAACCGTAGTCCGGTGGGACCCGCATATCTACCCCCGAGCTTGGACATTTGAAACACACAACACACTTGTATACATATGGTATGGCACAACCTAGGTTTTGGTGGGGTTCCGACGCTCCGGGGCCCCGCTTCGGCGAAACCCTGAATCCGCTGGAAAACCCTAACGTTTTCGTCTATCCCCATAGACGTGCGTCGAAAGGGGGTACGCCAGTGGACTTTTTTGCTTGGTTGTGTTAGGTTAGGCCATACGAAGGTGAGAAACCAAAGTCTACCCCAAATCAACACAAGATTCCATCCGGTTCTCCCGAAACGGGAGTTTTCACCTCTAAGTGCAGAAACTCACTAGAGAGAAAGTGAAGTCGGTGAAGCCGGTCACACCCCGGAGTAGGATCTTGGACATTTGAAACACACAACACACTTGTATACATATGGTATGGCACAACCTAGGTTTTGGTGGGGTTCCGACGCTCCGGGGCCCCGCTTCGGCGAAACCCCGAATCCGCTGGGAAAACCCTAACGTTTTCGTCTACCCCCATAGACGTGCGTCGAAAGGGGTACGCCAGTGGACTTTTTTGCTTGGTTGTGTTAGGTTAGGCCATAGGAAGGTGAGAAACCAAAGTCTACCCCAAATCAACACATGATTCCATCCGGTTCTCCCGAAACGGGAGTTTTCACCTCTAAGTGCAGAAACTCACTAGAGAGAAAGTGAAGTCGCACATTTTACAACACACAACACACTTGTATACATATGGTATGGCACAACCTAGGTTTTGGTGGGGTTCCGACGCTCCGATGCCCCGCTTCGGCGAAACCCCGAATCCGCTGGGAAAACCCTAACGTTTTCGTCTACCCCCATAGACGTGCGTCGAAAGGGGGTACGCCAGTGGACTTTTTTGCTTGGTTGTGTTAGGTTAGGCCATACGAAGGTGAGAAACCAAAGTCTACCCCAAATCAACACAAGATTCCATCCGGTTCTCCCGAAACGGGAGTTTCCACCTCTAAGTGCAGAAACTCACTAGAGAGAAAGTGAAGCCGGTGAAGCCGGTCACACCCGGAGTAGGATCTTGCAGATATACAACACACAACACACTTGTATACATATGGTATGGCACAACCTATGTTTTGGTGGGGTTCCGACGCTCCGATGCCCCGCTTCGGCGAAACCCCGAATCCGCTGGGAAAACCCTAACGTTTTCGTCTACCCCCATAGACGTGCGTCGAAAGGGGGTAGCCCAGTGGACTTTTTTGCTTGGGTGTGTTAGGTTAGGCCATACGAAGGTGAGAAACCAAAGTCTACCCCAAATCAACATAAGATTCCATCCGGTTCTCCCGAAACGGGAGTTTTCACCTCTAAGTGCAGAAACTCACTAGAGAGAAAGTGAAGCCGGTGAAGCCGGTCACACCCCGGAGTAGGATCTTGCACATTTACAACACACAACACACTTGTATACATATGGTATGGCACAACCTAGGTTTTGGTGGGGTTCCGACGCTCCGATGCCCCGCTTCGGCGAAACCCCGAATCCGCTGGGAAAACCCTAACGTTTTTGTCTACCCCCATAGACGTGCGTCGAAAGGGGGTACGCCAGTGGACTTTTTTGCTTGGTTGTGTTAGGTTAGGCCATACGAAGGTGAGAAACCAAAGTCTACCCCAAATCAACACAAGATTCCATCCGGTTCTCCCGAAACGGGAGTTTCCACCTCTAAGTGCAGAAACTCGCTAGAGAGAAGTGAAGCCGGTGAAGCCGGTCACACCCCGGAGTAGGATCTTGCACATATACAACACACAACACACTTGTATACATATGGTATGACACAACCTAGGTTTTGGTGGGGTTCCGACGCTCCGATGCCCCGCTTCGGCGAAACCCCGAATCCGCTGGGAAAACCCTAACGTTTTCGTCTACCCCCATAGACGTGCGTCGAAAGGGGGTAGCCCAGTGGACTTTTTTGCTTGGTTGTGTTAGGTTAGGCCATACGAAGGTGAGAAACCAAAGTCTACCCCAAATCAACACAAGATTCCATCCGGTTCTCCCGAAACGGGAGTTTTCACCTCTAAGTGCAGAAACTCACTAGAGAGAAAGTGAAGCCGGTGAAGCCGGTCACACCCCGGAGTAGGATCTTGCACATTTACAACACACAACACACTTGTATACATATGGTATGGCACAACCTAGGTTTTGGTGGGGTTCCGACGGTCCGATGCCCCGCTTCGGCGAAACCCGAATCCGCTGGAAAAACTCTAACGTTTTCGTCTACCCCCATAGACGTGCGTCGAAAGGGGGTACGCCAGTGGACTTTTTTGCTTGGTTGTGTTAGGTTAGGCCATAGGAAGGTATTTTACATGTGTTGTTTTTATTTATTTTACATGTACATGTTGTAGGGTTGGGTTCCGGGAAAGTCGAACCGTTATTTTACGGGGGTGGGATACTGAAATTGGGAAGGAAATTGTAGGTCCAATATATATATAAATTATAACTACATTAAATATTATATAGAGAAATAAATAAATAAATATTATATAGAGAAATAAATAAAAAAAGGTTCATCTATACGCCGACGGCCGCCGTCGGCGTTGAAGTACACGTGTACGCCGACTACGCCGCTGGACGTTCCGTCACGGCGTCCTCTTGTACGCCGACGGCACGGTTTACGCCGACGGCTGCCGTCGGCCTTAGATGGATACGCCGACGGTGCTTCGTACGCCGACGGCTGTGTGGGCGGCTGCCCTAGCTCGTAATGTACGCCGACAGCCCCGACATTTAGCCGTCGGCGTACAGTACGGCCGTCGGCGTAGTGTGGCATTCCCGTAGTGTAGCCGTATGCACAACGATGAAGATGCTCGAAGCAAGATATGTCTTTAGCTTTGAAGAGAGGGCCATGATCCCCGAGAACGTGTACGGAACTCTTGCAGAGCAAACAGCTTCATCTGTTGTCGATTGTTTCTCCAAATTTCCTCAAAAGATTTTCTCGTGTACTACCAGTTCTTTATGATTATCCATGTCTTTTTTTTAATAGAAATCTTAAGACGATCACATAATATAGCATACTGACATATTCAATGTATATGTGGCGGACAGTCCATAAAATGCGTGCACGTCACAGCTTTATTGCAGATTAGGAGTCAGCCAAAGCTAAAAAGCTAAGAGCGAACTTAGATTTCCTCCGAAGCATCTGCACCTGTATATAAGGCTTTACTTATGAAGCAACCAATCAGTGGCGATCCTTTTACATCAGAGGGCGGCGTATGATCGATCATCAACACGTGCCCTTAGCTACATAACGGCCGTACAACAACCCAAACAAACTAAAGAGTTTCGCAGAATGATCGAACACGCCACAAGTGTCGTTGAATTGCTGTGTCAGCCTAGTGCAGAGCCATGATTCTTGAAGCCTGAACTTGATCTTCCCACTGCGATACTCCATGGTCCTTCTTTCCGCAAGAAAATATTATAGGACTCTCAGATGGAGGCTCGGGTAGCCAGTTTTGGTCTTGTATTTCTCAAACAAATCTTGCAAGGCACCCACGAATTGTCCGTGAACTTCGTTTATCTGTCGACAGCCGAAAACTTGCTTTCAGAAAACTGAGGAAAAAAGCAATATGCAAGCATGCTTTTCTGGGTATTGAGATAGTAATAATATTGTGTCATTTTTAGGAAAGTTATTTCATTTGATCCTTCCGTCTAATGGAGGGCTTAATTTAAGTGGAACAAGTGCAGGTTTCTGTCCAATATTTTATCTACTAGCTTTTCAATAGATTGACAAAATTGTTTCTGACAGCAGGAACATCATATGTGTTTTCACCTCATCAATGGTAGGCAGGGGATTCTTCTTCAGCTCAATGGGTCTACCAACAACAACATGCATAGGTGTTGAGAAAGCGATCGGTGTCCTGCATTTACAAGTGACAATAGGCAGTTAAATCAATATAGAAAATATGAAAATAAAATATGGCTGTGTATTTTAATTATCTGGTCAAAGAAACAAGGTCTGTAGGGAGTTACCCGTATCTTCCCCAGAAGATAATAGGAGTAAATTTAAGAGCTCTAGCAATGTTCACAAATAATTTGCCTCCTGGCCTCCACCACCTGTAAACTTTGCTCTAACCAAATAATAATAACAACTGATAAGCAATAGTAATCCTTCACGAATGTATCTAACGATAAGAAGCTAATAATACAGTTGATCTTGTGGAGACATGACCCCAAAACTATTACATAGCTTCCTTGTGTGAGTGGCAGATGTTTTAAGTTTGGGAAACTCAATATTATTCTAGTTTTCCTTGGATATGTACAGTTAAATCCAAATGTCACATATCATGAACTAAAACAATCTTGCTACCTGTCCGAAGCAGAAGACAGGGACTAAAGGGCAGCCAGACTGCATAGCTATCTTGACAAACCCTTTTCTTGATTTAAGGAAAGCAACCTGCAGAACATGGAAGGATTAGATCTCCACGCATAATAGAGAAACTTAATTTAGGATGAGCGATTGAAAAGATTATATTAACTCGAAAGTCAATGATCCTCGTGTAAGAATGATAGACAAGAAAGTCATTGACATGTGATAAGCACAAACCTCGGAATCATGGTCCATATGAAGAATCTCCTGTATACCTCCAGGCACTACAACGCAACTATAACCAGCTGCAAGGTAGGAGTAGAAATTCTTCCTTGTTGCAGCGATCAGTCCTAGCCATGTCCATATTTGCCTGAGGAACGGGGTGTAGAACACCTGACACAAGCGAACCATGAACAGAGTAAGGAACAGGGCCGTGGAATTCAAGTAATCAGCGACGCTGTGCTCCAAGGAAATTCAGGGGCCTTACCGCACTGCTGGCAAGGACTTTGAGTTTAGGCAGAGGCATAAACCCGACGTGATCAGCAAGAGCTGCACAGCCGATGGGCAGCACGGAATGTGGCTCGTAGCCGAACACTGCAGATACAGTGCACAGATCAGTAGAGCGCAACCTCAATTCCCTAACTCTGTTCTTCTTCCCCTTTTTTGATATCATATCGTCAGCAAGAAAAAGGAGGTTGGACCGCCCACGGAAATAGCCCAGGGAATCTAGTCCAGAGCTAGATATGATGATCAAAGCATCCATAAACGGAAACCGATTTTTAAGGGGAACTCACCGTAAGCCCTGGTGGGATCGAAAGCTTTGTAGTCCTCCACATGCAAGCTAATGGGGAAATACACCATGGCGTACCTGCATATGAACCTGGAGGGCGGCAACGCAAGCAAACCATCATCAATCCGGGATGAAAATCGAGCAAAGGAAGACGGCAGAGGGGAAACCGAACCTGCCGATTTTGCGGCCCCATTTGTCGTCGTCGTTGAGCGGGATGACCATGAAGATGAGCTGCAATGCCACCACCCTGCATCGAGAAAGGCGTAGCCGAATCAGCAGACGTGGACATGAGCAGAAGAAAAAACAACCGGAGAAGAAAATGCTCCTTTTCCCTAAAAAAAATGCTCTTTTGGCTCCTAGTGGAAAGAAAAGGGCGTATCAAAGAAAAAAGAATCATTGGAAAAAGGATGGTAGGGAATTTGGACGCACAGGGCGGCGACGCGGAGCGGGAAGAGGAAGAGCGAGGCGAGGATGAGGAGGACGTTGAAGTGGATGCCGCCGAGCCAGAGCGCGAGCGCCGCTATGGTCCGCGGCAGCGAGTAGTTGGTGCCCCGGAACATCATCGCCTCCCCCTCGGGCCTCTCCTCCTCCTCCCACGCCACCGCCTCGCTCCGCGTGCCATTCGCGCCCATGTCGCGGACCCGGGAGGCGACTCGGCAGGCGGAAGGAAGACGAAGCTCCCGGCCGGTCTCCGCCGCTTCGGCGACCGAGGCGAGCGAGCGGGCGGGCGGGCAGGTGTTTGTTTCTTCTTCCTTGCTCACGCTCAGGCTTCGCGGTAGGAGCGGGGGGATCCGTCGGGCAAAGATGCCAAAATGCTTCCTTTGTAGCGTGTGGTGGCGCGTTTTGGCCGTCGGATGTGCTTCGGATGGGCCACGGCCTTTTAAAGGCGATTCTCTGCCTGGTGCCCGTGTGAAGAAAAAACAAAGTGTGTCGTGTGCGCGTCGCATGCTTCCGTCCACGTGGCTCCTCGCGTCCCGCCGCGCGGCGCGTCTCGTGCTCTTGTTTTTCCTGTTTAATAAACGCCCCGTCAGTCGGCAGAGAGGTCATTTGATTATTTTCTCAAAAAAAAAAATCTAAAACAAAGCTTAAACATGCAAATGAAAACTTACTCTGAACTTTAAATTTCGGAAATCGGTAATCTGAACTATCAAAACCCGGTCTATTTACAACCCTAAATCTATTTGGTGTGTGAAAAAGAAAATTCTAAAATTGAGTAATTTGTTGCTCTAGTTGATAAAGAAAGCACACCTGTCATATACATCTTCCACCTCCGATCTCTCTTTTCCGAGTCAAGTTCTCTCTAATACTATACTCACGAGTGGAGCCGATGCAACGGAAGGCCATGCAGACCGTAGGAGCCATCCGACGTGAGTAAGGGGTACCAAAAATTGGTCGGCAGACGACGGCACACTTTGGTCGGCGGTAGGCACTCCCGGCCAAGAAGAAGCACCACAACAACAGTTCAAAGAGGGAGGGCCTCAGTTGCGCAGTATCACCAACGGAGACTGGTTCAAGCAGCAGTGACATCCCACGCAGCTGGAGCTGCGCCTCCCATCTAGGGCAGCATCGACAGGCGGGATCCATTTCCTGATTAACTGGATGGAGAAGCTCTTACTACCCCTACCTCCTACCCAGCTCACTATAGAAAGATTGAGAGAAGGTTCGAGAGATCGATTCGAGGAGACGGCCGCCATTGCCTTATGACAAGATCTGGAGCAGCTCATAGAAACCATCTCGTCCACGCCAGTACCCTCTCCGGACGCGGCGGGCCTCATGGATGTCGCCTCGTTCATTGTCCGACCTTGCCGTGCTGCCTGTTGTCGGCCGCGAGTCGTTCCCACAGCCTCCCGTGCGATGGATCGAGGTAGAAGATGAAGTCGTCGGGAGGAAGATGAGGAAATACCGGTTTAGTACTGATCAAATTCCTGACCAGTGGGTCTATATTGTCAATGAGACTAGCATGTTATTGAGAACCTGCCTGTGGCAGGATGGTTAGGAGGGTGTTGTACCCCCAGCCCACCAGAGTTCAAACCCCAGGTTTGACGCTGGTGTTCTCATTGAAGGCGGAATATTCTTCAGTGGGAGCCGACGTTCCCGAGACGCCTGTGGTGACTTCGTCAATCTCAAGACTCGACCCGCCGGCTCAGTCTCTCGGAGGTGCTCATAGGGGTAGGGTGTGCGTGCGTGTGTTCATAGGGGTGATGCGCGTGTATGTGAGCGTATGCGTTGTACTGTGTTTCGTAAAAAAAGAAAAAAAAGATTAGCATGTTGTTCTGGTTTGATTCATTGCTTTCCCGACGGGCCAAACTGATGTACTGTAGAAAAAATAGATCGGGATTTGATAGCCGAGAGTGTAAATTTTCGGGATTAGGCTCGATTTTGATTTGACCTACAAGTTCAAAGTTTGTTTTCTATTTTTTTTCCTCTTTGCTCAGCGGCGGAGGACGTTATTACGGTTTCTTCGTCGCGTCCGGTCGTGCGTGCCGCTGCTACCTCTGAACCAGAAATTCCAAACGGTACATGGAAGTACAAAGTCGAGGTTGACTAGAGAAATGTTTACTCCCCTGCGACGGCGACCGTTCCTTTTCTCCCGAATAAAATCGCCTCCGAGTCTCTTCCTCCCCGTCCGCTAGTGCGCGCCGCTGCTATCTCTGGACCTCTGACTTTGCCAGTTGCCACCATGCCGCACTAGTGAGAAATTCCGGAGGAGTACAGACGTAGAGTTATTAAAGAACAAAAAAGAAGTTTACTCCATTGCTCCTGCCTGCACGCCACAGCCTCGGAATTCAACCGGAATTTGGGAGATACGATTCCAACGTGCTGGGTAGTGAAATCGAAGTAAACGAAATCCGCAAAGAATTGTATCAAATAATGACGGCACAATCTCGATAAAATTACTTAGCAAGCGAGGCTTGGTTGATGCTCTTGGACCAGCCTCTCACAATTTCTACGGCATCTGGATCCTTGCCGTCTAAAAGAATCCACTGACAAAGAAATATAACACTTGCTTTTTTTCTCTTCATTCTACCTTATTTTTATGTTGCACGTCTTGTGATCGATATCCTGTTACAAGTTTTACATATAAAATGACCTGGACTCTTTAAGTATTTTGAAGGCAAGAATTCTTATAGATCTACCACCCACTAGGTCTAATAAAAGACGAACAACTTATGACTTCAAACGTGCCCTCCTCATCTTTTAACTCTTGGTGTGATGACTCACTCGCCTTTGGATGAATCGGAGCATCGGCGATTCGGTAGAAAATGTTATACACGACAAGCAATAATCAACGAAGAAGAAGAAGAAGAAGAAGAAGAAGAAGAAGAAGAAGAAGAAGAACAACAACAAAATTAACATAGGGGACACAAAATTTTAACATGGAAAACCCTCCAAAGACAAGGAAAATCCACGGACACCACAAAATTTCCCTATATCCGGAGAGGTTATAGACATTAAGGATTTACAACAATTAACTTGTCCCGTGCGGCGGCTTACATGTTAGCACATACTTCATATGAATATTGATCACAACTCCCACAAGTCATCTAGGGAACGGTAGTTACTCCGACCGGTTTGTTTGATTTCTGGTTAATCAGGTGTGCATTTTTTTATAAAACTATATTTCCTTCTATCTAATCGAACGACTGATTGCTTTTCTTTTCCTCAAAGGCAAACAACTAATTATTGCAAGTATATGTGTTGATTGGCATACTTGACTTCTTCATTTTTTTACGCAACTTATGTAACAATGTCTTCAGTGGCAACATTGTTTCGTGGGATTTTTGAAACACGCGTTCTAAAGAACGGCAAATACTTTATATGTCAAAAAATATTAGACCATCTTTTGTAGTTTCTTAAAGTAATACGGGAAACGGTTTTTTTAAATAAATATGGTCCATACAATATTTCAAAATTCCATAGTGGGAATGAGATATAAAATTCTCCTACATCATAACAAAAACGATTTTTTTTATTAAATGTTTGTACGGTAACTCGACAAGCAAAGTGTACTTTACTTATCCTCAAGGGTTGAAAGGTCCAAGATAGTGTCTAAATGTATTGTCATGTGCACTGTTCAAGATATCTTCTGATATTCTGATAAATTGGCCGATTTATCCCTTCTTTCTCAGTGTCTGACCGATAAGATAAATCGGAAGATATGCCGATAAATCGGACGCTATGCCGTCAAACAGGTCGATTTAGCCCTTATGTTGGCTCGACCGATAAGTTCCCAATAAGCGATATCCCCAACATTGGTCATGTGTAGTAAATTCCTTAGAGAAGTAATATCTTGTCAATTTTATTTTTCAAGTCGGCTTGTTTTTGCTATATAGTGATCATGTTATTAATTCTACCCATATTCTTCTACTTTTTCGTCTACTTACATACCTCTCTACCACTACAATGGAAAATTGACAAGGTAGATGAAATGGATGCTACACAGTCAAACTATGATGATACGTCCTTACCATGTAAAAGCCATCCTAAAAGAAACATGGGATTTTGAAGTTTTCACCATAATATAATGCCCCCCCCCCCCCCTAGACTTTGTCGGCAAGCTCCGCCCTTGATTGGTAGGCCTTAGTAATTGCTTGATTCGGACAACGTGTAACAAAAATGTTTTGGTGATGTCAAGTTGTTGGTTGCAAAAAAATAGATATTCAAATGTAATAGCTTTTAAACATTTTAAACTGTACGTGGGGTTTGTGATCCATTTTAACCATGTCCTGTTGGGAATGTTCAGAAAATAACCCCACCTAGAGATACGATGCATTCAAGTTTATATCACACTACCTCTGATAGTTATAATTAGCTCTGAAAACTTTAACTTGTTTCAGGAATGATGATACGTCTCAAACGTCTCTATAATTTCTGATGTTCCATGTTGATATTGTACCAATTGTTACATGTTTTATATACACTTCATAGCATTTTTATGCATTTTCTGGGACTAACCTATTAACAAGATGCCACAGTGCCAGTTCATGTTTTCTGCTGTTTTTGTATTCCAGAAAAGCTAGTCTGGAAATATTCTCGGAATTGGACTAAACTTGGACAGAACCTCCTATTTTTCCAACACGTACACGGAGTCCAAAGGAGAGACGGAGGGGAGCCACGAGCCAGCCACACCATGGGGCGGCGCGGCCCCTCCCCCAACCGCGCCGTGGGGTGGTGTGGGCCCCACGGGCGACTCCAGCCGCCGCCCTTTCGCCTATTTATTCATCTTCACGGGAAAACCCTAGATACCCGAGCCATTATCCACCAAAAGTTCCAGAGACGCCGCCGCCGTCAACCCTAGCTCGGGAGGGTTCAGAAGCTCTTCCCGGCACCCTGCCGGAGAGGGGAATCATCACCAGAGGGCTCTACATCACCATGCCTGCCTCCGGAGTGATGCGTGAGTAGTTCATCCTTGAACTACGGGTCCATAGCAGTAGCTAGATGGTTGTCTCTCCACTTTATGCTATCATGTTTAGATGTTGTGAGCTGCCTATCATGATCAAGATCATCTTATTGTAATGCTACATGTTGTGTTTGCTGGGATCCGATGAATATTGAATACTATGTCAAGTTGATTATCAATCTATCTTATATGTTATTTATGATCTTGCATGCTTTCCGTTACTAGTAGATACTTTGACCAAGTAGATGCTTGTAACTCCAAGAGTGAGTATTTATGTTAGATAGTGGGTTCATACCTCCGGTAATCTGGGAGAGTGACAACAACTTCTAAGATTGTGGATGTGCTGTTGCCACTAGGGATAAAATAACCGATGCTTAGCTTAAGGGTGCGCCGTTAGGTCTAATGCATTTGTTTACATTACGCACATTACTTAATGCGATTATCCGTTGCTTGCAACTTAATACCAACGGGGAACTCGGATGACAACCTGGAGGTGGATTATTAGTCATAGACGCTGTTGGATAACGGTCTATATATTTTGTCGTAATGCCCACATGAATATCATAGTAATCATCATGTCATATATATGCATTGTCATGCGCTCAATATTTTGTCAATTGCCCAGCTGTAATTTGTTCACCCAGCATGTTAGTTATCTTTTATGGAGAGACACCACTAGTGAACTGTGGACCCCGGTCCATTCTTTTACACTGATAATACAACCGACTGCAAACATTGTTCCTTTTCATCCTCTGCAATTTACTACTATTTTCCACATCATACGTTTAATCCTTTGTTTTCAGCAAGCCGGTGAGATTGACAACCTCACTGTTTTGTTGGGGCAAAGTAGTTTGATTGTGTTATGTGCAGATTCCACGTTAGTGATCGAGTAAACGGCGCCACCAACAACCTTCAGAAGTGATTTCTTGCTCCTACTGGTTCGATTAAACCTTGGTTTCATACTGAGGGAAACTGCTGCTACACTGCTTCATACCTTCCTCTTGGGGTCTCCCAACGAACGTGCGATCCACGTCATCAAGCACTTTTTCTGGCGCCGTTGCCGGGGAGTAAGAGGATTTCTGCAAGGGGAGTTTCACGCTTCCAATCTCTTTACTTTGTTATTGTCTTGCTTAGTTTATTTTTATCTTGTCTTGTTTGCTTTATTTATCAAAAACACAAAAAATTAGTTGCTTATTTCGAATTGTTACTTTCAGTTTTGTTATCATGTCTTGCTCTGCTCCTTTTTCCGTAGTGCCACCCGTGGGAGAAATTATTACTTTTAGACAGAAAAGTGGGGAATCCTTTAGGAATGCCTGGGGAGTACACTCTACCTCTCTCTGTTTTTATTTTGTTTTGTCTAGTTTACTTTTGTCTAGTTTTATTGTGCTTAGTTTATTTATGTTTAGTTGTGTTTTGTTTAGTTTACTTTTGTTTAGTTTGTTTTTGTTTTGTTTTGTTTTTCTTATATATTCGAAAATCCATAAAAATTGAAAAACCGAAAATCTAAAAAAACTGTTGCTATGGAAGAACATGCTAGAACCTCTATGTTTATAGAAGCTAAAGAACTATATATAAAGTATATAGAATCAAGAGAGGGTAAAATCTTGAGAGGCATGTTAAAAAAGTTAAAGCAAATCGCTAAAATTTTGCTTGAACGCCATGATATAAATTGTTATTCTGAACAACCTGATAAACATCTTAAATTCCAATGTGGCTTTAGTGAAGAAGTTTTAATAATGAACTATCATTGGAATAACTATATTCATTTTGGAGTTGAACAAGTAGAACAATTTGTTTTATTTATGGGAGCTTCTGAGATAGATTCCTTCATGGCTAAAAATTATGAAACTTGTGTTGCTTGTAATAAACTTAAAGAAACAGTCTCTTTTATCCTTGATTATTGCTTAGAAAATTTCAGCAATAATTTGTATATCATTGATTATAAAGAGAGACTCATTAATGCACAATAATGTACTCACAATTTGCAGGAACATGTGGAAGAAGAAATTGCTGAAACTGAAAGCTCATTGGATAAAAAAGAGGAGGAGAGTGATGAACAAAAGGAGGAAGAATGGATTACCTACCCATGCCTACCTTCTAATGATAGTAACTCTTTAACTCCTACACTATTTGATTGTCCTCCATGCGTATCAAAGGAGGATGAATGTTATGTTCCTGTGGATTCTCTTGAAATAGTTCCTATAAATGAAACTTGTGGAAATAATTATGCTACTGTTATTTATGATAATCCATTCTATTTTGATAAATCTTATGAAAATCCTTTATTTGTGCCTAATTTCGAAATGCATGGTAATGAGAAAGTTTGCTTAGAAAATGTTTATGATAAAGCTCTAGATGATGGTCCTATGTTGCTTGATAATATTATGTATTCTACTATTGAGAGTGATCAATCATCTAGTTTTAATATTGTTAAAGGTGGGTTTGAAAGTTTTAATCCCACTATTTTGGAGCTTGATAAAAATTATGTGTTTGTAGATCATGAAAAGCATGCTTTATGTGATAATTATATTGTTGAGTTTGTTCATGATGCTACTGAAAATTATTATGAGAGAGGAAAATATGGTTGTAGAAATTTTCATGGTACTAAAACACCTCTCATGTTGAAAGTTCTGAAGTTATTTTTGTTTTATCTTCCTATGCTTGTCACTTTGTTCTGTATGAATTTATTTGTGTACAAGATTCCTATGCATAGGAAGTGGGTTAGACTTAAATGTGTTTCGAATTTGCTTCTTGATGCTCCCTTTTGCTTATGTGAGCATCATAGAAAATCTCAAGCCTAGCTAAAAGGCATTAAAGAAAATCGCTTATGGGAGACAACCCATTATTTTATTTCTGCAATTTTTCTTTTCTTTTTGAGTCAAGGAGTTGTTTACTTCTGTAACAATTCCTTTGTATCTTTATTTTATCGCATTGTTGTGCCAAGTATTGCCTCTAATAGGAAGATGATGCTAGATTTGGATTTCTGCGCAGGAACAGATTTCTGCTGTTCACCGTTTTACTTCTGTAAAATCACAGAAAAATTATTTAAATCTGCAAATTTTTGTGCGTGATCCTCAGATATGTACGCATCTTTCGTTAGTTTAAAGTTTTTCGATCTGAGCAACGTAAGTGCCTCGAAAAAATTCGTCTTTACGACTGTTCTGTTTAGACAGATTCTGTCTTTTATTTTTCGCATTCTCTCTTTTACTAGTGTTGAGTGGAATTCTTTTTTAGGGTGAAGAGCTTCACATAACATCAGTGGCAGTAGTTAATGTTAAAAGTAACGGTCATGTTTGTGTCCTTATAGAACATGTGAGTTTTTGATTGTGCACTAACCCTCTAATGAGAATTACTTGAGTTTGGTGTGGCGGAAGTTTTCAAGGGTCAAGAGAGAAGGATGATATAATGTGATCAAGAAGAGTGAAGAGCTTAAGCTTGGGGATGCTCCCATGGATCACCCCAGCATATTTCAAGAAGACTCAAGCGTCTAAGCTTGGGGATGCCCAAGGCATCCCCTTCTTCATCAGCAACTTATCAGGTCATCTCTAGTGAAACTATATTTTAATTCTTTCACATCATATGTGCTTTACTTGGAGCGTCTGTGTGCTTTTATTTTCAGTATTTTATTTTTCTTATGGTCAACTTGATTGGACCCTAGCATTCTTGATTGGGAGAGAGACACGCTCCGCTTTTTCATATGAATACTCCTATTCTTCACTTATACTTGTTGAGTATTCTTATCTAGCTATTGCTATGCTTTTAGCTCCTGTTTTGCATGCATCTCTTATTCAGAGCTGTTAGTTCTTTTAAAGAAAGTACTCTCTTGCTTCACTTATAATTGTTTGGAGAGTTTATGTTGAAATAAATTGATTGGTGTTTGGTTGGAACAGAAAATGTTGCATGTGGTAGATGGTATAATGGAAAAAGCTTACATATTCTTGTAGATCACTGTATTGGATAATTTGATACTTGTCAATTGTTTTGAGTTATCAAGTAGTTCATGTTTAAGCTTTTGTATCATGTAGTTAAAACCTATTAATGAAGAACTACCGTAAAGCTCGTTGAAATTTGGTTTGCATGATTGGTATCTCTAAGGTCTAGATATTTTCTAGTAAAAGGGTTTGGTTAACAAGGAAGACAGTGTAGAGTCTTATAATGCTTGCAATATGTTTTCATATAAGTCTTGCTGTGTCGGTTGATATCCTGTGTTTGCTTCAAATAACCTTGCTAGCCTAAACTCTGTACTGAGAGGGAATGCTTCTCGTGCATCCAAAACCTTGAGCCAAAATCCATGCCATCTGTGTCCACCATAACTACCTATATGTGGTATTTCCTTGCCATTCCAAGTAAATTTTTCATGTGCTACCTTTAAACTATTCAAAAATTATTACTCCTATTTTGTGTCAATGTTTACCAAGCTCATGAGGACGGGGTGGATGTCTTTATGTCAACTGTCAAACAGACTTTACCACCGGACTAGCGGCATATACATCCGCTTATCCATTAATTTTGCAAAAAGAGCTGGCAAATGGGGTGCCCAGTCCCAATTAATTACAACTTTAACCGCTTAATTCTCTTCACATTTTTGCCCTGATTTATCAGTCAAGCAATGACAAACAGTGAAATATCTGCATGTGTAAACAAAAGAGAAGAGGGATGATCTGCCTTGCTGGTAGAAATAACGTCCTTCATGGGAGCCGCTCTGGTTGGCAGGGGTCATATTGTACTTTCCATTTTCTGATTCGTTGACAATTAACAAACACCTCCAAAACTTATTTTTACTCTCTATATGATTTCAAAAACTTAAAAAGCTCTAGCACATGATTTAATCCCTGCTTCCCTCTGCGAAGGGCCTTTCTTTTACTTTTATGTTGAGTCAGTTTTCCTACTTCTTTCTATCTAGAAGCAAACACTAGTGTCAACTTTGGTGCAACAATTTTTATATGCTTGTATATTGCACTTATTATATTGCTTTGTGTTGACAAATATCCATGAGATATATATGTTGAAAGTTGAAAGCAATTGCTGAAGCTTAAATCTTCCTTTGTGTTGGTTAAATACCTTTTACTTAGAATCTATTGCTTTATGAGTTAACTCTTATGCAAAACTCTTTGATGCTTGTCTCGAAAGTACTATTCATGAAAAGTTTTTGCTTATATGATTCAGTTGTTTGCTCATTATCTACTTGCTAGCAAACTATAGACCATTGACCTGGATCACTTCATTCATAACATGTGCTTTACAATACTATTTGATCAAGATTATGATTGTAGCATGTCACCTCAGAAATTATTTTGTTTTTATCGTTTTACCTACTCGAGGACGAGTAGAACTAAGCTTGGGGATGCTTGATACGTCTCAAACGTATCTATAATTTCTGATGTTCCATGTTGATATTATACCAATTGTTACATGTTTTATATACACTTCATAGCATTTTTATGCATTTTCTGGGACTAACCTATTAACAAGATGCCACAGTGCCAGTTCCTGTTTTCTGCTGTTTTTGTATTCCAGAAAAGCTAGTCTGGAAATATTCTCGGAATTGGACGAAACTTGGACAGAACCTCCTATTTTTCCAACACGTACACGGAGTCCAAAGGAGAGACGGAGGGGAGCCACGAGCAGCCACACCATGGGGCGCGGGCCCCCCCCGCGCCGTGGGGTGGTGTGGGCCCACGGGCGTCTCCAGCCGCCCCTTTCGCCTATTTATTCATCTTCACGGAAAACCCTAATACCCGAGCCATTATCCACGAAAAGTTCCAGAGACGCCGCCGCCGTCAACCCTAGCTCGGGAGGGTTCAGAAGCTCTTCCCGGCACCCTGCCGGAGAGGGGAATCATCACCGGAGGGCTCTACATCACCATGCCTGCCTCCGGAGTGATGCGTGAGTAGTTCATCCTTGGACTACGGGTCCAGCAGTAGCTAGATGGTTGTCTCTCCACTTTATGCTATCATGTTTAGATCTTGTGAGCTGCCTATCATGATCAAGATCATCTTATTGTAATGCTACATGTTGTGTTTGCTGGGATCCGATGAATATTGAATACTATGTCAAGTTGATTATCAATCTATCTTATATGTTATTTATGATCTTGCATGCTTTCCGTTACTAGTAGATGCTTTGGCCAAGTAGATGCTTGTAACTCCAAGAGTGAGTATTTATGCTAGATAGTGGGTTCATGCCTCCGGTAATCTGGGAGAGTGACAACAACTTCTAAGATTGTGGATGTGCTGTTGCCACTAGGGATAAAATAACCGATGCTTAGCTTAAGGGTGCGCCGTTAGGTCTAATGCATTTGTTTACATTACGCACATTACTTAATGATTATCCGTTGCTTGCAACTTAATACCAACGGGGAACTCGGATGACAACCTGGAGGTGGATTATTAGTCATAGACGCTGTTGGATAACGGTCTATGTATTTTGTCGTAATGCCCACATGAATATCATAGTAATCATCATGTCATATATATGCATTGTCATGCGCTCAATATTTTGTCAATTGCCCAGCTGTAATTTGTTCACCCAGCATGTTAGTTATCTTTTATGGAGAGACACCACTAGTGAACTGTGGACCCCGGTCCATTCTTTTACACTGATAATACAACCAACTGCAAACATTGTTCCTTTTCATTCTCTGCAATTTACTACTGTTTTCCACACCATACGTTTAATCCTTTGTTTTCAGCAAGCCGGTGAGATTGACAACCTCACTGTTTCGTTGGGGCAAAGTAGTTTGATTGTGTTGTGTGCAGATTCCACGTTGGTGATCGAGTAAACGGCGCCACCAACAACCTTCAGAAGTGATTTCTTGCTCCTACTGGTTCGATTAAACCTTGGTTTCATACTGAGGGAAACTGCTGCTACACTGCTTCATACCTTCCTCTTGGGGTCTCCCAACAAACGTGCGATCCACGTCATCAAATGACTGTTATGTTGTAGCATATGATAAAATGGTATTGTAACTTCATTTTCTATGCCCAACTTTAAAAATATTATAATTATTTATATTGGATAGTGTAAAACTTCTATGTCCATGAAACAACATTTTCTTGAACTAGTGTTACATTCAGCTACAAATGATTACACTATTTTTAAATAACTAGAGGAACCTTTTATATGAATTGCTATAGCACACACATGGATACATGTCTCATGTCCATTCTTCCTGTTGTACTATGATTGCATAAAAATCCTCACTTTGGACAGGTAGAGTCAAACAATATAACTTCGACTGTCAATAGTTTAACATTATTTGGATAGAAACCCTGAAGATAATATGTAGATTTATCTAAATAAATTATGTGGCATATACATCTTTTTGTTGAAAATTTGCAAATATACTACGATAGAAACTGGTGGCTAAAGTTTTATTTTGAAAACTATGCCAATGACCCGAATGATATTTGTTCAGAAGATTGAGCAACAGTTCACTTAGACAATTATATGCAATATTATTTACAAGCTATGAGAACATTGTATATGATCAATTCATGTTCTCTACATCCAAAATAATGACATATTAATGCCAGTGGGTGTTTTATTTACTAGGTCACGATAGGGTGATGCTTATTTGTCTTTATTTTATTTCTAAACGTGTCAGAGCTTAAGAGAAAACGTTAAGATATTTATCCAAAAAAAAAATGTGCAGTGGTGGTTATGCTAAATGAGTAAATGGTAAGTTTTTGGTGTGTGTAGGGATCTTAAACGGTGTTTGATATGAGATTTAAATGGTGGCTTCTGTTACCTGGTTTGGGTAGACTCCATCTTTTTTCTTGAAACTCTTTTTTGTTCGAAAAGGATACCCATTCCTTGTCTTTTTTTTTGTTTTTGAAGTGACACATTCCTTGTGTTGAAAGAGCTACACGTTGCATCCTTACGTGAAAGAAACCAATAATAAAATGATAATGCAAGAGCAAGCTGACGCTGAGGCTTTGCCTCAATAGACAATGCAGGCACGAGATATAAATAATGGACTTTAAGACAAAGCATGACTTGGAATTATTATTTTAAGAAAATCATTCGCGTGATCACGGCAAATAGAACAAACCGATTACTCGTCAAGCTAGTTTTCCACATCCTCCGCCTCTCAGCTGCTCCGTGCCTTCTTTTTAGTTTTCGTTGCGGATCCGTACGAATAAACAAAGCAATTACACGGCACAACAAGTGCAGATAAGGATTGGCACACGTTTTATATGGATTCTCTCTTCGCATAAAAACATGCCAACCCCTATCCGGCTCTTTGTCTTTGACATTTTCTTTATCTTTCTTCAGGGACAGGATGTCGACGACGTATACTTTATCTAATCCATTTGACCAGAGTCCAGAGGCACGAATGCATTCATGTTGTCGGATGCGATGAGCCGATTTCTGTTATCAGAGCGATGTGGACGAGTTGATGTCACTGCGTCAAATGAATCTCAGCCAGGGGTTTAAATTTATATTTCTGTAATTGTTTTCTGATTTCCTGAATAATTGGGACTTTCAGCGAATAATTGCACGCAGCAAGTTCATAAGTGTTATGCTCCTAACTGTTTATGCGAAGGAGCTGAAATTCAAACGGTGGAGTCGGGGAACTATGTTTGTGTTATCTAAATATTTCGGATTTTTCTGAACAATTTGATTTTTAGTAAAAAATGACGTGTTGTGGCCGAGGAGACAGATGGTGACGTGGCATTGGCAATGTGGTCTTTGCCACATTTCCTCGGACTTGTCGCTGTTGAAATAAAGAAGGGTTTGAAACAAATATTGGCAAGAATATCCGAGAGAACAAAAATCTACTCTCGCGGTACCAAAGAGCTCAAGTTTTTCACACCGGCAAGCCCCCACAAGGCCACAAGGCGGCCTCACGATTAATATTACAACACAAGATGGACAGGAGACATGCCCCATTGCAAGGATTTCTAATTTTTCAGGCATGCTAATATATTTTGCTCCAAATATTTTAGGGCAGCCCTGAAAATAGCGCCAAGTGCGGCAAATATACTACACTTGAGCTGCCGCCGCAAATTACAAAATAGTTCGACCGATGCTACATACTACTCTATTGAACATAGGTAGGACCATTGTAAATAAAAGGTTTCCCCTAGGTCAGTCACCTTCTGAAAATCAGCATAGAGTAGTGAATTTCTCAGTATACAATAGGGGCACAAATCAGCATACAGTAGTGGATTTCTCAGTAGATGGAAACAAGGTGCACAAATGAGTATACACCGCAAGGTTTCTCAAAGACACGTTCTGACTGTAGGCAAGGTTTCCGATAACACATTTTGAACAGGAGAGCAATTTGAACACTACAGCAGCAGCAGTGAGCACTTCATTTATGAGATTATTTGTCATTCCTTGACCGCATCCATCAACAGATAATTATCTTCACGGACGAGGACGGTCCACTTGTTGTTAGTCGCTCCTTAATCCGACGCCTGCTGGATTCGTCCGGCTGGGATCTTTTTGGGGACTTGGGGTCGACGGCATCGCACGCATCGCAGGTCATACTTTGCAGCTCGACTCTCTTCAACCCCGCAGCTCGCTCCATGACAAGCCTAATATACTTTGTTACCTTGTCTTCATCCTCGAACCCTATCATGATCAGGGACTCCAATTTCAGATGTTTCAAATCCTTCGATGGTTCCCACACCACGTTGGTCTTCTCGGCAGTGTCCTCGGATGTTTTGACACAGTAATGTCGAGCCCGAGATAACTTCATGCATGGAGACAGAAAATTAAAAACATATGTTGTATTAAGACTTTGCCGCCAACCCAACACCCAATGCAGGACAATATAGAAAAATCTTTGCCATTTTAAATTGTGCATCAAAATATTAATTGAAGTTTTTACATTAATATAGAGTGTTTGGAGGAATTTGCATGAACCAAGCACGTAAGATGATTTTCGTACGATCTGTGTATGACAGCGCCTAACAGTCATCAACTTTGTTCACTGCTCGTTTATGATGGCATCGTACAAAAATCGTATACAGAACTATCACTATCGTATGCAAAACATTTCCGATCCTACATACAGTAAGACAAATGAGAATGCTTCCGGGATTCCTACGAGACTACAGCCATATTGCTCCTATTTGTTGAGCTGCTCACATGTTTCTATGTTTATCTCGACCAAGATACTTTGTAATAAAGAGTTTTAATAAAGAGGGTGATGTGCATTACTCAATGCAGATGCCAGCCCTTTTCGGAAAACAGAGGAATTTTTGGAACTTCCAGCAAGAGTTTTTGTCTTGCATCGATATATTGTTTAGCTGCAAAATTCGTACGAAGCATTGAAACTTACTTTTGCATTTCATCATTCATATAATACAACTCATGTGTTCCCTACATCCCAATGACAAATCCGACCTGTAAGCACTAGTTGTAATATTTGTTTTAGATTGAGTTGGTGAGTGGCTGAGAATCAGATCGAGACGGAGACTTTGTGTTGGCACACTGCAAATTTTATAGGCACTGCCGGGACGCCCTAGAGGCTGAAGCACTCGCTTTTCGTGAAGGAATAGCGGTCTCAGTTGATGGCTCTTATGATTCTGAAACAGGGGAGGCAGGGACAGCTGCTGTTATTCGTGATGCTAACGGAGACTTTGTGTTGGCACACTGCAAATTTTATAGGCACTGCCGGGACGCCCTAGAGCCTGAAGCACTCGCTTTTCGTGAAGGAATTGGAGTTGCTTTAGAGTATACAGCGCAGTCTTTGGTTGTTCAAACCGACTGTGCTAATCTTGCAAAGGTACTGAAGGAAGGGACGATGAACAGATCGCACATTGGACACCTGGTTGATGACATCAAGGAGAGGATGGAGGGAGGAAGGGAGCTTGTTATAAATGTGATTAAAAGAACAAACAATAGGGTTGTAGATCGTCTAGCTTATCTATCGAGGGTTGAGCATCAAACCGATTTGTGGTTGCAGGATGCTCCTGATGCTCTAGCCGAATTTCTGGCTACTGATTGTAATCCTATTTCTGATTAATAAAGCTCCCAATTTATCGCTAAAAAAAGATCGACTTGCCGTTATTTTGCGAATGCTAATCTAGAAACATGCATACCATACCAGAATGAGTCATATCCAAGTTAAGATGTCGATTAAACTACAAGAATGTAGAACAGACTTACTGTAAAACATTGCAGGGCAGGTGCAGCTTCAAGGATAAACAGTGTCCACCTCAGATCACACTCTGGAAAGATACAGCGAAGCTCCACATCGGTCAGGTTGCGGAATATAGCAATGAGCTGCTTCGGATGTTCTGGCTGTATCCAAATCTGCAGCAATAGAAGAACACGAGCGCAAAGGCTGAAATTGGTAGAGAAGAAGAACATATCATAGTATTATGCAAATGCAGTGAAAATTTGAACAAATTAAGTTACCATTTGGCAGTTAAAGTTAAGATGCAGTTTCGACAGGTTCCTAGTATTCATTGAGAAGAACTCGCTGAGGAGGAATGGTGGCTGCCACTCCTTGGCATGAGAACCGAGGGCCACCCTGCGAAGCTCAGGTACGTAGCCGAAGCACAGCGGGGCGTTCTCGGAGCGCCAAGAACGACACGCCAGTCGCGCGAGCTTTGGACAGAGACGAGCTCGATACGCGTGCACCTGAAGCTTATGAAGCAGAGCTCCTTGATTGCAGAGTTGGGCACGTCGATCTTGAGCGCAGAGTGCCTAGCCAACCTGCAGGATCTTAAGGATAGGTACTTGAGCTTATCGCAAGCGCCGAGGAGGCTGGGCAAGTCGGAGTCCCCGAACTGGAGGCTCGTGAGAGATAGGGCTTTGAGCCAGCGGAAGGCGGCGGGGCATGCGCGGAAGAATGACATGAACTGCTGCCCCAGCTCGGTTTGCCGAGGGCGAGGGGTGATCAGGTGAGAGGAGGGCGGAATTAACTTGAGCTCGAACCGGTCGGTCTCACCACGGCTCACGGTTTCCTCGACGGCGCGGCCAATGGATTCCAGGTGAGGGACCGACAAGTAGAAGCAGAGCCGGACGGTCTTGACGGCGCGCCTGCTCTTGCAGTCAGCCTGATGACACGCTGGCAGCAGCAACCTGCACACCGCACCCGTGAACGCGTCCATGGTGTCGAGCAGCGTGGTGCCCTGGAACTTGCCGACGTCGAGGCACAGGCGCGAGAGCTGGTGGGGGAGGTGCCGCCACCGCGTGGAGGCCACGCCGGCGCGGACCGCCTCATGCAGGCGGAGGCGTTCGAGTATTCCGAGGAGGAGCTCGTCCGGGAGCGCGCTGATTCTATCTGTATCTTGGCCGATCTTGGACGGCGGCGGTGTCGCCATGATAGGAGCCCGGTTGAGCGTCCGACGGATTACTCTTGGTGAATCTCAACAATTCAACACGGTGGCCGGCGTACGTTGGTACAGAAAACGGCGCTGATCGATGTAGATTTCTGAGTCTCTGCCTTCACGGCTTATTTATAATTTCTGAGTGATGATCGATGTAGATTTACACTTGAATTAGGAAACTGAAGAATCCTTCTCCGCCACGGCCGGGTTGCTTGCCACCATTGTGTAAAAAAAGAGGTATGCAGATGCAGGACCAGGGCAATTTTCTCAGCCTTGATAGTTCAGCTGCAAAGAGTACTCGCCAGCTGCACGTTATGCGCATTGCATGGTTTGACAGAATCGCAGATACTTTTTTAAAAGGACAAAAAAAAATCATTTTTAAGTACATAATAACCCGTGCTTGTTTGAAGGAACTGAATGGACAAAGTTTTGACACCTTCACGCCTAGACGGAGTTTGCGCCAAGGCGATCCGTTGTCGCCCTATCTTTTTCTTTTGGTTGCGGATGGACTATCACGGTTGATTCAGCATGAGGTGGACCGTGGGGACCTTCATGACCTGCATATCAGTAGACGTGGACCTGGTGTGTCTCACTTACTTTTCGCGGACGATAGTTTGCTATTTTTTCAGGGCACTAGCCAGCAGGCCCGGGTGATACAATCGGTGCTGCATCAATATGAGCGTAGTACTGGACAACTTGTCAGTCTTGGGAAGTGTGTTCTATCCTATATGGTGATCGATGTACAACTGAAGCTAAAGCTGAAATAAAACAGATCCTCAAGTATGAGACTGAGAGTTTTGAGGAGAAGTACCTCGGGCTGCCAGTGCCGGAGGGACGACTCAAAAAAGGGAAGTTTCAGCCACCAAGGACAAGTTCCGTAAGCGCGCGAGTGACTGGATGGAGAAGTACTCGTCAAGCGGGGCAAAGGAGGTGTTAATAAAGGCCGTGCTGCAAGCTTTGCCAACATATGCTATGGGTATTTTCAAGTTTCCTGCTGGTCTTACAGAGGAACTGTCAAAAATTGTCCGTGACTTATGGTGGGGTGATGAGCATGAAAGGCGAAAGATGCATTGGCTTGCTTGGGACAAGGTGGTGAGGCCAAAGGCCTATGGCGGCATGGGCTTACGGGACCTTCGAGTTTTCAACCAAGCACTGCTGGCACGGCAGGCATGGCGCCTAATCCACTTCCCGGATAGTTTGTGTGCTCGCATCTTGAAGGCCAAGTACTACCCTAATGGCAATCTCCTGGATACCGCGTTTATTCAAAATTCATCGGCTTCCTGGCAAGGGATTATGCATGGACTCGAACTGCTGAAGAAAGGTGTTATATGGAGGATTGGAGATGGTAGCCAGGTTAAAATATGGAGGGATAACTGGCTGCCTCGTCAGGATTGTCTGAAGATTTCTGCCCGTCGCACGCGATCAAGGCGGAAGTGGGTTTCTGAACTTATTGATCCACTCACCCGCTCATGGAATTCAGACATTGTCCACCAGGTATTCCAACCTCACGATGCTGATACTGTTCTGAAGATCAAGTTGCCGGCGCGTCCAACACAAGATTTTGTTGCTTGGAACTTCGAACAGAACGGTATTTTCTCAGTCCGTAGTGCATACAAATTGGGCATCCGACAAAATTTGATGGAAAACAGTAGCTGACAAAGCAGCACAGCGCCGGAGGGTGAGAGGTCGTTGTGGAACCTGATTTGGAAATGCCCAGTGCTGCAGAAAATTCGAGTCTTTGCTTGGAGGCTGGCAACAAACTCGCTGGCAGTGTCTGACAGCCTACATAGTCGCATCAATACGGTTGATCCTAGGTGCCTAGTGTGTGGTGTTGAACCTGAAGATGTACATCATGCTACTATAAGGTGCACTACAGCAAGAGCCTTGAGGGATGCCATGCACACAGTCTGGACTTTGCCTTCGGAATCAGATTTCAGAGCTACTGGGAAGGAGTGGTTCTTACAGCTGCTCAGCAGGTCATTGGAAGATATGAGAGCAAGGATTTTGTTCTTACTATGGCGAGCGTGGCACCACCGAAACAACATTGTACATGGTGATGGTAAGGCCTCAATAGCAGCTTCAGTTACATTTCTTCAAAATTATTTGGAGATGTTGCATATTGCAGCCCATGCAAAGCTTGATGTCAAGGGTAAGGCACCCCTATTTGCTGAGGAAGGGCTTCTTGCAAATCAGGCCAGCCGCTCCGTGTCTGCTTGGCTTCCGCCGCCGCCGGGCGGCTTAAAAGCCAATGTTGATGCTGGCTGGGACGCTCTTACCGGCCATGCCGGAGTGGGTGTCGTGCTTCGAAAATCTGATGGTGGTGTGTTGCTCTCAGCCTGGAGGCATGTTGTTGGCTGCGCAAGTGTAGAAGAAGCAGAAGTTATCGCTTGTATTGAAGGATTTAGACAGCTTGCTCATTACCCTCATTGGAACGCAATTCTCGAATCTGATTGCGCGAGGGTGGTGTCGGTCCTGTCCACTCAAGCTGTTGATCGCTCGCCGTGTTGGAGCCTGATTGAGGAAGCGAAGGCACTGATTGCTAGTATGCTGGACGTGAAGATCTGCAAGATTGGGAGAGTGAGCAATGGAGTGGTACATGGTTTAGCCCAGCTAGGTAAGCATGGTGCGTGTGGTGTTTTGCTCGGCTCAGTGCCTTCCTGCGTGTCGGCACTAGTGGAGCGTGAATGTATGAACGTTGTTACCTAATCTTTGTAAAGCTCACCTGTTCAAAAAAAAAAAGGAAAAATCATTTCATCTCCTGTGCATTTGGTGTGTTACATGTGTGTATTCTTGCGTGATTGGGCATGTCTACAGAAGCAGGGGCGTATCTAGGGGGTTGCCATGGGTGCCATGGCACCCCCCTCCAAAAATGCAAAATAGTTTATATTATATAGATTACACTTGTTCGCAGTGTAATATTCACAAAATTTGAACCCATATATTAAAATTGTATTGTTCATATAGATTCTGTCACCCCCAATATTTTGAAGCTAGATCCGCCACTGTACAGAAGGAAGGAGATAAGAAGATGCTGGAGGAGGGAGCTGATCGCTTACAGCAAGTGGCGCTGGTATGTCTAGAGCTGGAGGATCGAGCCCAAGAATTGAAGATGCAAGCAATGACGACGAGGGAGATGCCTCCGTCGGTTGATGAGGGTTCTAATGACTGAAGGTTGAACTGCTACTATGAAAAGGTGGATGATATGAAGATGTGAAATGCTGAGATGTTGAAGGCTTATGAAGTTTGGTGCTGTCATTTTGTTAATAGCCTTCTGGGAATGCTGTGAAAAACTTGTTAATATTTCCTGAAGCATGTCGGTCGGTGCAGCCTGTGAGTGGCTTGCTTTGAAAACCATGTTGTGCTAGTTGTAGTATGTTGGTGGCCTGCTTTGAAAACTATGCTTAGTCATTTTCTAGTTTCCACTTTTAGTTTGCTTTTGTAAAATAAAAAGACCTTTGTTCTGTTGTCTCTTGATAATGGAACCCAGCTCCCCCATGCGAGGCGTTTGAAAAAGAAAAAGGACATAATAACAGATACTGCTTACTAACTACTTCCTCTGTCCCTAATTCTACAACGTTTTGGTAGGCTTTTTTTAAGCATACCAAATTTCTTATTTACTCACGCACCTATAAAATTGCTAACATTTGTTGTAGAACTAATTCTGACTGCTGAAGTTCCACTTTCTCGGAGGCGGCGATTTGGCTCATAGGTGTAGATACACCTATTCCGTAATTTTTTTTTTTTTAGTTTTTTCTCAAAATGTCAAAAAATTACAGAAAAAAATTCAGATATACATTAGAACATTATGTGTTGGAACAAAAAATGGCGTGGTGAAAAAACATTTTTGTGCGTCCGGATTTGTCTTTTTTGCACAGGTCACAAAAAAAAATTCACGTCATTTTTTGCGCTAACATCAAATATTTTGAACTATATGCGAAATTTTTATTTTGAATTTTTTGACATTTTGAAAATTGTTTTTTGTGTAGTGGTGCATCTACAAATACTACCCGTAATGGATTTCCCCACTTTCTCCAGTTACCGTCAAGGCGTCAACTCACATGATTGGCTTAAACAATCAGGTATCCCGAGGTCACAGAAGTAGCAACCAACCAAAATATATTTGGCTGCTTCAACAGTTCCATCATGTCAGACTTTTCCTTCCTAGAAATGCAAAATTGTAAGCTTAAATCTAAAGGGCAATATATATTATTGTTGCTTTATTTGCTTCTACAGACAAATTGTGAACATACTCTCCATTATCTAATAATGTATAACCAAAATTCACAATAAAATATTCAAATTAAGACCAGATGCAGCTATACTCAAATCATTCCCATCATGGTTCCGTAGCTGAAAAGGTCACTGCTACTTCTAAAATCCTCACGGCTAAGAGCACAATGATTGAATGATCACACCTGAATGGATAACAGGTTAAATAGCAAAGACAAAACGCTGAAACTTTGTTCAGCAAAATATAAAGCCAGCTCAGCGTTCGCCAAATACGACTAGGTGTGCCAGAAAGCACTGCACAATTATGATGACAGGTTTGACATAGAGCACCAACATTGTTCTTTTCTATTAAAACAGAATGAAGGACAGTGAGTAGCACTCAGTTCCCAATGAACTCTCTCATGTTCTTCAACCAAACCACGTACTCCTTCTCATCCTTGCCCATCATGTACTCATGCAGCCAGTCATGCAGTGAGTGCTTGATCCCCCTAACCTCAAGATACCTGTGCAAGGACTTCTGCAAACTCTCGTCTAGGATCCTGTAGAAAACAACAAGAAACTACGGTCAGAAAAATTGTACTAAGAAGCAACGAATCAGTAGTCATCTAGGTACTTAAGTAGACAGAGCATAGGGCCAACAATCAGCAATCAGAGAAATACACGCAAGAATGAAATATCACAACTATGCTATTCGTGGAAAAGAATAAAAAGTTTGTGCCCAATGATCCTCAAAGGTATGTTGTTTTCTTTTCACATAATTCATTAGCTTTTGCTTTGAGCTTATCATGCTTGAAACTGAAGGAACAACAGAAGGTAGATAAGAAAACTGTAACTTACGAAAATGGCGGTCCCTCATATAAATTCTCCTTGTCATTACTGTCACGATTCAGCATCCTCATATTTTCAATTGCAAGTTCATCATCATTAAAATTGCACTCAAATTCCAGGATTGAGCCTTCTGGTTTCTCAACAGTGACAACCATCTGAATTGCTGGCTTAAATGATTCCTCATCATTCTCAGCATCAGAGTCATCATTGTTTATATCTTCTTCAGTATCAAAGTTCGTATAGACAGTAGCTTTAATAGTCTCTCCTGCAAACTCCCTTTTGAGAACTATGGACTGATCACCAGGGTTATCGATTATCTCAAATGGGAAGTCTTCTGGTAGATCAATTTGCTGTTAAGAAACAATTCAAAACAAGTACTATGGTCAAGTCATTTCTAAAAAATGTCAGGGTAATGCTTACAGCATAAAAGATCGTTTGGAGCAAAACAAAAGCGTTTCAGCAAATTAACAGACAACAGAATCAAAACATTATTTAGGTACGCATGACAAGGTATAGTCTGGGACATCATAGGTTATGATACCCCCATAAAAATAATCTATGATACACTAATACACATCTTTACATCATCTCAGTGATCAGATCTAATCACACTGCCATATAGCTTAGAGTATATAGTTTATGTAGCTCGGTGATCAATTCATAAAACATAATATAAAAACAATCGTTTGTAAAAAAACATACATTTCAAACGTTCACAAAATTCATCTACTAATGTCTAATTGACTTGTAAGAGACCCTCAGAAGGTGTGCACTTGAATTTCTGAAGAGCAAGATTTCGTTGTTGAGCTAGCAATGTCAAGTTTGTGAACCACTGAACCTCTTAGCTTGAGATGGAGCATCAAACAAAGGGCAGGATCTCGAAACTAATTCTTGGAATAATAGCAAAATTTCTTTATACTACACCACTACTATCTTAATTTTTTTAGCGTTCCATGTTTTCCTTGATCTTGGATCCCCTATTATTGACTGATGACATGACTGCAATGTAACAGAGAGTCCCTGGCAGCAATTTGAGTAACAGGGATGAGAGATTCCCTGAGTTTAGTTGTTTCCTGCCAGAGTAACAATTGCAGGCATAGCAACTACTAATATACCACATAAAAGGCTAACATGCTTACATCAGTACTATGCTAAAGCAGCCTACTAACGTTCCAGCTTTGGCTATAAACTGTAACCAACCAAAAATAAACTCAATTTCGTTTTTGTAGTAAAAGTTCCTAAACATGGGGTATCAAGGTATTTATTTCGGTAACCATACAACCAAGAGTATCGGCAAAAAACGGAATTGAACTATAATCGCGAAGCAACGAAAAGAAATGCCGGTGGGGTGTTAAGTAAGAAGCCAAGGTACCTGCGGGGAGCCCTCCTCCGATTGGACGACGCATTCGATCTCGGAGTCGATGACCCGCTTCAGGGTCTCGTCCGCGGAGATCTTGGAGGAAGACACCGAGGACTGCGACGCCAAGAAGCGGCGGGCGGTGATCCCTGAAGGGGAGGACGCGGCGGCGGCGTGGAGACGCTGAAGCGGAACGGGTGGGCGAGACGTCGCTGAGGAGTAGGCGCAGCGGCGGGTTAGGGTGGAGAGCCGCGGCGAACTGGCGGCGCGGCGTAGGAGCCTGGCGGCGAGAGACGCCGACGACATAGCTGTTTCTCTGGGGGATTCGGCGACGGCTTCTCGCGAAGTCTAGGGTTTTACAGGTTTTAAAGGCCTGGAAGTGAATGGAGACTTGGGGAGAAGGTAAGGAAGAATGGATATGTATGGAGAGGCCTTACGGCCCAACACAGTGCACTTGAGAACCGCCCTCCGGCCCATGGAGTTTACTGTGGTCTACATAAAAAAAACTCTCAAGTGGTTGCTCCTGAGTTTCAAAATAATGGATGTTCTAATTTTGTAAGTCCAAATATTTTAAGTTTGACCAAGTTTTTAGAAAAATATATCAACGTTTAAAACATAAATGCAGTTTTATTACATTAACCATACAATAAAATTCCAAACTATACAGATTCGATGTTGTAGATATTGAATTTTTTTCTATAGCTTTGGTTAGAGTTAGAGAAATTTGACTTTGGAAAAATATAGAATATCGATTATTTTAAATCGAGGGAGTACACTCTACATAACAGGTAGATACCTCCGGAGTTCGGGAATAAAAACTACATGAAGTGCAAATATAAGCACATATGACTGTCCACTGTACCAGCTCAGTATCAACACGTGGGATCCATACTTGTAGGTTGCTTGTGGGCATATTTAGACCAAACATGCATCAATTACAAAGTTCAAGGGATTGGATGCATATTTTGAGAGTTTATGGATCTAAATAATCCAGCATATCATGTTAATGGACTCTCGAAGCAATTTACTCTTTGGAATTTGTAGGGACTTCTTTTTATGGCACTATGATGCTATTTTAGCTATAATTGGCGAATGTTGTGGCCTAGAGATGATTCTCTAGTATTGTTAATAGTTAGGTTGCATTTAATCGATAATGTTTTATGTGTTGCCTTTTCGAAGTTTTGTATTGAAAAGCTGAAATTTAGAAAATAAGTGCCCACGACCTCACAAAATTAACGAGTCATCATTATGGCGAAAGAATGTGCTAGCGAAGAGCGAATTTTGTGCCCTCGGAAGTACCTAATACATTTTAAAAATAAATAAACATAGTTACAAACATTCAACAAATGGTGTGTGGATATATCTCTATCTCTGCTATATAATGCGGCATAATGCCCGTGGTATCATACGTCGTGGTCGTTTTGCATTTGAGCCCCTCACAAATCTCAAAATCAACTCGCAGTCACCTCCACCCGATCCCCTCACATTTTTCCTCTTGTCAGTGGCCTCAACCGACGGGAGACGAGACACAACACCCGCCGACGGGATGCCCTAGAGCTCACCTAGTCTCCTGCGAAATGAAGCCTGACCTGTGGGGGGAGCTAAGGGCCCTTGCCTCCCGATCGACCCTCCGCGACTGTACAAATTGCGGGTAGTTATTCATGGCGGAGAATCGTGGAGGTGAAACCGAGCTTCAGCACCGCACACCCCCCCCCCCCCCCCCCCCTCCCCTCCGCCCCTTTCCAAAGTGCAATTCTTTTTACTAGGTTGGCTGTCACTCTAACTCAGCCCATTAGCAGATCCAACCCAACTTTTATTCTGCTTTTCCTAGTTCGATTTATAACTGAGCAGACGAATAGAGCCGTTACGCGTCTGCCGCCCTCCATGGCGATTTCACCCTATCTCTAGGTCTTCGCCAGTCAATCCCCCTCCTAACCCCTCAATCCTCCTGCTACCTGCTTGGCGAATGGCGCCGCAATCCCGGCCACGACGCACGAACTGTTGTTGCTCCGCCCAGCCCTGGCGCCCAGCGCCCCACTCTTGCACGCATGTCAACGACCGAGCCAAGTTAGGCATGTACTTCTGATTTCTGAATTTTTTCATTGAGAATTGGGATGTACCGGTGATTTAGATGCCCAATACTACACTGGATTGCTCAACTGATCCAAAAAAAAATCTGATTTAGGTTGCAATGGGGGACGTACCCAGTGCTGAGAGCTCCCGCACTGTGCGGGGTCTGGGGAAAGGTGTCAGTGGCAAGCCTTTCCCTCACGAAGTGCAATGTGAGGAGACCGCGACTCGAACCTGGGACCTCTCGGTCACAGGCGGTGAGGCTCTACCGCTGCACCAGGTCCGCCCTTCAAAATGGGGGCTGCTGGGATTCGAACCTAGGTATCACGAGTGCGCGAAAGGAGCACAGCCGCTGGGCTAGGTTGCAATGGGGAACAATAGAAAATTCGAAGAGCATTTCTCTAGCTAATTTTTGGTCATTGGAAGTTGCCTTTTGGTCATCATATGCGTTCTTTTTATTTTGGAGCATAAAAAATTACTTGTCCACAATGCTCAAGTATATTCTAACTAGTTATATCTGTTGTATTTGCATGAACTATGTACCTATATATCATATGACAATGCCATCTAAAAATATAATATATGTATGACTTGCCCTATTCTTTATGTGTATTTACCGTTTTCTATGAAATTGGCCCCTCTTATGTTCTGTTCACACTCCGCCACTGGCGGTAGAGAAGGTGGTTGACAAGGGTGGCCATGTGCAGCAGCGGGTGTGGAGCCCGAGTCGGCTACAGAGGGATCGACGTTTGCGGAGGTGGACATTTGTTTGGAGCTGGTGGAGACGTGGTTCCCGATCCAGCGCGCCCCTATCCCGCTGCCGGCCAACTCCACGGCACGCGCCACCCCCACCGCCCACGGCCCACCCCAGCTATCCAGCACGCACCGCCCCTGCCGCCGAGCCAGCTCTCCTGCGCGCTCCGTAGCAACGCACGGACACTTTTCTATTATATATAATGTATGCACATTATGCATATTTTATAGAGAAAAACGCACATCATACAATCAGATGGTATGATCTGCTACCATCCCCATTTGAGGAAGACATCTATACTATACTGGAACCCAATGAGGTTGGAAAACAGCAACTTGTCTTGGAATCTTTGTCTAGCCTATAGGTGGTGATAATTGCAGATTTGGAGTTGCTTTGCCAGATTCCATCTGATTAGGAGTTGCTTTGCCAGACTCCAAATTCGTCAAAAGGAAAATGAGTACAATTTGTTGTTTTGTATGTTTATATATTATATTTTCACATGGTAACACGAGAGTATATCAGATTCATATATGCATGCACCTCCTACCATCGTCCTAATCAGAGTGTCAAGTGCAAACTACCTACCCTGGTAGTGAAACACAGGACGCAACGAAGCCCACAACAGCCATCGATTCCATGGCACCGGAAGGAAGCACTGCCACCGGCGGCCTGCGCTGCCGCCGTGTGCTAGTCTTCCCTCTCCCGTACCAAGGCCACATCAACCCCATGTTCCAGCTCGCCGGCCTCCTCCATGTGCGCGGCTTCGCCGTCACCGTTTTCCACGCCCACTTCAACGCCCCCGACCCATCCCGCCACCCGCCTATGACTTCGTCCCAGTTCCCGATGGCATGTCGCCGGGCAGCCCCGACACGGTGAAGGAGACGGAAGAGCTCATCCTCACCGTGAACAGCTCCTGCGAGGTGCCGTTCCGGGAGCGCCTGGCCGCCCTGCTGGAGGCACCTGGCGCCAGGGACGACGTCGCGTGCCTAGTCGCCGACGCGCACCTGGTGACTCTCATGGACGTGGCGCGGCTGCAAGGCGTGCCGACGCTGGCGCTGCGGACAGGCAGCGCCGCCTGCTTCCGCAACATTACGGCGAATCCGATGCTCTGCCACAATGGCTACCTGCCTACCTCCCAGCACAAGGTTCGTTCCATGTCCCCACAACACTCCCCTATGCACGTGCATGAACGTGCCTGCAGCTGCTCCCCGATGTACGCCCAGTGCCACCTAGTAGCACATAATATATGATCTATGCATGATCTTGACTAACTCTTCACCGTGCTTTGATTGACTCGTGAGCAGAATCGCAGCTGGACACGCCGGTGAGGGAACTGCCGCCGTACCGCGTCCGGAACCTCATGACCATCGGCAGAAGCTGTGAGGAGCACGATCTAATGTGCAAGCTCTTGTCCCGGATCGTCGAGGCGGTGAGGACCTCGTCAGGGTTCATACTCAACACATTCGACACGCCAAGACCTCGGCCTGCCGGTGTTCGACATCGGCCCGCTCCACAAGATCTCGCCGGCGGCGTCCAGCAGCCTGTTGCTGCAAGACCGTGCCTGCCTGGAGTGGCTGGACGCGCAGGCCCCGGCGTCCGTGCTCTACATCAGTTTCGGCAGCCTGGCGAGCATGAGCAGCGCCGACCTTGCCGAGACGGCGTGGGGCATCGCCAACAGCGGCCAGCCGTTCCTCTGGGTGCTCCGGACGGATCTCGTCCGCGGCGTCGCGCAGGTCACCTTACCCGACGGGTTTGGCGCCGTGACCCGAGACCGGGGCATGATCGTGAGCTGGGCGCCGCAGGAGGAGGTTCTGGCGCATGCCGCCGTTGGCGGGTTCTGGACGCACTGCGGCTGGAACTCGACGCTGGAGGGCGATGCTGTGCAGGCCGTACTTCGGCGACCAGATGGGCAACGCGAGGTACATCGAGCACGTGTGGCGGGCCGGCCTCGTACTCGACTGCGAGCTTGAGAGGGGCAAAGTAGAGGAGGCCATCCGAAGGCTGATGGAGAGCAAGGAGGGAGACATGATGAGGGAGCGAGCTCAGGAGCTCAGAACCAGAGCAGCTAAGGCCACCACCGAAGCTGGGTCGTCTCGTCTCAACATCGACAAGTTGGTGAATCACATTCTGTCGCTGTAAAAGTCAGACTCGGGTAGTCCGTACCAACAAATATTTGCATTGAGATTGACGAAATTCTACCTTGCAACTACGGGTGTGTTTGGTAGCCCAGAAAATCTCACCTCAACCGACTTCAGCTTGTTTGGTAGCCCGGGTTAGGCCTCCCAGCCCTGCCCACGCGATGCAAAAACGGCCTCTCAGCCCTGCCCACATGCGAAGCTCGAATCGAGCTTCTCAGCTCGACCGGGGCGAGCTCATACGAAAAAGGGTCGCGAGCGCATCCCCGCGCGTCCCACCCGGCCCAGGAAACGACCTCACCCTCGCACCCCCGAAGGAAACCCTCCCTCATTCGCACCCCTCGTCTCTCCTCACCCCCGCCGTCAGCTCTCGGCCCCACTCCAACCTACCCGCAGCCGCCGCCTGCCCCCACGATCTCCTCCCCGCCCTCCACAAATCCTCCACCGCCGCTGCTTCTGCGCACGCCGGCGAGCTCGAGGGCGGTCGTCATGCATCTCCGAACCTTCTTCGCCGCTCCAGAGCTGTAGATCTATAGCTAATAGTTGCAATTTTTATAGGAAAATTCTATCTTGTTGATGATGGGTATGCTGTGAGACCGGGTTTCCTTCCACCGTACCGTAGAACAAGGTACCACTTGAAAGAGTATGGTGGAGGGAATCATCCTGAAACCTATAAAGAGCTTTTCAACTTAAGACATTCTTCGTTAAGGATAACGGTTGAAAAGGCTTTTGCTGTGTACAAGAACCGTTGGAAGTTCGTTTACAATAAACCATTCCATCCATATAAGACCCAAGTCAAAATAGTGATAGCTTGTGCCATTCTCCATAATTGGATACTTCAGTGGGGTGAGGATGAATTTTTTCCACAGGCTACATGGGAACTGGAACCCAATGATGAGGACCACAATGATGTCGCTTATGATAATGCTACTTGGAAGTTAAAGAGAGATGAATTTGCACAACAGATGTGGGCCAATAGGGGATTAGCCCACATTTGATTTACAATGGTGTTAGTTGTTGTAATAATTGCATTATACGAATTGTGACTTGCATGAGTGCTGAAACCTCTTGTATTATTGCTGAAACCTCTTGTATTATTGCTGACACCTCTTTTTTTGTGTTGTTTTGGTGCTGTAATGTCATATTTTGGTGCTGAAATCTATTATATACTCCTGGAATTTGTTATATATTTCTGAAATCTGTCATTTATTGCTGGAATGTCATATTTTGGTGCTGTTTTGGTGATGTAATGTCATATTTGTGCTAAAACCTGTCATATTTTGGTGCTGAAATCTATTATATACTCCTGGAATTTGTTATATACTGCTGGAATGTTATTTTTTGGTGCTGAAATCTATTATATACTGCTGGAATTTGTTATTTATTGCTGAATGTCATATTTTGGTGTTGTTTTGGTGTTGTAATGTCATTTTTTGGTACTGAAATCTGTATTGGTGTTTGCTGTAGATGGATAACGATGTGGAGGAAGTTCCAGATGTTGGTGCTAAAGCCAAGAAGACCGGGAAGGTGATGAATTGGACCCCTCCTATGTCAGCTTGCATGATGCGATGTCTTGCCAACATAGCAGCGAAAGGTGTGAAGACTGACAAAGGATTTAAAGAGGTTCATATTAACGAAGCTGCAAATGCCTTGACCAAACTTGTTGGAAGAGAAGTGAGTGCTACTCAAATCGGCAATCATCTCCGCAAGTGGAAGGGTAGATATCAAAGAATTGAAAAAACTGAGAGATTTAAGTGGGGCACTATGGGATGATGATCAAAAAATGATAGTCCTAGAAGAGCAACATTATTTGGGCCATACTCTGGTATGTACATTCATGCTGAAATCTTCCATATGTCCTGAACTGTACTATTTTCGAGCTGGAATGTTGCTGGAATATGATATATATTGCTGGAGTATATTATATAGTGCTGAAACTTGTCATTTTTGTTGCTGAAATCTTTTTTTTGATATTAAATTTAGGATACTCCTAAGGATGCTGAATTTCTCAACAAACCACTAGTTAACTTTGAATATATGGAAGTTTGCTTTGCCAATAAACTAGCCACAGGAAAGTTTGCAATGGGGTTGAATGAGCCTTTGGGGAAACCCACTGGATTGAATGGCGAAGGTGTTGTTGCATCTACTCCTATTGTTTTGGATAATGATATTGGTGGCATTGGTGCAACTACTCCTACCACTACTCCTTCACCTACTGCCGCAAATAACAAGAGAAAGAGGGCATCTAATATGAGTGAAGAAGATGTAACTCTGTATAGCAACATGTATGATGCATTGCGTGATGTGGCTGGTGCTATCAATAACACTTTCCATACCGAAACACACCCAGATTTGTACAAGACTGTTATGGACCTTTCTTTCGAGATGCCTCAATGTTTGGCTGTTCTAGATTACTTGACAGAGCACAAGGGTAAAGGACTTAATTTCGTGAAAATGGATGTTCAAGTTCGTGAAGCCTCGTTCAAGCGCATACTAGAAAAGAATCCTGATCTTGTTTGAGTTGGAACTTGAGATATCATCTCTTTTGTAATGCTAATTAGGCCCTCCGTTCCAATTTAATTGACTTGCTATGTTTGGAACGGAGGGAGTAGTACTTTTCGATGTATGCAAACTTTCTAATATGGAGTTTATTATGGACGTATGCAAACTTTCTAATATGGAGTTATTATGGATGATTATATATTGCTGGAATGTCATATTTTGGTGTTGGATTGTCTTTTTTTCGTGCTGGAATTTATTATATATTGCTGAAATGTCATATTTTGGTCCTGGAATTAATTATATATAAGCTGGAATGACATTTTGGTGCTACAGTTCATGTTTTGGTGTTGTCTTGTTAAAGGAATGTCATAATATTGCTGAAACGTTTATTTATGTGCTATTTATATCTCAGCTGACAAACAGGCTACCAAATAACATCTCAGCTCAGCTTGGCTCAACTGATACAGGCTAACAAACAGCATCTCAGTTCAGCATGTCTCAACTGATACAGGCTACCAAACACATTGAAAAATCTCAGCTCAGCTTGTATGGAGTTGGCTTGTATGAGGAGAGATAGGCAGGGCAGGGTGGTACAGGCTACCAAACACACCCTACATGATTTGAACCGTCCATGCTCATTATCCAATGACTAGCGTTACTAATTTACTATTACCCCCAAGGAGGAAAGTAGTGGGCAATATCAGAATTCAGGGCTAGTTAGAATTACTCATGTGCCAACAAATTTTTTATGGAAACATCCATTGATTTGTAGTCTCGGTGGAAATAGTGGTTGGGTTTGTTACTTTTGCACAGCTCCCAAATAAATTTGATTTCGACGAAACTTAAAATCTATAGTCATTTCATGAAAGATTTAGTTTTGGTTGAATGTAAAATAATCATTTGAAAAGGGAGCAGGTGCTCCAGAGCACAATTTGAAGTTTACCATGAAACGAAAGAGTACTTTCTAAGATAAGGATTGAAATAATTCGTTTGAAAGATTGGTGGAAACCGCCTAATTTGTTTGATGTTTATAGAAGTTTTGGAGCAATTGAACACAACCATGTTTAAGCGGGTGGGGCCTAAAAGTTACGATACTCCGCTTAACGGAAACACTTCTAGTCGACTTTGTACAAAAAAAACAGTCAACTTATATCTTCTGGAAATATTCATACGGTTTTCCATAATGTATGCAATCAGAATGACAGGATAAAAAATGTGTCATTTGCGTTTTCTATTCCTGCATATATTGTATCTTACCAACCAAATAGGTCCGGGTCCTTAACTCACTGGTTATATTCGCATGGGTTTCTGCCCTAAAAGCGGGCAATTATTCTTATTCTTCTCTCGAAACAGGCTTTGCGCCCCGTTTTATAAATAAAGCCATGCTTTTCCTGTTCCAACTCATCTCAATCTCCACTAAAAAGCTCAATTCAATCAACTGTCACAGTTTTCAGTCTAAAACTCAGATTATGAACAGATACCCTATCAATCTTGCGGTTTCTATGACCAACAAAAATAAAAGGACTATGCTTGTGGAACCACGTGAGATTCCGGCAAATGGAATGCCCCAAGAGTATGCTCTCAGATGGTTGCTTGACCTCTGTAAGACGGCGAGGACATGATGGTCAGCAGCTCCGTCACATGTGCCATGGAGCTCAGTGCAGCTTTGAGCACATCCTGCGAGCACCCAGGCTTCACGATGCTTTTCACCTGCATCACATTCAAACAAGCACCATGACAACCAAGAAAAGGAGCTATTACGAGTTGTATGGCGAAGTGGTGCGTTGATGTACCTTCTCCAAATACTCCTGCAACTGTTTGATCCTGCCCATGTAGTCTCGATCTTCCACACACAACGAGATAGGCTTTGACTCGGCGCCTGCTCCTTCAAATTGCAGTGGTCCAGGGTTCTTGTAGATATCGTCCATCAAGAAGCTGGAAGAGTTTTGCCTCAACAACCTTCAAGGCACAAAACAATTTCTTTCGTAACTGAGTATATGTATCAACGATATATTCAGCGAAATAATAGAGAAGTTCCTCTGAAAAGCAAGTTAAGATGCTGCTCAAATATCAGACTATTGATCATACGTACTCGTATGCTTTTCCTTTTAAGTCGACGCTCGCCATGTGAACAGCGGGCTTCCCAATTTGACTGGCAGCAGGACCACGCGACCATCCCGTTACAGTCATCATAGACTGGTCATGAGGAAATGCATTAGTGGTTATGTATTCCTTTTTCATTTGACATAAACTTGTATGAAATGGTTCATGTACAAATCTTAAAGGAACATTATCTTCAAAACTAATAATCCAATATGCTCACCGTAATAGGTGCAGCACCACATTTCCACTTGTCCACATGACTTTTAAGATTTGTCACAGTGGCCATGTAGCCATTCAGACCAGCAGCTAAGATGTGATAGCATACATGACCAAGAATCTGGAATCAAACAGTTGACAGGTCAACAAACAAAATAACCAGATGACACATAAGATAGAGAAGTGAGGTCAGACTTACATAAGCGTAATCACAATCGAACTTTGAGGGCAGTGCACCTCTGGCTTGGTACCCAAAAAAGTGGCAAATTGCATTGAACTTCTTTCCTCTGTATGTGCCTTCATCCTAAATAAGCCAAAAAAAAACAATATGCACGGATATAGCTGGTGCTTCTTGTAGATGTGAACCAATAATTCACATGTTTTGGATCATTATTTCTGGGGATGTGTACAGGGTGCTAACCAGACGTTTGTTGATTTCTGTCTCAACTAGCTGTGCTAGAAGCTTTTCAGTCTCAATCTGCAAAATAAGCATATAAATTTGCTGTCTAGAATATAAAAAAAGGCAATGAGATCAAATTAACGATCGAATGGCTCCAGTACCTGAGAAAGCTGAGCAGAATCGTCAGATTCTGGATGGAGCAGTAGCTGCACGACAGAAGCAAAATAAAATTGCAGCGACAATTTCACCTAATTATGGTTTTCTGAATTTCACAAACAAGAAAACTGTACCTGTTTTCTAATAAATGGAGGCAAAAAGTCAAATAGTGCAGAAGCCCATGGGGAAAGATGAGAAGAGATGTTCTCGGTGGAAACACCTTTATCATGTAGCCCATGAATTTCCTACAAAAATAAGCTCAGTTCAGTGAACTTTTCAATAAACAACAACATTGTTTCAGGTACTGATACTGACCTGAAGCAAAGCGTACAATTCAGGAATACTCTCGACAAGACCCTCAGGAATAAGTACAACACCATGATATTTATCTGCGCAAGATAGTACCATATTATGAGGATAAGGAATAAGTGATACTTCATGGCATATATATATGAAACACTGGCAACCTGACACTACATGATTACGATATGAAGCTTGTAAGAACCACATAATCCCTACCTTTTTCAGCCCTTGCCTGGACAGCATCACATATCTGGTTTGTAATATCAGAAATTGTAAGTTTTGATGCAGCAACCTCCTCCCCGAGTAAAACCTGAGATTATTAAGTATGGTTAATTTTTAATGTTTATATTATGGATCAACTAGGTCAATACAACATAAAAGTAGGATGTCTAACCATATTTGGATGCGATTGAAGAGCACATTCCAAGGCCACATGAGATGCTTTCCTCCCCATCAAGCGGATGAAATAGTAATACTGCCGACAAAAGATAACAAAGCTTTAAGAGACGTAAACTATGTAGGGAATGACTTTTATAATGAAAAAAGAATGTTACTTGAATTTTATTTGTGTCAAAATTCAGAAATAATGTAAGGAATACAGAGCACCCTAATAATGAAGACAAACTTATGACTTATCGGCTTGAAGCATGGTATCTAGTATTTTGAAGAAAGAAAATCATTGAATCTAGGACTAACTTACTACTATTCCTGAATAAAGTATTCACAAACATGCATGTCTTAGTGAAAGTTAATCATCCATTATGTGTTACCTTCTCAGCAGAAAGAGCATCAGTGCAGACATTACTTATGAGCTGTGAGTTCACCTGTTAACAAGGTAGCAATGAATGTTACCGTAAAACCATTGTAAATTAAATACCACAAATTATATGCCGAAACCATGGTAAAAAATTAGGATAATCAAAAGGGAGCAGTGATATGCTCCCAGCAGCTACTGTTCATACAGCCAGAGGTCAATAAAAAGTACTCCCTCCGTTCCCAAATATAAGATGTTTTAGACTTTGTCCACATACACATGTACACAAATGTATCTAGACACATTACATGTTATGTTCGCTCATTTATGTATGTATCTAGACAACACGTGTAACATCTAAAACATCTTATATTTAGGAACGGAGGGACTAATAGTCGGATAATGAATCTATAAAAGTTATAGAAAATGCTAGGTGAAGGATGCAACTCAATAGTTTGATATATAAAGTACTGTACCTTGCATATGGTATCAAAACCAACAGTTGTCTCGACAAACTGGTTCTTAAGGTCACCATTCAGAGTTACAGGAACACCAACTACCTGTTCAAAAATAAATTGTCTCATACTATTTGAATTATGCAAGGAAAATACTGACTGCCACAGGGATGTGGACCAATATGAACAGTTTATAATGAAGAACTAGATTTATTAGACAATTTTCAGTCACCTTTGTTGAGCACTTTGACTTAGCAAAAGTTTCAGCAAGCTGAGCAGCATCCGTGTTGGATGTGACACCTAAATAAAAAGCAAAGAAGGCATTGAGGGAATGCATCCAATGTAAACGATAGCTAAGATCAGCACAATATATTATGTTAATTGATACTACCAAATAATACCTCCAATTATTACAAGAGCATCCAACTTCAAAGCTTGGCAAGTAGTCATTGCTGCTTTTATTTGTTCAGTTGTTCTGATTTGATCCCTGGTTCGACCAAGCATATCATAACCACCTTGATTTTTATAGGAAGAAATAACTTCATCGGTGATTTCCAAAGTTTTCTGTGCAAACAAGCCATCCGTTCCGCCTGTTTCAACACAAAAAACAGAAACACATAAGTAAAGGGAGCATACATTATGCGACATCTACCTATGTGTAAGCCAACATTGTGCGGTCAAACATGCACACAGAAAATAACAAACACCAAGGGCTCTGGATATTTATATTTCAAAAATCCTAATTGTGACACTGGGCAGTGGTTGCCCCGTTGTATTTCTTTTACGCTGATGAGATGATCAGTGGTTCCAAATATAAGAAATTCCTCTAACTTTTCATGATTTGGATCGGTGTACAGTGCACTTAAACTGTCCCTCATTAATTCAAAGGATTATTATAAATACACTTATATTCTCATGACTTTTCGTATACTATTTTGTGCTCATTGGGCTCATGTGCCCAGTTAATATGAGAGAATAATAAAACACATATATTTTGACGAAATAATAAGAACATAGATCTAGGTTGTTGCCTGAAGTGGGAACTTGTAAATCCTAGTAAATAAAGTATCTATTTGTACGCTACACGAAAAAGGTTAGGATCTAGAGCAACATCAACATAGGAATTTCAACACTCACTACAATAGTTTTTTTCTGCTCATTCGCATATGACTGAGAAACTTTCCCTTTGTTTCAGATTTTTTTCTATACAAACAAACTATCCTGCAAATTTTTGTATGTTTTGAACTTGTATCCCAGTGTTTTTCATATAACAATCCGAAGATGCCCTACAGCCTAGCTAACGTGTATATCAGTTTTAAACTGAAAACAGGAATAATAAAGCAAAAAATACATCACTGAACCATTCATAATAAATCAACATCCACTCACCAAGGAAACCAATAAGTTTGCTGCTTGGGTTGTGAGCATTAATAGCATCATGTAGTCCCCATATAACATTGTGCCCACCTGGGGACTGCCTACCACTGAAGACAACACCAACCCTGCATCCCAAACATAATTATAAACTAAAGGATGTATGTACTCAAGTTTAATAAAAAATAATAACAGAAAAAAAACAGAGAGATATTCTCAGACCATTTTCCAGAAATCAACTACCAAAACAAACCATGGTTTTAGTCCCATCCTATCAAGTTACAACCAGTGCATGGTTACAATTCAGGTCGGAAAGCAGCGTCCCGCTTAGGCCCGCCAAAGCCTTACGTAGCACAAACTGAGCAAATCAGCATCGATATTCTAAAGCTAACCAAACGTTTTTTAAGTAGGAAAGCGGGGCTGATCGGGCGCAGCTACGAAACCTGAGTTACAATGATAGATTACCGAACTACTGTTAGCATGATTACAAAGGTTTACATTTTTTTCCTCCTGAATAACTACAAATGCAATGGTAAAGGCCATGGTTAAAATATGACAATGCTGGAACGCCTAGTATTGGTGTTTAGTGTGAAGTGGGAATATTATTATCAGGAATTTAGAATTCACATGTACAAATCTCATAGAAGTGGCTAACAGTCAATAAAATTTGGTATAAAATGGAAAAAGGACTATGCTAAACTAGTCCAGAAAAGGAAACATTTCGGCAATATATCGTCAGTTCACAGTCTTGTTACATCTCCAAATAAATTTGCAATTTCTTTTCTTTAGCAGGGGAGTTGGTCAGAGCACAACAACTTCTTGAGACGTAAGAAAACTGAAGTATTTAATGCCAGCACAAACTGAATAAATCCACAAGATCTTCCCCCTAAAAACCATATCTCGAAGATGTGTACCTGACGACAGGGTGCTCTGTAATGACGGTGGCGTCCGGCGCATTTGCCGTCTTGGGTAGGAAGTGCGCCAACGGCTGGCCATAGGTGTGCGGGAAGGCGTGGCCGATCACATGCGCGTCCGTGCTGTCGGCCGCGATCGCCGCGTCCCCGTACTCCACCCTCACCGCGGTGCCCTGGTTGGTTCACATCCAGACAAAGAGAAACATCTCATCTCATCAACTTGTAATGCAAGAAAACGGCCCGCTCGAACACCCAGGCCATGCGAGATAAACAAGATGATTAATACAGTAGGATTATTATCACTGGTGACTAGAGTGTTGTTGCTTTCGCTTCGCCTCGTCGCAATCCCGTGCCGGCGTTGCTGGTAATCTCAGATCCACCGCCGCGGGGGAAAGCGGCGGTTGCATCGGCATCGGCGCATTACTGTGGTGTGGTACACCTACCTAATCCCCGACCCCGGCCGAAAGCGAAGGGAGATATTCGAAACGGATAAACCGCACTGCATCGCGCCTGCGGTCCCACCCCGGCCGCCCGTCGACGAGATCGATCCAGCGGGACAAGCACGTAGCACGACGAATCTAGGATGTCGCGGCCGCGCTGATCCGGACCTGGGATTCCGCGCGCGCGGCGAGGCAATGGCGCGGCAAACGGTCGTGGGAAGCTCGGAATCAGAGGGGTACCTGGAGGCATGGCGGGAGCGCGGGGCGGTAGAGCGCGCGCTCCTTCTGGAGGGCCGACGGCTCGCGCGTCGCGCCGTAGTCGGAATCCATGGCCACGCAGCCCATGGCCTTGTCCGATCAGGCGTCTCTCTCCTCGCACCTGATCTCGCGTCGCCGGGCGGCCGGCGGGGTTGTGTTCTCCGCTGTTTCGGCTCTCTCGGTACAGGGTCCTGTTCGCGTGTCGCGGAAAAACAATAAAGAACGCGCAGGGGCTGTGGCATTTATACGGGAGGGAGGCGCGCGGCACCTGCACCAACGAAGCAAATACGTCACGCCGCCGCCGCGGGCACGCACACAAGGAGAAAGCCGGCCTTTTTCTATTTTTTTTTACAGTAAACCGGCCTTTTTTTCCTTCTCCGGAGGAAAGCATGATTTTGTATTGTTTCATGCTGCTTTTTTATTATTGCTATAAGTTTTACCATGATTATATATAATTTTATAGGATTTTCCTGGACTAACCTATTAATGCATTGCCAAGTGTCAGTTTCTATTTTTATTGCTTTTGCATTGAAGAGAACGAGAAAAATAAATATCGTCGGAAATGCACGAAAACTTCGGAAAATGCCTAACTTTACGAAAGAGAACCGAAGACCAAATATCAACCCCGGGGACCCACAGTACCACGCAGATCCCACCCACAGGTCAAGGTGGGGCCGGGGCCCTAGGCCACGTGGACGCCCTCCACCGCCGCCTCTCGACGAGGTTTCTCCTATAAAATCCCTTCAACCCTGAAAACATCGGGGACGGAAAATAGTTTGCGAAACACGCTACAGAGCCGCCGCCGTCGCGGAAAACCTTAGTTCAGAGGTCCTGGAGTCTTGTTCCGGCACCCTGCCGGAGGCATCTACACCAACCTTGTTGTCTCCATGACGATGTGTGAGTAGTTCATCCTTGGATATAGGTCCATAGCAGTAGCCAGATGGTGATCTCTCAGTCTTGTTCTTCAATACAATGGCCTCGTGAGCTGCATAACATGGTCGAGAATCGTCTGATGTAGTTGCTCGTACCTGTTGTGTTTGGTAGGATATGATGAATTGTGATGTTATGTTCAGATTATGCATGTTTATTATATGATCTTATTGCTACCATGCTATTACTTTATTTACGTTCTTACATGCTCTCTGATTTATATGATTATTTTGGCCAAGTTATTGTGTAAGTCTCCAAGAGGGACCACGTGTTCGATAGTTGGTTCATGCCTTCCTTGCTTACATTTGTATTGAGCTTATTGTGATACCTATAGTTTACAACTTAATACTAAGAGAGAGAAGCATAGAAGTGCTTTTAAGGTGTAGTATTAGTCAAATATGTGGTTCAGTTACGGTGTTTATATGTTTGTTGTAATGCCTACATGAATATATGCCTTGAACGGTTTGTCATAATTGCATGATCATAATTTTGTCAATTGCACAGTTGTGATTTGTTTACCTAATAGTGTTTATTATTTAAGGAGAGGCACCACTGGTGAAACTATGCCCCTCGGTCCATTCTTTTACATTGACCACAACCTTGTTTACTTGCTTTTCATTATTGATAGCTCATTGGTCTATTTTTACTTTTGTGTTTTTATCATTATGTTCCACACTATACATTTAATCATTTGTGTTTTGCGAGACGAGAAGCTTGACAACCTTCCTGAAATATTGGGGACAAAGAACTTTGTGTTTTGTGTGTAGTTCCACTTCAAACTTTAATGAGCATTGTATCCCTACTAGTTCGATAAACCTTGATTCTTAACTGAGAGAAATTTGCACTACATCATTGTCCCACTTGGAATTCCAAACAGTCATCATGCCCCAAGTCAAAATCGTGAGCTAGAAGGAGGGTGATGTTGCAAGGTCATAAGCTCTTGTTGCAAGCGATGGTCAGCGATGTTTCAAAGGTGAGGTCACCGTGCTGCGAGGCCAGGCGTCACTGCTATCACGCCAATGCGTCGTCGACCACCGATGTTGCAAAGGAGGGTGGCGATGCTTCAATGGTGAGTCACCAGATCGGGTTTATCGTCAGAGCAACGTGCAACCTAGATCCCTTGTGCGTAATGGTGAGTCTGGAGGAGAGAATTTTTGTTGTTGGGTTGTGTGTTTTACAGTGGACGGCTCGGGAGGAGTAGGATATTGCTATGAACTCATCAGATAAACAAACTTACTTTCAAATATAGGAATTTTCATGGTCTTAGTTTACTTGAAACTAGCTCGAGATTACAAGCTGAGTACGAACTAATTTTATAACTCGATCTTTTTCTCGACTCAGCTTGAGCTCGCACGAATTTTAGTACGATCTGAGTCAACTCGGTACTCGACTCGTTTGCAACTCTATATATGTATATGGAATATAAATAAGTAGTAGTAGTACCAACAATGGAACCATATATGATGCAAATCCTAGCACAACATCTACTACAGTACTAGGGGACTATGCGCGGGCTCCGCCGCGCCCGTGGATTTGAATTTTTTTCGAATATGTTTTTTAGAAAATTATGTTGAAATTTGAGTATTATTTGAACTCGGAAAGTTTGCGCTTAGAAGATTGTTGAGATTGTGAAGGTTTGACGTATTGAAATGTATTCATATTTGTATTATTTTAATGTTTACGAAAAATGATCAGATTTGGAAGGTATTTGAAATTATGGAATATGTAAATTTGAAATTTGAGTTGAAATGCTCAAATGTAGATTTTAGGAAATGAATAATTTGGAGTTTGTTGAAATTTGAATTTTGCTTTAATGTTTACGAAATGAGCAGGTTTGGAAGTCGTATGACACGTCAAAATATTTGAATTTGTATTTTGGGTTTGAATGCTCAAATATGATTGTTTTTCCCATGTCTAAATGTAGGACAATTTGAATTTTCAAAACTTATTTGTTTTGTGTGAAAATAGTTGACAATTTTTTCCCTAGCATTTTGATATTTTCTTATATTTTGTTGGTGTGTAATTTAAAATTTTCAAATTTTGCAATAATTTGGAAAAGGTTGGAAAGTATATGTAATGATTATTTTGATTGTTACATATTTGAATTTGCAAAACTTTTTTTTTGTGTGAAAAATAAAATGTAGGCCAATTTGAATTTTCAAAACTTATTTGTTTTGTGTGAAAATAGTAGACAATTTTTTCCCTAGAATTTTGATCTTTTCTTATATTTGGTTGGTGTGCAATTTAAAATTTTCAAGTTTTGCAATAATTTGGAAAAGGATGCAAAGTATATGTAATGATTTTTTTTTGATTGTTACATATTTGAATTTGCAAAACTTATTTATTTTGTGTGAAAAATAGTTGACAATTTTTTTCCCTAGCATTTTGATATATTTTTTTTATATTTTGTTTGTGTGCAATTTAAAATTTCAAAGTTTTGCAATAATTTGGAAAAGGTTCCAAAGTATATGTAATGATTATTTTGGTTGTTACATAAATTTTAAAGTTGGTTTGAATTGAATTTGAAATGAATTTGAAAAGTTACACAAGGCCGCGACTGTGCAGTAAATAAAATTTAAATTTGGTAGTGTGCACATTTAAAAATTATGTATGTATGTTTGGAAATTAGTTAAATTCAAAGGAGTATGTGTCTAAAAATTGTGTATATTTCGAAAACTGTTTAAATTGGGCCGGTTTCACATTTGAATTTCTTTTTGTGTTAAAAAATTGCGCACATTCGGTAATTAATGAAATGCAATTGAGGCTTCCGTTTTAAGATTGTGCGCATTTTGGAAATCGCTCAAATTCGCAAGTTATTAGTTTTTTAGTAGCTTAACGCATTCGAAAGGCACATGGCAATTTGAAATTTTGAATTTTGGTCGTGCATATATATTTTTATGTGACCACGTTGACATATTTGTCATTTTTTTTACATACACTATTTAGTTTTTTTTTCCAAAATTATATGGGTATTTTGGGATATTTTTCCCCAAAATTTAGGATTTTTTTCCCAAAAAAATAATGAAAAATGACATGGTGGGCCCACTGTGACGTCGTGCTGACGTCACAGTGGGCAGTTCTGGCCGCTTCGCCCGCGGCGGCCCCGACCTCGCCGGCGGCGGCCCGGGGCGTTCCAGCACGCGCGCCTGGGCGCATCCGAAGCGTCCCGTCGCGGGGAAGTCGGTGGTGGCGGCGCCGCCCCTAGATGGTCGCCGGAGGGCCGCCGGGGACGCGCGGAACGCGGCGGAAGCCTACGCGGCGGCGGCGGCGATTCCAGCGCGGCGGCGGCGTCCCGGCACGCCGCGTCCAGTCAGGAGGCGGAGGAGACGACGGCGCGTCTCGCCGTGGCCGGCGATTTGGAAGGGGAGGGCCGTGGCGGTGGCGCGCCGCGGCGGCGGCAGCGACCACAGCGTCGCGCGGGGAGAGGAGAGCTCGGTGGCGATTTTGCGGATAAGCCCCTGTGTTCTGTGGAAATTGCGTTAAGGTCCCCCCGCAGACGAAAATCATGAAAACTATGCGAATCTGGGAAACAGGAGGATGTTTTTGCAAAACGGCGCGGCGACCGGGTGGGTGACCGGGTGTACGTGTCGATGTCTGATTGGACAAAAATCAGTTGCTACAGTAGCTCGCGGAAATTTGGGCGACGTGGACGAATCTGGGCCGTCCGTCGCACGGATCGGACGGCCGTGGATTGCCGGCGACGTGGAAGCACGAGGAGAAGCGGATTCCTCTGCCTTTTATATATATAGTAGAAGGACACGACTACACGTAGAACGGTCTAGATTTTGGCAAATCCGTAGAACGTTTCCGACAGCCTCGGTCTTAACTGATTCTACCTAGCACCTGCATGCACGAGAAAGGAAATCAAGCGATCTCCACGTGCAACAAAATGAGAACGCACGGTGCAAAGTAGGAGACAAAATTGTTTACGTCACTAGCATTAAATGTAAATTTTTGAAAATTCAAAAAGTTTTCTAGGTCGAACCGTTTATCCGATTTAGGATCCGTTTTCACCGTTGGACTAGTCGCATCGATATCTTCGAAACTAGATCCCACATTGATATGTTTCGACAAAAAAATTTCGGATCCAAAAGTTACCCACCAATAACACGTGGGTTATCCAGACTCTATTATGTAAATTATCCACCATAACAACGATTAGTTTTCGATTTGAACTAGATCCCACTTTTGATTGTTGTTTTTCGATTTTTTTCAAGTTTTGGAGTTGCCGGCTAGTTTTTTTATAAGTGAGTTATCACTGGTAAATGTATCTTACACAAGTGGTGAATTATACACCAAAATACTAGTGCAAATTCATAAATATTAACGTCATAACTATGTCGATTTTATGGTGACGACTACACCCTAAAACATATGGGTAAATCCATAAATATTGGGTTGGTAACTCAATCAGTACTGGATGGGTTATTTTTGCTAAAAGATTATGTCAACTAAATCGATCTCGTAGTGATAATCATATATAATGAACACATGGATAACTCCATAGATTTTGGATGTGTAACTATATCAATAATTTGTGGATACTATTACCGATAGAATAGGGTAACTAAATCGTTTTCGTGATGGGTAACTATAACATGAACACATGGGTAACACATCAGTATATGGTGGTTAACTCCATCAGTACTAGGTGAGTAACTATTACCGAGAGAATATGGTAAGTACACCGTGGTGGATAACTATATAATAAACATATGGGTAACTCTATAAGTTCTGGTGGGTAACTCCATCCGTATTTGGTGGGTAACTATTACCGAGTATGGTAACTACGTCGATTTTATGGTAGATGACTATATCATGAACATATAAACTCTATATTAGTACATGGTGGGTAACTATATGAGTACATGTTGGGTAACTCCATAAGTACTAGGTGCGTAAATAATATCGAGAGAGTAGGCTAATTAAATCGATTCGTGGTGGATAACTATATAATAAACAATTGATAACTCCATCAGTATTAGGTAGGTAACTATTATCTATAGGTAGGGTAACTACATATATTATATTTTGGGATTATAACTATAACATCAACACATGGGTAGCTCCATTAGTAACGAGTGAGTAACTATTGCTTAGAAAGTAGGGTAAGTATAATTATACAATGAACACATGGATAACTCATTCAATATTGGGTGGGTAGCCCCTCCAAAAATATTGGGTGTGTAACAATTATATAGATAGTAGGGTAACTAAACAATTTTATGGTGATAACTATACCCTAAACACGAGGATAACTCCATAAAAATTGTGTTGGTACCTATATCTAAAGGATAAAGTTACTACATCAATTTCATGACAATAATCATATAATAAACAAGTGGACATGTGGTTCGGCGATGAGCTCACCGAGTTGTTCTAGACGGTGGTCAGGTTAGACGGCCACACGACGAGATGGACCGACGGGAGTGACACCTCCATCGAGCGGTGCACGATGGACACATGCACGCTCTCGATTAACGCCACCTTGGCTTGGTCACCGTCAAGCGAGACAACATCCGTGTTAAACAATGTGCTCCAATTTGTTTCAATTGTTCTGATTGTATCTCTTAAAAATATGCTCCAATTTGTTTCAACAACCAGTCATTATCTATCATCATCTTATCGGCATGAAGTACTCTGTATTGAATGGAAGAAGAAACAGACTAAAGTCAAAGTTAAACGAGATAATAAAGCGAAAAGAGAGCCCACCTCGATCTTGTCCATGGAAAAACTGATGTCCTTCTCATCTAACAACATTTCCTCCATAGAAACCATGCTCGCTTTGACGTAGTCTGTGAGCATCAGCCTGTAGACGGCCTTGGTGGTGTGGGTCATGAACACACGGCCTTGAACGTGGCCTTGGTGGTGTGGGTCATCCGCATGACATCGATCTCGCCAGGCATCCGATGTGAATCAAATCAACGAGCGAGCAGCCGAGCATTGGTTATCATCTCCAGGACTTGGCAAGTTACTCCTAGCAAAAGCACTGATCACTGTATTCCACGAAATCACATCTCTGAACATAAACTCGTTAAATAGCTTCTCTGCGACACATTTTGCGCCGCAAGTACAGTAAGAATTCAGCAACGAGTTGACATTTGGGGAGAAGGAATCCGTTGCAGTTTTCATGGGCCCATGAACTAGATGCGGTGACCCAAATGGCCAAATGCCGGCAAGACGTCAATGAGAGAGCCTTCAGACAATCCTTCACAGCTCCTCACGAGTTCCCTGAATCAGAACACGGCATCCTGGACACGCCCATACTGCAGAACGAGGAGACGAGACAGTTCAGGTGACGACGCTCCGTGAAGCCATTTCCTCGAACACGTCGAGCGCCTGGCCGAACCGTCCGCCGCGTGCAAAGAAACCAAGCAATGTGTGGCGTGCAAGAAACCCAGCAACGCCGTCCCAGAGTACGGTTCGTTGTGGAGCAGCCCGTGCTTGAGAACGTGCGGGTGCATCTGCGCGGCGCAGCGAGGGCACAGTGAAGCTTGAAGGCGAGGAGGAGATGATCGGGGCGAAGGTAAACACGGTCGGGGCGACGCCCACGGCGAGCATGTGCGCGAGCAGCGAGAAGGTGTCGGCAGCGCGGCCAGCGCGGGAGCGGGAGGTGAGGGAGTTGAAGTGGGAAGCGAGGAGGAGCGGCGGGGTGTCCCGGCCACTCGGCCAGGCGGCCGGCATTCCGTCCCACGGGAGGCGGGCATGGCGTGGAGCGAGGAAGAAGGCCGTCGAATCACGGTTTCGGCAAGCTGAGTATCGTTAACAGATGGGGAGAGGGCCAACCTCTTGATGGCGACGCGGCGAGCAGAGGGCTGCAGCCTCCCGGCGGCGGCGGCGGCGCTGCGAACAGTGGGGAGCGGCCTCCCGGCGGCGGCGCGGCGAACAGTGGGGGCCGGCCTCCCGGTGGAGGCGCGGCAAACAGTAGGGTCCGGCCTCCCGGCGGCGACGCTGTGAGCAGAGGTTGCGGCCTCCCGGCAGAAGCTCCGGGGCGACGACGGCGAGGGGCGAAATCACCGAGAAGCAGGGAGAGAGAATGGCTGACTTATCCAGGTGGTTCCGCGCGGAACGGTTGTCGGCTTGTCGCGCAACGATTTCTTACCGTCGACTCGAAAACGATCCAACGGATCGCGCGCGCCCGCCGCGTAAGGACACCCGCCCTCCGACCGTTCTAAAAGTAGATTTCCCCATAGTAGAATGTCCAAAGAATGAGCCAGCCAAGCAACAATCTCATGTACTCCCTCCGTTTCAAATTAGATGACTTCCATTTGTCTACATTCAGATGTATCTATACATGTAACGTGTCTAGATACATCCATATGTAGACAAATGTAAGTCATATAATTTGGAACGGAAGGAGTAAAAATTAGCAGCACGGGTCAGTCAACCCCGCGTCTCTGAACATGCCACTGGCCTCTCGGCCTCTCTCACTCACTCTCACCACAGGAGCACCATCAAGCCACCGGAGATAGCAACCGCGACGTAACTGGCCACACTGACGCCGGCGCGGTGCGACGCGCTCTTCGACCCCGCCTTCGCATTCGCGCTCTTGGCCTTCCCGACGCCGGGCTAGCCGCATCGTCCGAGGCCTTGGTGTCCACAGGTGCCGGCGCGGGGGCCGGGGCCAGCGGCGGGTCGCTCTTGAAGATCTGCATCGGCAGGAGCACCTTGTCGACCTCGTACACGGCGACGGGGCGCGTGGAGTAGACGCTGCTGCTGATCTTGGGGTTGGACCACATGGACTTCACCCGGATGCTGCCCATGTTGTCCGTGAGGTTGAGCGTGTACTGCGACCCCGCGAAGGTGGCCACCGGGTTGAGGCTGCTCAGCTTGTTGAACTCCGCCAGGGAGTAGTACTTGGGCAGCGCGTGGTACAGGAGCAGCGACTTGAGCTGGTCGCCGGTGAGGTTGGCGAACGTCGTGGTGCGCAGCGCCGCGAACGCCGAGTCCTTGGGCACGAACATGGTGATCCCCTCCTTGGTGTCGTTCGCCTTGCTCTGGAAGGTCTCCAGGACGTCCGTCTTCTTGAGGTAGTCCAGGAAGGTGCTGAACGGGCCGGCCACACTCAGGAGGTCGGCCAGGTCCACGTGGCCAGGCGCCGGAGCCGGCGCTGGGGACGGCGGGAGGATGTCAGCCGGCGGAGCAGGGGGGCTCTTGGTCGCCGCGAATGCTGGGGAGGAGAGCAGGGCAATGGCGAGCATAGCCGCAGTAAAGAAGCTTGCTCTGAACTCCATCATCGAGCTGCCCCAAAATCCCTGATGTCACGCAAGAATAACAAGGCCATTAATTAAGCACTGGTTTTCTCTTCGCGTATCTCATAAGAATCTTAATTACACGAGCAGTCGAGCACTGCCTAGTCTGCAAATTCTACACTGACAAAACTACACGGTACTTACTGAATTTAACGACCGACGACAGGAGATCCCAAATTTGTAGTTCCTGGCCTAATATGCAAGAACAGTAACTCGTTGTTCTTCTGATTTGTACAATTTCTGAAAGCCAGGCGTTTCGCAGTACTAGGAACTAGTAAGGTTTCAAGAAGCATGCGGCTTCTCGATATGAAAGGAATTGTGTATAATTGGATCTTTGTGGTGCAGAATTCATATCAGTAGGAGTGAACACGATTTCAGAAACTAATTACCGTGCCTTTCGCTGTCACCAGGAGAGACAAATATAGATAAATCGCGGGAGAAAACATTCGTCAGCCCGGATCTAGCAGAATTGACCGGCATATAGAACAATGTGCTACCCACCTAATAATTAAAGATGGCTAAAGACTATACATGAACTGAACAGTAGTACTCATACGTCCTGCAGATCTCAGCATCATGGAGGAATCCAAAGCTAAAAACAGTGCCAAGCACCACCAAATTAAGCATTCCTGAATTCAAGAGCTCAGCCCCAAATGTCCCAGCGTTTGCTCCGGCTTGAAGTAAGCAAACACAAAGATCTGTTCTTCCTTGGGCCAAGAACTGGGAGAACAGATCCAAATGCAGCACGCTAAGGCCTTTAAACTAATCTTTTGAAAATCGAGCGCCTCTAAGCTAACGCGAGGAACCCCAGATTGCAAACAAATGGAGACCCAAGTAGGGTAAGAAAACGGCGCCACGGCATTGTATCGAGAAGTGGAAGAAAGACAGGTTGAGGAGACTGACCTGAGCAGTGCAGTGCAGAGAGCTGGGGAGCAGGTGAAGGCAGGAAGAGGATGAGGCAGGAAGGAATGGTGGAGGAGAGAGTTAAGGGAGAGTGCGTTTATATAAAAGTTGGTGTATCGGGAAGAGTAAAAGATAATAAGATCATGGGTGGCAGCTGTTGATGAGAGAGAGGGCACTACTTTAGTTGCCCATGAATAAAAGACTAGGAAATGTCGCGCGGCGACACGCCGCGCCCGTTGTAATATGAAATTGTGAAACTCGCTGAATTTTTTTTTGTTTCAGCAAAAAATACAAAATTTGTTTAGAAAACTAAACCAAAAAATCTACAACAAAATGAACATTTCTTAGTTTATGTGAAAAAGTTTAAAAATTTCTTAATTTTAAGAGTTTCTTAGTTTCACTTTTGTACATAATGGATATTTGGTGCAACCTTTATGTGTAAAGATTGAAATTTTCTTAGAGTTAGAGGAGACGACGGCGGAGCTCTCTGTGTGCTTCGATTTGTCGGGGGAGGAGCTCGGCGTCGGCGGTGTCTCCATCCGAGCGGAGGAAGAAATAGGAGAGGAGGAGGGCGAGGAGGATCGGTTCGCAAGAGTTTGGATCTAAAATTGAGGTGTTAGAGTCGACCAAACTCGAAACCGATTACGGGAATGGAATGTACTCGCTACAGTGTCGCGTGCGCGAGGACCGGGAACAACCGGGTGACCGGTCGAGCCTCGCGCGCCAAAAAATCTTGCGTCTACAGTGTCGCGCTCGCGAGGCCGACGTGGACTGATCATGGCTGTCCATCGCCCAGAGCTGATGGTCGAGAGAATAGGGGTGACGTGGATAGCTGGAAAGGGGTGGAATCGAAAAGGAAAAAATACAGTGTGTACTGTAGCCAAATTAGAAAATACGCAGGGGACTTTGCGCAAAAATGACACGCGTACCGTCGGATGACGAAGCGACGGCGCTTCTACAGTGCCCGGGCGACGTGGCCACCCTGAGTTTCAAAATTTTGAAATCCGTCAGAATTTGTCTTTTTTTGCGCAGTCAAAAATACAACGAATTTGAAAATTGGAGAGAAATATGTTTATGTATGTCAAAATCAAAAGGTTAAAACATGAAAATTGTTTCGGAAGGTTGATATTCATCTGCTCGTGAAGGAAAATTTAAACGGATGACTGAGTGCAACGAATTTGACAAAATTCGTCAGATGTTTTTGCGAGTTTGGATCCAAAATTAACGTGTTAGGGTCGACCAAACTCGGAACCGATCACGGGAATGGAACCTACTCGTCGGTGCGCATATATTTTATGTACACATTATCGCGAAAAGGGGAAAAAATGCATGTAGAAGTGCATGTCGTGGGCAGTACACGGTGCTACAGTACAAGTGCATGTACTGTAGCGACCGTGACGTGGCCACCTTGGCTGATAGGTGAAAGGGAGAGCTTTTATAGTATAGAGTATAGAGATAATAAGATCATGGGTGGCCGTCTTTAGTAGTAGGGATTTTTTTTTCTCCCGAATTTCAGTGAACCCTCCAATTTAAAAAATTCGAAAATTATATTTATGAGTTTCAAAACATTTGAAAAAAAAAATCCGGGTGTACCAAATAGTATATTCCACGAACGTGTAAAATATCAATTCCAAATATTTTGTATTTTGAGCAATACAAAAATGACAAATTGTGGATCTAAATATGCCTATTTTCAAATCTCTAAGCTCTACAAGATTTTGTTATTTTTTTATAGCCCATAATATAAATTATTTCAAATTGAAATTTTGCATGTTTATGGGATATACCATTAGCTACACCCATAATTTTTTTTCAGAATTTTTGAAACTCACAAATATAATTTTCGAATTTTTTAACTGGAGGGAACACTGGAGCTCGCGAGCAAATAACACTTTCCGCGTCTTTAGGGCTTGTTTGGTTAAGACCATCTCCACCGGCACCCCCAATAAGGTGTCCGGCACCCCCAACTGGGCCTCAATTGGAGGGTGTCGAACATGTGTCCGGTCAATTGGGGGTGCAGCGCACAGCGGCGCCCCCCAAATAAAAAAACTTAAACAAATATAGACAAATTTAAATGATATTCAAATTTCATTCATATTTGTTATATATTACAAAAAGTTTGAATGAAATTTGAGGAAACTAAACCCTAACCCTAGTCTACTCCTCGTCGGTGGTGTCCAACCGCCTATCGTCGCTGTCGTCGTCGTCGAGCACGACGTAGGCGGAGGAGGAGCCGGCACGGCTGGTGGACGCGCCGTCTTGGCGTCGCGGTGCACGGCTGCAGGAGGCGCCGCTGGAGGTGGAGGAGGCCGCCGTTGCCACCGAGGTGGCATGGTGGCCATGTACCCGGGGCTACCGCGCTCGATGGTGGTCACCGAGTCTGCGAGCGCCGCCAGGAACCCCGGCGTGTCGCCGTCGTGCACGTTCCGCAGCGGGGACAGCATGGCGTACCCGTATGAGATCGTCTGCACCGGCAGCGGCAGCGTCCTAGGGCGGCGCAGGCAAAGCCGGCCGTGCGGTGGGGATTGCGCTCGGGTCAAGCGCGGTCGCGGATGACGATGCCACCGCCTCCAAGACGCGGCGGCGATCGTCGCTCCTCCTTCACCCTGGAGAAGCGTGGTGGCGCGCGGCGCTGCTGGTTGTCGACGGCGCAGCGTCGCGGTGGCAACGGTATCAGCCGAAACGGGGTAGGTTCCCCGTTGCGGCATGCCGGCGGCCGGCCTCGATGGTCGAAGCCACCGTGTGGCCGGTCCTCTCACACCAGTCGTGGCGCCCATCCGCGTTCCAGCGGCCAGACGTCGTGGCGTCGACCGTCTGCTCCGTCTCCCGGCGCTCCCGCCGGAAGAGATTCATCCATGCCGCCCAGTTCTGGTTGTCGTAGTCTGGGTCGGCGCGCTGCTCCATTGTGAGCCAGCTCCGGCGCCGGACGATGGCGCGCGCGATTTGGTCCGGTGTCACCTGCAGCGGAGGAACGGGGAGCCCGCCTTTGTAAGACATGGCCCAGTTCTTGGGGAGGCGGGAATCCGACGGGACGAGCAGCCCGTACCGGAAGACCTCCCACGCCTCCTCCGTGCCGATGGTGCGCCCGATGCGGCTGTTGCCCGACTCGTCGTGCTTCGCCATTACGCGCCGACGGAGGTGGGTGCGGCGAAGGAGGTAGAACAAGGGGATATGGAGAAGCAGGCGAGGAGGTGAGTGCGGCGATGAGGGCGCGGCCAGGCCTTTTTTGAGCGGGGTGAGGGAGATGGGCGGTGCGAGAGCATCCGCGCCGACGTAAATGATTGCGTGGGAACGCCGCTGAAAATGCATGTGTTGCCCCATGCATGGTTTTGGTAATTAATGACAATCTTTATGGACTAATGTTTGCATTGAGATATACTTGTAGATCTTGTCCATAGGAAAAGATTGTAGTTCATGTGTTGGACTCTAGAAGATTACATGATGACCATGGTTCCATCCAAGGGTTTATATGAAGAATGGTCATGTGTAGAGTTGAGCATATTGCAAGTATGTCTTGAAGGATTCAAGACATCATCTTTGTGAAACAGAGCTTTTGGAGAAATCTTCATCGAGCATGTGCTAGTAATCACAATCAAGAAAGGTGTTCCAACTTGAGGGATTCAAGATCGTCATCATCTAGCTCAAGTGGAATGCTCAAGGCAAAGGTATGATCTTGATAGGGTTTCTATTTTACCGGTCTCGTGGTGTTAGTGGGAGACCGGGTTATAGGATAGACGGCGTACTATCAAGAGGGGCTCTCAAGTGAGTAAATTGATCGCATCTTTGTGGAGAGCTCAAACCTTTGCATATTTAGCATATCATCTTTCTTGGTTCTTATTTGGCTTTTATCCATGTGAGAATTTAGAGCTTGTGTTCATCTCCATACCAAGCTCTAGGTCATCAAAAACGGATTTCATTTGAATATCTTGTGATGTTTTTGATGTTGGAGGTTTTACCGGTTCATCCTTTGTTGAGAGGTCAAACTCTCCTCTTGTGTTCTCCTCCTCACATGATGGACTATGATGTGTATATGCATGATCTTGTAGAGCTTGTGATTATCTTCGAAACAAGTCCAAGATCATAGTAAACGAGTCCGGGTGAAAAACTTGTTGAGTTTTCGTGTTGGAAATATTATCGGTTTATCCTTGAGGAAAGTTCCACACCTTCCCATGTGTGTCAACTTAACTCTATTTATGCTTCTTAATATTTCCAACAAAGTTGGTTTCATCCTATTTGGAGTTTTCTCGCAAAAGTTATGGGTGTTACTTTTTCGGTTTCTGGGTGGCCAGCCCCTAGGCCGGGCCCAAGGCCGGGCGCCTCTGCTGGGTGGCCAGCTGACGAGGGGTTAACTCATCAATTCCATGGTTCGGTACCTAGGGTTGTGATTAGAGGGGAGAGACGTGGTGGTGTTGGTAGTATCGTCGGCTGACAAGCAAGGTTTACCCAGGTTCAGGCCCCCGGAGAGTAACACCCTACTTCCTGCTTGTCTAGTTATTGATGTATGAGGTGTACAATGGAGCTACAGCGATGTCCCGCCTAGATGCGATCTTTCCAGGGCTATGGTGGTTCGAGTATTGCTTGTCCCAGATCGGCGGCTCTCCCAGCCTTTATATAGGAGGCTGGGTCTCGGGGATTCGCAACCGACTAGGTTTACAGGTAAGGTAGGTTTTCTGCCGACTTAGGGTTTACTAAACTTGGAGCATACGTCATCTTATTGGGCCACCTTCGTGGGCTTTGGTCGAGGCCTGTCCATGGGCCTTAGATCGTACATGCACCAGGTATCCTCATAGCAGAACACCCGAAGGGTACATCCCCGTCACTAGCCCCCGAGTGCTTGGTCGACTCGAAGAATCGGGCAGGGACTCCTCCGTAATGCACGTCATATTTTGTTTACTTTGCAATATTCCATTATTCTGTTTCGCATATTTATGAGCCGAGATTGCCTCATATGTACATGTTAAGTCGGAAACTTGTCGGCTAATGCTTTGTTTGTTCTGCCTAGGGATATTGACATAGTAGGCCTGATACACTCGACGGATCGAGACCAGTTAACTGCACTTTTGGGCAAAACCTTACTAGCCTACCTCAAGCTCGAGTCCCCCGCCTCGAACCTAGAACAAGCTGGTCAGATTCGACTCATGCCACGGAGGTCTTACAGAGTCGGTCTGCAGCATAACTTTGCAACCTAACGCGTCCGCTAGGATTTTATTCATGTCTGTTGACATGGAAAGTTGCAGGGGTTAAACTGTTGGCAGTGGTCCCTGGCCCAACTCGACGGATCGGCGGGTCTTACCTTTACACTATGCGTGCAGCATCCGAGGTACATATGCGGCGGACGCAATCCCGGGAATTTGTGAGAGTTAAGCAGCTAAGTCGAAATAATCTTCGACTACTTGTTTTGAGTAACCTTGTGCCTTTTTTCTTATCGGTGCGCGACAGCGCTCCCGATGAGAGTAGACCGCGAGATTATGCTTAATTGCTTGCAGTTGAGGATGATCTCAACTTTCTGAAACTTGTGCAATATTCGATAAAAAAAAAAATCGCTCCCGATGGGAGTTATGCACACTAAGTCGATGGAACGGACGAGTGACCATATTTGCTCACTTTGAATTCCACCCTCGAACTCAATGAGGCGGTCGAGTGACCGGCTATGCCTTAGATTTGATTTTCACCCTCGAACTCAACGAGGCGGTCGAGTGACCGGCTATGCCTCGAGAGGACTCGAATGCTTTTTAAGAGAGATGCTTGCGGTGACGTCAGGCGTGACACTTACTGGCGACTGCACCATCTGACAGGCGGTGCCGTGCGCAATATGACCGATGGGACGTGACATACGTGGGCCCAGTTTTGCAGTGCTGACCGAAAAACGGTGCCGTTTGGACTGGATTTGACCGCTGAAGCGCGGTTTTCACGGTGACGTGATGATGGTCTCCTAGATTCCCGTGCGCAGTGGGCGGAGTGGCCGCGGCGGTTGCTCTCCACAATCACCACGTGTATGGCTGGATATGCACCGTGGCACATGATCTTGCGCGAACGGTGAAGATTTGCGGCGCAGTTAATAAAAGGGGTGCGGCGAGGTAAAAGATTTTTCACTTGCCATCTGCTCCCGCCGCCACTGCTTCTTCTTCCTCTGTTCCTTGCGCTCCCTCTTTCCATAGCCACCACCACCATGGGCAAGCCATCGAAGAGGAAAGCTGCCTCGGCCACCACCGCCGCTGCGGGAGGTGCGGACGTTGCCGGCGCGACCAGCAGCGATGCGGCGTCGATGAAGAAAAGGGTCGACGACTAGACACGGTCCACTTTGAAAGCGTCGAAGCTGGACGGGTATCAGCGGGATGGATGGATTCCCTCCGCCGAGCTGCTGCCGACGCGCATCCCTGGCAACGAGGTAAGCCCTCAACCTAGAGAGGGCGAGCGCGTGTGTTTTCATGATTTCGTGAATAGGGGATTGTCCTTCCCTATTCACGATTTCTTGCGCGCTTTGATGTACGCGTACAAGGTGCAGCTGCACGACTTTACGCTGAATTCCATGATGCACATTGCCGTGTTTGTTGTGCTCTGTGAGTGCTTCTTGGGGGTTCACCCACATTGGGGTCTTTGGAAGAAGATCTTCTATGTGAGGAAGAACGCCGGAAAGCGCGGCGTGTATGCGGTCGGCGGATTTAACATCCAGAGCCGCAAAGAGGTCGCGTACTTCAACATCAAGCAAGTCGAGTCCGCGCAGAACTGGAGGCAGAAGTGGTTCTACTTCAGCACCTCTCGGGAAGGGCTGCCGACGTTCGACGCGCATGCACCCTTGGAGAATACCCGAGCCAGGCTGCATCACACCACTGCCGCTGAGGAGGCTGAGGTGAAGCCTTTGATGGGCAAGATTGCCAAGCTTATGAAGACGGTGGGCCGCGAGGTCAGTGGCCTTCATTTGATCGCTACGTTCATCAAGAGGGGCGTGCAGCCATTGCGAGTTCGGGCGCACCCAATGTGGGAGTTCCAGGGTTTGCACGACCCGACACATCTGGTGGCCGGAGAAGCACTGTCGTCGCCCAGAGAGGTGGAGGCCCGAGTTCGGTCGATCACCAAACTGACTGCGAACGACAGTTGTTCGCTCGACTGCCCCGTTGACGCATTTGACAATGAGCACCCTCCGCCAGAGGTACGTTCACACCTGTCTTCGTTATTTTGAAGGGATATGTAACTGTTGACTAATACTTTTGGTGTTTTGTGAGCAGAGCCATGCTGCTCCCAAGAGCTTGCCTCCGTTCCCCGAAGATGGGGAACTTCGGAGGTGGAAGTTTTACCGGTCGAGAATGATCTCGACGAAATTTATCTCGCCTCCGCACACACACCTACTGATGAGGTGGAGGAATCCGAGCATGAGGAAGAAACTGTCGCCGCCCAAGCGACGCCACTCAGACGAGACGACGTCGACTGCGGACAGCTCTCCTCCCCCTGCGGCACGCGGCGAAGATTCAGGTTCCTCTTCGCCGGACTCGGGAGATCCGAGGGTTGTGACTCCATTGCGCACGGTTTCACCCGTCAAGTCGTCCTTATTTGAGGCGCACTTTGATTATTCTACCCTGCTGCTCTCTGATGATGAAGATGTCAGGTGAAGACTTTTGCCGAAACTTTGTGCTTTGTTGTATGTCTTCCTTAGTCGATCGACATTTTTGTTTTGTGCAGCCCGGGTGAGGATGGTTTGCCCAAGGATGACCTCCGGCCGGTCGCTCCCGGAGCGACGCCAGTGTCACCTTCGGGTGAGACGATTCGGTCAGAGGGTCAACAGACCTCTCCGGCGAGTCCTCATAACAATCCGCAGGAGGACGTGCCTTCCACTTCGAGTGGTGCACTGCCCTCATGCTATAACCACATAAGTACAATGTTTACCTCTTCGAGTCGTTATCGGGTGCGCGACAGCGCTCCCGATGGGAGTAGCCCCCGAGGCTATGCGCAACTAGACATAGTTGGGCATAGGCTCACACCCGAGTATTTTTGTATGTTATTTTACTGAATCTTTTTGCCGCACAGTCGTTTATCCGCACTCTGCTTGAGTCGGGTGAAACGTATTTGCAGGTGGAGCAGGAGCGCGACCAACTGCGAGCCAAGGTGGAGCAGCTGGACCGTAAGAGTCTCATTCCCTTTTGTCTGATTGTTTGAGAAATCTTTTTGCTAACTGTTTCTTTGCGCTGTTTGCAGGTGACAAGGCGACAGCCTTAACCCTGTGCAGGAGCTCGAGAAAGAGCTTGCAGCTGAACGCGAGGGTGTGCAGCAGAAGCTCAAAGAAGCGGAGGCCCGCGAAGCGCTGCAAACTCATCGACTCCACGCGTTGTCCCATGTGATGGGAGGTAACAATCAGGCAAAAGTGTCAAGTTTTTTGACTAGCTCTGACGTGATTCTAAATTGTGCTTGTCCAACAGAGACTGTTGGTGCTGCGTCGGCTGCCGACTAGGGCTCATTCGAGGATGCGGCGAGCGCATTTGACAAGATATGCACGTGCGCCCGAGACGCCCTCCGCAGGTCTTCGAGTGCGTTGACGTCTATCTACCAGACCGTCCTGCCGAAGAACACGCAGCCGGCCACTGTGGAGGCGTTGGCCGATGTGTTTGTGATAACCCACAAGTATAGGGGATCGCGTGTAGCCTTTTCGATAAGTAAGAGTGTCGAACCCAACGAGGAGCTAAAGGTAGGATAAGTATTCTCTCAAGTTCTATCAACCACTGATACAACTCTACGCACACTAAACGTTTGCATTATCTAGAAAATAAAACTACGGTAGCAATACGGGTATGAGAGATAGTTTTGCAAGATAATAAATACAAGAAAGTAAATGTTAGTGCTGCAGCAATAAAATACACTAAGTAACCGTATACTAACAGTACCATGAGCGTGGAAAAGTGGTGGTAATTGTGGTGGCTTTGTCCAAGATTAATTAGTGAAGGTACTTGGTTCATTGTCTTCGATGCAGTTTTCTATGTGGGAGAGGCTAAATATACATGCACTCCACTACTTGGGATTACAAGTACTATATGATTGGATTGTTAGAAAGCATCCGCAAATACTAACAATGCATTAAGGTTTCCCCAACCATAGCCTTAAGTTCAAGGTCCTCTTACTCCCATACGTGCAACTAATCGGTTCGCGTTCTCAGGTTTCTGTCACTCCGGCAGAACTTCCCCCGCTTCGTTACAAATACTACCAACCCTAGGGTGTTTGATCCATGCGCGCACAAGTATAATGGACACCAAAGGACAGCACCATATAGACATACAACTCTAATGAACCTCATGCATTCAATTAAGCAATCAAAAGACAAATAAAACTACGGAAACATGATGTAAATCATAGGATAAATATTATAGCATCAAACACCATGTTTACATAGGACGGTACAGAGGTTTGTGGGAGGATGAACCACTGAATACAAGGAGGAGATGGTGATGGAGATGGCGGTGAAGACGGCGGAGAGGGGCAGCGCGGCGGCGCAGGGCGGCGGCGGCGCCGGCGGTGCGGGGAACTCCTTTCCCCGCCGCCGGCAAGCTTGGGGAGCGCCGCCCCTTAGCCTCCCTCCTTCATGGCTTCTTGGGAGCTGATGACCCACAAGTATAGGGGATCGCAACAGTCTTCGAGAGAAGTAAAACCCAAATTTATTGATTCGACACAAGGGGAGCCAAAGAATATTTATAAGCCTTGACAGATGATTTGTCAGTTCAGCTGCACCTGGAAGTAGACTTGCTCGACACAGTTTATCAGTAGCAACAGTTTAATGACAGTAGCAGTAGTGAAATAATAGCAGCAGTAAAATAAAGGCAGCAGTAATAATTGCAGTAGACAGCAGGATTAAAATACTGTAGGCATAGGGATGGATGAACGGGCGCTGCATGGATGAGATAATTCATGAAATAGTCATACATAGGGCAATTGCAGATAAATAATAATAAGGTATCCAAGTAATAATCAATCATAAGCATGTGTTCCGTATTTAGTCGTACGTGCTCGCAATGAGAAACTTGCACAACATCTTTTGTCCTACCAGCCCGTTTGCAGCGGGGACTCAAGGGAAACTACTGGTAATTAAGGTGCTCCTTTTAATAAAGCACCGGAGCAAAGCATTAACACTCCGTGAACACATGTGATCCTCACGTCGCAACCATCCCCTCCGGTTATCCCAATTTCTGTCACTTTGGGGCCTCGGGTTCCGGACAGTGACGTGTGTATACAACTTATAGATATGATCCAAAACAATAATTATTCTCATGATTCAATAACATGTTCAGATCTGAGATCATGGCACTCGGGCCCTAAGTGACAAGCATTAAGCATAATAAGTTGCAACAATGACATAAAGTACTACCGATGGATACTAGGCACCAAGCCCTAACAAATCTCACAACTATTACATGAATGATCTCATCCAATCCCTACCATCCCCTCAGCCTACAGCGGGGGAATTACTCACACATGCATGGGGGAATCATGGATGGTCGATGGAGAGGTGGCGGTGATGATGATGGCGATGATCTCCTCCAATCCCCGTCCCGGCAGGGTGCCAGAACGGAACTTCTGATCCCCGAAATAGGGTTTTTGATGGCGGCGGAGCTCTGGATGGTTTCGCGAAAATGGTCGAACCCCCCTCGATATTTAGGTCAAGGGCAATATATAGTCCAAAGGGGAGCGTCGGGGGGCGACCGAGGTGGCCACGCCACACTTGGGCGCGGCCCCACCCCCAGCCGCGCCCAGCTATGGCGTGGCTGCCTGGTGTGGCCTCTCCGACTCCCCTTCTGGCTCCGTGGGTCTTCCGGTGAAATATGACGATCGCAATTGTTTTCGGAGTTTTTCTCGAAAGTTGACTTTTCTGCACAAAAAGAAGACACCAGGGCAATTCTGCTGAAAACAGCGTTAGTCCATGTTAGTTGCATCCAAATCATACAAGTTAGAGGTAAAACAACAGCAAAAGTGTTCGGAAAAGTAGATACGTTTTGGACGTATCAACTCCCCCCAAGCTTAGCTTATTGCTTGTCCTCAAGCAATTCAGTTGACAAACTGAACGCGATAAAGAAACTTTTACGAACACAATTGCTTCATATGATGTATACATACTTGAATTATGATTATACTTACTAGCTCATGATAGGAGATATGCATAAGATAAAAGCTTGATAAATATGCAGCCATGAAAAGATTCTAACATACTAAAGGTAAACAACATGGCATATAACTAAGTGCAGGATTGCAATGTTCGTAATTGGGTATGGCAAAGTGGTATCTCGCTTGCCCGAATGTGTGCAGCAAAACATAAATGCCCAGGCACCTCTGAAGTTTACAGGCAGACTAGAAATAAAGCTTATCAAAGATAAAAGCATCAAGCTATGTCACTACTAACCTATTCTGGGACAAGCACATTTCACTAAGAATGACAGTCATGCTCTCAAAGAAGTGCTTTAAAGAAGGATGGTGACTCAACATTAAAATAAAAGATAGGCCCTTCGCAGAGGGAAGCAGGGATTAAATCGTGTGCTAGAGCTTGTTAGTTCCCGAAGGCATATAAAGAGTGTAAAAATAATATTTTGAGAAGTGGTTGCAAGTGTCAACAAATCCGCGATAGAGTTCTTGTCATCTTCCATAACTAACCAACTTTTAGAGCGGTTCCGAAAATTCATATAGTTTGCATTATATCATGCTTACAGATTTTTGACACTCCTCCCAACCTTTTCTTCCACAAACCATGGCTAACCGAATCCTCGGGTGCCGACCAACAATCACCGTGGAGGAGTGTCTATTTTAATATTAAATGATAGGTGGACTAACCAGCTCTTTTGCAAAAATAAAAGTGGACAAGCAGATGAAGCTACTTGTCCTTGGAAATCATTTAGCATGGAAGATGACAAGTTCTACTACCACATCCTTATGAGCTACACGCAGTGACACAAAAAGGGATTGTACAATTTTGAATAGTTAAAGATAGCACACGAAGAAATTTACTTGGAATGGTTTAAAACCATGCATAGGAATTTATAGTGGACTCTTTGGAATAACTTGGTTTTCAGGATTTTGGATGCACAAGCAGCATTCCCGCTTAGTACAGGTGAAGGCTAGCAATAGACGGGGAAGCGACAACAAGAGAGCACAACTGTCATAATCATACTTGCGACAGAATAAAATTAGCAGTGGCATAAAAGTGATACAGAAACTCTGAGTCACAATAGATCGTCGAGGCTTGACTTTTGTTTTGAGTCATAAACATGTGTAAGCATGTGCCAAGTCGAATCAAGTAAAACATTCAGAGGAGGATACCACACTACAATACCACTCTACGAATAAAACAATGCATGCAAATAACTATATGACATATGGTGCACCTTCAGGAGATTAGGATTAATCATGAGAAAACATGGCTATCAAGCATTCATCAAGTAACATAGCCCATACCATAACTACTAAGCGCAATCATATGGACAGGTATGTGTACAAAAATGAAAACAAATACGGTTCATACCAGCCTCTCACCACATCAAGTTGTCGAATATCGTCATTATTGCCCTTCGCTCGCATGACTTGAATGATATAAAATGAAAACCAAGCTCCAGGTGGAGTCACAGACGGCTGTTGAATCTGAAAAGAACTATACAAAACCAAGAAGAACAACAAATATTTTTGGTGTTTTCGAATTTTAAAACAAAGCAAGGAAGAAGCAAATAAAAAGGAAAATATTTTTGGGTTTTTTGAATATCAACTCGAAAATCAAAAAGACAAAATAAAACTACAACTCGAATTACTAAAATAAAAGCATAGAGAAACAACGAAAATATTTTTGGTATTTTTGGGTTTTGAGAAAATAAACACCACAAGCAAGAACAAATAAAAGAAAGCGAAATATGGATATACAAAGAACTGACATGGAGCGAATATAGAAATGAGCGAACTGTCAGTATACGCGTACCTCCCCCCAAGCTTAGGCTTTTGGCCTAATTGGGAGACAATCATGGGTGCTGATAATAGCTCCAGGACGGTGCATCGTCCCTGGCGTGTTCGTAAGAACCACTCTGTAAAGCGGGGAAGGTTCCGCTTGCATAGTCAAACTGGTATGAGGAGCTCGCCCCCTCATCATGCGGCTCAGGCCGCTCCTCCTCCGGCTCGGCCCGGGGTCCATGCTCCCTCATGTATGCATCCAAGTCTTCTTCCGAGAATGCCCAATTTTCCCTGCCATCCAGGTTAAACAAAACAGGTGCAGGCAAACAAACCAATCGCTCGGAAGTCTTAGATGCAATCCTAGATTTAGTAACAAATACTAAATTATAAGTCAAATTATCGAGAGTAGCCCAGCTAGGAACAGAATGATGCCTGATCATGGAATTAATATCAAGTCTAAAAACAGGCAACTCTATGTCAAAGGGATGCGGAACCAACTGATGGTAAGCTAACAGCCTAGAAGCAATGAGGCCACCACAAACACCACCCTTTTCGCGATTAGTAGATAAGCGATGAGCAATCAAAGCACCCAAGTTATAAGTCCTGTCACTTCTCAAAGCAGCAGAAATGAATGCCAAGTCATAAACAGAAAGCTTGTTAGCATTTTTCCTAGCTAGAACACACTTGGCAATGAAATGGGTGAAATACCGAATAGCTGGGAATAAAATGAGCCGAATTTTACCACCTTCTTTCAACAAACCTCTACTTTTGGTGATCTCCGAATAAAGTTCTACAAGATGCCTAGGCTGACCATTAATCTTCGCATATGATCCCCAATATGGCACTTTGATAGCTGTGCAAAAATCATACAGAGAGATATCCATAGGAATATTATAAATTTTGTAATGGACCATGGGGTTATCAGATGAGTAGGTAAATCTAAAATCCTGTACTACAGACATAGTGAGTTTAACAAATTGGGCAGGTTCCCCAATGGTAAAATTCTCCAATCCTGCATTAGAAATTAGTGTGTTGAAATCTTGTAGGATTCCTGCAGCAGCCATGAAGGTTTGGCAAGGATAATATGCAGAATGCACGGAATCTTCACGATTAACCTCCATCACTTCTCCCACAACTAAATCATTAGGGTCAATAGCTGGTCCAACCACATCTCCATCCATCTTCCTTCTCTGAAATTTTTCAACAAGTCTCATAAAAAATGATTTTGCAACTATAAAATCAAGGCAACTACTATAGAAACTTGCAAGAGGGCTACACATGCATCAAGGATAATTAATCTAAGCATAGAACAAGCATGCAAGCTCACTTAACCAGCAACATACAGCAGCAAAATACTCTAGAAATACAACACTAAACAAAATTCTACTTGGATAATCGAAGGAGTCACATACCGGTGAGTAAACAAGCAAAGTTTCAGCAACTGAAATGGGCTGAGCAAGGAGATCGAAAAATTCGAGCTCAAGAGCAGCAGGAACACGAGTTTGAACAATGGATATGAGTTTGGTCGGGAGAGAGAAAGAAAGGGGAGGAATCTCACCTTGTGGAGGCTCAGGTGGGACCCACGCCACAGGGGGGCGCGGCCTCCACCCCTGCCGCGCCGAGCTATGGCGTGGCAGCGTGGTGGGTCCCCCTGGTCAGCCCCAGGTACTACCACGTTGCATTTTTCAAAATAGGAATTTACGTAAAATTTTCAGATTTTTCTGACAACTTTCAATTTCGAGCAAAAACTGGGCACTTAAAATTCTAAACAGCAGCTAAGCAAAATTTTAACCACACTAAACAACATTCTAAAAATTTATAAAGACAGCAATATAACAGAAGGTATAACAGATGAGAAAGAGAGAATGTGGTTTAACAATTTTATGCAACTAAAATGTATTTGTCAACAAGGTTGATCAAGTCTTGCCACCAAATATATTTTATTTGACATAAAAGAATTAAACTACATGATACCATTATGTTACCTTATATTGAATAGATATTGTCCCAACCATAATACTTTCATATCCTTCATGGTGGTCATAAATAGGACAATCAATACTTCCAACTTTGATAGTTTTATAACTTGCAATTGAGCTAACTCCACATAATACATTTTGCTTCTTGGGAAAATAAACAGTATGCTCTTTGTCATTGACATTAAAAGTAACTTTCCCTTTATTGCAATCAATAACAGCTCCTGCAGTATTAAGAAAAGGTCTACCAAGAATAATGGACATATTATCATCTTCAGGCATATCCAACACAACAAAGTCAGTCAAAATCAAACAGTTGGTAGTAACTTGAACAGGAACATTTTCACATATACCAACAGGAACAGCAGTAGATTTATCAGCCATTTGCAAAGATATATCAGTTGGTATCAATTTATCTAAATAAAGTCTCTTATAAAGAGAGAAAGGCATCACACTTACTCCAGCTCCAAGATCACAAAGTGCAGTTCTAACATAATTATTTTTAATAGAGCAAGGAATAGTTGGTATACCTGGATCTCCAAGTTTCTTTGGAACCTTACCATTGAAAGAGTAATTAGCAAGCATGGTGGAAATCTCCTCATTAGGAATTTTCCTCTTGTTAGAAACAATATCCTTCATGTATTTCGAATAAGGAGGCAGCTTAATAGCATCAGTCAAAGGAATTTGCAAAAACAAAGGTTTCATCCACTCACAAAACTTGTTGTAGTGTTCTTCTTCCTTGGATTTATGTTTCTTATTAGGAAAAGGCATTGATTTTTGCACCCAAGGTTCTCTTTCTTTACCATGTTTCTTAGCTACAAAATCCTCTTTAGTGCAATTTTTATTTTCAGTGTCACTATCAGAATCGCTCTCAACCTCTTCATTATTATTAGCATTGTTTCTATCATTATCATTAACAGGTTCATTACCATTTTCAGTTTCAGCATCAGACACAGATATACTATTAGGATCACTAGCAGGTTCTTTTTCCTTAATAGTTTCAGAAGACTCTACAGCAGGTTTATGTTTCTTCTTCTTTTTCTTAGAAGGAGAGCTGGGCCTTTCAGCTAATTGAGAATCTTGTTCAATTCTTTTAGGATGTCCCTCAGGATACAAAGGATCTTGAGTGGAAGCTCCACTCCTAGTTGCTATTCCAAAAGCATGTTTTCCATTACTATTAGAATTTTTAGCTAGCAAGTCTTTTTGTACTTTAGTAATTTGCTCCATTTGAGTTTGAACCATACTAAGATGTTTAACTAGACCTTTAATGTCATTTACAGTTCTTACCAAAACATCTTGCAAATTACTAATAATACGAGAATTTTCTAACAGATGATTTTCTACTCTCATATTAAAATGCTCCTGCTTAACAATAAAATTATCAAGTTCATCTAAGCATTGATCAGGAGGCTTACCATAAGGAATATCACCAGCATCGAAATATTGTAGAGAGTGTACCTCAATTGAAGGTGGAGGAGTCGGCTTACATAAGTCTTCTATTGGAGGTAAATTTTTAACATCTTCAGATTTAATACCCCTCTCCTTGAGAGTCCTCTTGGCTTCTCTCATTCCTTCATTATCAAGTTCAATAACACCTCTCTTTCTTGGTGTAGGCACTGGCGCAGGCTCTGGTGTGGGAGTGGGTTCAGCTATAACCCAATCTTCATAATTTTGGCTAATCTTAGCCATTAATTCCTCAGCTTCATCTGGAGTTCGTTTCCTGAAAACACAACCAGCACAACTATCCAGGAATGTCCTAGATTCATCGGTTAGTCCATTATAAAATATATCAAGAAGTTCATTTTTAGGTATATCATGTCCAGGTCGAACTCTAAGCAAATAACAAAACCTTGACCAAGTTTCAGAAATATTTTCTTCCTGCAATTGCTTGAAGTTAAAAATTCTCTGCAAAGCAACATGTTGAACACTAGCAGGATAATATTTATGGAAGAAAACATCAACCAATCCTAAAGGATTTTTAATACAACCGGGAGACAAATTACCAAACCAAGCTTTAGCATCGCCTTTCAGAGAGAAAGGAAAAATTTTGGTAACAAAATAGGTGCGCAATTTAATATCATCAGAGAACAAACTACTTAAAGTAGATAACTTGTTCATATGTTCCATAGCACTTTCATCTTCAGCACCACAAAAAGGATCTTTCTCTACCACAGATATAAAGGACAAATCCACAGAAAAGTCATAATCCTTATCAGTTATACGAATAGGAGATGTTGCAAACTCAGGATCAGCAGACAATTTGTAGCTAACAGTGTGTTTTTTCAGAAAATCCATTATAGTGGCAGAATCAGCAGAAGAGTCAAGATTCCTGCATTTTTCAGCAAAAGCTTCATCTACTTCTATATAATCTTCCTCGGGGTCATCATCATCGATGAATTCCCTCGACTCAGGAGAAGCAACAGGTGTGACAACATTTTCATTAGGCATTTCAGAATTTTCAATAAGTCTAGACCTAGCAATCGTAGCATCTAGAAAAGGACCTAACGAACCAGTTTCACTAAGCACAGTAGAAGCATCATCAAATTCATCAGAAACAGTTTCAGATTCAGTAGTGCCAACACGCGAAGCAGGTGCGTGTGGCGGTGTAACCAGTTGATTAATAACAGATGGTGAATCAAGAGCAGCAGCGGAGTTCAGAGCCGTACCTTTCCTTGTAGTGGATGGCAGAATAGCCACCTTCTTGTCATGAGTTTTCCCCATGATAAATGGATTGCAGCAAAGGATATCACTTCCAGATGAACTTATAAATAAAGCTATGCTCCCCGGCAACGGCGCCAGAAAATAGTCTTGATGACCCACAAGTATAGGGGATCGCAACAGTCTTCGAGGGAAGTAAAACCCAAATTTATTGATTCGACACAAGGGGAGCCAAAGAATAATATAAGCCTTGACAGATGATTTGTCAGTTCAGCTGCACCTGGAAGTAGACTTGCTCGACACAGTTTATCAGTAGCAACGGTTTTATGACAGTAGCAGTAGTGAAATAATAGCAGCAGTAAAATAAAGGCAGCAGTAATAATTGCAGTAGACAGCAGGATTAAAATACTGTAGGCATAGGGATGGATGAACGGGCGCTGCATGGATGAGATAATTCATGAAATAGTCATACATAGGGCAATTGCAGATAAATAATAATAGGGATATTTAATTCTGTGCCCCCAGCTCCTTAGTTGTACTCACTTTTCCCCACGCTCTAACTTTTTGCTCTCTTTTGCCCACTCCCTTAGCTGAAACTCTCACAAATGCTCACAGCGGACGTGTGCCGTCGTTTGCCGTCGGGTCAATGCATTGACCGTTAGCTGACTAGTGTGCTGACGAGTGGGACCCCAAGGAGACACGTCGGGACCAGCTTGTCTGAATGTGAAACTCAGTGTTACCTGAACATATCGAGACACTCAGGCGCCGCCCGGCCCCCTCCGCTGCCGCCGCCGTCGTGCCGCCTCCGCTGTCGTTGTCCCCTCCACCCTCTAACCCTATAACTCTATTCCGCTTGCCGGCGACGCCGCGTCTCCGCCAGATCTATCTCATCTCCCCATCTCGGAGTACGAAGCGATGTCAGTGGAGGCCGCCGTCAAACCCATCGATCGTGGAGAAGATTGGGTCGAATCCAATGGGGATAATTCATGGATTCCAGATGGGTAAGCAACGTCTACCCTCGAATTGATTAGGAAACTCGTAGATTTGGGTGTATTTGACCAATACTAGCATGAATCGTTCCAATTTTGCTGTTCTCTAACTGCATCCTTTATTTGACTCGGATAGGATTGATCCCGCGCTTGCTTTTCGGCTGGCTGTTAGAATGGAAATTAGCGAGATCCGCGGTACGAAGGCGCATCACCTAACTGGATTTTACTTCCCGAAGGTGGTAGAAACAATCATTTGTTTCAAAGCTTTTCGCGAAGGTCTCCAGCGTTGTACATATGGTTGGAGCGATGCCGACGCTGTTGAACTGCAATATTTCAACACTAGCGAGCAAACATTTCTCCCACTAACTTGCGACGAGCATTTGGGATTGCTATTTACTTTGAATGCTGAGAGCCGTTTCGGTAAAATTCATATCTGTGTGCTTCAGCCACGCAAAGCGCGGGACAATGGGAAGGGTGCATCCTCTGCTACTGCTAATAGCCAGAAACCTGGCACTCCTTGTAGGTCGAGACCAAGCAAAGCCAGTGGTTCTGAAAGCCACAATATGTCTGCTGCGGATTCGGCTGCTTCTCCTGTCCCTTCTGCAGCCGCTGTTTATGAAGAGGCAGAACCTGACGAGGAAGTGCCTGCAAATGATGATGAAGACGAGATGATGTACCCTGAACTGGTAGATATAGCCAGTCAGCAAGCAGTGGATGATGAATATCCGGAGCAGCCCATCAGCCGTGCTAGGTTTGATGACACTGACGATGAAGGGAAGGAGGAGAACATGGACAGCTTAATCGAGGATGAATACGATGGTGAGGACATGCCAACAATTGAGTGGAATAGGGAAGCACCTGAGCTTACTGAAGGCACCATATTCCAATCCATGGTGGACTGTCGGAATGCAGTGACAACATGGTGCATTCTAACTGAAAACACTTATGAGATTAAAAGGAGTGAGCCGTCAAGGTTCACAGTTTTTTGTCCATATAAAAGGTGTAGGTGGAGGTTGCATGCATCTCTTATGTTAAAGAGCAAATATATTCAGGTAATCCAAGTTCATTGAGTAATTTAGTTTCACATCATTTAGTAATGTTTCTTAACTGTTTTTGCCTTTATTTTGTTTCAGATAAAGAAAAACCCACACAAGCACTCCTGTCCACCTGGAGGGGGAGGGGGGAAGGCCAAAACCAAGCTAGCAAAAACTAGGTGGGTGGCAGATGCGATATTGGATTGGCTGAGGGAAGAACCTGGACTTGGTCCAACAGCACTCCATGGGAAGCTTTTTGAGAAGTACAAGATAAAAATTCCTTACATGAGAGTTTTCAATGCTAGGGAAAGGGCTCTTGACAGAATTAATGGTCAATGGAATGACAGTTTTCAGCTGCTTTACACCTTCAAAGCTGAAGTGGAGATGGCTAGTCCAGGGAGTGTTGTAGAGATTGACAAGCATACAGTTCCATTCAAAATAAAAGGGAAGTCCTTTGAGAAGGAGTGCTTTAGAAGGGCTTTTGTTTGTTTCAAGGCTTGCTGGCAGGGGTTTCTAGATGGTTGCAGGCCCTATTTGGCCGTAGATGCTACACATCTGACTGGAAGATGGAGAGGACAGCTAGTAGCAGCTTCTGCAGTTGATGGACACAACTGGCTATTCCCAGTTGCATTTGGTGTGGTGGAGGCAGAGTCCGAGGAAAGTTGGGTCTGGTTTCTGCAGCAGTTGCGCAACATTATAGGCACACCCCCAGGTTTAGCCATACACACAGATGCTTGCAAGGGCTTAGAGAGTGCAGTAGAAATTGTATTCCCAGGAGTGGAGCATAGGGAATGTATGCGACACCTAGCGCAAAATTTCAAAAAGAAGTTCAAAGGTAAAGTTTTTGATGAGAACTTATGGCCAGCATCATACACATGCAGCAAAAGGAAGTATGAACACCATTTGAGAGTGTTGTATGCTCAAAGTCCTCTTGTGAAGGAGTACATGGATGCACATCATGGCAAGGTGTGGTCAAGAAGCCAATTCAACGAAATCTGCAAAGTTGATTATGTGACCAATAACCTTGCGGAATGCTTCAATGCAAAATTCAAGTCAGTGAAAGGGCTCTTGCTGTGGCAAGCATTCGACAAGATGAGGCAGATGATCATGATAAAGATGGCTCTTCGCAAAAGAATTGCAGAAACAAAATATGGTGGTCATCTTATGCTCCCATCACTGATTAAGGCATTGCATTTGAAGGCAAGAGGACTGAAGATGAGATGCATTCGATCTGATACACTTGAGGGTGAGGTAGCCTATACTGACAGTAAAAATAGGTTATGGAGGTATCCAGTGAACCTAGCAACTAGGGAATGCAGTTGTAGGCAATGGCAGATCCGTGGGAAGCCATGCATACATGCCCTACATCTGATGACTGTCATTGGGGGTGCAGATGGTGAAGTTGATCAATATTGCTCGGACTATTTCTCTGTTGCCAAATTTATGGCTGCTTATGCTGACAATGTGCCTGCACTCTTGGGAAAAGACCAATGGAATATAGTTGATCCAGGGTTCAAACTCTGCTCCCCTGTACTCACTAGACCACCAGGAAGACCAAAGAAAAACAGGTTCAGAACAGGTGAGGAGGGTCGTGTACCAAAAAAGCGTGCTTGCAGAAAATGTGGAGTTCTGGGGCATATTGCCAGGCTTTGTACCAATCCAGTGGAGCCATCATTTGGAGAGGAGGAAAGATGGACAGCAGCCAATGCAGAGGAAAATGCAGCAGCAATGGAGATTGAATATGCTGAGGAGAATGCAGCTACACTGGAGATTGAAGCAAATGAAGCTGTACCAGCACCTTGGTATGTGTTTGCATTTGTAGAATGCAGCTACCCTTTTGTTTGCATTTGTTCTCTTTTTAACCTATGGCTTCCCTTTTATTTATCAGCTCTAGGGAGAAAAGGCCTAGACATGAAGAAACCGAAGAAACTGAAGTTCAACCATCATCTGATGGCTTAGATTTTGAAGCCATGGCCTTTGATGGTTTTGAAGCTATAAGAGAGGAAGAGGAGGGGGTAATTGTTCCAATTGTTCCTTTAAAGATTGTTGAACCCACAGATGACCATCAATTGGTCGTCAAGTGCTCGGCGAGTGGAAGTACTCCATCAGCAACTCCACGACCAAAACCCCAAGTAAAGAGCAAAAGGATCAAGAGTCTGAATCAGCAGAGCATCTCAACTAGGGAAACCAGGAGCAAGTCGGTGAAGCCAGCTGCGAACACAAGGAGCAAGTCGAAGATTTGAATTTGAACTTGATACATTTGGGTTAAGATGTTTGTGTTGTCAATTCGAGCTACTGTGAAAACTTATCAGGTGTAATAATGTTGCTTGTACTTTGGTATCTTATTTGAGTAAGAATTAAAATTTCTATCAATCCGAATGAGAAATGTGCTAGAAACGAGCTCGAAAGCTAGGGTAAACAGCCCTATTTGTAATCAAGTTTTTTTCGACCTTGTCTAAATGAGGCATAAATTTTTTATTAACACCTGTTCCATATATATAGAGTAAAAACGAAGTACCACTATTTATTGAACTAATCTTCATATTATTACATTTTTTTTGCAAAAATATGCTATTAACTGAAAATCATGAAATAACACGTTTTAAATATGAAAATGAAAAAGTAATTTCAGAACCTTCATATTCAATCCAAAATGAAGCTTCTGTGATTTTATTGATTTTTTTGAATTTTATCAAAACCTAAACCCTCTCTCACTTTCCTACGAACTCTGAACAGTTTCATACGTGATAGCTCATTTGTGTGAAGATTTTTTCATGAAAATGTACCAACACCAAGTTTATATTTTTTTCTCGTAACCATGTCACATATTGCGGCAATGTGCACTGGTTTTGTTATTTTTTGATTTTTTTTGAATTACTTATGCTCATTTGAATGTGATTTCGATGTCTCACTTCTGAAAATGGTTTTTCATGAAAATGACCCTTAACCCTAAACCCAGGGTTTTTTGGTAACTATGTCTTATAAAACGACGAAATATGCAAGTTTTTTCATTTTTTGATTTTTTTTGAACTATTTGTGGCCATTTGAAGTTCAGGTCAAACCCTAATAACCCCGTTGACTGACTCAAAACCCCGGAGCATCTCTCCAAACCCTAGCGTCGAACGTCCGCCGTCGGATCGGAATCTAGCGCCAAACTCCACCCGTCAGATATGGCCTTCCACGGGCGATCCGCGCGAAGCTGGTTCTGCATCTTGATTGGCCGCAAGGGAGTTTTACCATCTGCCCCACTTTACATCTGAAATTGGATTATTCGCACATGACCACCACATGTCAGTGAGACGAGATGTTGCAAATATTAAAACTGCAAAATACAACGAGGCAAATCGTCAAATCTCCCCTTCTCCATCTGACAGAGCAGCTCCTTCTCCACCCACGCACAGAGCAGCTCGTCCTCGCCCACCATTGTCTCCCCTTTCTTCTGCTTCTTCTTCTCCAGCGACGAGAGCAGCGATTCTTCTTCTCCGGCGACGAGATATGTCGGACTCTAGTTCAGCCTCCCGCCCCTCGTGGCCCAAGCATGGTCCAGTGCCCATGGAGCGATGTCCTGACTGCGAACGCACGCGCCATTGGTACGGTTGACTTGTACGTCGGAGAAGAATGGCAACAAAGGGCGAGAGTTCGTGAAATGCGAGAGCAAGCCAGAGGGGCAGGTTAGATCTCATGATTTTGCTCTGATTTCTTTTTCCCTTTGCTCTGAATTCTTTTTCCTTGGATCTGAGATTTAGGGTTCATATTTTTGTTTCAGATCGTGAGCCATTGCGGCCATTTCGAATGGCTGGATAACTACGTTGCCAGGCTCAGAGCTAGATCTCAGAGCTCGATGCCTTTCAATGGTGCCGCAACCCGGCAGCAGAATTTGGTCTCCGACAGTGCTGCTCCGACAGTTAGGGATGCGGATCTGAAGGGGGAACTAAAGAAGATGAACAAGAACTTGAGGCAGCTGACTGAATTGAAGAAGCAGTCGAATCTCATAGCTTTAGGATTTTACTTTTGTGTAATTGCTCTAGGATTTGCTTACTTGCTAGTCGTCAGGCATTAGAGATGTTATTAGTGTGGATCTGGTGCTCTTATGTTGCTTAAACTGTGTCTGTATCAGTTAGTTCTTGCTTAACATCAGTTTCGTCAGTTAATTCTTGCTTACCATCAGTCTCTGTGTGGATCTGGTGCTCTCTGTATCACCGCATTTTTGTACGTGTTCTTGACACTTTCAGTTTCTTCAGTTTCGTCAGACAACACCTAGCGCAAAAGAAAAAAAAACAATATTGAGATCTTGGGACCAAACAAGAAACAAAGCTATGTTGGGCCGGTCCATGGCGTTGACTCTGAAAGGCCCGCAAAGATAGAAGAGGCCCAGAAATTAGTGCACGCGCTCACTCTGTGTTTTTTTGGCTGTATTTATTTTGATTGCACGGAGTGCATGTTGATTCCAAATTTGCCACCAACAATTCAAAAATGGGAAAATTGAGTGCTCGTTTTTCGTTGTTTCAAATTGCACATACACAACAATTGAGTGATCTTTTTTCATACACAACAATTGAGTACTCTTTTTTCATCGTTTCAAATTTCCCTTCAAATTTTACCTATAGAGATTGAGTGCTCTTCTTTTTTTGCTTTTTCCATGCAATATTGCCACCAAAAATTCCAACTACAAATCTTCTTCGTATCTTATTGTTTTTGAACAAATATGACCACCAACAATTACAAATGGGTTACCCTTCGCAAATTACCTTGTTTTACATGCACTACGGCCACCAACGAATTAGCTACTTTCTAATCATATGTTATTAGTTTGACGTGTTCTCGCGGCCTTGGTGACTTCAAAAGAGGTGTTTGCTGAAGTAAGAACACATAAGCGAAACACCTTTTTTTCCCATGTCACTTAGCGGTGGTGCATGTCTCAATAAATATTGGGATAAATATTGGGATCCCATAAATATTTGGGACAAGACAAATACAACACAAATGTAACACAACATACATAACATAGATATAGTTCATACATAACATAGATAAAGTTCATACATGCATATAGCACGACATACATAGTACGGGCAACAAACCATGAACGCAACAACAACACATAGATAAAGATTCCCTAAAGATAAAGCCCTAGCACACTAGCTATAGGGCAACACACACACGGAAAACACCGTCATGGCCTCCACCGCCGTCTTCACTCCTCCTCCTCCAGACCGTTCTCGCCGAGATAGTACGGGAGGCTGTGCATGCGGTTGGCACTGGGGAAGATGCTCTCAAAGTCAGTGAAGATGTTGTAGGTGGTGAAGGCGATGAACTCGCACCCACACCAAAACACCCTGCCGAGCAGGTAGTAGGCGTCGAATCTGTTGGTGAAGTGGGCGACGAGCCCTATCGGTGGAGTGGTGGGGTGGGAACGCTGTTCCTCGAGGCGGAACATGGGTGGCGAGCCGGCCGGGAGGTGGCGAAAGCCCGCACGAAGAAACCACTCGGCAAGCTCGCGAGGACCCCTCCAGCGTGAGATCGCCCACACGCGGAGCGAGGTCTCGACGACGACGAAGGCGGGGTACCGCCTCTCCGGCACGGTGGGCGGCACGTGGAAAGTCGGCGCGTTGAACTGCATCTCGTCTTCGCGTCGCTGCGTGTTTGCTTTGGCTCTTGGGGAAGAAGAGAAGGGAGGGAGGCGCAGATGGATGTGTAGAGGAAGAGGCAACCGAAGGGCGGTTTAAATAGCCAAGGGAGAGGAAGAGGCAACCGATCGAAGGGCGGTTTATTTCACACTGGATCGAGGGCGTGGTGTCGAACCGTTTGTGTAGCCTAGGTTTTTTTACCGTTTACACACGATGCGTGGACTCGACGCGTCGAACGACGCGGCAACTGCTTCGACGGTGCATCGAACCGAGCGGCTGCATCGACGCATGCGTGCGTAGGGACTGAATCGACGCATGCGTGCTGCGTAGGGACTGAATCGATGCGTGGCGGCGGGCATGCATGCAACCACGTCGCGCTGCGCTCCTCCCATGCATAGCAGGCTGAATCGATGCCACAGCCGCGCTCCTCCCATAGACCCATAGCAGGCTGAATCGATGCCGCGGCTGAATCGATGCCGCGCATGCATACATGGTCGCGTGAGTCATAGCAGGCTTAATTTAATGGCCCGGTCTACGACGTATGAGGCCATCCAAGGCCCAACGAACAAAGCCACAGAAGCGCACCCTCGTCAGTCCCACGCGGCCCCACTCGTCAGAGTTAACGGACCAGACGGCAACGTCCGCTGTGAGCATTTGTAAGAGTTTCAGCTAAGGGAGTGGGGAAAAGTGAGCAAAAGTTTCAAGCGTGGGGAAAAGTGAGCACAACTAAGGAGTTGGGGGCACAGGAGTAATAATCCCATAATAATAAGGTATCCAAGTAATAATCAATCATAAGCATGTGTTCCGTATTTAGTCGTACGTGCTCGCAATGAGAAACTTGCACAACATCTTTTGTCCTACCAGCCCGTTTGCAGCGGGGCCTCAAGGGAAACTACTGGTAATTAAGGTGCTCCTTTTAATAAAGCACCGGAGCAAAGCATTAACACTCCGTGAACACATGTGATCCTCACGTCGCAACCATCCCCTCCGGTTATCCCAATTTCTGTCACTTTGGGGCCTCGGGTTCCGGACAGTGACGTGTGTATACAACTTATAGATATGATCCAAAACAATAATTATTCTCATGATTCAATAACATGTTCAGATCTGAGATCATGGCACTCGGGCCCTAAGTGACAAGCATTAAGCTTAATAAGTTGCAACAATGACATAAAGTACTACCGATGGATACTAGGCACCAAGCCCTAACAAATCTCACAACTATTACATGAATGATCTCATCCAATCCCTACCATCCCCTCAGCCTACAGCGGGGGAATTACTCACACATGGATGGGGGAGTCATGGATGGTCGATGGAGAGGTGGCGGTGATGATGATGTCGATGATCTCCTCCAATTCCTCGTCCCGGCAGGGTGCCAGAACAGAGTTTCTGATCTCCGAAATAGGGTTTTCGATGGCGGCGGAGCTCTGGAAGGTTTCTGGAAAAATCGTCGATCCCCCCTCGATATTTAGGTCAAGGGCAATATATAGTCCAAAGGGGAGCGTCGGGGGGCGACCGAGGTGGCCACGCCACACTTGGGCGCGGCCCCACCCCAGCCCCGCCCAGCTATGGCGTGGCTGCCTGGTGTGGCCTCTCCGACTCCCCTTCTGGCTCCGTGGGCCTTCCGGTGAAATATGACGATCACAATTGTTTTCGGAGTTTTTCTCGAAAGTTGACTTTTCTGCACAAAAAGAAGACACCAGGGCAATTCTGCTGAAAACAGCGTTAGTCCATGTTAGTTGCATCCAAATCATACAAGTTAGAGGTAAAACAACAGCAAAAGTGTTCGGAAAAGTAGATACGTTTTGGACGTATCAGGAGCCCTCCCCCATGGAGATGGGATCCATGGGGGAGGCAAAAACGTGGCTTTTGGTGGCTGAAATTCGTGGGTGGAGGAGTCCTCCACGAATTAGGTTTCCTCCCTTTATATATCTTCTCGGATTTCCGTCACCCCTTTTAGGGTTCCACCAAAACGGGCCTACAGGCCGCGTCCGAACTCCGATTGGGCTGATCTCGGGCTTAAAATCTTCGTATGGAAAATTGTGACAACTTTCGTAACAGCCAGGTCTCCATATAACGTCATCTTCGAGGGTCAAACTGGCAATCTTCGTAAAAAGTTCTCAGACAGATTTCAGGAAAGTCCCAATTCGACTCCAACAAGGTTTCCTCTTGTATTCTTGATAATTTCTACACATCAAAGAGTAAAACAAGAACATTGTGCACTTTTGCAACTATTAGTAGGTTAGTCCAAATAAATAATAAACTTAATATAAAACAAGTGCTAAAAGCATAAAAATGGCATGAAACAATCAAAAATTATAGATACGTTTTGGACGTATCAACATCCCCAAGCTTAATTCCTGCTCGTCCTCGAGTAGGTAAATGATAACAAAATAATTTTTGATTGTAAATGCTATGATCAGGTCTTTAACAATTGCATGATGTATGGATAATAAAACTTAGCAATCATGTTTCCTAATGAAAAGTATCAACGAACTAAGAGCTTATAACATGAAATTTATAAACATCAACAAGATTGTAATGACCATAATAAAGCATGATAGAGTGGTATCTCGCTTGCCCTTAATTGTGGAGCAAAACATAAATGCCAAGGCACCTCTGAAGTTCAAGTGAAGACTAGATATAGAGATATCAAAGATAAAAGCATCATGGTTATACCTCAATTAATCGTATTCTGGGACAAGCACATTACACTAAGAACGACAGCTATGCTCTCGAAGAAGTGCTCAAAGAAAGGATGGTGACTCAACATAAAAATAAAAGATTGGCCCTTCGCAGAGGGAAGCAGGGATTAACACGTGCTAGAGCTTTTTGTTTTAAAAACAGAGGTAAAAATGTTTTGAGAGGTGTTTGTTAATTGTCAACGAATGGTAGCGGGTGAGAACAGTATTCTACCTGTCAAACGGACTTTTAAGAGCGGCTCCCATGAAGGACGTTATTTCTACCAGCAAGGCAGATCATCCCTCTTTCTCTTTGGTTTACACACATTCAGGTATTTCACTGTTTGTCATTGCTTACTGATGAATCAGGGCAAAAGTGTGAAGAGAATTAATTGGTTAAAGTTGTAATTAATTGGGACTGGGCACCCCGTTGCCAGCTCTTTTTGCAAGTTATTGGATAAGCGGATGTATATGCCACTAGTCCAGGTGTAAAAGTCCATTTGACAAATAGAATAAAGAATAACCACACTAATTCCTCATGAGCTAGTAAACATTGACACAAAAAGAGAAATATTTTGAAGGTTTTAAAGGTAGCACATGCAAATTTACTTGGAATGGCTTGAAATACCATGCATAGGAATTTTTTGGTGGACTCTTTGGGATAACTTGGTTTTAAGGATTTGGATGCACGAGCAGCATTCCCGCTCAGTACAAGTGAAGGCTAGCAATAGACTGGGAAGCGACAACCACGAGAGCGATAACGGTCATAATCATGCTTGCGACAAAATAAAATTAACGGAGGCATAAAAACGATACTAAAACTCTGAGGCAAAATAGATCATCAAGGCTTAATTGACTTTTATTTTTCAGTCATAACATGTGTGAGCATGTGCCAAGTCGATTCAAGTGAATTATTCAGAGGAGGATACCACAATACCATACCATCTTATGAACAGGACAATGCATGTTGATATCAAAATAACATAATATGCACTATTAGCTAGTTGAGACTAACCATAAGAAAACATAAACTACTAAACAGTATTATTCACACATCATTTTTAAGTTTCAACAAGTAATCCATTAACCAAGTAAACATTGAAAACAGAGGATAAATAAAATATGTGACGATCCACTTATTAATGTAACTGGTGTTTGATGCTAAGATAAATAGATAATAAAATACAGCCGCTTCAAGTTTAGTTAAGTTCCTATGTTGCTCAAAAAACAAAGTTTAAAGGTTTGCAAACCGTGGGGTTATTGATGAAGAGGGATGCGGGGACATCCCCAAGCTTATGACTTTGGTAATTCTTCAATATTCCATAGTTTGGTGTTCCTTCATTCTCTGTGAAAAAACTTCAACACAAAAACTTTCCCATTCTTTTCTGCGGTTAGACATTAGTACAATAGATAATATTTCCCAAGTGCTACTATTAAACCAAATAAAATTTTGTTTTTAAGTTACAGAAAGGTTGCTTAAATGGCCAACTTATAAATGAAAGGTAAGAACCATTAAAAATCAAATGAAAACGAAAAGAGGCCACTCTTGCAACAAAAGTCAGAATCTGTCCAGAAAAACAGCAGCTGGAAAACGCAATTTTTAGGTGCACTTAAACATGCCCGAAATTTTAGCCAATTTTTGTACATGCAGAGGATTAGGTGCTACAACATCAGTAATTTTTCGTGATTTTTAGAGCTTCCAGTAAAATATGAAAAATCGCGCAATAAGCAGTAGATACCGAAAACAGAAAATCACTTTTTACATATGTATCAACTAAGCTAAATGGATAAAACTTGGTACTTTATTTTTGATAAACTAAGAAACCAGAGGCTAAGCAAGACCTAAACATGCTAGCTACAGCAAGGAAAACTCTAAAAAAAATCAAAAGTAAAACCCAAATAAAATTAAAATAAAGAACCAAACAAAGAAGCAAAACAAAAGAAAATATTTTTGTTATTTTGAATTTATAAGTGAAAGTAAAGAAGCAATCGAAACCAAATAAGGAGCCTAATAAAACTAAAGAAGGTAAAACCAAGACATATAAAAGCAATTATAATACAAGTTAAGACAATACATATCATGTGGACGGGTAATATAGAGTATGAACGAGACAACCTCATGTTAGTTGATGAATAGGGGGATGACTCGGGCATCCCCAAGCTTAGATGATTGTATCTTCTTGAATATGTTCTTGGGATGCACCTACACATCCCCAAGCTTGAGCTCTTGCGTCTTCTTATTCATCTCATATCACCATATTGATTAGATCTTATAAGCTACATCCACATAAAACTTCACAAAACTCATTAGTAGGGTTAGTACTCATTAAATAAAATCCACTCATGTTCAAGCATTGACAAGTTTTATAATTTTTACTCAACATTAGCCACTGTATATACTAAGGTGTTCATGATTTCCGTTGTCCGTCGAAAAACTAATGAAACTAACAACACCAAGTACAATATTGAATAAACAAAGAAATCTGTCAAAACTGAACAGTCCGTAAAGATGGCATTCAACGAGATAGTTAAGTAGCTCAAATCGAAAAACTTTAGTCTAATGAAAGAAAGATAATAATCTCAGGTTTATGCACAAAAATTTTCAAGTCAAAATACTATTCTGAGATTTATCACGATTTTATTTACAGAGAAGCACAAAATCTGTCTAAACAGAACAGTCAGTAAAGATCGAATTTTTCGACCTATCTACGTACCTTAAATCAGAAAAAGTTAGTCTAATGAAAGAAAGCTAATAAGCATCACTTTGCACTCAAGAAATTTCAGATCAAGATCACGTTCTGGTGATTTTAAACATTTAATACGGTGGAGCACAGAAAATCTGTTTCTGGACAGCAAAGTAAAACTATCAACTTTCAATTAACTAAGACTATAATTAGCATTTTATTTTTATGTACAGAGGTATATACACAATATTTACAATATTTACATGTTTTTAATGAAAAGCTTCCATGGAAAGATTTGTTTTGGTTTCATAGGCATGAACACAAGTGTTCAAGGTCGACCCCCATTTAACCATTACTCATCTTTCCAATCACTTTTCTTTTTGAAAACGTTTTTAGATAACAACTACACCTAATTTTTTTTGTAATTCGCATTCCCTATCCATAGTAAGATAAAGAACAACTTAATACTGAAAATAAAAACTACTTAGAGATAAAGCAAACAAGTGCACACAAGAACATTAACCTACGCTATGGCTCCCCGGCAACGGCGCCAGAAAAGGTCTTGATAACCCACAAGTATAGGGGATCGCGTGTAGCCTTTTCGATAAGTAAGAGTGTCGAACCCAACGAGGAGCTAAAGGTAGGATAAGTATTCTCTCAAGTTCTATCAACCACTGATACAACTCTACGCACACTAAACGTTTGCATTATCTAGAAATAAAACTACGGTAGCAATACGGGTATGAGAGTAGTTTTGCAAGATAATAAATACAAGAAAGTAAATGTTAGTGCTGCAGCAATAAAATACACTAAGTAACCATATACTAACAGTACCATGAGTGTGGAAAAGTGGTGGTAATTGTGGTGGCTTTGTCCAAGATTAATTAGTGAAGGTACTTGGTTCATTGTCTTCGATGCAGTTTTCTATGTGGGAGAGGCTAAATATACATGCACTCCACTACTTGGGATTACAAGTACTATATGATTGGATTGTTAGAAAGCATCCGCAAATACTAACAATGCATTAAGGTTTCCCCAACCATAGCCTTAAGTTCAAGGTCCTCTTACTCCCATACGTGCAACTAATCGGTTCGCGTTCTCAGGTTTCTGTCACTCCGGCAGAACTTCCCCCGCTTCGTTACAAATACTACCAACCCTAGGGTGTTTGATCCATGCGCGCACAATATAATGGACACCAAAGGACAGCACCATATAGACATACAACTCTAATGAACCTCATGCATTCAATTAAGCAATCAAAAGACAAATAAACTACGGAAACATGATGTAAATCATAGGATAAATATTATAGCATCAAACACCATGTTTACATAGGACGGTACAGAGGTTTGTGGGAGGATGAACCACTGAATACAAGGAGGAGATGGTGATGGAGATGGCGGTGAAGACGGCGGAGAGGGGCAGCGCGCGGCGCAGGGCGGCGGCGGCGCCGGCGGTGCGGGGAACTCCTTTCCCCGCCGCCGGCAAGCTTGGGGAGCGCCGCCCCTTAGCCTCCCTCCTTCATGGCTTCTTGGGAGCCCTCCCCCATGGAGATGGGATCCATGGGGGAGGCAAAAACGTGGCTTTTGGTGGCTGAAATTCGTGGGTGGAGGAGTCCTCCACGAATTAGGTTTCCTCCCTTTATATATCTTCTCGGATTTCCGTCACCCCCTTTTAGGGTTCCACCAAAACGGGCCTACAGGCCGCGTCCGAACTCCGATTGGGCTGATCTCGGGCTTAAAATCTTCGTATGGAAAATTGTGACAACTTTCGTAACAGCCAGGTCTCCATATAACGTCATCTTCGAGGGTCAAACTGGCAATCTTCGTAAAAAGTTCTCAGACAGATTTCAGGAAAGTCCCAATTCGACTCCAACAAGGTTTCCTCTTGTATTCTTGATAATTTCTACACATCAAAGAGTAAAACAAGAACATTGTGCACTTTTGCAACTATTAGTAGGTTAGTCCAAATAAATAATAAACTTAATATAAAACAAGTGCTAAAAGCATAAAAATGGCATGAAACAATCAAAAATTATAGATACGTTTTGGACGTATCAGTTTGCACCCGGTACATCCACCCTGGCGAATTACGCCCGAGCCCAAATGGTAGGTGGATCTGAGACCACCTTCGTTCTGTTAAGGGGACACGGTGTGGTCGGTGATTTCGAGAAAGTCGTGGCTGGTTTTCCGAAGAATTCTGAAGGAAAATCAGCTGTGACCAGCGCGATGAAGAAGGAGGCGGGGACACTGTCAAGGAAGATGGTGACTATGCTCGAGCAGCGCGCGCCACTATGTCCGAGCGTGCCGCTCGCGCCTCTAGGGCCAGATCGGGTCAGCGTCGTAGACAGCGTAGCTAGCTTGCCCGCGCTTTTGCTCTGTTTGTAATGAATTTGAATGTCGTATGGGGCTTTTGATTAATATGATCTTCTGACTTGCACACCTTATGCCTATAATGTGTGTGAAATTTGGGAAAAAACAGCCCCGAGCTGCTGGTCGGGGTTTTTGCGAGTGATATATGGAGCTTATGTTTGAACTTTGCTTTTACGTAGTCTCAAACGCGTGGCGCGTCGACTGGTCAAACTTCGGGGAGTTCGTCTTCCAAGCCAGGCACCCGAAGTGTCAATGATCAAAAGCTTATCGACTACCTTACACAGAAGTTCACAACGATGGAGAGAGAGCTGAAGGAAACGAAGGACACCCTTGCCGATCTTCAGTCGAGACCATCACCGGCAACGGAGCGGGAGTTATTTCTGCTAGCGGAGCTGGACAAAGTGAATCTTCAACTCGAATATGAGTACACTCGAGTCAAAATATTGTCCTTGCCAAGCTCGTTGACGAAATGTCACCGTGTTATGCTTGTGCAGGTGCATGCTTTGATAAACCGAAAGAGGAAGCTCGACTGCGTGAACGCTTGGATGATCATGCCAATAGGCCGGAGTATTCGACCCACCCTTTCTGGTCAGATCGGGCAAGAAGTCGAGTGCTTGTCCAGCTTCAGAACCGCGCTTGGCGCGTGGCCATTGTGCTCGAGACCTGCAGGCTGGCTTTGTCTAGAGTGCATCAAGCGTTGTTTCCCTTAAACGAACAGCCGAAAGGTCTGTCAGCTTTGCTGGAAAAATTCCGTAAAGGCAAGGCCATCAGGAGATTTGTGCGAGAGCAGCTCATCGGCGGAGCAAATGTTGCACTCGCATTTGTGCGGACCCATTATCCGAACATTGACTTGAAGAAAATTGCTCAGGGACCCGCACCCGTGCCTGGTGGCGGTCCTGTGCCTATGCAGGAGCACTACAAAGAGACTCGCACAGACGCGCTGGTCCTGATTCATCGAGTGTTGAAAGAGGAGGAGGAATGGGCTGTACCAAAGGATGAACCTGTAGAATAGGCTAGGCATGCATTTTGTAGAAATTTGTATAAAGTTACCGGATGAATTTTCTGGATCTGCGTGTATGTATGGGGCTCAGCCCCCGAGTATAAGTTCTGTAGTGTGATTGTACGCAACCCCCGAGTGTTTGGGTGAGTGCGAGAGGTTTTATTTTTCGCGACACAGCCCCGAGCATTCGAGTGTGGCTGCAGAGCGTTATGTTTTTTTGCTTGAACTTTGTGCAGCGCAGCCCCCGAGTCTTGGGTGCGTCGGTGTTTGTGTATGTTTGACATGTTGGCGCAGCCCCGAGTGTTCGGGTGCGGCCAAGGTGTCTTTGCGGAAGATTGATGTTTTTTGGAGAGCGCAGCCCCGAGTATTCGGGTGTGGCTGTTTTTTGTTTTTGCATTATTTGTGCGAAGAGTAAACAGAGAGGAATAGAGGAACATTGATTATATTCCACTTTTGAATGTTAAGCTGCAGGCCGTCTCACTAAAAACCATAAAATCCTCTTAGGTATCCTGGTAAGGAAAAGAGCGCGTCTGAAACCTGCAGCTATCCGACATATTGCCTATTACATTCGATGACTGAGCAGTCTAAGCATAGAAACGGCGCAGGTGCGCAACGTTCCAAGTATTGTGCGAAGGTTCACCTGTCTTCGCATGCTTCAGTCTGTACGCGCCGCCATCGATGACCTCGGTGATGATGAAGGGTCCCTCCCATGGAGAGGCGAGCTTGTGCACCTCCTTCTGCTTCAGTCGCAGTACCAAGTCGCCGACCATGAAGGACCTGGTGCGCAGTCGACGGCCATGATAGTTGCGGAGGTTTTGCTGATAAACAGCTGTACAAGCGAGCGCATGTCTCGCGCTTCATCCAGCGTGTCGACGCTATCCTCAAGTGCTTCCTCCGCATCTTCTTCGTATGCCGTGACCCTGGGTGAGTCGAACTGCACGTCGAAGGGTAGGACGGCCTCTGCGCCGTACACCATGAAGAATGGTGTGTACTGTGTCGACCTGTTTGGAGTAGTGCGCAGACTCCAAAGTATGGACGGGAGTTCTTCTACCCAGGCACCCGGATCGTTTGATAATTGTGTAAGCTTTGGCTCGTCGAGTGATCCGACGCGCCTCGGCCACGTCGTCCGGCAGTTCATCTCGTAGTAAGTATGCGAGGAAGGGGTGTGTCCAAATCGGTTCAATTAGAAGAACTTCGACTGGCGGATCTCGTGCTGGGCGGGATGTCCTTGTCGTATGTGGCCGGAGTCGAAGGTGCTATAGGCTTCTTCACCTTGATAGATCTTTGCGCGATACGCTCGAGGAAGATGCCAGGTGGTACTGGTGCTTTGGTGGAGCCAAGGTTGGCTAACATATCTTCTTCCTCGTTGCTTTCACGCCCGATGTGGCATAACTCGCAGTCGTCAAAATTGCCCTCCATGTTGTTGTATAACTCGCGATAAGCAATCATGTTGTCTGCAGTGGCGTCGCAGGCTTTCATCGTTTGCTGCACCACGAGATTTGAGTCGCCATAGATCATGAGGCGTGTGCCCCGCAAGCCTTTGCCATTTTCATGCCGTGCAGGAGGGCCTCGTATTCAGCTCGTTGTTAGAGGGTTTGGAGAAATCCATCTGCAAGACATAGCGAAGCTTATCCCTCGTGGGGACAGGAGTATGACACCTGCGCCCGCGCCTTCATTTTTCTTTGATCCATCGAAGAACATAGTCCACGAGTTGGACACATCTAGGACTCCTGGTAGCTGAGCTTCGATCCACTCGGTGGTGAAGTCAGGCAAGACTTGACCTTTGATGGCCTTCGGGTGTTCATACTTTATAGTTCTCCTTGTCCAAGCTTGATGACCCACTTAGCGACCCGCCCGGTCGCGTCAGGGTTGGTGAGGATATCACGTATGCCTACCGCGCTGACGACAGTGATCGGATGCTCGACGAAGTAGTGCACGACTTTGCGTGATGTCATGAATACGGCGTAAGCCAGCTTCTGGTAGTGCGGGTACCGCTGCTTTGATATGGAGAGGACCTCGTTGAGGTAGTACACGGGTCTCTGTATGCTATGATTGTGCCCTTCTTCCATACGCTCGACAACGAGGACGGTACTGACCACCCGGTTGGTGGCGGAAACATACAAGAACAGCGGCTCATGCTCCCGAGGCGCGACAAAGATTGGAGGAGTTGTGAGTGTGCGCTTTAGGTCGACGAAGGCTGCTTGAGCTTCTAGCGTCCACTCAAAGTTGTCCGACTTCTTCATCAGCTGATAGAAAGGGAGCGCTTTTTCGCCGAGCTTGCTGATGAATCGACTGAGAGCGGCACTCAACCCGCTAGTCTTTGCACCTCTCGAAGTTTGGTCGGCTGTTCCATAGTCAGTATGGCCTGTATCTACTCCGGGTCCGCCTCAATGCCTCGAGCTGAGACAAGGTATCCCAAGAGCTGTCCGGCTGGTACGCCGAAAACGCACTTCTTGGGGTTGAGCTTGATATTGTATCGGTTGAGATTGGCGAATGTCTCGCGTAGGTCGTCGAGGAGGGTGTCCTCCTGTTTGGTTTTGATGACGATGTCGTCGACATAGACTTGGACGTTGCGCCCAATCTGTTTGCTGAGGCAATTTTGCATCATGCGCTGGTACGTAGCACCTGCGTTTTTTAGCCCGAAGGGCATTATGGTGTGGCAGTAGACACCATGTGGCATTATGAAGGCTATTTTTGTCCTCGTCTTTGGCCTTCATCCTTATCTGGTTATAGCCTGAGTAGGCATCCAGGAAGGATAGGCGTGCGCAGCCCATAGTCGAATCAACTATCTGGTCGATGCGAGGCAGCGGGAAGTGGTCTTTGGGGCAGCACTTGTTAAGGGCGGTGAAGTCGACACACATGCGGAGGATCTCTGTGTGCTTCTTTGGCACGAGGACTGGGTTGGCGACCCAGTCAGATTTCTTGATCTCGCGGATGAACTTGGCTGCGAGTAACCTGTCGACTTCTTCACCTATGGCCTTCCGCTTCGGCTCAGAGAAGCGACGCATCGTTTGCTTCACGGGTCTCGTATCTGGAAACAATTGAAGAGAGTGCTCGACAAATTCCCGGGGAATACCTGGCATGTCGGCTGGACACCAGGCAAAAATTTCCAGTTCTCACGGAGGAATTTGACGAGTGCGCCTTCCTATTAAGCTTGATGACCGTTGACCGTCTTGGATGGATCCGTCGGGTGCACCTGATGCGATCGTGTGTCGTTTGTTGCGCTGAAGGCAGCATCGGGTGCCGGTTTTTTGGCCTCAGGGAAGAGTGTGCGGTCGTTGGATATAGAGAGCTCTGTGAGCTGCTCTGGCATGCCAAAGAACTCGGATATTTTGCTGAACTCCCTGTCACAACTGTCCGAGCGTTGGAAGTTCCCGTTTACCATGATGACACCGTTTGGTCCTGGCATATTCAATTTGAGATATGCGTAATGCGGGGCCGCCATAAACGAGCGAATGTCGGGCGTCCCAGTATAGCATGGTATTGTGATTTCCAGTCGATGACCTCGAAGTCGATCCTCTCCGTCCTGAAGTTTCCTGGCCCGCCGAAGATGACCGGGAACTGTACTGTGCCGAGCGGGTAGACCGCTTTGCCTGGACGATACCGTGGAAGGTGTTGCTTGACTTGGGCAAGTTTTCCGTCGACTGGTTCATCTTGCGGAGCGTATCTGCAAATAGGATATTGATTCCACTTTCTCCATCCATAAAGACCTTGGACATAGCGTAGCCGCCGATTTGAGCGTCGAGTACCAAAGCAGCGTGCCCCGGGCGAGCTATGGCAGGTGGATGATCCTCCGGGAGAAGGTGATGCTGGTTTCTGACCCCTTCAAGTACTCAGGAACGGCAGGTGGCGCCATGACAGCCAGATTGACTTGTCGGGTTATCAGATTTTGCTCCCTGTTAGAGGGACTTCCTTTTTGTATCATGTGCATCTGCCCGCGTGCCTCGGGGTATTGTTCTGCTGCTGCTACTGGAGCTTCTATGAGCTGCTAGTGATGGATAGCGCCTGCCATGTTCGCGGCTGCCGGCGCTGCCGCTGGAAGGGCGGAGGAGCCGGTAGCGCCGCCGCAGCCGGTCTCGGGTGATAGCGTTTGACGTAGCCTACCGCTAGCCTTGTGAATTTTTTGCAGTCTTTCAGCAGATGTTTCGAGTGAAGTTTGCCATCTTCACCTTTGAACATGTGGAATCGGCATTCTTCCTCGATTTCCTCCTCGAGTTCCCGTTCATTTTGCGGGTCCTCTCGGGGTTTTCTCCACTCCCGTTTGCGGTATTCATCATTGCGTGGGGCGTAATTGCGACTGTGATCGTCATATCGGCCTCCGCTGCGATCGTCCTGACGGTTTCTGCCTCGGTCGCGCTCGTCGCGTGTGTCGACTGCTGCGACAAGGCTAGCGCCTCCCTCATCATCGTAATTATGGGACTTGCGCCTCTCACATATCACGTTGAAGTTCTTGACGAAGTCTTCCTCGAAGTCGTCCCATGAATCGTATACATGACGGGGTAAGTTTCTGAGCCAAGCGCGGGCCACGCCCTCGAGCATCGGCTGTATGTACTGCATGGCAGTTGTGAGTGCCGCGTTGGCATGTGACTGCTATCTTGTAGTCCTCTAGCCAAGATGCTGGTTCCTGGCGACCGTTAAATTTGGGTGTTTCAGATGTGAGCTTGAACCCTTTGGGCATCTTGGTCTCGCGAATGCGTCGACTGAAACACAAGGACCCGCACGGCTCGAACTCATCGTCCGAGCGTGACTCACTGCCAGAGGAGCGAGACCTCCCGAGCGACTTTTGCTTACTTGATGTTGATCGAGTTACGACTCCGTGTATACCGCTGTCCTTCGCGCGATGCTGAGTGCTCCTCCTATCGCTATCGCGACGTCCGCGATCCCGGTCCTCGCGTATGGTAACGGTACGGTCGCGATTGATGCGGGTTTGCAGTTCTCTTTGCGGCTTTCCGCGCGGCGGGTTCTGTTTCCACCATGTGGCGTGCTTCCTTCGACACCGTCGACTACCGGAGCAAATACCGCAGCAGCTAAATTGAGGGATCTGATTTGCTGTCGGTGCATTGCCCCGTTTGGAACGTTTGCAGCTGGCTGCATTGTTCTGAGATATGCGATACTGACATCAAGGCTCCTCGGCTGTCTTGGGATAGGGATTCCCTCTTCGTCGACTGTCATGAACGACACATCCAGATTGCGGGCCAGATCCGCTCTGTCCCTCTCGGATAGGCGAGGCAGCCTGGAACGATGTCGTGCGGACGTTTGCCCTGTCGAGTAGAGGGATGACAATTGTTCTCGCCGCGCACTCGACACGCTGGCCTGTCTCCTCCGCTCATCGAGTGTTGCTTTGAATGTTCTTCAGTCGAAGATTTTCTTGCCACATGAAGTATTGGTATGTCGCGAGTTCTTCGCGAGTCGAAACTTCGGGCAATAGGAGGCATTCTTCAATGACCTTTTTGCTTTTGCTGCATCTCTTCCGTGATGATGAGTTGCGTCTGACCGTCCGGCATGGTTACCGTGGCGGGATATGCTGGTGGTTCACGACGAGCTGCAGCTTCAGATGTCTCGCCTTCTGTGCCGTTGTTTCCCAGAGCCATATAGACTTGAAAAGGGATGGCGTTTGAGATTATGCCTTTTTCACCACGCTGCCATGTGGAATAGTCGAAGTCGCTGCAGTCCTCATACTGCACGCGTGGTTCGTCGCTATCGTATTGGAAGACCGACTCGACATCTTCCTCGGCTTCGCCCGGAGGTCGAAAGATGCTGATGCAGAGCTTGGCGAAACGGTCGATGAAGAAGCGTTTTTTGCCGACGAAAGAATCGTGAATTGCGCAGCCGACGACACAGGTGCGGCCGATGAAGGAATCAGCAGCGCGACCACAGTTGGTGCAGATGCGATCGACGGAGACGCGGGCGCGATTGCCGCGAGTTGACGTGGATCTGTCAAGTTTTGCGTTCCCCAACGACTAACATGGAAATTGAAGTTACCAAAAGTCATATCCGCACCTGAGTGGAGATCCGCAAACACCGGGCGCGCGATTGGATGGTACGGGTCGAACCCGAAGGGGCCGAAGTACATCGGCGCGATGATCGATGGAGGTGGCGAGTTGCCTTTTGCTGGTGGAGTAGGCGAGTCGATCTTCGCCGAAGGAATCGGCGGGTTGCCGTTTGCTGATGAAGTTGGCGAACCGATCTTCGCCTCCGAGGTCGGCGAGTTGCCGTTTGCTAATGGAGCCGCCGAAACCACAGTTCCAACACCAGTCCATCCCACAGACGGCGCCAATTGACGAGGGGTTAACTCATCAATTCCCATGGTTCGTACCTAGGGTTGTGATTAGAGGGGAGAGACGTGGTGGTGCTGGTAGTATCGTCGGCTGACAAGCAAGGTTTACCCAGGTTCAGGCCCCCGGAGGTAACACCCTACTTTCTGCTTGTCTGGTTATTGATGTATGAGGTGTACAATGGAGCTACAGCGATGTCCCGGTGAGATGCGATCTTGCCAGGGCTATGGTGGTTCGAGTATTGCTTGTCCCAGATCGGCGGCCCTCCCAGCCTTTATATAGGAGGCTGCGTCTCGGGGATTCGCAACCGACTAGGTTTACAGGTAAGGTAGTTTCTGTCGACTTAGGGTTTACTAAACTTGGAGCATACGTCATCTTCTTGGGCCACCTCGTGGGCTTTGGTCGAGGCCTGTCCATGGGCCTTAGCTCGTACATGCACCAGGTAGCCTCATAGCAGAACACCCGAAGGGTACATCCCCGTCACCAGCCCCCAGGCCGGCCAGGCCGGCCTGAGGCCGGCCGGCTTGCTGTGGGCCAGCCTCCAGGCTAGCCAGGCCGGGCTCCAGGCCGGCAGGCTCGGCTGGGTAGCCAGCCCCCAGGCCGGCCAGGCCGGGCCCAGGCCGGCTCCTCTGGAGCCTCTGCAGCGCGCGTGAGGCCGGCCAGGTGATACGTCCATTTGCATCACTATTTTATAGCATAATTTACTGTTATTCAATGATATATTTCATATTAAGAGGAGTTACTTATGTTATTTTGTCTTATTTTGCATGTTTGATGATCATTGGATAATTAACTGCCGAGTCAGATTTCAGCTGGAAAAAGCATCGTCAAGGCACTATATTTCTGGAGCACTAAAATATTTCCGAGAAGACAGATGTTCCTATTTTATCAGAAGATGGACTAAGCCAAAAGGGGAGGCTGAGATGGGCCAGGAGGGGCCCACACCACCCTGGGCGCGGGGCCCACCTTGGCCGCGCCCTATTCAGGTGTGGTGCCCCTGGCCCACCTCAGCGCTCCCCCTTCGCGTACTTCATACCCCAGAAACCCAAGACCGGGAGTCGCAGAAATATTTCGCCGCCTCCACGAGGCGGAAACAACAGCGAGAGAAAAAGCTCTCCGGCAGGGAGAAATCTGCTGGGGAAATTCCTTCCGATGGGGGAGATCATCGCCATCCTCATCGTCATCGCGCTGGACTTCATCGGGATCACCATCATCATCATCTCCACCGCCATCACCACCATCACCGCTGCACCATCTCGTCCCGCTGTAACATCTAGGGCTATACTTTGTTTAGTTCATAGGGAAACTCTCCCGTGTTAATTACTCCTTGTGGTTGATGCTATTGAGTTTTATCGGTGAATTAAAGTATATGTTCAGATTGTATCCATCTTATATCACCTCTGATCATGATCCATATGATGTCTCGTGAGTAGTTCGATTAGTTCTTGAGGACATGGGAGAAGTCACGTTGTTAGTAGTGGAATTATGTTGAGTAATATTTAATGGTTTGATATTTAAGTTGTGCTGCTATTCTTCTAGTGGTGTCGTGTAAACGTCGACTACATGACACTTCACCTTTATGGGCCTAGAGGAGTGCATTGTGTATTTGGTTGCTAATTGTGGGGTTGCCGGAGTGACAGAAACCTAAACCCCCGTTAGTATACCGGTGCACAAGGGAGCGTAGGATCTCAGAGTTTAGGGTGTGGTTAAATTTATCTTAATTACTATCTTGTAACTGCGGATGCTTGCAAGAGGTATAATCACAAGTATGTATTAGTCCAAGTAAGGGCGGTGCATTAGCATAGGTTCACCCACACAACACTTATCAAAACAATGAAGATTAATCAACTATGTGAAGCGAAAGCACTTGACTAGAATCCCGTGTGTCCTCAAGAACATTTTGTCATCATAAGTAAACCAACCGGCTTGTCCTTTGCTCTAAAAAGGATTGGGCCACTCGCTGCAATTATTATTACTGTCTTTTACTTACTTGCATTTTATTTACCTGCTATATCAAAAACCCCTAAAAACCTGTCTGCTAGCATTTACAGTGAAACCTTTACCGAAACTCCTTGTCAGCACCTTCTGCTCCTCGTTGGGTTCGACACTCTTATTTATCGAAAGTATTACGATACACCCCCTATACTTGTGGTCATCAAGACTATTTTCTGCGCCGTTGCCGGGGAGTGAAGCGCTATTGGTGAGTGGAATTGGTAAGGGAAACTTTTACTGTAGGTGCTATTTTATTTCTGCTTGCTACTTTATTTTATCATGGAGAGATCTCCATTTGAATCCCTGTTTGGAAATACTACTACCACTGCTACGGTAGTAGAAGAGGAACCACCTGATCAAGTAATTCCATTTAAAATATCTATGAAAATTGTTGAACGAGTTACGAATAACCGCTATGCAGGAGATGGAACTGTCCCTCCTGGGGATCATTTGCTATTTATTCATGAATTATGCGAGTTGTTCACGGTGCAGGTATTCAATGGAAGAGGTCAAGAAGAAATTGTTTTCTATATCGTTGACTGGTAAAGCTGCAAAATGGTATAGGATGCTGAAAAATGGACGTTCTATTGGCTGGGAGGAGATTGTGCCCCTCTTTTATTCTAAATTTTATCCTCCTAGTGAAATTCATCAAGATCGGAATCATATATATAATTTTTGGCCTCATGATGGAGAAAGTATTGCCCCAAGCGTGGGGGAGATTGAAATCATTAATGCTCAAAAGCCCCATTCATGAGCTTCCTGGTAATGTTGTTATTGATAACTTCTATGCAAGGCTTTCTCTTCAAGATAAAACTCTATTGGATACCTCTTGTGCTGGATCATTTACGTGAATAAAGAGGAAGTTAAATGGGACCTTTCTTGATCGGATTGAGGAAAATACTGAAGGATGGGAGAACGACAAAGTAGAGAATCAGGTATAAAGTATGATTACGAATGCATATAAAACTTTATGAATACTGATAATTTTCGTAATCTCTATGATATGTATGGTCTTGATTCTCAAGTTATTGCAAACTGTTACAAGGCTTTTGCCTCTTATCTTGATGTTCCTAAAGAAAGTTGCAATAAGTATCATTTGCCTTACAAAGATAATACTAATTCTGCCAATATAAAAACATTGAAGTCATACAGTTGATCGTATCTTGCCAGAACCTTATATTGAGAAACCACCTTTTCCTGTTAAAATTAGGGAACATTCTATCATAGCTAGTGTGGTTAATAAAAGTGCAAAAAAGCTTTAGAACCTGCTGAACAAATAGCGGTTGAACCCACAATAGCAATAGTAAAGGATTTGGTAACTGAAAATGTAGAAGGAGGACATATTATCTTTTGTGAAGATGCCTCTAATATTGTTTCACATCCCAGTAGAGCTAGGAAAACAAGTGTTCCTGTGCTTTCAGTCAAAATAGGAGAACATTGCTATTATTGTTTATGTGATATTGTGCAAGTTCTAGTGCTATTCCTTTTGATCTTTATAAAGAAATTACGCATGAAATTGGTCCTTGTGAACTTGAGGAGATTGATGGTTATTCAGCTTGCTAATAGAGAAACTATCTCTCCAATTGGTATTGTGAGAGATGTTGAAGTTTTATGTGGTAAGACTAAATACCCTGCTGATTTTCTATACTTGGTTCTGTTGCTAGTAAAGCTTGTCCCATTATTTTTGGTAGACCTTTCTTGAATACATGTGGTGCTATTAAGATTGTAAGAAAGAGAAAATTTACACTAAATTTAATGGAGAATCTTATGAGTTTAATTTCTCTAAGTTTGGTAGACAACTTTATGAAACTGATTTGCCTAATGAGTACTCGAAAATCGAACAACTTGCTGCTATTGCTGTTGCTCCTAACAATGCCTTGCAGCAATTCATGGAGGAACATGAAAGTGAAGTATTTATGGAGGACAGGAATGAGATTGACAATGCCTTTCTTCGTCAACCACCAATACTTAAGCATAATTTGCCTGTGGAAGATTTGGGTACTTCAGCGCCTCCTAAGGAAGATCCTGTCTTCGATTTAAAAAACCGTTACCTGATAATCTTAAGTATGTTTATCTTGATGAAAGGAAGGTATATCCTTATTATTAGTTCTAAACTTTCAGGTAATGAAGAAGCAAGGCTATTAGAAGTACTAAAGAAACATCGAGGAGCTATGGGATACATTGGATGATTTAAAGGGATTTCTCCTGCTATATGTCAACATGCCATCAACATTGAACCCGATGCAAATCCTGTTGTTGAGCATCAGCGTCGTTTGATCCCTAAGATGAAAGAAGTGTAAGAAATGAGGTATTAAAACTTCTTGATGCTGGTATAATTTATCCTATTGCTGATAGTAGATGGTAAGTCATGTGCATTGTGTCCCTAAAAAAGGAGGAGTTACTGTTGTACCAAATGAAAAATGATGAACTTATTCCTCAAAGAGTAGTAGTTGGATATAGGATGTGCATTGATTTTAGAAAGGTCAATAAAGTAACTAGAAAAGATCATTATCCTTTGCCTTTATTGATCAAATGTTAGAAAGGTTGTCTAAGAAAACCCATTTTTGTTTCCTTGATGGTTATTCTGGATTCTCGCAAATTGCTGTTAAAGCACAAGACCAAGAGAAAACTACTTTTACTTGTCCCTATGGGACTTATGCTTATAGACGTATGCCTTTGGTTGTGTAATGCTCCTGCTACGTTTCAAAGATGCATGTCTGCTATTTTCATGGTTTTTGTGAAGAAATTGTGGAAGTATTCATGGACGATTTTCCGTCTACGGAAACTTCCTTTGATAATTGCTTGCACAATCTTGATAAAGTTTTGCAGAGATGTGAGGAGACAAATCTTGTTCTTAATTGGGAGAAATGCATTTCATGGTTAATGAAGGAATTGTCCTAGGGACAAAATTTCTGAAAGAGGTATTGAAGTGGACAGAGTAAAGTTGAAGCAATCGAGAAAATGCCCCTGTCCACGGGATGTGAAAGGTATCCGTAGTATTCTCGGTCATGCCGGTTTTTATAGGAGGTTTATTAAAGATTTCTCTAAAATTTCAAAACCCCTTACTAATCTTCTTCAAAAAGATGTACCTTTTGTTTTGATGATGATTGCAAGGAAGCTTTTGAAACTAAAAAAAAGCTTTAATCACAGCTCCTGTTGTTCAACCTCCTGATTGGACTTTACCTTTTGAAATAAGTGTGATGCTAGTGATTTTGCTGTAGGAGCTGTTCTTGGACAGCGGGTAGACAAGAAGTTAAATGTTATTCATTATGCTAGTAAAACAATTGATGCTCAAAAGAATATGCTACTACTGAAAAGGAATTTTTAGCAGTTGTTTTGCTTGTGATAAATTTAGACTTTATATTGTTGATTCAAAAGTTTACTATTCACACTGATCATGCTGCTATAGATACCTTATGGAAAAGAAAGATGCTAAGCCTAGCTCATAAATGGGTACTTCTACTGCAAGAATTTGATTTACATATTGTAGATAGGAAAGGTGCTGAAAATCCTGTTGCTGATAATTTGTCTAGATTAGAAAACATTTCAGATGATCCGTTTAATGATAGTTTTCCAAATGAACAATTGGCTGCGATAAAGGTAAGCTCACGCGAAAGTCCTTGGTATGCTGATTATGCTAATTTATTGTTGCCAAGTATTTGCCTCCGACCTTTACAGCTTAGCAAAGAAGAAAGTTCTTTTATGATTTGAGGCATTATTTTTGGATGACCCACATTTGTATAAAGAAGGAGTAGATGGCATTATGCAAGATGTTCCTGAGTATGAACAGAAAGAGTATTGAGCAAATGTCATGGAAGTGCTTATGGAGGACATCACGCGGGAGATAGAACTGCGCAAAAGGTTCTACAATCAGGTTTTTATTGGCCAACCCTTTTTAGAGATGCTAGAAAATTTGTTTTATCATGTGATGAATGTCAAATAGTAGGTAACATTTAGTAGACGTAATGAAAATGCCTATGAATTATTCTCTTGTTATTGAACCCTTTCGACTGTTGGGGATTTGACTTTATGGGTCCTTTTCCTTCCTCAAATGGTTATACTCATATACTTGTTGCTGGTTGATTATATTACTAAATGGGTTAGAAGCTATACCAACTTCTAGTGCTGATGGTGAGAACATCATTAAAAATGCTAAAGATATTATCTTCCCAAGGTTGGTGTGCCTAGATATCTCATGACTGATGGTGGTTCTCATTTATGCATGGTTGCTTTAGAAACACTCTAGCTAAGTATGATGTTAATCATGAATTGCTTCACCATATCATCCCAAACAAGTGGTCAAGTAGAATTGTCCAATAGAGAGATTAAGTCTATTTTGAAAAGACTGTTAATAAATCTAGAAAAAATTGGTCTAAAAAGCTTAACGATGCTTTGTGGGCTTATAGAACTACTTATAAAATCCTATGGGAATGTCTCCTTACAAAATGGTTTATGAAAAAGCTTGTCATTTGCCTCTAGAATTAGAACATAAAGCCCTATTGGGCAGTGAAAGAAACTTAATAGAGATTTAAACTTGCCGGTATAGAAGAGATTGCTTAATTTGAATTCTTTAGATGAATGGAGAAATGCAGCTTATGAAAAATGCTAAGCTCTTTAAAGAGAAAGTAAACAATGGCATGATAGAAGAATTCTTAAGAGAGAATTTGACGTAGGTGAAAAAGTTTTATTGTATAGGTCTCGTCTCAGATTTTTGCGAAAATTACTTCAAAGTAGGAAGGACCTTATATCATCGAGGAGGTCTATCGCTCAGGTGCGATAGAATCAATTCACTAGATTGGAGACAGACCACAAGTGGTTTTAAATGGTCAAGACTCAAGCATACATTTCTGAGATTCTTATAATGAAGATGTTGATTTTATCAAAGTGGTGGTAACTCCAGAGGATTTTATAAAAAGTCAAATTCAGACAACTGCAAAGCTGATTTGGAATAGGTAACAGTTTCGTAAGAAAAAGTTCGGATTTATTTTCAACTTAAATAATTTGTTTGTTTTTACATAATATGGAAAATTCATGAGTCGGAAAAGGGTAGAAACGTGCCCCGAGGGCACCACACCACCCCTGGCTCGGGCCCCACCTGGCCGCGCCGTGGGTGCGTGTGGGCACCTCGGAGCCCGTCTCCGACCCCGTTTCGTCCTGACCTTCCTTTTGTCGTAAAACCTTTTTTATATAATCACCCGGATCTCTCGAGGTCTGTATATCGTGTTTTCGTCGAGTCTTTGTTTTTGAGCTGTTCTGACAGGAATTGCAAGTTCCTACATGGCGTCGCGAGGAGTGTACGGTGAGAAGTAATGCAGCAAGGCGCCGACGTGAACTCGGACGCGATGTAGAAGAGGGAACCTTTATCGGTTGGGCGACGGAGGAGGAGATTGCTGCTAGGAGAGCTGACATGGATCGAAGCATCTAGAGGAGGTGCAAGCTGGCCAGCCCTCGCCAACAAGAGAATCAAGGCCGAGCAACTCCACCTTTGTGGGATCAATTAATCTCAACGTGCTTTTTCTCATAGTGTGCAGGGAGTCACCCCACCAATTCCAGATTTGCGATTTTCCCCTGCTGCTCTGCCAAGCTCTTCGAACCACGAACGAGTTTTGTGACCATTTCGTATCCTGTGAGCTGTGGTGGAAAATACTTCAAATGAGAATAACAGGCTCCGCCGGATGCTCGAACGTTTTCCTGACCCCGATTGTCCGTGGTACCACCGTCACCAACCAAGAAATCAAGCCTAAATCGTCAAGGGTAAATGGCACTCCCTTGGCTTGTTCCAAGCTTGGGGAGTGCCCAGTATCACTTTATCCTTTCGTTTTTTATAATTTCGTGGTCATATCATGAGTAAGAAGTTATCTTATAAGATGGTTTGCGATGTTGGAGTGTCAATCCTTTAGTTATCCATATCCGTTGGTTTGAGTGTGTCTTTGTTCAGATATTAATGAGAAGTTCCACTTTACTTATCGTACATTTTATTTTAGCTCAATCTTCTTTATGTGCTGATCTTACCAATTAGTATTGACGCCCACTTTTGGGTACATTAAGTAAATATATAGTTGTGGTCAAACTTAGTATTGGTCATTACAACAATACATGAAAACTTAAGTAGAAGGAGGGAATTACATGCAAAAATATTATCCCTTTATCTTTCTTTCTTGCTAGCCAATAAGATTAGTATTCTTTGAGTTAAAACATTTGTGCTACATGGAAGATAGCATGGTTGCTTCTATTACATATATATTTGTGTGTATCCCCAACTTTTATGCTTGCCAACATGACCTTGCTAGCCTTAACCACCGTACTGAGAGGGAATGCTTCTCGTGCATTCCAAATCCTTGAGCCAAACCCATGCCATTTGTGTCCACCATAACTACCTATTTGTGGTATTTCTTTGCCACCTCCAGTAAATTTTTCATGTGCTACCTTTAATTTATTCAAAATGTTAATATTCCCTTTTGTGTCAATGTTTACTAGCTCATGAGGAAGTAGTGTGGTTATCCTTTATTCTACTTGTCCAAACAGACTTTACACCTGGACTAGTGGCAATATACAATCCGCTTATCCAATAACTTGCAAAAAGAGCTGGCAACGGGATGCCCAAGTCCCAAATTAATTACAACTTAATCGCTTAATTCTCTTCACATTTTGCCTGAATTATCAGTAAGCATATGACAAACATGAAAATATCTACGTGTGTAAACAAAGAGAAAGAGGGATGATCTGCCTTGCTGGTAGAAATAACGTCCTTCATGGGAGCCGCTCTTAAAAGTCTGTTTGACAGGGAGAATACTCTTTTCACCCGCTACCATTCGTTGACAATTAACAAACACCTCTCAAAACTTAATTTTTGCTCTCTATATGATTTCAAAAACTTAAAAGCTCTAGCACATGACTTAATCCATGCTTCCCTCTGCGAAGGGCCTTTTTTTACTTTTCATGATGAGTCATACACCTATTTCCTTCTTCCTTGGAAGCATTTGAGTTGTGTGATTCAACCATATATATCATTAATATTGTCAATCAGTCTTTTATCCATTCCTTGTCTTAGCACAAGACTTTTGCCTCTAAGAATATAGCTTTGCAAGTTATCAATGACTGTAAAGAAGGTGTGATAATTGAGTGTGGAAGTTCTGCAATATAAGCTCTAATATAAAGACTCCTTTCGAAAGATAAGTATTGATTGCTTTATTGTTCTATGACTAAGAATGAAAGTGTGCCATTACTAATCTATAATTCTTCCTGTCGTTTGGATTATTGTGTTGTTTCACTACTACTCATGTTCAAGTTAGGTTATATGAGAGTAGTTGCTGTTTAAAATGAGTTGTGTTGTTAGTAAATACTGATGCTTCTTGTCCGTATTCTTTATTATGACGCTATCACTCCATAAACCTTTGTTCTAGTTTACTGAGCTAGCTTTCGCTTGGGACAAGCGAGTCTAAGCTTGGGGGGGTTGATACGTCCATTTTGCATCACTATTTTATAGCATAATTTACTGTTATTCAATGATATATTTCATATTAAGAGGAGTTACTTATGTTATTTTTTCTTATTTTGCATGTTTGATGATCATTGGATAATTAACTGCCGGAGTCAGATTTCAGCTGGAAAAGCATCGTCAAGGCTATATTTCTGGAGCACTAAAAATATTTCCGAGAAGACAGATGTTTCTATTTTATCAGAAGATGGACTAAGCCAAAAGGGGAGGCTGAGATGGGCGAGGAGGGGCCCACACCACCCCTGGGGGCGGGGCCCACCTTGGCCGCGCCCTATTCGGTGTGGTGCCCCTGGCCCACCTCAGGCGCTCCCCCTTCGCGTACTTCATCCCACAGAAACCCTAAGACACGGGGAGTCGCAGAGAAATATTCCGCCGCCTCCACGAGGCGGAAACAACAGCGAGAGAAAAATCTCTCCGCAGGGGAAAATTCTGCCGGGGAAATTCCTTCCCGGAGGGGGAGATCATCGCCATCCTCATCGTCATCGCGCTGGACTTCATAGGATCACCATCATCATCATCTCCACTGCCATCACCACCATCACCGCTGCACCATCTCGTCCCGCTGTAACATCTAGGGCTATACTTTGTTTATTTCATAGGGGAAACTCTCCCGGTGTTAATTACTCCTTGTGGTTGATGATATTGAGTTTTTATCGGTGAATTAAAGTATATGTTCAGATTGTTATCCATCATTATATCACCTCTGATCATGATCATATGATGTCTCGTGAGTAGTTCGATTAGTTCTTGAGGACATGCGAGAAGTACGTTGTTAGTAGTGGAATTATGTTGAGTAATATTTAATGGTTTGATATTTAAGTTGTGGTGCTATTCTTCTAGTGGTGTCGTGTGAACGTCGACTACATGACACTTCACCTTTATGGGCCTAGAGGAGTGCTTGTGTATTTGGTTGCTAATTGTGGGGTTGCCGGAGTGACAGAACCTAAACCCCCGTTAGTATACCGGTGCACAAGGGGAGGTAAGGATCTCAGAGTTTAGGGCTGTGGTTAAATTTATCTTAATTACTATCTTGTAACTGCGGATGCTTGCAAGAGGTATAATCACAAGTATGTTAGTCCAAGTAAGGCGGTGCATTAGCAGGTTCACCACACAACACTTATCAAAAACATGAAGATTAATCACTATGTGAAGCGAAAGCACTTTGACTAGAATCCCGTGTGTCCTCAAGAACATTTTGTCATCATAAGTAACCAACCGCTTGTTTTGTCTAAAAAGGATTGGGCCTCTCGCTGCAATTATTATTACTGTCTTTTACTTACTTGCTTTTATTTACCTGCTATATCAAAAACCCCTAAAAACCTGTCTGCTAGCATTTACAGTGAAACCTTTACCGAAACTCCTTGTCAGCACCTTCTGCTCCTCGTTGGGTTCGACACTCTTATTTATCGAAAGTATTACGATACACCCCCTATACTTGTGGGTCATCAAGACTATTTTCTGGCGCCGTTGCCGGGGAGTGAGCGCTATTGGTGAGTGGAATTGGTAAGGGAAACTTTTACTGTAGGTGCTATTTTTATTTCTGCTTGCTACTTTATTTTATCATGGAGAGATCTCCATTTGAATCCCTGTTTGGAAATACTACTACCACTGCTACGGTAGTAGAAGAGGAACCACCTGATCAAGTAATTTCCATTTAAAATATCTATGAAAATTGTTGAACGAGTTACGAATAACCGCTATGCAGGAGATGGAACTGTCCCTCCTGGGGATCATTTGCTATTTATTCATGAATTATGCGAGTTGTTCACGTGGCAGGTATTTCAATGGAAGAGGTCAAGAAGAAATTGTTTTCTATATCGTTGACTGGTAAAGCTGCAAAATGGTATAGGATGCTGAAAAAAAATGGACGTTCTATTGGCTGGGAGGAGATTGTGCCCCTCTTTTATTCTAAATTTATCCTCCTAGTGAAATTCATCAAGATCGGAATCATATATATATTTTGGCCTCATGATGGAGAAAGTATTGCCCAAGCGTGGGGAGATTGAAAATCATTAATGCTCAAAAGCCCCATTCATGAGCTTCCTGGTAATGTTGTTATTGATAACTTCTATGCAAGGCTTTCTCTTCAAGATAAAACTCTATTGGATACCTCTTGTGCTGGATCATTTACGTGTATAAAGAGGAAGTTAAATGGGACCTTCTTGATCGGATTGAGGAAAATTACTGAAGGATGGGAGAACGACAAAGGTAGAGAATCAGGTATAAAGTATGATTACGAATGCATTAAAACTTTTATGAATACTGATAATTTTCGTAATCTCTATGATATTATGGTCTTGATTCTCAAGTTATTGCAAACTGTTACAAGGCTTTTGCCTCTTATCTTGATGTTCCTAAAGAAGTTTGCAATAAGTATCATTTGCCTTACAAAGATAATACTATTCTGCCAATATTAAAAACATTGAAGTTCATACGTTGTTATCGTATCTTGCCAGAACCTTATATGAGAAACCACTTTTCCTGTTAAAATTAGGGAACATTCTATCATAGCTAGTGTGGTTAATAAAAGTGCAAAGAAAGCTTTAGAACCTGCTGAACAAATAGCGGTTTGAAACCCACAATAGCAATAGTAAAGGATTTGGTAACTGAAAATGTAGAAGGAGGGACATATTATCTTTTGTGAAGATGCCTCTAATATTGTTTCACACTCCCAGTAGAGCTAGGAAAACAAGTGTTCCTGTGCTTTCAGTCAAAATAGGAGAACATTTGCTATTATTGTTTATGTGATATTGGTGCAAGTTCTAGTGCTATTCCTTTTGATCTTTATAAAGAAATTACGCATGAAATTGGTCCTTGTGAACTTGAGGAGATTGATGTGGTTATTCAGCTTGCTAATAGAGAAACTATCTCTCCAATTGGTATTGTGAGAGATGTTGAAGTTTTATGTGGTAAGACTAAATACCCTGCTGATTTTCTAGTACTTGGTTTCTGTTGCTAGTAAAGCTTGTCCCATTATTTTTGGTATAGACCTTTCTTGAATACATGTGGTGCTATTATAGATTGTAAGAAAGAGAAAATTTACACTAAATTTAATGGAGAATCTTATGAGTTTTAATTTCTCTAAGTTTGGTAGACAACTTTATGAAACTGATTGCCTAATGAGTACTCGAAAATCGAACAACTTGCTTGCTATTGCTGTTGCTCCTAACAATGCCTTGCAGCAATTCATGGAGGAACATGAAAGTGAAGTATTTATGGAGGACAGGAATGAGATTGACAATGCCTTTCTTCGTCAACCACCAATACTTAAGCATAATTTGCCTGTGGAAGATTGGGTACTTCAGCGCCTCCTAAGGAAGATCCTGTCTTCGATTTAAAACCGTTACCTGATAATCTTAAGTATGTTTATCTTGATGAAGGAAGGTATATCCTGTTATTATTAGTTTCTAAACTTCAGGTAATGAGAAGCAAGGCTATTAGAAGTACTAAAGAAAACATCGAGGAGCTATGGGATACACTTTGGATGATTTAAAGGGGATTTCTCCTGCTATATGTCAACATGCCATCAACATTGAACCCGATGCAAATCCTGTTGTTGAGCATCAGCGTCGTTTGATCCCTAAGATGAAAGAAGTGGTAAGAAATGAGGTATTAAAACTTCTTGATGCTGGTATAATTTATCCTATTGCGATAGTAGATGGGTAAGTCCATGTGCATTGTGTCCCTAAAAAAGGAGGAGTTACTGTTGTACCAAATGAAAATGATGAACTTATTCCTCAAAGAGTAGTAGTTGGATATAGGATGTGCATTGATTTTAGAAAGGTCAATAAAGTAACTAAGAAAGATCATTATCCTTTGCCTTTTATTGATCAAATGTAGAAGGTTGTCTAAGAAAACCCATTTTTGTTTCCTTGATGGTTATTCTGGATTCTCGCAAATTGCTGTTAAAGCACAAGACCAAGAGAAAACTACTTTTTACTTGTCCCTATGGGACTTATGCTTATAGACGTATGCCTTTTGTTTGTGTAATGCTCCTGCTACGTTTCAAAGATGCATGTCTGCTATTTTTCATGGTTTTTGTGAAGAAATTGTGGAAGTATCATGGACGATTTTTCCGTCTACGGAACTTCCTTTGATAATTGCTTGCACAATCTTGATAAAGTTTTGCAGAGATGTGAGGAGACAATCTTGTTCTTAATTGGGAGAAATGTCATTTCATGGTTAATGAAGGAATTGTCCTAGGGCACAAAATTTCTGAAAGAGGTATTGAAGTGGACAGAGCTAAAGTTGAAGCAATCGAGAAAATGCCCTGTCCACGGTGTGTGATCAAAAGGTATCCGTTAGTATTCTCGGTCATGCCGGTTTTTATAGGAGGTTTATTAAAGATTCTCTAAAATTTCAAAACCCCTTACTAATCTTCTTCAAAAAGATGTACCTTTTGTGTTTGATGATGATTGCAAGGAAGCTTTTGAAACTCTAAAAAAAGCTTTAATCACAGCTCCTGTTGTTCAACCTCCTGATTGGACTTTACCTTTTGAAATAATGTGTTGATGCTAGTGATTTTGCTGTAGGAGCTGTTCTTGGACAGGGGTAGACAAGAAGTTAAATGTTATTCATTATGCTAAAAACAATTGATGCTGCTCAAAAGAATTTGCTTACTACTGAAAAGGAATTTTAGCAGTTGTTTTTGCTTGTGATAAATTTAGACTTTATATTGTTGATTCAAAAGTACTATTTCACACTGATCATTGCTGCTATTAGATACCTTATGGAAAAGAAAGATGCTAAGCCTAGGCTCATAAGATGGGTACTTCTACTGCAAGAATTGATTTACATATTGTAGATAGGAAAGGTGCTGAAAATCCTGTTGCTGATAATTTGTCTAGATTAGAAAACATTTCAGATGATCCGTTAATGATAGTTTTCCAAATGAACATTGGCTGCGATAAAGGTAAGCTCACGCGAAAGTCCTTGGTATGCTGATTATGCTAATTTTATTGTTGCCAAGTATTTGCCTCCGACCTTTTACAGCTTAGCAAAGAAGAAAGTTCTTTTATGATATTGAGGCATTATTTTTGGGATGACCCACATTTGTATAAAGAAGGGTAGTGAGGGCATTATGCGAAGATGTGTTCCTGAGTATGAACAGAAAGAGATATGAGCAAATGTCATGGAAGTGCTTATGGAGGACATCACGCGGGAGATAGAACTGCGCAAAAGGTTCTACAATCAGGTTTTTTATTGGCCCTACCCTTTTTAGAGATGCTAGAAAATTTGTTTTATCATGTGATGAATGTCAAATAGTAGGTAACATTAGTAGACGTAATGAAATGCCTATGAATTATTCTCTTGTTATTGAACCTTTCGACTGTTGGGGATTTGACTTATGGGTCCTTTTCCTTCCTCAAATGGTTATACTCATATACTTGTTGCTGTTGATTATTTACTAAATGGGTAGAAGCTATACCAACTTCTAGTGCTGATGGTGAGACATCATTAAAAATGCTTAAAGATATTATCTTCCCAAGGTTTGGTGTGCCTAGATATCTCATGACTGATGGTGGTTCTCATTTTATTCATGGTGCTTTTAGAAAAACTCTAGCTAAGTATGATGTTAATCATAGAATTGCTTCACCATATCATCCCCAAACAAGTGGTCAAGTAGAATTGTCAAATAGAGAGATTAAGTCTATTTTGCAAAAGACTGTTAATTAAATCTAGAAAAAATTGGTCTAAAAAGCTTAACGATGCTTTGTGGGCTTATAGAACTACTTATAAAATCCTATGGGAATGTCTCCTTACAAAATGGTTTATGAAAAAGCTTGTCATTTGCCTCTAGAATTAGACATAAAGCCTATTGGGCAGTGAAAGAACTTAATAGAGATTTTAAACTTGCCGGTAAGAAGAGATTGCTTAATTTGAATTCTTTAGATGAATGGAGAAATGCAGCTTATGAAAATGCTAAGCTCTTTAAAGAGAAAGTTAAACAATGGCATGATAGAAGAATTCTTAAGAGAGAATTTGACGTAGTGAAAAAGTTTATTGTATAGGTCTCGTCTCAGATTTTTTGCAGGAAAATTACTTTCAAAGTAGGAAGGACCTATATCATCGAGGAGGTCTATCGCTCAGGTGCGATTAGAATCAATTCACTAGATGGAGACAGACCACAAGGGTTAATGGTCAAAGACTCAAGCATTACATTTCTGGAGATTCTTATAATGAAGATGTTGATTTTATCAAGTGGTAACTCCAGAGGATTTTATAAAAGTCAAATTCAGACAACTGCAAAAGCTGATTTGGAATAGGTAACAGTTTCGGTAAGAAAAAGTTCGCGATTTACTTTTCAACTAAATATTTGTTGTTTTTACATAATATGGAAAATTATGAGTCGGAAAAGGGTAGGAAACGGTGCCCGAGGGCACCACACCACCCCTGGGCGCGGGCCCCACCCTGGCCGCGCCGTGGGTGCGTGTGGGCACCTCGGAGCCCGTCTCCGACCCCGTTTCGTCCTGTACCTTCCTTTTGTCGTAAAACTTTTTTATATAATCACCCGGATCTCTCGAGGTCCGTATATCGTGTTTTCGCCGGTTTGTTTTTCAAGCTGTTCTGACAGGAATTTCAAGTCCCTACATGGCGTCGCGAGGAGTGTACGGTGAGAAGTATGCAGCAAGGCGCCGACGTGAACTCGAACGCGATGTGGAAGAGGGAACCTTTTCGGTTGGGCGACGGAGGAGGAGATTGCTGCTAGGAGAGCTGACATGGATCGAAGCATCAGAGAGGAGGTGCAAGCTGGCCAGCCTCGCCAACAAGGAGAATCAAGGCCGAGCAACTCCACCTTTGTGGGATCAATTAATCCTCAACGTGCTTTTTCTCATAATGTGCAGGGAGTCACCCCACCAATTCCAGATTTGCGGTTTTCCCCTGCAGCTGCTGAAGCTCTCCGAACCACGAACGAGTTTTGTGACCAATTTCGTATCCTGAGAGCTGAGGTGGAAATACTTCAAGATGAGAATAACAGGCTCCGCCGGATGCTCGAACGTTTCCTAACCCCGATTGCCGTGGTACCACCGTCACCACCAAGAGATCAAGCCTAAATCGTCAAGGGGTAATGGCACTCCCTTGGCTTGTTCCAAGCTTGGGGGAGTGCCCAGTATCATCTTTATCCTTTCGTTTTTATAATTTCGTGGTCATATCATGAGTAGAGAAGTTATCTTATAAGATGGTTTGCGATGTGGAGTGTCAATCCTTTAGTTATCCATGTATCCGTTGGTTTGAGTGTGTCTTTGTTCAGAATATTAATGAGAAGTTCCACCTTTACTTTCGGTACATTTTATTTTAGCCTGCAATCTTCTTTATGTGCTGATCTTGCCATTAGTATTGACGCCACTTTTGGGTACATTAAGTAAATTATATTAGTTGTGGCAAACTTAGTATTGGTCATTAGCAAAATACCATGAAAACTTAAGTAGAAGGAGGGAATTACATGCAAAAATATTATCCCTTTATCTTTCTTTCTTGCTAGCCAATAAGATTAGTATTCTTTGAGTTAAAACATTTGTGCTTACAGGGAAGATAGCATGGTTGCTTCTATTACATATATATTTGTGTGTATCCCCCAACTTTTATGCTTGCCACATGACCTTGCTAGCCTTAACCACCGTACTGAGAGGGAATGCTTCTCGTGCATCCAAATCCTTGAGCCAAACCCATGCCATTTGTGTCCACCATAACTACCTATATGTGGTATTTCTTTGCCACTCCAAGTAAATTTTTCATGTGCTACCTTTAAATTATTCAAAATGTTATTATTCCCTTTTGTGTCAATGTTTACTAGCTCATGAGGAAGTAGTGTGGTTATCCTTTATTCTACTTGTCAAACAGACTTTACACCTGGACTAGTGGCATATACATCCGCTTATCCAATAACTTGCAAAAAGAGCTGGCAACGGGATGCCCAGTCCCAATTAATTACAACTTTAATCGCTTAATTCTCTTCACACTTTTGCCCTGAATTATCAGTAAGCATTGACAAACAGTGAAATATCTGCGTGTGTAAACCAAAGAGAAAGAGGGATGATCTGCCTTGCTGGTAGAAATAACGTCCTTCATGGGAGCCGCTCTTAAAAGTCTGTTTGACAGGGAGAATACTGTTTTCACCCGCTACCATTCGTTGACAATTAACAAACACCTCTCAAAACTTAATTTTTGCTCTCTATATGATTTCAAAAACTTAAAAGCTCTAGCACATGACTTAATCCCTGCTTCCCTCTGCGAAGGGCCTTTCTTTTACTTTTCATGTTGAGTCAGTACACCTATTTCCTTCTTCCTTGAGCAAGCATTTGAGTTGTTGTGATTCAACCATATATATCATTAATATTGTCAATCATGTCTTTATCCTTCCTTGTCTTAGCACAAAGACTTTTGCCTCTAAGAATATAGCTTTGCAAGTTATCAATGACTGTAAAGAAGGTGTGATAATTGAGTGTGGAAGTTCTGCAATATAAGCTCTAATATAAAGACTCCTTTCGAAAGATAAGTATTGATTGCTTATTGTTCTATGACTAAGAATGAAGTGTGCCATTACTAATCTATAATTTCCTTCGTGTATTTTTATTGTGGTTGTTTCACTACTCATGTTCAAGTTAGGTTATATGAAGAGTAGTTGCTGTTTAAAATGAGTTGTGTTGTTTAGTAAATACTGATGCTTCTTGTCCGTATTCTTTATTATCGACGCTTCACTCCATAAACTTTTGTTCTAGTTTACTGAGCTCAGCTTTCGCTTGGGGACAAGCGAGGTCTAAGCTTGGGGGGGTTGATACGTCCATTTTGCATCACTATTTTATAGCATAATTTACTGTTATTCAATGATATATTTCATATTAAGAGGAGTTACTTATGTTATTTTGTCTTATTTTGCATGTTTGATGATCATTGGATAATTAACTGCCGGAGTCAGATTTCAGCTGGAAAAAGCATCGTCAAGGCACTATATTTCTGGAGCACTAAAAATATTTCCGAGAAGACAGATGTTCCTATTTTATCAGAAGATGGACTAAGCCAAAAGGGGAGGCTGAGATGGGCCAGGAGGGGCCCACACCACCCCTGGGCGCGGGGCCCACCTTGGCCGCGCCCTAGCCAGGTGTGGTGCCCCTGGCCCACCTCAGGCGCTCCCCCTTCGCGTACTTCATCCCCCAGAAACCCTAAGACACGGGGAGTCGCAGAGAAAATATTCCGCCGCCTCCACGAGGCGGAAACAACAGGAGAGAAAAAGCTCTCCGGCAGGGAGAAATCTGCCGGGGAAATTCCTTCCCGGAGGGGGAGATCATCGCCATCCTCATCGTCATCGCGCTGGACTTCATCGGGATCATCATCATCATCTCCACCGCCATCACCACCATCACCGCTGCACCATCTCGTTCCGCTGTAACATCTAGGGCTATACTTTGTTTAGTTCATAGGGGAAACTCTCCCGGTGTTAATTACTCCTTGTGGTTGATGCTATTGAGTTTTATCGGTGAATTAAAGTATATGTTCAGATCGTTATCCATCATTATATCACCTCTGATCATGATCCATATGATGTCTCGTGAGTAGTTCGATTAGTTCTTGAGGACATGGGAGAAGTCACGCTGTTAGTAGTGGAATTATGTTGAGTAATATTTAATGGTTTGATATTTAAGTTGTGGTGCTATTCTTCTAGTGGTGTCGTGTGAACGTCGACTACATGACACTTCACCTTTATGGGCCTAGAGGAGTGCATTGTGTATTTGGTTGCTAATTGTGGGGTTGCCGGAGTGACAGAAACCTAAACCCCCGTTAGTATACCGGTGCACAAGGGAGCGTAGGATCTCAGAGTTTAAGGCTGTGGTTAGATTTATCTTAATTACTTTCTTGTAACTGCGGATGCTTGCAAGAGGTATAATCACAAGTATGTATTAGTCCAAGTAAGGGCGGTGCATTAGCATAGGTTCACCCACACAACACTTATCAAAACAATGAAGATTAATCAACTATGTGAAGCGAAAGCACTTGACTAGAATCCCGTGTGTCCTCAAGAACATTTTGTCATCATAAGTAAACCAACCGGCTTGTCCTTTGCTCTAAAAAGGATTGGGCCACTCGCTGCAATTATTATTACTGTCTTTTACTTACTCGCATTTTATTTACCTGCTATATCAAAAACCCCTAAAAACTTGTCTGCTAGCATTTACAGTGAAACCTTTACCGAAACTCCTTGTCAGCACCTTCTGCTCCTCGTTGGGTTCGACACTCTTATTTATCGAAAGTACTACGATACACCCCCTATACTTGTGGGTCATCAAGACTATTTTCTGGCGCCGTTGCCGGGGAGTGAAGCGCTATTGGTAAGTGGAATTGGTAAGGGAAACTTTTACTGTAGGTGCTATTTTTATTTCTGCTTGCTACTTTATTTTATCATGGAGAGATCTCCATTTGAATCCCTGTTTGGAAATACTACTACCACTGCTAGGTAGTAGAAGAGGAACCACCTGATCAAGTAATTCCATTTAAAATACCTATGAAAATTGTTGAACGAGTTACGAATAACCGCTATGCAGGAGATGGAACTGTCCCTCCTGGGGATCATTTGCTATTTATTCATGAATTATGCGAGTTGTTCAAGTGTGCAGGTATTTCAATGGAAGAGGTCAAGAAGAAATTGTTTTCTATATCGTTGACTGGTAAAGCTGCAAAATGGTATAGGATGCTGAAAAATGGGCGTTCTATTGGCTGGGAGGAGATTGTGCCTCTTTTATTCTAAATTTTATCCTCCTAGTGAAATTCATCAAGATCGGAATCATATATATAATTTTTGGCCTCATGATGGAGAAAGTATTGCCCAAGCGTGGGGGAGATTGAAATCATTAATGCTCAAATGCCCCATTCATGAGCTTCCTGGTAATGTTGTTATTGATAACTTCTATGCAAGGCTTTCTCTTCAAGATAAAACTCTATTGGATACCTCTTGTGCTGGATCATTTACGCGTAATAAAGAGGAAGTTAAATGGGACCTTCTTGATCGGATTGAGGAAAATACTGAAGGATGGGAGAACGACAAAGGTAGAGAATCAGGTATAAAGCATGATTACGAATGCATTAAAACTTTTATGAATACTGATAATTTTCGTAATCTCTATGATATGTATGGTCTTGATTCTCAAGTTATTGCAAACTGTTACAAGGCTTTTGCCTCTTATCTTGATGTTCCTAAAGAAAGTTGCAATAAGTATCATTTGCCTTACAAAGATAATACTAATTCTGCCAATATTAAAAACATTGAAGTTCATACAGTTGATCGTATCTTGCCAGAACCTTATATTGAGAAACCACCTTTTCCTGTTAAAATTAGGGAACATTCTATCATAGCTAGTGTGGTTAATAAAAGTGCAAAGAAAGCTTTAGAACCTGCTGAACAAATAGCGGTTGAACCCACAATAGCAATAGTAAAGGATTTGGTAACTGAAAATGTAGAAGGAGGACATATTATCTTTTGTGAAGATGCCTCTAATATTGTTTCACATCCCAGTAGAGCTAGGAAAACAAGTGTTCCTGTGCTTTCAGTCAAAATAGGAGAACATTGCTATTATGGTTTATGTGATATTGGTGCAAGTTCTAGCGCTATTCCTTTTGATCTTTATAAAGAAATTATGCATGAAATTGGTCCTTGCGAACTTGAGGAGATTGATGTGGTTATTCAGCTTGCTAATAGAGAAACTATCTCTCCAATTGGTATTGTGAGAGATGTTGAAGTTTTATGTGGTAAGACTAAATACCCTGCTGATTTTCTAGTACTTGGTTCTGTTGCTAGTAAAGCTTGTCCCATTATTTTTGGTAGGCCTTTCTTGAATACATGTGGTGCCATTATAGATTGTAAGAAAGAGAAAATTTACACTAAATTTAATGGAGAATCTTATGAGTTTAATTTCTCTAAGTTTGGTAAACAACTTTATGAAACTGAATTGCCTAATGAGACTCAAAGAACAACTTGCTTCTATTGCTGTTGCTCCTAACAATGCCTTGCAGCAATTCATGGAGGAACACGAAAGTGAAGTATTTATGGAGGAGAGGAATGAGATTGACAATGCCTTTCTTCGTCAACCACCAATACTTAAGCATAATTTGCCTGTGGAAGATTTGGGTACCTCAGCGCCTCCTAAGGAAGATCCTGTCTTCGATTTAAAACCGTTACCTGATAATCTTAAGTATGTTTATCTTGATGAAAGGAAAGTATATCCTGTTATTATTAGTTCTAAACTTTCAGGTAATGAAGAAGCAAGGTTATTAGAAGTACTAAAGAAACATCGAGGAGCTATGGGATACACTTTGGATGATTTAAAGGGGATTTCTCCTACTATATGTCAACATGCCATCAACATTGAACCCGATGCAAAACCTGTTGTTGAGCATCAGCGTCGCTTGATCCCTAAGATGAAAGAAGTGGTAAGAAATGAGGTATTAAAACTTCTTGATGCTGGTATAATTTATCCTATTGCTGATAGTAGATGGGTAAGTCCTGTGCATTGTGTCCCTAAGAAAGGAGGAGTTACTGTTGTACCAAATGAAAATGATGAACTTATTCCTCAAAGAGTAGTAGTTGGATATAGGATGTGCATTGATTTTAGAAAGGTCAATAAAGTAACTAAGAAAGATCATTATCCTTTGCCTTTTATTGATCAAATGTTAGAAAGGTTGTCTAAGAAAACCCATTTTTGTTTCCTTGATGGTTATTCTGGATTCTCACAAATTGCTGTTAAAGCACAAGATCAAGAGAAAACTACTTTTACTTGTCCTTATGGAACTTATGCTTATAGACGTATGCCTTTTGGTTTGTGTAATGCTCCTGCTACGTTCCAAAGATGCATGTCTGCTATTTTTCATGGTTTTTGTGAAGAAATTGTGGAAGTATTCATGGACGATTTTTCCGTCTACGGAACTTCCTTTGATAATTGCTTGCACAATCTTGATAAAGTTTTGCAGAGATGTGAGGAGACAAATCTTGTTCTTAATTGGGAGAAATGTCATTTCATGGTTAATGAAGGAATTGTCCTAGGGCACAAAATTTCTGAAAGAGGTATTGAAGTGGACAGAGCTAAAGTTGAAGCAATCGAGAAAATGCCCTGTCCAAGGGATGTGAAAGGTATCCGTAGTATTCTCGGTCATGCCGGTTTTTATAGGAGGTTTATTAAAGATTTCTCTAAAATTTCAAAACCCCTCACTAATCTTCTTCAAAAAGATGTACCTTTTGTTTTTGATGATGATTGCAAGGAAGCTTTTGAAACTCTAAAAAAGCTTTAATCACAGCTCCTGTTGTTCAACCTCCTGATTGGACTTTACCTTTTGAAATAATGTGTGATGCTAGTGATTTTGCTGTAGGAGCTGTTCTTGGACAGCGGGTAGACAAGAAGTTAAATGTTATTCATTATGCTAGTAAAACACTTGATGCCGCTCAAAAGAATTATGCTACTACTGAAAAGGAATTTTTAGCAGTTGTTTTTGCTTGTGATAAATTTAGACCTTATATTGTTGATTCAAAAGTTACTATTCACACTGATCATGCTGCTATTAGATACCTTATGGAAAAGAAAGATGCTAAGCCTAGGCTCATAAGATGGGTACTTTACTGCAAGAATTTGATTTACATATTGTAGATAGGAAAGGTGCTGAAAATCCTGTTGCTGATAATTTGTCTAGATTAGAAAACATTTCAGATGATACCTGTTAATGATAGTTTTCCAAATGAACAATTGGCTGCGATAAAGGTAAGCTCACGCGAAAGTCCTTGGTATGCTGATTATGCTAATTTTATTGTTGCCAAGTATTTGCCTCCGACCTTTACAGCTCAGCAAAGAAGAAAGTTCTTTTATGATTTGAGGCATTATTTTTGGGATGACCCACATTTGTATAAAGAAGGAGTAGATGGCATTATGCGAAGATGTGTTCCTGAGTATGAACAGAAAGAAATATTGAGCAAATGCCATGGAAGTGCTTATGGAGGACATCACGCTGGAGATAGAACTGCGCAAAAGGTTCTACAATCAGGTTTTTATTGGCCTACCCTTTTTAGAGATGCTAGAAAATTTGTTTTATCATGTGATGAATGTCAAAGAGTAGGTAACATTAGTAGACGTAATGAAATGCCTATGAATTATTCTCTTGTTATTGAACCTTTCGACTGTTGGGGATTTGACTTTATGGGTCCTTTTCCTTCCTCAAATGGTTATACTCATATACTTGTTGCTGTTGATTATGTTACTAAATGGGTAGAAGCTATACCAACTTCTAGTGCTGATGGTGAGACATCATTAAAAATGCTTAAAGATATTATCTTCCCTAGGTTTGGTGTGCCTAGATATCTCATGACTGATGGGGTTCTCATTTTATTCATGGTGCTTTTAGAAAAACTCTAGCTAAGTATGATGTTAATCATAGAATTGCTTCACCATATCATCCCAAACAAGTGGTCAAGTAGAATTGTCAAATAGAGAGATTAAGTCTATTTTGCAAAAGACTGTTAATAAATCTAGAAAAAATTGGTCTAAAAAGCTTAACGATGCTTTGTGGGCTTATAGAACTGCTTATAAAAATCCTATGGGAATGTCTCCTTACAAAATGGTTTATGGAAAAGCTTGTCATTTGCCTTTAGAATTAGAACATAAAGCCTATTGGGCGGTGAAAGAACTTAATAGAGATTTTAAACTTGCCGGTAAAAAGAGATTGCTTAATTTGAATTCTTTAGATGAATGGAGAAATGCAGCTTATGAAAATGCTAGGCTCTTTAAAGAGAAAGTTAAGCAATGGCATGATAGAAGAATTCTTAAGAGAGAATTTAACGTAGGTGAAAAAGTTTTATTGTATAGGTCTCGTCTCAGATTTTTTGCAGGAAAATTACTTTCAAAATGGGAAGGACCTTATATCATCGAGGAGGTCTATCGCTCAGGTGCGATTAAAATCAATTCACTAGATGGGGACAGACCACAAGTGGTTAATGGTCAAAGACTCAAGCATTACATTTCTGGAGATTCTTATAATGAAGATGTTGATTTATCAAAGTGGTAACTCCAGAGGATTTTATAAAAAGTCAAATTCAGACAACTGCAAAAGCTGATTTGGAATAGGTAACAGTTTCGGTAAGAAAAAGTTCGCGATTTACTTTTCAACTTAAATATTTGTTGTTTTTACATAATATGGAAAATTATGAGTCGGAAAAGGGTAGGAAACGGTGCCCGAGGGCACCACACCACCCCTGGGCGCGGGCCCCACCCTGGCCGCGCCGTGGGTGCGTGTGGGCACCTCGGAGCCCGTCTCCGACCCCGTTTCGTCCTGTACCTTCCTTTTGTCGTAAAACTTTTTTATATAATCACCCGGATCTCCGAGGTCCGTATATCGTGTTTTCGCCGGTTTCGTTTTCAAGCTGTTCTGACAGGAATTTCAAGTCCCTACATGGCGTCGCGAGGAGTGTACGGTGAGAAGTATGCAGCAAGGCGCCGACGTGAACTCGAACGCGATGTGGAAGAGGGAACCTTCGTCGGTTGGGCGACGGAGGAGGAGATTGCTGCTAGGAGAGCTGACATGGATCGAAGCATCAGAGAGGAGGTGCAAGCTGGCCAGCCTCGCCAACAAGGAGAATCAAGGCCGAGCAACTCCACCTTTGTGGGATCAATTAATCCTCAACGTGCTTTTTCTCATAATGTGCAGGGAGTCACCCCACCAATTCCAGATTTGCGGTTTTCCCCTGCTGCTGAAGCTCTCCGAACCACGAACGAGTTTTGTGACCAATTTCGTATCCTGAGAGCTGAGGTGGAAATACTTCAAGATGAGAATAACAGGCTCCGCCGGATGCTCGAACGTTTCCTAACCCCGATTGCCGTGGTACCACCGTCACCACCAAGAGATCAAGCCTAAATCGTCAAGGGGTAATGGCACTCCCTTGGCTTGTTCCAAGCTTGGGGGAGTGCCCAGTATCATCTTTATCCTTTCGTTTTTATAATTTCGTGGTCATATCATGAGTAGAGAAGTTATCTTATAAGATGGTTTGCGATGTGGAGTGTCAATCCTTTAGTTATCCATGTATCCGTTGGTTTGAGTGTGTCTTTGTTCAGAATATTAATGAGAAGTTCCACCTTTACTTTCGGTACATTTTATTTTAGCCTGCAATCTTCTTTATGTGCTGATCTTGCCATTAGTATTGACGCCACTTTTGGGTACATTAAGTAAATTATATTAGTTGTGGCAAACTTAGTATTGGTCATTAGCACAATACCATGAAAACTTAAGTAGAAGGAGGGAATTACATGCAAAAATATTATCCCTTTATCTTTCTTTCTTGCTAGCCAATAAGATTAGTATTCTTTGAGTTAAAACATTTGTGCTTACAGGGAAGATAGCATGGTTGCTTCTATTACATATATATTTGTGTGTATCCCCCAACTTTTATGCTTGCTACATGACCTTGCTAGCCTTAACCACCGTACTGAGAGGGAATGCTTCTCGTGCATCCAAATCCTTGACCAAACCCATGCCATTTGTGTCCACCATAACTACCTATATGTGGTATTTCTTTGCCACTCCAAGTAAATTTTTCATGTGCTACCTTTAAATTATTCAAAATGTTATTATTCCCTTTTGTGTCAATGTTTACTAGCTCATGAGGAAGTAGTGTGGTTATCCTTTATTCTACTTGTCAAACAGACTTTACACCTGGACTAGTGGCATATACATCCGCTTATCCAATAACTTGCAAAAAGAGCTGGCAACGGGATGCCCAGTCCCAATTAATTACAACTTTAACGCTTAATTCTCTTCACACTTTTGCCCTGAATTATCAGTAAGCATTGACAAACAGTGAAATATCTGTGTGTAAACCAAAGAGAAAGAGGGATGATCTGCCTTGCTGGTAGAAATAACGTCCTTCATGGGAGCCGCTCTTAAAAGTCTGTTTGACAGGGAGAATACTGTTTTCACCCGCTACCATTCGTTGACAATTAACAAACACCTCTCAAAACTTAATTTTTGCTCTCTATATGATTTCAAAAACTTAAAAGCTCTAGCACATGACTTAATCCCTGCTTCCCTCTGCGAAGGGCCTTTCTTTTACTTTTCATGTTGAGTCAGTACACCTATTTCCTTCTTCCTTGAGCAAGCATTTGAGTTGTTGTGATTCAACCATATATATCATTAATATTGTCAATCATGTCTTTTATCCTTCCTTGTCTTAGCACAAAGACTTTTGCCTCTAAGAATATAGCTTTGCAAGTTATCAATGACTGTAAAGAAGGTGTGATAATTGAGTGTGGAAGTTCTGCAATATAAGCTCTAATATAAAGACTCCTTTCGAAAGATAAGTATTGATTGCTTATTGTTCTATGACCAAGAATGAAGTGTGCCATTACTAATCTATAATTTCCTTCGTGTATTTTTATTGTGGTTGTTTCACTACTCATGTTCAAGTTAGGTTATATGAAGAGTAGTTGCTGTTTAAAATGAGTGTGTTGTTTAGTAATTACTGATGCTTCTTGTCCGTATTCTTTATTATCGACGCTTCACTCCATAAACTTTTGTTCTAGTTTACTGAGCTCAGCTTTCGCTTGGGGACAAGCGAGGTCTAAGCTTGGGGGGGTTGATACGTCCATTTTGCATCACTATTTTATAGCATAATTTACTGTTATTCAATGATATATTTCATATTAAGAGGAGTTACTTATGTTATTTTGTCTTATTTTGCATGTTTGATGATCATTGGATAATTAACTGCCGGAGTCAGATTTCAGCTGGAAAAAGCACGTCAAGGCACTATATTTCTGGAGCACTAAAAATATTTCCGAGAAGACAGATGTTCCTATTTTATCAGAAGATGGACTAAGCCAAAAGGGGAGGCTGAGATGGGCCAGGAGGGGCCCACACCACCCCTGGGGCGGGGCCCACCTTGGCCGCGCCTACCAGGTGTGGTGCCCCTGGCCCACCTCAGGCGCTCCCCCTTCGCGTACTTCATCCCCCAGAAACCCTAAGACACGGGGAGTGAGAAAATATTCCGCCGCCTCCACGAGGCGGAAACACAGAGAGAAAAAGCTCTCCGGCAGGGAGAAATCTGCCGGGGAAATTCCTTCCCGGAGGGGGGAGATCATCGCCATCCTCATCGTCATCGCGCTGGACTTCATCGGGATCATCATCATCATCATCTCCACCGCCATCACCACCATCACCGCTGCACCATCTCGTTCCGCTGTAACATCTAGGGCTATACTTTGTTTAGTTCATAGGGGAAACTCTCCCGGTGTTAATTACTCCTTGTGGTTGATGCTATTGAGTTTTATCGGTGAATTAAAGTATATGTTCAGATCGTTATCCATCATTATATCACCTCTGATCATGATCCATATGATGTCTCGTGAGTAGTTCGATTAGTTCTTGAGGACATGGGAGAAGTCACGCTGTTAGTAGTGGAATTATGTTGAGTAATATTTAATGGTTTGATATTTAAGTTGTGGTGCTATTCTTCTAGTGGTGTCGTGTGAACGTCGACTACATGACACTTCACCTTTATGGGCCTAGAGGAGTGCATTGTGTATTTGGTTGCTAATTGTGGGGTTGCCGGAGTGACAGAAACCTAAACCCCCGTTAGTATACCGGTGCACAAGGGAGCGTAGGATCTCAGAGTTTAAGGCTGTGGTTAGATTTATCTTAATTACTTTCTTGTAACTGCGGATGCTTGCAAGAGGTATAATCACAAGTATGTATTAGTCCAAGTAAGGGCGGTGCATTAGCATAGGTTCACCCACACAACACTTATCAAAACAATGAAGATTAATCAACTATGTGAAGCGAAAGCACTTGACTAGAATCCCGTGTGTCCTCAAGAACATTTTGTCATCATAAGTAAACCAACCGGCTTGTCCTTTGCTCTAAAAAGGATTGGGCCACTCGCTGCAATTATTATTACTGTCTTTTACTTACTCGCATTTTATTTACCTGCTATATCAAAAACCCCTAAAAACTTGTCTGCTAGCATTTACAGTGAAACCTTTACCGAAACTCCTTGTCAGCACCTTCTGCTCCTCGTTGGGTTCGACACTCTTATTTATCGAAAGTACTACGATACACCCCCTATACTTGTGGGTCATCACCAGGCCGGCTCCCAGGCCGGCCTCCCTGCACTGCCCAACGGGCACATTTTAAGGGGGCCTATTTAAGGGGCTTTCTTTCCCAACGGTTTTCTAACAACTTGAGCTCGTTTTTCCCCTCTCTATCCTTCATTGTTGATCTTTGGAAAAGCTTGTCTTCCTCTCAATCCCTCCCTTGATTCTTGCATATCTTTGAGGGAAAGTGAGAGGAGATCTAGATCTATATTTCCACCAATCCATCTCTCCTCTAAGTGAGGGGAAGTCTCTTGATCTAGATTTTGGAGTTCCATTTGTTGAGTTCTTCTTTGTTATTCCTCTCTTCTCCCCCCACAAGCATTAGTTGCTTTTGGTGGGATTTGAGAGTGAAGGACTTGAGCACTTCTTGTGTTCTTGCCATTGCTTTTGTGCATCGGTTTGTGCTCTACATGAGGATTCGTGGAAGTGAAAGTTTGTGAGCTTGTTACTCTTGGGTCTTTGGACCCTAGACGCCTTTTGTGGCGGTTGAGACCTTTTGTGGCCACTTGGAAGCTCCCAATCCTTTTGTGGGGTGTGCCTCAAGATTGTTGTAAGGGACTCGATTTCCACCCAAAAGGGAAATCAATAGTGGAAGGTGAACCGAGCTTTTGGGCAAGGTTCATCGGAGAATAGGGTGAGGCCATTTGTGGCGTTTGAGTTTGAAACTCACACCCCTCCAATGAGACGTACTCCCCTAAAAAGGAGAAACTCGGGAATACATCCTCATCTCCGCGTGCCTCGGTTATTTCTATACCCGAGCTCTTTAATTATGCACTTTACATTGCGATAGCCTTCGTGCTTGAAGTATTATCTTGCTATCACTTTGTTGCTTGTCTTGCTTAGCATAAGTTGTTGGTGCACATAGTTGAGCCTAGTATATTTAGGTTGTTGGCTTGTTAATTTAAACACCTAGTTTTATTCCGCAATTATCAAGCCTAAACCGGAAAAGTTTTAAATCGCCTATTCACCCCACTCTAGGCGACATCCTTGTCCTTTCAGCCGCGACGCCGGCGCGTGGACTGCCGCGCACGCTGTCGCTGGCGTTAATACGACGCGTGGTGGCAGGTCTGTCGCCGTGTAGTCGCCTCGCCTCCCGTCCCGTCCAGTCGCGTCGTCTCGGAGACCGCCCGGCGACTGCGCGGGGACATTAACGCGGGCAGAACGGCCTCCTGCGCGCCCTCATTAACATGGCCACGGAGTGCTGTGTGTATGACGGGCGGGCCACCCCTGTCGGAGGGCATGTCCGCCCATGTCCGGCACCCCGAGAGGGCCTCCAAGTTTGGAGGCCCTTTCGGGGGTGCCGAACAAGATTTCGCTCGGGCAACCCTTTGGAAGGTGCCGCTGGTGGCTGTTTTTTGTGTGCGGACCCCCAATGGGCCTTTGGGGTCACTTGGAGGCACCCGGTGGAGATGCTCTAATCACATAGATTTTGAAACTTTTGCATCAGTGGCTTACCAGAGCTAGTTATGGGAAAATATGGGTTGGACCATGTTCTACATCTTATTTGATTGCCCATAATATTCAATCTGGATCCGTTCGGCAGGAAATAGGTTTTAAAGTACCAGCATTTTGGTGTACATATCTGTTTCGTGTACTCTCACGAGTGCAGATTTCTTGCTCCCGAGCGCCAGTGCTCCCTCTGTTTATAAAAATTCATAAAATATTTAAAAGTTTCAGAAAAATCTGGGAAAAAATCGTGCACGTTCTCAATCATATATTCTACATGCGTGCAAAATCACAGTGCGAAATACATTGTATTCGGAGCTACAAAAAAATGAGAAATTTTCAGATCTGAGTATAGTTGTTTTAAAGTTTCAATTTTTGTTATTTTTGTGCAGCCCATAATACAAAACATTTAGTACTCCAATTATATACATCATTGAGAACATGCCTGATTTTTTCATATTTATTTGAAACTTTTAAATACTATTTTTTATTTTGTTCAAGCAGAGGAGCACTGGCGCTCGGGAGCAAATGTGACTTTTCAGTACTCTCACCTCTTATGCATGTGGTGGACTTACTTACACTACCTCTACAACCGGTAACGAGCAGGACGATAGTACGAAGCAGTGGCGGTGTGGCGGCGGAGGTTTCGGTAGAGGCTAAAAACGCACGTACAACAAGCACAACATAAGAGCCGATGTGGCGACGACGGAGTTGATACAACTACGAGCGACGGGGGCTGAGCCGAGATGAAAGAGAGGTTAAAAAGACGTACACCAAGCATAGCCTAGCAACAGTTGTTGCGACGGGTGGAGTGCACGGCGGCGACAAAGGTTGAATAACACACATACATTAGCCCCACGTATTTTAAACACGCACATACCTCGGTACAAGATCTACTCGTATGTGACCGACAAACGGAAAATATACAATACGAAAGTTGTGCTAAACGTCGAGTTGAACCTGCTCGTTAAAAGATATTTCAAACTGTCAACAACCGAGTGCAACAAATTTGACAAAATTCATCTATAAATTCCGAACATCGGTTCAAGATTGAGAAGTTACACTCAACAAAACTCGAAACCGAGTACGGGAATGAAATCTACTCGTCGAAATGCATATTTTTAGTACACATTTTATGTTGAATCAAAATATAGATTAGAGATCACTAAGTGGAGCGGTTTAAGAAAGATGAGCAGAGCCACCCAGGTGGGCACATTCCTACGCGCTAGCCTGCATGCGAGGAAATGGCTGATTTGGTTTTTGCTGCTCAGTCAGATCCAGTATTATTTTAAGTTATGTGCGTATGCGGTTCGGCCCACACAACAAAATGCATGATTTTTTGCTTCGAGCGGGCCTGATTTAAATCTCTGTGGCAACCAAAAACACCCTTATATACCCCCTCGATCGGGTTTATATAACTCATACGCCTGTCGCTAAATCGTCAATTTAACCAACATAATATGAGTTATATATTACAGAAAAATATACCACTTGAAATTTAGATGTTATACTTTTTGACGGTTCATCGCCCCCCCCCCCCCCCCCCTCCCTCTCGCGCCGCCCCCGCGCGGCGGCCGGGAGGGAAACCCTAGCCGCCGCCGCCTAGCCCTCCACCTCCCCTTCCTCCACCCTCCCCCGCTGCCACCACGGGCGCGGCCAGGAAAAGCCTAGACGCGGCCGGCGGCGGGGGGGACTTCTTCGTCCTCGAGTTTGATGGGCCGGCGCGGGTTGGTGCCGCCGATCTCGGGCGTGGCGCGGCCGTCGGGCGCCACGGCGACGTCGATCTGCTTCGGCGGCGTGGCGGAAGCCGCGGATCTCCGGCCCTCGAGGCGCAGAGCGGCAGATCCGGTGGTCTGGCCCTTGCGTGCGGGGTGGATCCGGGTACGGTGACGGATCTTGGGTGTGCTCGTCATGCCCGGATCTGGTCATTGCTCGAAGGATTTGAAGGTGTGGATGATGGCCGGTGAGATCCGGGCTCCGCGATCGGAGCCGACGATGGTGCCGCCCGCGGGCGTCGTTTCCTTGTTGAAGGCGTCGTTGCTGTGATTCTCCTACCTCCCGCTCGGTTGTTCCATGGGGAAACCCAAGATCTGGTGCTACCGGATCGGACGATGGCGGCACTTTCGGTGTCGCTTTTCTCTCTTGAGGGCATCGTTTTGGAACATGTGTTGCCTGGAGTGGTCTACCGGTGGAGTGGAGCTTCACCGACCATGACGAAGACGGCTGGTCTTGGCGGCGTGGTGCAGCGGAGACTCGACGATGGTCCTGTTTGGTGGACTTGCACAGGGTGGGGGCGTTGCCTGGTGTCATGGTGGCATCGGCGGCAGGACTGGCGAGAGTCTTTGCTCCGATCGGCATGCTGAAGTTGGGTTCGAGGAAGAGGATGGAGGCGATTGCCGGAGCGTGTGCACAAGGCGCTATCTCTGAGTTAGCCAAGGAGCCGGCGACGGTTGTGGCGGGGGAACAAGGCCCCGTTCACCCTGTCGTTTTGTGCTAGTTGTGGTGTTTCACCGTTGGTGGGTTCAGCTTGTATTCGTTCGTTGTAAGGCTTTTGCCAGCTATGTTGAATAAAATTAATAAAGCGGCCGTATGTATCATTTTGATGCAGAGGCTGGGGTGACCCTTTTCTAAAAAAAAAGATGTTATACTTTTTAGTGGTATAATTTTTGTGTTATACAACTCATATTATATTGATCAAATTAACAATCTAAGGATGCGAGCAGGCCCTACAAACTCGACCAGAGGGAGTAAGAGGCGACCACCACCTCCATGTCCCCTCTTCAAACCCCACTCTGCCACTTTCAATCTCATATATGTGCAAAATCCATGCATGTCGATCATATTTCACACCTATAAATATCCAGAGTCACATAGTACAAACTAGAAAATACATAGTTCACACAAAATTTATTCGAAGTGAATAATGCAAACATATAATACAATGATTTACAACGTGGATCGACATATGTTGCACTAGATCATTGAGTAGTAGCACGTGCACTTGTTGATTTCGAAGTTGCTGGTGCGTCTCAAGAAAGTTCACAACATAATATGGATCTTGCTCCAAGAGGTAGGAGGCGTACATATTCTCCGTACTTTTCAAAATCATATCGTGCAAGATTATATAACAAGTCCGACGTGAATAATGCAAACATATATATAATACAATGATTTACAACGTGGATCCACATACGTTGCACTAGATGATTGAGTAGTAGCACGTGCACTTGTTGATTTCGAAGTTGCTGGTGCGTCTCAAGAAAATTCACACATGATATGGATCTTGCTCCAAGAGGTAGGGGGCGTACATATTCTCCGTACTTTTCAAAATCATATTGTGAAAGATTATATAACAAGTCATCAACTAGCACAATGTCTCTCAAACCCATAGCATTGTGGGTCCATGAACGATACCCAACGAGTTTGGAGCATTCCAAATGCACTCTTCACATCTTTCATTCGTGCAATTTGATCGTTTATTCCGGTTCCATGATTTTTTATCAGCCCCATAGTGTTACTAATATGTTGGGTAAGTGGTTGGGGAGTATGCCTATAAAATAAAAACATATTTTGTTGCAGCTTTGCTGGAGTAATGTTTTGTTTGGCAAAAGGAAGATTTATCTCCATTGAAGGATATTCATGCACGCAATGGCTCCCTACCTGGAGAAATATTCAATGGCTAGGACATAACAGAGATATTTATGGCAACATGTAACCAAGTGGAGCAGGGTGCCAAGGAGGTGTTTATTTAGAAGAAATGCTCGAAATGAGCGTGACTTTGAATTAACAAACTCATCATCCGGCCAGGAGTTACAACTAGGAGGTGGAGGTGTTAATTCAGTATAGATGAAGGCGTAGTGTACGCAAAGGACCTTCATCATCTTAGGATGTTCTGTTTTGGCATTGGAGTTACTTACTGCTTAAGACTTTTTCAGTTCTAGTACGAAGAGGTCGAGTGTAAACTCTTTTGATTGTATCCGCTTGATGAGACTCGAGTTAATAAAAAAATTACCAAAAATACTTTCTCGCTGTGTAAGCCTTTAGGTTAAGTTAATTCGAAATGGAGGCCGGGAGAAGATTGAAACATATGTTCTGAATGTCAAAAATTCTGAACTTTTTTAAACGCCACACCTAGTGTGTAGATATAATTTTTCATGAAAAAGGCATTGTTTGCGACCTGTGGAAGAAAAGCAAAGTGAGTGCTTCTAAATCAGTTTACATCACATTATTTGTTTTAACACAACTTATGTTTTTCTTAAGGAAAATGTGAAAACATGATGAGACAACGTGTATAATACTCAAAAATAAGATTTTAATTTAAAATTTTAATATTTCTTTTACAAATTCGTCGTTAATCCGGTATCATATGGTCCGAGGAGTCAAAACGTCATCTTGGTGGGTTTGTTTGTTGAGAACTTCAATAGTACATGATTATAACGTGATCGCAAAAGCAAACGAGTTAAATTTTAGTGATTTCAATTCTCAAAAAAGAAAATGAACTGATCCCAAATTCGCAAAGAAAAATGAGCATGTTTAGCAGCCCACATGTACTTAGATATAGAACTGGATTTCTGATTGGAGATTTCTGACTACCAAGTTCTACTGATCCTTTTATTAAAAAATCATATTTACAAATTTTTAAAACATGAAAAAACATGTATTTTTGTTCATGATGTATCACATAAATGTGCAAAATCTCAATGAATATTTTATATTCTGAGCTATACAAGAAGTGGATCTGAGTATACATAATTTCAAATCTTTAAAATATATAAAATTTTGTCATTTTTTGTGTAGCCTGCAATATGCATACTTGTAGGATGCATAGTTGATTACATCCAAAAAAATCAGATTTTCTTCAAACTTGCAACATAATTTTTGATTTTTTTAAATAAAGGGACCACTTGAATTCGAGGAGCTAAAATGACTTTTCGAGAATTTTCCAGCTTTGGCAGTTTCACCCTGCCCAAAAAACAGTTGACACTAATTAAATCATTGTTTTCTTGCGCTGTGTTGCCTTCCGTTTTCCAGTGTTTGGTCCGGAGAATTTTAGTCACATGTGTGAAGCTCTAGGGCAGAAGCTTCAGTTTTCTGAAAGCTGCACATGCATAGCACAAGCAGTCATGGGGTGCTTGTTTTAGTAACATACAGCTTGGACAGTGGTATACTTACTCTAAACTGTACAAGCACAAAAACAAATGGAAGATTCACATGTGCTCCTATTTATTTTCTTAATCTTTTGTAAAGTTCACATGACAGTGCATGTTGGTCTGAAACTCTGAATCCGACATCCCTGAGCCGTTATGCAATCGTTTGTAGGAGAAGCACGATCTCGACGGAAAGTTTTGTAAACTGTTGGGTTGGTGTGACTACGTCCGTGAGCTGGCGCCGTCCAGTGATGAGGTGGAGATGTCTACGCGCGAAGTGTCGGTGAGGCCGCCATTTCGACTGGGCTGAGGCAGCTCATGTAGGTGGAGGACTGGAGCCTGGAGGTGCCTGTTCCAGCGGTGGTTAAGTGGCGCTTAGTCATGAACGGGGAGCAGCATGCGGTTCTTGAGATGTCGTGCCAACTGGATGGAACTTAACAGGTACAGTGTGAAATGCACGTTTGATACAAGATACGTATTCATCAGAGTTTCGCGGAAATTTCACTGTAAACAGGTCAATTTTCTCACGCAAATGAAAAGCATCGTCAGTTTTCTTTTTTTTCGAAAAAAGACCACCGATCTATTAATTATCCATAGCAGTACAAACGACCCAAAAAGTAATAAAAATTACAGATAGGTCATTCGACCACCTAGCGACGACTACGAACACTGGAGCGAGCCGAAGGCGCGCCGCTGTCCTCGCCCCTCCCTCATCGGAGTCAGGCAAAGCTTGTCGTAATAGAGCTTGTTGTAGTAGACAGACGGGAAGTCATCGTGCTAAGGTCCCGAGGGACCAGCACACCAGAGCAGTAACCATTGCGAATGATGACAACCGTAGATCGGAAAAGTCAGACCTGCAACCACACGGATGAACACAAAAATGGACTGGATCACAGGAGATCCACCGGACACAAACCTCCACGCGCCCTCCGTTGACGCTAGAAGCACCACCAGAGCGAGGATAGAGCGGGGAGAACCTTATTCTGACTTCAAGAAGTAGCCGTCCCCTCACAATCTCGAAGAACACACTGAAAACGCTAAACAAAGGACGGGAACCTTCCCGCCGACGAGAGGCCGTGATCCGCCACGCCTCCAAGGCCCTAAGGCCACCGGAGGCGGAGCGGACCGGCGGCGTCCGGCGAGAGGGCCTTTCTTGCCCTAGATGGGATTTACGATCGCACGATCGCCTCTCTCTCCTCCCTGCTCACGTATGTGAAAAGTTGTGGAACCCTAATAGTCGTCAGTTTTCTTTGACTATGCGTGAACGATAATGTTCTTGAAAAAAAATACTATCAGCATTCTATAAACTAGATTTTTCTCTTGTGTCAATTGGAAAGGAAAACTCTTACTTTTGGTCTAAGATTGGTCCTCATTAACTATGTGCTGAGTAATACGGTATTGTGTCCGATCTCTTTCTTCCCTTGCCTATGTGAGTCTTGCATAAATTGAATTTCTTCATGAAGATTTTTTGGCAAGGCGATAGTGAGAAAAGGAAATATGACTCATTAGGATGTAATTTTCCGAAATAAAGATCAGTGAGGGATGGATGTTCATGTCCTACAGGTTAAAAGCACAGCTCTCATAGGTAAATGGATATTTAATTTTCTTACCGAAGATGGGGTTTGGCAGACTATTCTAGAAAGAAAATACATAGGCTCAAATGTTTTATATCCCATGTTGCTCAATGATTTTTGTTCGCACAGAGCAGCTCAAATATCATTTCACGAAACTTTACACATATGTAGAACAGTTGGATATGTTTGTCATCACTTTTTTTTACAGAATTTTGAATTTTTTACTATTTTTTTATATTTCCTAATCTATCAGGAGCATATAACTTCGGGAGCCGTTTGAATATCCGTGCCCTTGACTCTTATTCTGATTCTTAACTACTCTCTCCGTTTTGAAATATCTAGGTGTATTTTAGTGTATTGATTCACTTAATTCGGTCCATACTTAGTCCATATTAAAGTGGTCAAAACATTTCATAATTTTGAATGGAGGAAGTACTCTCTATCATATATGGGTAGTTACACTATACGGCATTATTAAGAATCAACTGATGTACCGCAATTGTAGAGTCTCTTGTCTTTTTTTCTTTCCTTTGAGTTTAATAAAGAACTCTTTGTCGATTTTTTTGGTGTAGATTCCCTTACGGTTCTTATCTGTGATCACGATATTTGTACTTAGCTACTGCCTGAATTTGTAGTTCAGTGGTTATAAAACTGAAAACAGCTTATGTTTATTTAGCAACAGGAAGGGTGAAACAGAGTTGATCGATCAGCAATACCAAGTGTAGCCAAGAGATGCACAATTTGTTATATACTCCGAGTTCAATTTTCTGTAATTAAAGCTTGAGTTCACGTAATTATACTCCTTTAGCATAGCTGTGTGTGGAAATTAACTTTACATACAGAGTATAACCAGACCAGTAGTGTACTACGGCTGCTCTGCTCATTCGTGTGCCAAGCAGCGGACCGAAGCAGGGCACCACGCGTTCGTTGTTTCGCCATCCCCTTTGCCTCTGTGCGTTCGTGAGATTTGCTCAGATCCTGGAGGGGATGAGTGGCGTGGAATTCGAGAGGTACGCCGCCGCGGCCGCCACGCCGCTGCCGAGCTTCACCGGGTACCCGATGTCCTTGAGCACCATCTCCACTCCGCTCAGGCAGCCCAGCAGTTGCAGCTGCAGCAAAACAAAACAGAACACGCGTTAATTGGTCGTTTTGTTACAAATTACAGCTGCAATGTAGTAACAGCAGTTGATTATATTTGTGCATAGAGTACCTCGTTGAGGTTGCCGAGGTGTCCGATCCTGAAGACCCTTCCGGCGACCTTGTTGAGCCCGAGCCCGAGGCTGAGGTTGTACCGCTTCCATGCGTGCTTGACGATCTCGGCGCTGTCGATGTACGGCGGCACGACGACGGCGGTGACCGTGTCGCTGAAGTTCTCCTCCTTCTGGGTGCAGTTCTTGAGCCCCCACGCCTCCACAGCCAGCCTGGAGTATGTTTAAGATTCGATCATTCAGTTCATTCTTCAAGCTGTGTCACGGGCAGCAGAGCTGCAGCATAGACTCATAGAGCCTTAGAGACAAAAAGAACCTTGTTGCCGTGCCGAGGCGTGTGTGCCTCTTGATGACATTGTCGAGCCCCTCCTCGAAGATGAGGTCGAGGCCGGCGCGGAGGCCGTAGAGGAGCTGGATGGAGGGCGTGTATGGCCAGTATGTGCCCATCTTGTAGAACTTGAGGTAGTCCTTCCAGTCGAAGAAGACGCGCACCGACTTGGCCGTCTTGGCCGCCTCCAGCGCCTTGGGGCTGGCGCAGACGATGCCCAGCCCCGTGGGCAGCGACAGCGCCTTCTGCGACCCCGTGAGCGCCACGTCCACGCCCCACTCGTCCATGCGGAAGTCCAGCGCGCAGATGGACGACACCCCGTCCACCAGCAGCAGCGCCGGGTGCCGGTACGCGTCGAGCAGCTTGCGGACGGCGTGGAGGTCGTTGGTCACGCCGGTGGCGGTCTCGTTGTGGACGATGCAGATGGCCTTGATGGTGTGCCCGGAGTCGCTCCGGAGCTTGGACTCGAGCACGGCGAGGTCGGCGCCGTGGCCCCAGTCGGACTCCACCACGTCCACGTTAAAGCCCAGGCGCTGCTGCTGGTCGATCCACAGCAGGCTGAACTGGCCCAGCGAGAAGGACACGATCCGGTCGCCGGGGGAGAGCGTGTTGGTGAGCGCGCTCTCCCAGGCGCCGGTGCCGGTGGTGGGGAACATGAACGGGGTGCCCGTCGTGGTCTTGAAGATCTTCTTCACGTCCTCCAGGAGGGTCTTGGTCAGGGCCGGGATGGCCGGCGAGCGGTAGTCCTCGTTGTTCCGGCTCATGGCGCGGATCACCGGGTCCGGGATGTTCACCGGCCCCGGGACGAACAGGTGGGTCCGCCCTGGCCCATATACGTAGTCCGCCATCTTGCTGCGATAAGGACAGAAACACAAAGCACACGGGCTCTCTGGTTATGAACTCAAAAGAAAATCATAGGCTTTCTCAAAAAAAAAAAAACTGAAGGAATGGATATCTGTAGGTTAACTATGACAATAAGCCTAGTTTTATGTCAAGTAAGGGCCCATTCATTATCAGTCCAACGGAGACTAGACTTTCGAGAACTTGCCTGTGGCAAGATGGTTAGGTGGGTGGTTGTACCCCAGCCCACCAGAGTTCAAACCCCAGGTTTGACGCTGGTGTTTCTCATTTAAGGCGGAATATTCTTCAGTGGGAGGCGACGTTCCCGTCGACAGCGAGGCGCCCGTGGTGACTTCGTCAATCTCAAGACTCGACCCGCCGACTCAGTCTCTCGGAGGTGCTCATAGGGGTAGGGTGTGCGTGCGTGCGTTCATAGGGGTGAGTGTGTGCGCGTGTATATGAGCGCTTGCGTTGTACTGTGTTTCGCAAAAAAAAAAAAAAAAAAAAAAAAAGACTAGACTTTCTAAAAGTTTGTTTTTTTCTCTTCAAAAAACCTTATTTATTTTCTTATCTAAAAATCCACCCCATATATCTCGAAATAGGCCATAGCCCCACTATATTAATACAGCAACCACCCGATACAACCAACAGTCTCAAAATACTGGGACAGCAGCAAACATACATCCAAAGGAAAGAAAGAAAAAAACAAAATGAAGACATAATAGCAGAATATCTACTGAAAGGGTTATTCTAAGCATCTTGCATAAACATAGCAGAATACAGATTACAAGTACCTTAAGAATCTATATAAGCATAATAACACTATTCGTGGTCTCTCTCTCTCAGAGTAAGAAGACATGAACTACTTGGCTACTCATGCAGAATTGCTAATGAACCAACTACCCGAGGAAACTCTTAATTATTCTGATCGATCCTAGACGAAACAAGAGATTAAGCTGCACGCAAGCCCATGACATGGAACGCACTACCCGCATACTTATCTGGACTACAGTACAATATTCAGAAACAAGATAATCAAGCCATACGCTACTCCTCTCTTCGTTAATGACAGAAACTGAATAACAGAACCATCTACTCCCTAACAACATCCATCTTGCATATGCACTGACAAATCACTAGAGCTTTGATAGCCATGATCAGCAAACAGGAAGTAGACAAGCTTACACGAGATGAAACTGTTGTAGAAATGGAGATGTGCTTACCTGTTCTCTGTCGAAGAGCAGAGGAGCTGGGGAACGAAAACGTAGGAAGGGGAGGAGGATAGGATGGATGAAGACTATATAGGAGCCATGGTGGCCAAACGGCCGGCCCTTTGCGGGCCCCACAGGCGTCCCACGTGGCAGATAAGGCGACCTGCCATGAGGCCCTCAGAGCTCGCCCATGGAGTGGCACTCCTCCCTCCGCGGTGAAGCTGATGTGATCTCTAATCTGGCCTTAACGACGACGACATCTATGGCTTGTGAGATGACTCATCATACTCGGCTAGTGTTCATACAAAATAAAAATAGTAGTTTCTTTGAACGAGGGAAAAGAGGACTTCAAGGGCAATCGTGCTTTAGCAAACTCGTCTGCCTCTCTGTGTATTGTAAAGCAAAAAAAAACTTTTATAGAATATACAACAGCTTATTCAGGATAGATGAACATCTTATTCGGGATATATGAATTTCTTTATGTACATATAGGATGTGAACTGGTTGATGCTATGTTGCTGCACTTTTAAGTGCTACTGCATAGAAATATCTTTCTTTGTTACAGTGAACATTTTTTTGTTCAGCACATGGATCTCTGGGGAAAAAATGACAGGTTAACTCAACTCCAACCGGAGCCAATCTGCAAGGCATGGGTGCAGATGTGTCCACGTCGGCCTCTGCGCAGGATGTTATCGCTTCATCTCTACTTGCGGTGTCCGTGGAAACCCAACACACATTTTGTTTGTGAGAGTTTTCATCTTTAAAGACTAGAGACAAAAGGATTTCAAATCTACACAGCAGAAGCACGGAAAATAAAAATGTAGGGGGAGGTCGTAGCTTGGGCAGGTGAAATGAGCTGTATTGTAGACTAGATTTGATTGGACAGAAATGATCTGGTAGTCAGGGGTGTGGGTGCGCACCCCTCCTTTGTCTTACACCTGTCCGATTTGGTCAAACCAGTCGCCTCTGCTAATTATCTGTCGAGCTGACACATGCTCTCTCTTGCTTTCCCCATCTCTCTGACTCTCGCATCTTAGCTCGTTCGTTCATCGATTCAAGCACGAGAAAACTCCTCACCCACTCACTCCTCCGAACCGTACCACCAACGCCACCGTGAGCTGCGAGCCGTCGCGGTCCTCGTCGTGGCAGAGCTTGAGGAGGTTGCGCGCCGCCGCGAGATTGGCCGGTTGCTGCTGCCAGTGCTGTCTCCGCCCTGGGCTCCTCGAGCTGCATGCACCATGGCCGTGGCTCCCTCCATGCTGGCCTGGATCGTGAAGAGCACCACATCCACTCAGATTTTTTTTCTTGAGCTTCGCCTAGTTGGTACGAAGGAAGAGATAAGGGAAACTGCAGAAAGCTGCAAAAGAGGAGAAGATAAAAAATGGCGTGATGGGCTACTACCTTTTCTCGTTGGTTCCCATGTGATATTATTGTTTTACTCCTGTACGAGTGCATGCAGCCAGCTTTCTCAGGTATTTAAGCATTGGACGCTCAGACGATTAGCGTGTCGTGCCATTAGCATCCTCCGCTTGGTCAAAGCTGGATGCAGCTTTTCACGCATCTTGAGCCAGATCAAACGGTAGTAACTTTGATTGGAACTTAATTTGGAAGTATTCCACACGGTGTCTGCCTGCTTAATTGTTAATATGTCTGCTCTGCTACAGGCGAGATAAAAGTACTCGATTGAACAAGATTAGACTTCTATACATACATGTGACTAGGTGAAAGATGGTATGGTTAATATTGCCAAAGAAAATATTGTCGTGCAAAGTGAGTCATAATTCACTGGAAATGCTTATGGTGGGTGTCCTGGTTTGATATTTGGATGGAGCACCGGGGTGTCACATGGGTGCACCTTTATTCCCACAATACCAGATGTATGGGATAAATCTTAGATTTATCGTACATGATGAATCTGAGCAACACCAGTTCTAAATCTGTATCAACACGACATGAGGGGCGTGTTTGGTAGCCCACATCCTCTCGATCAAACCTACTGAATGCAAAATCCCAGCGTTTGGTTGCCCGTAAGAGCTTCCGGACGAGTTAGACTAGCGTGAAACGTGAAGCAGCTCCGAGCCAAGACGCTACGTGCTCCGAAACCTCCCACCGGTTGCACGCGTGGAGAAAAGCGGAAGACGCCTCTGTACCTCCCTCCACAATCTCTCACGCTACTATCACCATCTAACTCTACCACTCTTTCTCTCTCAGCGTTCCAGAAGAGAGACATGACTACTTCACCTCCTGTCACCGCCGCCGGATGCTGCCCATAAACTTGCTCCCCGGCTGGCCGCATCGAGCGTCCACACCATTGCAAAGTACGAGGCTTCCAATCTTTGGAGCGCGGCACCGTCAATTGACCCGGTTGTGGTGCGGGCTAAGAATCGGCCTTCGTCGATTACACATCACACTCGCGAGGCGACGACGACAGCAACAACGGTAGCCATGGTGGCCGCCGGGATGTGATACCGCCGCCCCGATTTGAGCCCCATATGTGGCTATACTTATCGGAGGGTGGCGGAGATTACGACGGGTGTCGCCGGTAATAGCATGATGATGGGTCATGCGCCGAGATTGATCATTCTCGTACCGCGAATCTCCCAGGCACCCGGGCCCTGATTTACTGCTTCTCAAGGGGCCACCATGGTGGCTCCGCCAGCCCCCGTGAGATTTTCAACACCGGATCCTCTTTTGGCCGCACCGTCAACTTCTTCTCCTCCATCGACCGCATCCACTACTCATGATCTACTCATGATCGGCTAGAACATCTACAACGTGTCACGTGGTAAGAGTTCAAACCCACTTTTACCGATTTCGTCGGTTAGATTTTTTTGTGAACACTTAGATTCGTTCAATCGTAGCCTAGGGACGAGGTTAGTGCTCTGGCTCAGTGGTAGATTCATAGATCTGAATGCATCTCCGCTACATTCAATGATATGTCAATGTACACATGCATCATGCATGTCGATGCACACATTGTGTTCAATGCCATGGCGCGGTGATCATTTGCACTGCATTGGCATGCATGTCAATGCACGCATTGTGGTCATTCCTATGACGCAGTGATCACTTGCACTGCATTGACAATTTTGCATGTCAATACACAATTTTTTGTCGCTGCCATCGTGTGGTGATTACTTGCACTGCATTGACAGTTTGACATGCATGTCAATGCGCACATTTTGGTGCATTGGCATCCTCTGATTAGTTGTGTGAATGTCAATTACAGGACTAAACACGCTCTTCGGAAGCACTTTCCATCGTTCTAAGGGTTTAGTAGACTACATCTACCACAACAACATCGTCAAGATGGATGTTTTTAATGGGCTGTTGACGGGTGTGGATGAGCTGGGGGGAAAAGACAACAAAAGGAGATAGGGAGTCCTCCACGCCTCGATTGCATCCGGTAGCCATAATTTCTACCGAACCAACTCTTTTCTGCTGTGGATATTGTATGATACGTAAATCTACCTATACAATTTGTATGCTTTAAAGTTAAATCTTGCCATTTGAACTATTGCACGACACTAGATGTGAGGATTAATTTGGTCACCGCAACTGTTGGAGAGTTTAGCTTATGCATGTGTGCGTCAGTTGATGAAGAAAACCGTTATCATCCTCTGTCCTAAAAAAAAGTGACAAACGGGACTGACTGCTAAGTTACTGTAACACGCCACAACTACAACATTATAGCTAGACAATAATAGCACAGATATGAACACCTATAAGTTGGCAGCAAATTTGACAACACGTGGCTGCGAAGGAAACATTTCCTTGTGAACTTGCCGAATTGTGGTAGATTTTTTTTTAACGTAGTGGTGAATTTAAAAACAAAAACATTGAGGTCGACTGGTTTTTCACTGTTAACGGTGGCTCATCCGGTGTTTCCACTGACCTATTGGGCTCGCAGCCCAGCCCAGCCCAGTCCATCTAAGTAAAAACTTCTTTGTTGGTCCGAGAGCAGTGCGGGCGTAGCCCAGCCCATGTTCCTGGAACAGAATATGGAAAGGCATAGAGAGAGAGATCCGGAATCCTCCAGGCCTCGCAGTCGCACGAACCTGGCGGATGGGATCGACACGGCACGACGATGAGCGTTTCGGAACAAACACGGGAAAAGCGAACCTTGTTTCGCAGGATCCCGTTTTTTTTTTAACATAAAGATTTTATTCATTTAGGTGCATTTTACAGAAAGGAACGTGAATGGAAACACGCTGATCTAGCAGAGAATATCTCTACTTGTACATTCTTTTGAACCTGAGCATAAGCATCTAAAAGCTACAGGTCTAGACTGGATTTTAAGAGCAAGTCTAGCTAAATGATGAGCCTTGATATTTTCATTCCTGTTGATGTGCCCGATGCTGCTTTGACGGAAGGATGGGCTTGCTTGAATTTGAGCAAGCAAGGGCCTATTCTCCCAATGACCTGGAGCCGAGAAAATGTTTGTCGCTGATGCTGAAGAGACAAGCACTGAATAATCAGTGTAGAAATAGGGGTCCTGGATATGAAGAACATCTGTCAACATTGTTGCAAGCAGGAGCCCATAAGTCTCGGCCTGAAGGGGTGAAGAGGCTGGTGGAGACATCGCCGAGACGTGCAGCTGCTGGAAGTGGTTGTTGCTATGGGCCTGAATAACAACACCGATACCTGCAGGTTTTGTAGATAAATTCTGTTGCATCTCCCAAGCTGCATCACAAAAAACTATATTCCCTGAAAAGCGAGAGTTCTGCAAAATTGATTGTGGCAAATGAGCCTCAGGTGGGGCTTGGTTGTTCTCCTTAACGTAAGCTGCACCTTCAAGCTTAGTGGCCTGGATGATTGCATTTGAAGCAGTATACACATGTGAAGGCCTGCAAAGTTTCCTACAGAAGAGAATATCGTTTCGAGCTTTCCAAAGACACCACAAAAAAGTATATAAAGTAGTGAGAGTAATATGTGGATGGCCCGAATTAAGTAGAGCTTCAATCATGTCATTGATGGAGCGATGATGTGCAGCTAGAAATTCAATTTTAAATATACCTTGGAGAACAACCAAGCCCTCCCGTTTGGCAACCATGAAATGCCCATCAATGCCCACATGCGCCCCGGAGTCCGCAGTTTGACCACGAAACTCATTTCGCCCAACCAAACGCGAATCTGTTGGCTGAAAAATTTGCTATGGCTACAGCAGCACTAGATAGTTTTGGGTCTCAGCCATGCCTCAATCTCAATGATTGCATGAACGTCTCGTCTCGGACTCTCCGATGTTTGTAGAATCACTCGCCTCGGAACATGGGAGAAGAGGAGGGGAAAGTGTAGCCAGAAAAGGGAAAGGGAGGGAGGGGCCGGGCAGCAGGCGAGACCGTAGACCGAGACTCGGCCTGGCATGGAAGCGTGCGAGTAACAGGTTTTCCAGCAAAGTTTTACGTACGTTTTACCGTAGAACGGAACTAGCAAAACAAACGTCGGCGTCATAAGGGTTCAGTGGCCAATAAATTACTAGTGCACACACAAAACATACAGTACTAGCTGGGGCTTGATGCACGTCGCCGAATCTGATCAAATCCAATCCTCAACATAGGGGCAGAGTTTTGGTTCCGAGGGCAATCAACAAACCGAACAAACCCCATGGGCGTTTACAATGGGGGGCGCTTACATGAGCGCTAGGAAGAAAATCCCAGCAGTTATGCTACCATGGGCTACTTATGCTGGCGCCCAGCGCTTGCATGAGGGCTCAGGCGCTTGATTTGGAGGCGCGCGCTTGAGGCGATCTTTTTTTTTTTTGCGAGAGTACAAACGGTGATTACAGCAAGTAGGCAAACAGGACCTCCACGAAGAAAGAAATTACATCCAAGTCCTCTTGCGTCGAAGTCGTCGGCGAAGTAGACGTGCCGATGACGCGCCGCCGCCAAATCCTCCCAAACCTTGGATCGGAGGATCTCCCCAGCGGACGGGAAGTCGTCGAACCTCGAACCCCGCGGACGCAGAGCCTCCACCCAGCTTCATCGGCCGCTCCGCTTGCTTCATCACCACCTGCACAGAGAAGGTCAACCGGATCCGCCGCCACCGGATCCGGAGGGGAACAAGCCGCACACGGCGAGCCCAGGGGCCCGCGAGCACGACGACGCCGCCTGCTTGATGCCGAGGCTCCAGGGAGCGTCGACACCGGAGAGGAAGCAGACAACAGCAAAACTCCAACCGCCGGCGCCACCGCCTCCAAAACGCCGCCGGGGAGCACCCAAACCAAACCTACACTATATACACAACAAGATCCGGGGTTCCCCACCCTCCCGCCGCCGGAGCGGCCGGCGGAGGGAGGGGGAACCAGCAGATCGCCGCCGGCGAGGTGGTTTGACTCGGTGGATCCAACAAATCGCCCTCAGGCACTGTAGCGGGAGAGGGGACGAGTCCAAGGTCTCGTTCGGCACTTTTCGTACTAGGCGCTTGAGGCGATCTGCTCTTACGGAATTGATGATTCGCTTAACGTGGCACATAGCTAGACTGTCAGATACAGAATCCAAAGCGTCCCTAAACTAAGGCTGCATTGAGAGCTTGTAGACGCTTTAGCGAGTTGACATGGATTTTTTTTTTGCTCTTCAAGCGCCTGACTAAGGATGTGTTCGGTTCTAGAACGAGAGGGGATGGAACGGAATGGTTCCGTTCCGAGGTCATGGAACGGTTCCGACCCCGTGTCCGGTTAGGAAAAATTCGAGGAACGGAATGGTTCCGTTTTCTGTTCGGTTGGGAGGGATGGAACCGTTCCGCATTGCTAAACTTTTAGTAATAATAATTATTTTTTTCCTAATCTGAGTGAACAAGCAACTAATTAATCAAGATTAGGAATAATTAATCAAGATTAGGAATAATTAATCAAGTTTAGCGATAATTAATTCAGTTTAGCAATTTCGTTAGCGAGCCGTTCCGCGCGATCCGGCCGATTTGGCCGGATGACTTCGTTCCGCATATTTGAGGAATATGCCGTTCCTAGGAACTACTCGGTTCCGTTCCTCGGACCAAACCGAACACACGAACTAGCGCTAGGCGCGGAACGGACCGGTTCCGTTCCACCAAATTCTGGAACCGAACACATCCTAAGCGTACATGCCCTCAGACAACAAAGCCTGGCAAAGGAGCGAAAAAGGACGGGGAATTTCCAACGGAGCATGCATGGCATGGACCAGCGCGCCCCCATCATCTGTCTCCCACTCCCCTCCCCTCCATCAACAACTTCTTTTCATCGTTGACGCCCGGGTGGGCAATGCAAACCATGTGCAACAGTGGTAGATTTTACAATCTGCCCGTGGCGTCACGTTTCGCAAGCTACCACATAGTAATAACATTGCTACTGCACAGGAAGGAGATGCTACAAAAGATGAGCAAACTCTCACGATCGAGCGGCGCGTTCTTGCGATCATCACACTACATTGGATGCAGTCGCGGGCGGGTGTGCGCAATTGATGGATGGTGCCAGGCAGTAGAAACGGGTAACCGCGGCAGAGCGAGCAGGTCAAAAGCGACGCCGCCCTGCGCACCCGCCGAGTGCAAGTGAGCCGAGCACGGCGCACCGGTGAGTGTGGGTGTATTGTAGGACGGCAAAGGGTGGACCGGGTGCAGGGGAGGTTGCTTCCCCTGTTCGAGTCCTTCTACTAGTACAGTAATTGAGTTCGAGTCCTCTGTTCTTTCTACTAGTACAGTTCACGTAAATTCATCTACCATGGAATGGATCAAATCAATTACTACATCCGTTCTGAAAATATGAAAGTTTCAGCCTTTTCAGATTTAGATGTATCTACACGCGTTCTACCGTGCAGATTCACTCACTTGAGCCCGCACGGAGTCCATATTGAAATATATTATAATTTGAAATGGTGGGTGTGTCTAATAAAGCGGAGTAAAAAACCCATGTGTACTCGTGTTAAATGACCTAGTATATTGCCCGAACAAAAAATGACGTAGTATAAGCACTTAACTATCCACCAAGGACACTATCTTTATCTCCCAAAGGCTTAAAGGGGTGCCGGAGAGAAAAATCGGCCACAACGGAGGCCTCCAAAACTTGTGCCGGACACTCCGGCACCCCATGTAGGGTCCAAATTTGGAGGCCCTCTTGGGGTGCCAGACACCATCCAGACAAACCCTTGCGACGAACTAGTCCACATGTTACCCACTCTAACGCGCGGTGAGGCGGGCGAACGATCCACTAGGAGGATTTTTTGTGCGTATACACGCTTATGTGATAATGTTTCATATTTATATGCCTACAGAAGACCCCGTAAGTGGACACAAAAAATCGGCTACACCGGGGGTCTCCAAAACATGTGTTAGACACGAAAAGTGTCCAACACCCGATGCAACCTCCAAGTTTGGAGGCCCTCTTGGGGGTGTCACACACCATCCGGACACATCCCCGCGACGGGCTGGTCCACATATTACCCACTCTAACGCGCGGTGAGGCGGGCGAACCTAGCCACTAGGAGAATTTTTCTATGCGTACACACGCCTCTGTGATAATGTTTCATATTTATATGGCTACAGAAGATCCCATAAGTTGACCGAGTGGCCTGCCCATTCTCAAGCAATCCATTCACATATCTTTTTTTTTTTTGAAAGCCGGCGATGAAGACGAAGACCGCCGACCTCCTTCTAGCCACGCCCCGAGGGCACCTCCTTCCTTGAAGATCGTCGCAGGGCCCGTCCGCCGCGCAGCGGCGGAGCTTATGCCGGTGAACGAACATGGCGAGCACCCTCCCGCTCCAGCAACTCCGCCTTGCCGCAGTCGTCTTCGTCCCCAGCGCCGGCAGAAGCCGCGAAGCTCGCCCAGCCCTGAGTTCCAGCCTCCGGATCCTCCAACGAAGCTCCACAGCGTGGAGATCGACTTCCCCGCCGGCCGGCAAGGAGGTGGAAGAACCGGAGAAAGCCGAGAGATCCGAAGATCCCGGCCGCCAAAAGTCGCACGCGCCACGCCGGAGCTCCGAGGAGCGCCGCCGCAGAAGGGGAAGCGCGCCGACCCCCACCTAGCCACCGACACCATCGCCACCTCCACGACGCCGCCGGCGGGGTTCCTACCACAACCTACACTATATACAGGCCGGGATCCGGGGATCCCCCACCCTCCCGCCGCCGGAGCGGCCGACGAAGGGGAGGAATCCCACGAATCGCCGGCGAGCGAGGTGGTCGGGGAAGGAGTTCGCAAAAATCGCCTCTCCGATCTACTGTAGATGGAGAGAGAGCGTTCGGCCGAGCTCTCCGTCCATTCACATATCTTTTTTATGGCTATGGGAATTGGTGTGGCGTCGGTTTGTTATGTTATGTGGCCACTGAAGATTCAAGGAGTGGATCAGAGTGGATGACGGGCTCTTTGCTCGCCCATGTGCCTTATTTTGTTCATGTTATTAAATAAAAAAATTGTATGGCCACGGAAGATAAATGAGTTTGGCACTTGTCAAGTCAATTTGGGGACCCCACTGGGGCAACACCCCCATCCTGCCGGACAAGTGTCTGGCACCCAAAGCGGACACAATTTAGAAGATGCCGGTGGAGATGCTCTTAGAGATGGTAGTGAAGAAAAAAAATACAAAAGTGGATCCATTGACTTGGCAGAGGAAAATCCCGGAAGCTACGGTACCTAAACCTTTTTTATTAACAATTGTTGTATTGAGCAAATGAATGGTGAATGTGAGAATCCTCGAGCCTCTCTGGACTACTTTTGAACGATGGGAGTCAAAAAATGGTCTCCATGTGTCGTCCACATGTTAACGGAGCTACGACGTGTAAAGCCAACTGCTCCTCCGAGCGCTCGCTCCCGCCCCCATCCGGAGCGATTCACTCGTCATTGTCGCACTTCGGAAACCCCGCAAGGTTGTCGTTGCGTTGCCCTTCCTTACCGAGCTCTTCTACTACAAATCATACAATGTATTGCGATGCTTTTCTTTTCATTTTATGTACACCGTTGAGCAATAATTCATTTCATGTACCTCGTATTTTATTCTGCATGCACTATTAATCTTCACATGTTTCTTCATGTAAGAGGACATTACATTACCACCCCCATATGAGGTGGTAGCGTTGTAAGGGCATGACTCCTTGGATATGACTCTATCTACTCAGCGTGATTCATATTAATTGTTGATAAGCCAGATGCATCTAGCACTAAAATATGTGAAGATACATCTTATTCAGCGTTCATATATACACAAGTATGTAAAATTCATACTCCGGTTTTTTTTCTCCGTCATGTACGCTCGCACAATCTTTGTAATAAAAAAAGTAGACCTTAGATGGAGAAAAGAAAAATGTCTAAAAACATAAACAAAAAGTATACAAGTTGTAATACTGTACCAAATGAGGGACCAAAAAGCAAAAGAGCCCTGACTTATCCATCCCCATCCGAGACGCCAACCAAGGAGAAAACCAACAAACCAGAGAAGAGGAACAGGACTACAGGAGCGGTGCCTTCGCTGAGCCCCACCGAACCACCGCGACCCAACCCCTACCCCGCTCCCAAAACAAAACCGCGCTCCCCCGAACCCGAGAGCGGAGTCGATTCCCCATTTCAAAGGAGGGACCGCGCCGCGCCGCCGCCGCCGCCCCGATGGTGTCCGACCAGGAGCTCGCCCGCTACGTGGAGTCCCTGGTCCGCCAGGCCGCCGCGCTCCCGGCGCGCCGCGGCCGGGATTCGCCGAGGCCATCGTGCGCCAGCTCCAGGCGCACCTCGGCGTCGACCTCGCCCCCAGGGCGCCGCTCATCCGCGACATCCTCGTCGCGCTCCTCTCCCCGGCCGCCCCGCGTAAGACCATTTTGCCCCCGCTCCTTCTCCCCACGCCCAGCAGCCCCACTTCGCCACCACCACCACCACCACGGCCTCCGCCTCCTCCCCCGCCCACACCGGCGTGCCACACTTCTTCTCGCAGCAGCAGCCTACGCCGCAGCAGCTGCAGTCCTACTACGCCGCCTCGCAGCAGTACCAGCAGCAGTACCAGCAGCAGCAGCACCGCGCCAGCCCGCCCGCCGCCTCGCCCTACGACGCCCAGGGTCGTTCGGCTACGCTCAGCCCGGTGGGGCGCAGCTGCAGAGGCTCGTCCAGATGCAGCAGTACCAGCAACAGCAGCAGCAGAAGCAGCAGCAGATGGCCGCGGCTGCTTCTGCTGCGGCGGCGGCCAATGCGGCCACGGCGGGACAGAGCCCGCGCGCGCCGGTGGCCGAGAGTCCGCGTGGGCCGCGTCCGCAAGGCCGAAGAAGGAAAGGTGATGCTTCGCAACTTCGCTTCCTGATCGTTTTTTTTTTTACCTTCGCGCTAGGGTTTGGATCAGATGTTGTTGTGTGTGTACGCCTGCTTTCGATTACTTCTACGCGAAGCTATACTCCAATTCCTTTAGGCTACATACATGTTCTGTTAGGTCTTGTCTCTGATTTGTTTGGTGGGTTGAGGTTGGTTAACTGTTAAGGCCTACATTTTGGTGGTCACATAATATCCTTGTGCCTGCTGTTAGGTGGGCGGAGATATTTTATCACGGTTACTGTGAGTAATTAGTGGGGTGGTGTAAACTGCAAGCAAATGGTTTCAGAGCGGTTCAGTAGGTTCATGGCAACTTGTACCATTTTTAATGTTCATGGACTCTTGGGAGATTACTTCTTGTGTACTTCAGAAATCTTTGAATACTGCCGTAGTTATGTCAACCTGACCTGCAGAATTGAAAGCCTCTGAACCCTGTACTAATGGATATGGACATCCCCATCAACATTGTTGCTTATTAGCATCCTCCTTATACAAGTGACAACCTTAACTATAATGTTTATTGCGCTTAACAAATGGATTTGAAGTGCACTCCATTTTTTTTTGTCAGGAACTTTGAAGAAACTCTTGAGCGTAATATGTTTGTTTACTTGACTTTGTTAAACTAATTACAATTGTATATGAGATGAAAATATAGCAGGGGTTTCCGCATGTTCACTGATAACGTCCCATCCAGCTTGTACGTCCTATTTTTTTAAACTAAATGAAGAGGACGCTCCTTTGGGTTGCTCCAAAAAGTAGCATACGCCTGTCTGTATGTGTGTATGTAAGAATATTCCTGAAATGAAATCTGGAGGGGTACTTCTCCCATGATTACATCAGATAGAGATGTGTCCCTTTTCTTGTTCTCAAAATGTCAGCTATCGTTTACTGTTGTCCTGTCTGCCTATCTAATTTATTGTTTCTGGCCATCTTCGCGAATCAGTGCTAGTACTGGAGTAAAACGAAGAGGTGGTTCAGGGGGATTAAACAAAGTGTGTGGTGTTTCGCCTGAGTTGCAAGCTATTGTTGGGGAACCAACAATGGCTAGGACTGAGGTTCGTTATACTGGCCCACCTTTCTACTGTCTTCCCTTGTCTTAATGCATCACAAAGTAACCTTGAGATTGTGAATTTAATCACTTGCAGATAGTCAGGCAGCTTTGGGCATACATTCGCAGAAATGACTTGCAGGACCCAAACAATAAGAGAAAGATCATATGCAATGATGAGCTACGATTGGTTTTTGAGACTGATTGCACTGACATGTTCAAGATGAACAAGCTTTTGGCGAAGCATATAAGACCACTCGAGCCAACAAGTAGTCCTTGCTCACACACAGCTGCTATGTTTTTAAAGTAATCAAGATTTAGATTAATAATATGTGCTAACAATTCTTGCAGAAGATTCAAATCGAGATCTGAAGAAGCTGAAGCCTGTGGAGGAACCGATTCCTCCTGCAGAATCCATTCCTGCTGAAGCTGATGCTTCAAACCAACTTCCAGTTATGGTGTCTGATGCTCTTGCTAGCTTTTTTGGAACTGGGGAAAGAGAGATGCCCCATTCCGAGGCTGTCAAGCGTGTTTGGGACCACATTAAAAGCAATAACCTAGAGGTTAGTGGATGATTAATATCAAAACTTGTTGTGTTATTTGTTCTTGTGTGAAATGCCCTGCGTGATATTGAACTTGTAGTGGCATTGCAAAATAATTGTGTCCTACCATGGAGAACTACAGTAAGTGGAAGCAAATATTCGCCCCAGTTTAGTTAGTACCTGCTTATCTTTGGGAGGTAGAAGCATATCTTGTTTAGAATGTTAGACTTAGAATTACTATCTCATAAGAAAGCATATTTAAGTGCACAAACTTTAGGATGTTAGCTTAGAATTACTATCTCACTAGCAAGCATATTTTAGGGCACATAAGAATTGTACCCATTTCTCTGGATACTGAGATGCTTGGGATTTTTTTTGTCTAAATCGTGACAGATTTTGTTGACTGGACACTATGGTGGGTATTTTTATTTGGCAGATCACTCACTTTCTGTTTCTCTTTTTGATTTTAGATATGGTTGGCAACATGGTTGTTGGTGGTTGTTCAACTAGAGGCATATGGTGGTTGTTTTTAGATATAAGTTGTTGAGTGTATATTTCCATGTGCTTTTCATTTTTTAACTTGACGAGCTGGTACATTAAACCAATGTGCTTTTCAGTGGTACGGTCATACCCTTTATCTTGAGCCGTGCTAAGCCAGTATTGCAGATTGCTTTATACACAAGTTGGTCAGTTGTCTATTCTGTTTGACCTATGACAAGAGTGAAGCATAAGCAAAGCGTGTGGTTGATTAGCTAGATGCATATAGTGGTTGTTTTGGATATAAGCTGTCCTAGTGCATTCTCATATTTTTCATATTCAAACTTAAAGAACTAATACATGGGTCAAAAGGGCTTCATAATACCACTATGGCCTTACATAAATCCTTGGCAGCCGTATGTGAGTACTTATATGCAAGTTGGCTTATTGTCTGTTCTCTTTTGACTTGACATGACAAGAGTGAAGCATAAGCAAAGCATTCCCACAAAAGTCCCCTTTTCATTCTCTTTAGTGTTTTCATACATAACTGAACAGTACCTGTTTTGTCATCTAAGGCACTGCGAATGATAAATCAACATATATGTAGTGTGTTAATGAAATTACTCGCAGCTCTCAGCTTGCGACTTTGTTTATGCTGTTAAATAATTCATGCCACCAATCCTGCCCACTATGTAATTTTCCTTGGTTCTTTTTGTTGATAATATATTTTTTCCATGTGTAAATATTTAGTTCTGCATGTCTAGATTTAGGTAATACTAGTTAATGCTAGGCGTTCTAAGTAGGCATAATTTGTATTTGGCTGGTCGGAAAGAGAGTTTTTTTTTGCGTTTTCTAACTAAAACAGGAGTACACTGTAGCTTGCATCTGCTTTCATTTGTGAGTTCCATCCTTACTGAAACCCCTTTCTAGGATGTATTCTTATATGCAGACAAATGGTGATCCTATGTAAATCTAGGCTTCTCTAAAGTACCTCATTTTCATTTTGCTTGTGTTGCAGGATCCATCAAATCCCACAATGATACTGTGCGACTCAAAACTTAAAGATCTCTTTGGATGTGAAAGTGTAACTGCTGTTGGTGTTTCAGAGTTGCTGTCAGACCACCTTTTCAAGCAACCCAACAAGATCTAACTGGTTAGTTATTGACTTCCTCTTAAGAACATCGTCATGTTTATCCATCTTGCACTGCCTATTGCAAGTCCCTAGTTTTCCCGGTGTTGCATTGTAGGTCTATAAAACGTGCGAAACCGGCACAGGGATTTTTTTTGGTTGTTATAATGATACTCAGTTCTGCTAACTACTCGTTCTGTTTCGTTTAGCACAGGCTGTTAGTTTTCCATATCTAATATGAGTATCTAACTTTGCCTGCAGATGAAACGCTGCTGGACTCTAGTCGGTCTAACATTCTGGTAGTAGGAACTGATGAAACAACACAAATTCGCCGAAGATATTAATGGCATCTTTTGGATCCAACATACTGATGTACTTACGAGAAGGGCTGTAGGCTAATCGCTTGACAGTAGCAATCAAAAGGAATGGTAGTTCTGCATATTGTCTAGTATGGTCACCCTGGAAGGGGGTCACATCTGGTAGGTTGTCTTGAATTTGTAGCTGTTAAATAGGAAGCAGCACTAAAGCGACAGCTAGAGAAAGTGAAAGCTGATTAACTTTGATGTAAATTCAGCAACCGTAGATGCGTTTTATGGTAAGAAGTAGCTTTCTCCCTTTTTTCCCAGAAAACCTACATTGCCTGTAAGAACACCTGTACAACATTGTGATGTTGTTGGTGATGCCTAATCATATATGTTAGATCGTTATCAAAATGCTAATGGCCTGCTACAGTTCGTTCTTAATTTTGGCTCATGTTCATCTTGTTCGTGATGTTTAGTTTTTCTCTTCATTTTTTCCACTACTACTAGTTTGCTCAGGATTACATGCATGGCTAAAGTCACTATGTGTGAGAAAGGAGTTACGATGTTTGCTGTGGCCAAACATAACCATGCTGCATCATCATTAGCATTGTTTCATGTCGCCATTTGCAACAGATTCTGGTATCTGTACATCTGAATTCTTTACAACATCAATGTCATGTTGCTGCCCTAACGAACGGACCTACAAGTTGTTAAACATGGCGTAGAACAGGACCATGACCACCAGGCCAATGATGGCGCAGACAATAATGTTGCTTCTCTCCTTATCTTCCAGCGTGCCTTCAGGTAGAAACTTGTTCGCCACAATCAAAATTACAGCATCCAAATTCTGCAGTAGTGAAAAGATCTCAAGCTGTTTAGCATTTTGTTTGTTTGTCTGGTAAACAAAGTCGATTTGTGCACTTTGATTCAATGGGAATATATCGTGCTTGCCTGGTAAATCATCTGAAGAATCCTCTGTAGGAGTGGACCACATGCCTTATTCACTTGGCTAGAAGAACAGAGTTACAATGCGATTTTGGTCAAAACCTGTGTTTCTGCTGTCTAAGTTTACCTATTACTGAACACCAAAATTTGACCCAAATTCAGAGTTTGTGGATACCTGATGAGCAATAGGCCTGTGTAGGCGTGGGTCGTGGACACAGTGCAGTCCATGTCCCAAGGCAACTTCTCGCCCTTCCATTCTGCAAGCAAACATTCCGGTATGAACTGATATAAACCGTAGTTGACACATTAGAGCTGAGAAGAGTTCTGAACAGACCTAGAGTCCATTTGATGCCCAGGTCAAAGCCTCCGTTCTCCGTGGGCTTGAGCACGAATGAGACCTGGTGCCGGAGCATCAACTCGTGTAGAAGCAGGAACATGTTCTGTAAGCTTGTCGTGGGTCAGAAATCTGAATGTTCATGTTCCCTACTAGACAGGCCGAACAAAGAAGGTAGCAGCAGCAAGCAAGAAAACAAATTCAGGCTGTGGAGGCAACTCAGGCATCAGTTTTTTTTAAAGAAACAGAGGCCACACACGCCACTAAATTTTTGGCATGTTTTCTTTTTGCGAGATTTTTTTTGGTATGTTAACCGGCCAAATTTTCAACTCCAAATCTGTCAGGTTGACCACTTTTAGGTATATTACCTTTTTTTTCTCGCTATTCGGCCAAAGGACGATGAAAAGGTGTGGTATAGGAAGCAAGAGGGGTTAAAAAAGGGCCATTCATAGTGCTCTCTCCTTTCCACACCCCTTTTCAGGTGCCGAAACTCAAACGAAAAGGGAATTTCATCATTATACTAAAATGCACTAGAACAGCCTTCAAAATTGTTCCGCTTTGCGAAAAATTTGACCCAACATAAGGCTTACTCTGCCATTTCTGTTTTCAAACACTGAATTCACACGTGATCCTCCCAAGTAGTTTACCTTGCTCATCTGGGAAACACTAAAGGGTGGAAGGTTGCTGTAGAAATACTGGCACTCCTCGGTGATGAGCGCCAACAGCTCCCGGACGCTCCGGTTCTGGATGGCGGAGTTGAGCTTCACGATCCTCATCATCGCCCGGAACCCGTCTCCTCCGTCGCCGAACAGCGCCTTCACACGCAGTCTACCACCGTTTCTTCTCCTCTTCTCTGCACCGTTGCAGTACAATGTCTTGGAAGAACATCCCGGCCTGCCTATTCTGGCGCCGTTTCGCCGCATGAAGACCGACGACGTAGGAGGCCTGAGAAGGCATGATAGAGTTGAATCCATGGCGCGCAGATTTGAACTCTCGATGGGGAATGCAACTGCATGGCATGGATGTAGAGACGGTATATGAGGTTGGGGTTTTGGTTTGGGTCGATGCATGTCCGGCTGACAAGGAAGGGATTGTATGGGCGGGAAGCCATGTCCGTGGTGTGTTGTAGAGTTATAGCTTGGCCTGAACAGGTTGCAATGTTGTCAAGGTAAGCAAGGAAGGATACCTTTGGAAACTTGCCTTGAGGTTCATACACTACAGTCTACAATGCTATAAATAGCTATGTTCACGACATGTTTCAGAAGCTTGATCGGCAGGCTTTGCATGTCTTAATTGGTGAGTTCTACTACTAGGTACAGATAAAACGGGCATAGTTTATATTCACTCCGTGTGAAAAAGGATGTCGCTAAATTGGATGAATATAGACATATTTTAGCGCTAGATAAATCCATTTTAGATACATCCTTTTCCGGAGGGAGGGAGTATACAATATAAGGTTGTGACATGCCTTCTCGAAGATTGTAGCGTTTTTTACGAAGAGATCTCGTTTGGAATAGCCATACACCGACGCAAAATTCGTTGTTCATGGAACATAAAATGCACAATCATGTCAGCTGTCGCATTTGCTGAAGTTTTTAGTGATATAGACCAGCCGGAAGCCAAGTATCCTCACAATTTTTTATTCTTCTTTTCTGCTTTTTTAGGGGAAATTCTTCTTTTCTGCTGAAATAATCATCCTGCATCCAGGGGCGAAGGGGCTAACGACAATCAGTTGGGCCCATTCTTCTCCAGCTCAGTAGCTTCTTACCCACTATGCTAAGTCCGTCCATCTCCCCAATGTATGGCCCAAACTCAGCGCAGTTTGTTTCTGTTCCCAACCAAATCCTGTAAGCGGCGTGGGCGCGCACCTCTGTTGCCGCAATGGGCCGAACCGTTTTGCATTTTTATGTTTTTTCTTCTGTTATTTCCTTTTTCTTTTATCTCCTTTTCATTACTGTTTTCTTCTTATTTTATTTTTCTGTTTTCATCTTTTCTTTACTTTTTAGAGGTTTTAAAAGTGTTCAAATTTTAAAAGTATGTAGATTTTCAAATTGTTCAGATTCGAAAAGTATTTGGATTAATATGTAAATTTCTTAGGGGTGTAAACGGATAGGATAATTTCCGCACCGTATTCGATTCTGAAACCGTTTTAAATAGTCCATATCTGGTTTTAAGGAATCCGCCGGATAAGGATATCCGCTTTTGTACTTGACAACCGGATATGGTGTAGGATATGGTATGTCACATAGCCTAAAATATGGATTATCCATCCGACGGTTTTAATCCGAATAATCTGATTTTCTACCGAAATGTCTAACCTAATAGAGCATAATATGCAGTTAGTGAGTTGTCGAATTCGTCTAGTTAAACATTAACTCACTTAAATAGCCATTATAAAGACTATGTAGTACAATTTCGATAGTTACTAGGTTTTTAAATAATTATTTTTGGTTGTATTGTTTGACAATTACTTATGCGCGTATCTATCCGATTAATTTTGTTTCCGCTCCGAATCTGCCCTGTTTCCGTTCCCCAATCTGCGACAACACATATCCGCCTCCGAATCCGCATCCGGTCATTATCCGCTACGCTCCAAATCCGATGGGAAAATGTGGTAAAGGATATGGTAAAGGCAAAATCCTATCCGATCCGATCTGTTTACATCCCTAAGTTTTCTTAATGTTCAGATTTGAAAAATGTTGACCTTTTTGTCTTTTTACATTGTTAAACGAGCCTTCTATAAATAATTTAAAACCTCTGAAAACTAGTACTTCCTCCGTTCGGAAAAGGATGTCTTAAGGATGTCTTAGATATATCTAGATTTGGATGTATGTATAGACATTCTTTTCCGAACGGAGGGAGTAAATATGTTCCCCCATGTCAACATATTTTATTGTTTAGGGGATAAGTCGATACTGGTTTTGCTATGACTTTGTTACCCGTGTGAAAAGAAAGAAGATAGAATGAGCCATATTTTCCATGTTTCCCGAGAGATGTGGCCTTCTCTTGGGCAAGCAGTCTGATACTTATAGTAGACGGCTCTATGACGATCTGACCTATAATGTTTACAATATTAAATAGATAAAGCAATATTTTTTATTGGGCCACATTTTGGAGCAACCCATGTAGCCAATCCCGCAGGCTCGTCGTGCCGCAAGGGGCGGCGCATAAGAGCGCCCGTGTTTCAAGCGAGAGCAGAACTCGTAGCGAGCAAACTGGTATAGTGTGCCACACAAAAGGAGGGAGAATATATGATTTTTCTTGAGGGAAGTATCATCCTCACCTTTGTCCTTCTCCAGCCCTTGTCCTCCGTCTAAGTGGCTTTCATTGTGGCAGTTGAGGCCGCAAGTGCTTCGACCGCGGAAGCGGCAATAGCCGCCACCATCTCCTCCTCCTTGGCTATGGTTTCATCTAGCTGTGGATACAACCATCAACGACGCCATGTTAAGCTCCACCACCCTGGCATGATCGTACCTCGCTTGAGCCACTCGGTGTCAGTGAGATCCTCCGCCACTTCCTACTCCTCCTCCGCCTCAAAAGGGGAGAGAAAGGTCGAGATCCCGCCACAGTCAGGTTCTCTCCCTTCTTGGACTTCACCACCAGGCTATTGATGTAGAATTCCATGGTCGCTCTGATCTGGGTGTGGGTGTAGAAAGCTTTCTGCATCGCCTATTCGTATGTGCAACATGTTGGCGACCCAGGTTTCATATAGGATATTGGCTTCTTCACCGGCTTTCTTTGGAGGGGATCACCAACAGACTCTTCTATCCCTAGCTTGTGTTCCATAGTCTCTTTGGGGACCCGTGCATATAGGAAGGTATTCAGGCGAACACGCCGACATTCTACGGAGAACACCTTTTTCAACGAAACTTTGGACGACTATACATAACACATATACATATTCACGGATAGGCCTTATCGTGTCAATACACATACACATACACATACACATACACATACACATACACATACACATACACGTACACGTACAGGTTTAGGACGTGTCGTGATCAACTTATTGAGAATTAGGACTGTTGCTACGCAAGTTAGAATTGGGATCTTCATGGCACACCGAGACCTTATACGACTGGTGGTGCATTTCAGTGGCGGAGCTGCTCATGCACTATGTGGTCAAGCGACCACAAAAAAAATTGATGAACAATAAAACCCCTGCTTTAAATACACCATAATTGACCCTATAAATCCTAATTTCTGACAACACTGTAATTTTTTTGAGGTTTGACATCACTGGCTGCTACTTCTAGCTCCGCCACTGGTGCATTTTACTCAAAAAAACTATAGAATCTTCACGAAATCTGCACAATATTAACTTACATGTATGGATCATGACACGTACCTTCAATTTAATTCAACTTAATAATGGAAAGAGAAAAAAAATACGAATCCAGAGGCTAGCAGTTGGTTCAAAGTTTCATCTTACGTGGTACTAGCTCCATTCCTTATAAGAAAGCTTATATTTTTAGTCAAAAATCAACGTATAGTAAATGTGAACAATTATACAGACAAAAATATGAACATTTTATTGGAGGTCGGTTAGTTTCTACAATCTTAGTTCAGTGGTGCGAATTATTCTCCGAATCTTGTCATGGCTACCGGGCTCCAGTGTGCCGCCCCGCCCATACTTAACACTTAACAGAGCTTAGCCAGCCAGCCTGTGGCATGGTAGATCGATCATGGAGTAGGCACCGTCCATATCCGATTCCAGCGATTGGACACCGAATCAGCCTGTCTATCCTACTAGGCATGTCGGACCTGAGCTAGGGACACGTCGATATTTCTTTCCATATGCAATTCAATTCTATCATCTCACACCTCGCCATTCCATCCTATTCTTTAATGTCAAAAGCAACGAAAAGGACACGCACAATTGATTTCACGCAAAAATCTAGGCTGTCAACGCATCAGTTGGACACAACTCTCGAACTTTCAAAAGACTGGTGGACACAACTTTTCCTATATGTCGTTCCTCTGGACACTGTTAGCTTCAGGATTACCTGTTCAATCTTTCCTGCTGCCTTATTCTTGAGTTTGGTCTGTAGTAATGGTCGGTATGCACACAACTGGAATCAACGGTGTTGGTAAGCCCGAAAGAAAGAGTGGTGAAGCTAAGTTATTGCCCGTTAGTTGGGGAAATCCACTTCGGCTCATAGGTGTATCTACACCACTAGCTAAAAAACGAATTTGAAAATGTCAAAAAATTTCAAACAAAAATTTCAGTGTACATATGACCATTCTATGTTCGTACAAAAAAAAGGGATGAAAAGACAGTTTGTGCAGCCGGTGTAAAAAAGACAAATCCCCGGTGTTCAAAAATGCAACTGCACGTAACATTTTTTCTCTCTTTTTTATACCGGTCACACAAAATGTCTTTTCGATGCGATTTTTTTTGTACGGATAGACATTTTTCATATGAACACTCAAATTTTTTGTTTGAATTTTTTTAACATTTTGAAATGCGTTAAAAATGCATTTTGCACAACGGGTTCATCTGCACCCATGAGGCAAAACATCATGTCCACGTTAGTTGCTACTCTCTCCGCTTTCCAAATATAAGATGTTTTAATTTTTTCAAGATCCACGTGTATTTGGACACGTTTTAAGGAGTATGTTCACGTATTTCAGTCCGTATCTACTCCACATTTAACGTATCTTAAGCATGCATCTTATGTTTAGAAACACAGGGAGTATGATATAGTGCGCTGATCTTGTTCTTTTATTTTTCCGCTCTATAGAAAAATGGGACGACCCGCCTCAACCACACAACTCGACGAACAAAATGCATAAAACTTATGAAACAATGGACAATAAAGACTGTTTGCACAAGAGTGACAGAGTCAGCTAATAGGTTAGTTAGCACGCATACACGTACTCTAGCCTTAGTTAATTACACCATGCATAAAAGGGCAGACTTGATGAATCGATGGATCGATGCACGGCCACTTTGATGATCGGCTTCCATTTCCAGCACCCACAAATGTACTGAAGAGCTGAAAGTATTACTATATCAACAAGCTGGGGAACACCGGCATACGGCGTAATTATTGTTGCCCACGGAGATAAGCACATGACACATGCGAGCACTTAGCTCGAAAGATAAGCTAAGTTCGATCGCCGTTAGCTGTAAAACAAAACTCATCGATCGTTGATGTGCTGTGCTCTGCTTTCACTATTTTGTTTGGCTAGTTTAAGAGACACTCATCGATATAATTTAAAATATTATCAGACTCTTCTCGGCCTTCAAATTAGAGAGGTGTTGATACACTATCAGATTAAGTCCTAAATTTGTGAACCTTGTGTTATGTGGTAGCTATTCCCTCCGTTTCACAATAGGAGATTCTAGCATTTTTGGATTTGTCCTGATACATATCTTATCTATTTAGACATGTTTTAATGTGTTGATTCACTTATTTAGAAATGAATCAGAATAAAATCAGAAAGGCTAGAAAGTCTTATAATGTGTTACCGGGGGAGTAACATCGTATGGTTCGCGTCCTCGAAAATGATTGGACTGTTGGCCATGATTTGGTCATTTAGACAATCATCGTCATCCTTAACCTTCCACGTCAGTCTACGCGCAACATAGCCGCATTCGTCCATCCATCCTGTGTGGTTCTTTGCCTCTAAGTCAATACCAACAGTATGTTCGCTACTAGTGTCACCCCAGCCAGAGCAAACATTACGAACCAAATGTAGAGCACTTCATTACGCAGAAGAAAATGTCTACTAAACTCCAAATATATATCCCATCGCTCGCATCACACATTCACACATTGACAACGTCTCCAAGGGCCCGCTTGGTTCAGCGTATACTAACCAAACCGATCGGAAAATTCTAGGAAGGACGGCAGGTCCCGCTAAAATTCCTCTGCGGGGGCAGAAAAGATTACGGAACCGTAAACTCATCCGACAATCCAAGCGAGTCCAAGGGATTATGATTTGCACATAGCTCTAGGTAGCTTCAGCCCTTTCGATCTCAGATCTATCTATAGGATATATATACTACTTGATCCATAGATCATGTCACGAGGTTCAATGGGCATTTGAGCACACATTCTTCGGCTCAACTTGCATTGTCTCTACGCCACCATCGAGTGTGAGGTTGAAAACCGAGATATCGATCTCGCCCTGATCTCTCGTGATGGCAAAAGAAATCAACTGATGGGCACACATAACTATACCCGGATCAAAGGAAATGTTAACTGAAAGATTCGTGGTTTTACGCCTGCCATGCCGTCAGTTGGAAAACACGCGCATGCGCACATGTCTCGTGTGATCATGCGGGCGCAAAAATTATAGAAGTAAAAAAAGCAAAAGAAAAAAGTTGTGGACAAACTTGGCGATGTGTTGTTAAACTCTCGACTTCGATGCATATACAAATAGAGTGAATTCAATTTTCTTACTCCACAGTTGTGCATTTGTGACAATTCTTACCCCATTTAGTAAAACAAAATCAGAAATACGTCATATATAAATGTTGAACATGGTTTATCCCCAATTTGGCAATCTGTGTGTTTTGCTAGAATAGACCGACATCTTATGACTATGTGGTGCGTCAAAGTATGGAATGATTGGAGTCCGTCATCAACGATAATTTTGAGCCTTCTCTACACCATCTCTTTAATTCTCCGTCGTTGTCCTGATATTTTGAGCATGAATCATCATCTCACACTTTGCCCAACGTTATTTGCATAAGAAAACAGGGGTCCAAAATTTCTAAAATGCGTAATCTCGAGAATTTTAACAAGATGAGGACAGTTAGTGTCATAAATGCGTAATTAAAGGGTAAAAAGTGAAATTCACTCATATAAATAAGGATGAAAAGACCTTGTCGGCATAGAGAAAAAAAAATGTGGTCGTCGATGCTAACAGGGTTTGGTGATGCACGCCGTGACTATGGCGATAGATAGATGTTTTTGGTTGAATGGGATACCATCTGGTGATATTAGCGGTTTTGGCAGCGTGATAGACCCTAGTGCATAGAAGATGAATAAATGGGTCGGAAGGAAAAAAGATGGGACCTGAGCGAGAGAAGCAAATCCAATGGTAAACCCTTGTTTCAAAAAAAAAAAATCCAATGGTAAAAAAGAAACTTGGCTGAATTGCTTGAACAAAAAATGTAATCATATTTTGAGCCATTTAGAGCATCTCTAGCAGAGCCCTTAAAACGCGAAACCTCAAACGCGGTTTACAGTTCGTGTTTTAGTTATTTGTGCTCACAAATATGCGCGACGCATAGCAGAAACCTTAGACGAAACTGTAAATCTAGCAATTTTGGCGGGAACAAACACGAATCCTTCATCGATTCATCGCATACAGATGAATTCGTTCGGATTTTACATACAAGCTACACTAAACCAAAATCTAAACTAGTCTAAACCGTCGCCGCCCTAACCCTAAATCTAAAATTAGGCTCACCGAAGCCTCGGGCGCGGCGGCGACGCAGCAGCGTTGGAGCTTCACTCCTCGTCGGAGACGAGGTCGACGACCATCGCCGCGTCCTGCTCCCAAGCTGCCTTCTTCTCCCTGGCCACGCGGTCCTGCTCGAGCCCCTGGTGCAGGAAGATCTCATTGATCTCGTGGTCGCGGTCGACCTGCGCAGCGCGCTCCGCCGCCTCCCGCGCGGAGCGCAGCTTCACCACCGCCATGGTGTGCTCGAGGTCGTCGTCGCGGACGAAATCCTCCGGCGCGAGGGAGGACCCGAAGCTGCTGGCGCCGTACTCCTCCGGCGGAGGAAGTGCTGGCGGCGCGGATGAGTTGCTCGCGCCGGTGGAGCTCCCCTCACCACCGTTGCGGTGACAAGCTCGGCGGACCAGCTCGCGCTCCATCGGAGCCGGTCAAACTCCTTGACCTCGCGGATGAGGAACGACGGCGGCACCAGCTTGTGGTCGTTGATCCATTTGCGCGCGCAGCGCTTCCGCGCGCCGTCGCTCCAGACCAACAACGCCCGCCACTCGTCGGAGTAGTCGCCGTCGAACTTGTTGTCGCCCGGCATCGCGCCACACTCCCTCTTCGGCGCCATCTGAGGTCCGCGGTGCCGGATCTGAGCTCGGTGGTGCTGAATCGCGCGTCGGAGGCGGCGGAGCGGTGGGCGGATTGCTCGTCAGCGGCGGTGGAAGGGTGAGGGTTCGGAACTGAGAAATGCCCCTCGCCCGTCATAAATAAGGGCTAGCGGCGCACATTCACGGCCCCCCCTTATCCGGTTTAGAGGCCGAGCCGTCATTAGGGGCTTTGCTCTTGCAAAAAGCGGTCTCAGCCCGTAAACCCATCGGACTTTTAACAGTTTTCGCGTTTTAAGGTCTCTGTTAGAGATGCTCTTATTGTGCATCGATCTGGAGCAACGGTAGCTAGTACAGCTAGTTAAGGGTCGTACTAGGATACAAGGCTGTCACTATAGAACGTGCAGGGACGTGACGCGATGCACACATGTACTGATCACTGATCAGGTCGGTGCATGTCACTGAGTGTGATGGCCCCCTCTTTACAACTCAAAAGGTACGCTTGCCCTCGTGGCCTCGCCAGCTCCTTGGCCTCTTTCCACCCGTTTGAAAGAAAACAGTAGAGTCGTACACGGCTCTATCAAACTAAACTAGGCTGATTTGCTACGGGGACACGTCCGAGCAGTGTTTCGTGGACAGGTTTCAGTCACCCCTTTTTTTTTTTTTGGAAGGATGTGATACATAAATTCAGAAAACTCAGTACAAATTACATCCAGGTCCAAAAGAAAAAGAAAACAACAAAAGAACCCAGACAATTGCACAGAGCCCCCCCGAGTCGCCTGAGAAAGAACGCAATCAGAACCTCAGCTTTCCCCAAGAACCCTAAGCATCGCCGGCGAGGCCGTACCACCAGCCACCGGAGTCCGAGCACGTCCACACGTTGTAGTCGACCGCAGAAGCCGTCTGCCTCCCAGAGACGGAACTGAAGAACAATGAACGAGCACGGCCACCGCGCTCAGCACCGGTCAGCACCCACCTTCCAGCCGCACCGTCAACGCCCAGGCCAGCCACCACAAGCCCCCACCCGCCTCCAGTCGCCGCTCCCCTCGCCTCCACGGCCGACCAGAGCAAAAACGACGAAGAGAACAACCACATCCAGCAGCCAAACCAGAGCACCACCACCCACCAGCTCCTCCCCCCTCCACCAAGGACGGCCAGAGAAACAAAGCAGGAGGAAGAGCTCCTAACTACCACCCCAACTTCGGCCAGCCAAAGAAAGGGTACACAAACCTCACAAGCTCCCCGGTGAAGCTTCCACTGGCTCGACTTCACCAGACGGAGAGAGAGCCGGAGGGACAGAAGACCGCACCATGCCTTCCCTTCCGCAAGAAAAGCACGGTGATCAGGCCGCAGGACCACGCCATCCAGCTGCCGTTGCCAGCCAGGGAGAGGAAAGATGGCGGCCTTATTCACCCACCACCGCATCGACCACCTCTCCAGATCGATGCGAAAGGGTCCTAAAACTACCCTATCTACAAGCCAGAGGCAGAGGAACGGGATCCCGACCACCCCCCGTCGCCGAGGCGAACGGAGGAGGCCAGGAACCACGCCCTCGCCGCCGGCGAGGAGGGGATCTGGACGCCTCGCCCTTTTTCGCCTCTCTCAACTGTAGAGAGGAGGAGGAGACGGACACGACTCGTTCGGTTCCACAAGTACATCTTTATATTTTTTAAGTCTCAAATCCATACAAATGCAACATAGATAGATAGCATTTTTTTTACATACATACTATTACGTATCTTCATTTTCTACTACAGTATACTAACTTGTCCTCCTTGTCGGAGATAACTACTTTCTCATTGTCGATGCCGGAGCCTCGGCCTCGTCGTATTTGGCCATCTCATCGTCCTCCTTATGAAGAGGAAACGTTCCAGTCGTTGTCGTCATTGTTGTCTTGCAGTTGGCACGACCATTCTCGAAGGACTTGTGGATGGCACGATTCCCCCCTCCCCCAGTAGGACGGGGCCGCTTCTCATTTGCGTCACCAAAGCTTGATCCCTAGCTGCTACACATGCAAGATGTCTCTCAGCCTTTGAGTAGGAGAGGTGCTCCGCCTCCATGACGATGTGAAACATCTCGCGCACCTCTTCAAGGGACATGTAACAAGTATGTGTCCACACCCTCACCCTCGCCCCGCTTCGCACACGTCCATGTGATTTTCTAGCGAGGCATGGTGGCGTCGTTGGTTGATGCTGACGGGGACAGGGTGGGAAGGAAGTGAGCAGCTAGGATTTGGCCGGACACGGTAGAAAAGTAGGAACTCCGGTTAGAGATGATCTAACACGATAGTTTGGACCATAGCTTCCGTGTCATGCATGCGTGGCCACCACCTTAATTTCGATATAGTGATCACCCGTACGCAACTTGCTCTCATTCATACGTGTATAGTTTTTTTTGTAACTTATCGACGTGTGTAGCGGCGCAGATTCTCACAAGATCACAGTGATGCAGATGGGATGTTTGATTCCTGGATAATTTTTTTCCTTTCTTTCTTTGTGACGCAAAAGGGTGGCCAGCTTTCGCATCCTAGCTGTGAATCTTGTGACCTTTTCGCCCTTGAGAGCCACTATATATAGACCCTCCGCCGCAACACACTGCTTCACACAGCAACAGTCGATCCATATCTCATACTCTGATCTGATCAATACACATTGCCCCTCTTCGGAGTTCGATTGGATCAGTCTCCTCAGAGCTCGTCTCCAATGGCCGCCGCCCAGGTACGTAGGAATCTACTCCAAGCATTATGCATTTTGATCTCGTTCGGTTTAGCTAGGCCGTACTCAGCAACAGTCCAGCTTTGATCTGATGCCTCGCTACCCAGGCGGTCGGTTTGTTCATGACGAGCTTGATCGCACGCACGTACGATGTTGTATTTGACGTGTGACGTAATGGCGCGCATCGATGTATACACAGGTCCACGCTGTAACTCACGCGATGCCCTCCGAGGAGGCTGACCAGCCGGCCGTCGTCGTTGTCGAGGAGACGAAGGTGGCGGCGGTGGAGGCTCCCGAGCCGGTCGTCGTCGTTGTCGAGAAGACTCAGGTGGCGGCGGTGGAGGCTGCCGAGCCGGCCGTCGTCATTGTCGAGGAGACTCACGTGACGGCGGTGGAGGTCGTCGAGCCGGCCATCGCCGCAGCGGAGGTGGCTCCGGTGGAGGTTGCCCAGCCGGCCGCTGTCGCTGCGGAGGAGGCCGTGGCTGCTGAGGTGGCAAAAGAGCCGGAGGCAGCTCCAATGGAGACCAAAGTGGTGGCGACAGAGACCAAAGAGGCCGAGCCGGAGGCTGTCGCCGCCGAGGAGGCCCCTGCTGCGCCGGCAGTGAGTGGGATCACAGAGCCGGAAGCTGCCCCTGTGGAGACCGAAGTGGTGGAGCGTGAGGCAGCGCCGGTTGAGGCCGAGACCAAGGAGCCAGAGCAAGAAGCTGCTCCGGCAGAAATCGAGACCGAAGAGGCAGCGCCAGCCGTTGCCCAGGCAGAAGAGCCTGTGGTGGAGACGCCGGCCGAAAAGAAGGCAGCCGCCCCAGAGGCTGCTGCGACGGTGCATGAGGAAGCAGCAACTAACGAGGCTCCTGTGGAGGAGGCGACAGAGGTGGCGCCGGCAGAAGCAGAGGAGTCCAAAGAGCCTGCGGTAGAGGCACCGGTTCAGGAAGAGGCAGCGCCTGCAGCCACCACCGACAAAGTGTCGGCCGTGGAGGAGGAAGCAGCACCGGTCGTCGAGGCGGCGCCGGCGGAGGCACCAGCTGCTGCTGCTGACGAGGCCGACAAGGTCTCCGAGTGATCGAGTCGAGAGCTAGCCTTTGGTTGGATTACATGCGCGTGTCTTGCCATGCCACGGCACGGTACGATACGTAGTTCGTTTATTGTTGGATCAGTATGTGCGCGTATTTCGTGAGTCGTCGTCGTCGTCGTACATGTCTAGCAGTGAGGTGGGTTCAATAATGTGTTTGTGTGGTTCCGTGTCAACTGTCAGTGCTGACGTGGCGTCACTGGCTTTGGACCTGGAGTTCCTTTTTTTCATTCCTTGGAAGGTACCTGTGTTGGTTAATATATGTAGCAATTGTACTGTATTTGCATATTATGTTGGTAGTGAAAAAAGAGTGTGCTTTACCAGCAAAAAAAAAAAGTGTGTGCTTTGTGTAACGTACTGCTTGTGCCTTCGGCCGGTGCTGATGATGTGAGACTCTGAGGCACAACTTACAGCTGAACGAGGGGATTTTCATCTGTTTGGAGTGAAAATTTGGAGGATTTCTCAGTTTGGAGCCACTCGTGCAGTATTGCCTAACTCGTTTGCGCGATTGATACACGGTGAACCGCTACATATCAACACCTCGAAAGGTTGAAATGTTACAACCTCCATCGTGTCAGTTGAACCCAGGAATAAGTGCATAATCATAATAATAGACCGCACATCGATTTTTTTTTCAACTATATCTGCGTTTGATCAACTCCGCGTTTCCTACTTGTCGCTCGTAGTAAGCCGATGCCCACGCACACCGACACCTTGTGGGCGGGTCCATGTAAGGTTATTGTTACTTTTTCAACTTTTTGTTCCTTTTCTTCTTCTTTTGGCTCCTCTACAAAAACAAAAAAGTTTTTTTAATCATTTATCAATGTTAACGTCCGAAGGAAGTTGGTAGTGCGCCAGCCAGTAAAATGTTTTCCCTGTCAGTGTTTTATTCCCTTTTCTGTTTTTGTTTGTATTTCGGTGTACATAACTAGACATCATTTATCCTTCTATTTTCCTTTTTTAGTAGATGCATGAAAACTTTTGTAAAAATACATGATTTTTTTCCTTTCCCTCGTGAATACATACACCTTTTATGCCCCATCCTTATTATATTGAAGTTGTGAACTAATTCTTATCTTTTGACTTCACCACAACATGTTCTAATCTTGATTCCGATTTGGATTCAGTTATTAAACTCTGTCGTCTTGTTTTCTTTTTTCTTATTCTTTTTTAGCAAACACATGAACCCTGGCCAAAGCAATTTACTTTTACCTTTTTGTTTTGTTTATCTTTTTTGCGTAAATACACAAATATTCTTGAAGTAAATGAACATATTATTTGATGCATATGAATGTTTTGAAAAATTATGTGAACAAACCTTTTGATGTGTACGTCTACGTTGTGTGTATCAAATTTATTTCAAAATACATAAAATATTTTGGTATATTTATTTAGGAATATGTCAAATGTTTTATTCAATATACACGAAACATTTTATTCAAACTATATGAACAAAAGGTAAAAAGAAGCCAGAATATTTGAAACATGTTCCTACAATTTCTTCATCACTATATATATTTTTCAAAGCTTAAAACTGTTCTTTTTTTTTTACAAAATTGTATCTTTTACTGGACCGTCTCAAATACAACTCAAGAAAACGTTGATGTATATCAAAGTTAATAATGCTACCTAGTTTCCATTAATTACCCAGAAAACTCTTTGCCCGGAAGATCAAAGGGAAAAGGAATGTCTGGCTACAACATTTAAAATGAATCGAGCGATCGCATACATTGGGCCAGGAAAAATGAGGAATCCAAACAAATACACGATCATTTCGAAAGCATATGACAGATTTCTGAAACCAGCAACTAAAAAAGCAAAAGATCAATGCACACCTGTGAAACAGTTGAAACCGGCCCTAAAAGAAAAACGATAAATGTTGGATTGAACCCTTACTTCTCGGTTCCTAGCCAAAGTAAGGAACAGGCAGCGGAAGAGTTTCACTCGGCGACAACAGCGATGGTTTTGCCCTATGCTTATCCCAGAAGGAGGAGGAAGAATAAAAACAAAGAAACAACAAATGATAAAGAAAGGGAAAACGGTTCGGTCATAAAACCTAGAACTGTTATGATGAGACACCAGACCGAGATGAAAATTAGGAACGCACCATATCACAGCATGTGTCGCGTTGTTAGACACCCGAGCGACACCAGCAAGAAACGAGAAGGGGCCAACTGTTACCACGATAGTGCATTGGAGATTTTCGCAAAATTTGGCATTTTCCTTGTGATTTTGTAGCCCTGATCAAGAAACTCCTCTCTTTTATTGGGCTAACCGCCGATAATGAAGAAGAAACTTAGAGGACCTCTTTTGACGGTTGTCCTGTTGTATTTGCACAATAATCATTGCCATCTGAAAATTTTAACTGTTGCATACCCTTCAAAATGGCGAGCTTCTGACGGTGATTCGTTGAGAAGATGACAGTACGCGCATGGCGTGTGTCATCTGCAACAATTTCTGGGGCGTGAGACGAGGTGGCGGTGGTTCCTTTTACGGCCATAGTTTTCACCTTGATTGCATATCATAACGCTACAACAGATTGGAAATTTATGCTAATATTCCTTACGTCATACATGCATTGCATGTCTTGAGGACTATTTAAGTGACACAGATAAATGACATTAAATCAACAAAGATAGAGGTTAACATGGCATTAAAAACCGACACTTACATGCTTCTGACGACCATCAAAGTTTGACATGTTCGAAGTGAAAGTGAACTAATATTCCTTACGTCATACATGCATTGCATGTCTTGAGGACTATTTAAGTGACACAGATAAATGACATTAAATCAACAAAGATAGAGGTTAACATGGCATTAAAAACCGACACTTACATGCTTCTGACGACCATCAAAGTTTGACATGTTCGAAGTGAAAGTGAAACCGCACAGTTAATTCCTCAATTACTAATCTAAGCACTCGCATTATTAGCATAAGCTCATCAAGTAGCTGAGGACCAACAAGGTTCAGTCAGCCGCATGCATGACTCGCCAGCAACCAAGATCATCGGGAGAACGAGCAGTGGCTCGGTAGGTTGGCTGGCAGTGGCCAGTTCCAACCCGTCTCAGGTTCGAGTCCTACGGACCGATTTTCCTGGACGTCTCACCAAAATTTGTGGAGGGCTTTGGGGACTGAGCCCTTAATCAGTTCCTGCTTCTGGGCCAATTCCACCGTGGTTCTGTCAGAGGTATTGTGGTGTGCCCACCACCGCAGGGGTTTCCCAGTAGGTCTAGGCTCACGGAGGCCCAGAAGTTTAGTATAGTCTGGTTAGGTCTAGCTTGCGCACAGGTAGCGTGTGTGTAGTGTTGAGTGTGTGTGTGGAGTGAGTTGTGCGTGAGTTCAGATACTACAGCTGTACTGTAAAAGACCAGGAATTCTCAAAAAAAAAAAAGATCATCGGATCGAAGCTAAGGGCCGGTCTATCAAGATGGGAATGGGCCCTGTCGACCTGCTTGGTCGCTGGCCCGACCAAAAAACTCAAGCCCATTGGCCCAGGTGGGCCGGCCTTAATCCTGGCTTGGAGTTTAGTTTTGGCCTAGAGCAAACTAAATATTATAGTCTGTACTGAAAGTTCACATCTTTTTGAAATTATTTTTGCATGTTACTATAAATTACCTATAGAAATACGCTAAATTTTTTAGTTGTAATTGTGGGGACCCCGGACTAGTTGTCCGAAATACCCGATTATGCTTAACACAACGATCCCGTGATCAGTCTGTCGTTGCACATAATCCGAACTGAATACCAAAGTTTACATCCATTACAATACCGAATTAAAGTCTTACACGTATGGTCATTTAGACCGAGTCTTACATAGGTGCCTTCATGGGCCAAACCAGATATTTCGGCGGAAGCTACGTCGTAGTAGACAAACACATCCTAACAACAACCCGACAGGCAGCTGACTTATGGAGATCCCTAGTTCACATAGTAGTCGCCATACTCTTCTTCGGCATAGTGCTCCTCGAGATCTGGCTAAGACAATAGCCAGGGACGAAACCAATATGAGTACAATTGGAATTGTACTCGCAAACTACCTCAACATGAACATGCACTAGTTTTACTTTTATTTAATAAGACTTTTTATTTATTGAAAACATCTCTATATCTTTATTGAAAAAGGGTAAGAAGAATTTTATAACTTTCCTCCATCAAAACCACCATCTTATTTATTTCTCCAAAAATCCTCTTTTTTCCGACCATAGCCCTTCATGGTCAATTTGCCTCCAACAACTCATACCGATCCTTTGGTATAGTTGTACAAAACATTCTCCACTTCATTTTCTTTTTAAAAATTCAAAACTTTGCACATAGTCATAGGACAGCCTTCCAACTGTCCATTACCGATGACTCGGCTATTCGAATAGTTTTACACTCTGCAGAGGTAGCACGCTTTTCCCCCATCCATCTGCAACTCATCGTGTCAGCCACGTCCCGCCATACAAGGTGTATGCGAAGTTGAGTCACCGACCATAGCCTGTCCTTTGCTCATGCTAGTATAGGACCCTGCCCGTATGACACTTTCCATCGACACTCAGTCCAGCCCTTCGGAACCTAAGTGTGAGGACTCATAGTTCTGCCCGGCGGTGTATAGGGGACGGCCTTCTATCCTCCACCAATGTGCGAGGACCCGGGTCAGGGGGTAGGTCACCGAACCATCCCCTCATGGAACGGAGTCATCTCCGTTGTTGAGGTATCCCACACTAATATGAGCAAATTATATGACTACTCCCGTTCTCATATGTGGGTAGATGTGGTCGCACAGGGTAAGGTTGGTCATCATAGTACTAGGACACAATGTGCATTTTTTACAAACATCACCATTCTCCATTTCTTCACTTCAACACCGACATCTCGGCATTCCATACTCATACAAGTATTTTCAAAGGAGTTTTGAGTAAACAATATTTTTCCCATCCTATAGTTTGAAAAATAATTTCCATCTAATACCTCCATATAGGGTGTCAAAATAATATACTTGTATTTTGGAAAAAGGGTTTTCAAAATCATACCTCTAGTGGCAAACACGACATAAATCACTTATGCTCTTTATAAGTAAAACATGTGAACCAAAATAGATGTATATAGATGCAAGCTCAGAGAAGTAGCTTGCCTTGCTCAGCAAAGTTCCCTGGGTCTTGCTCCTGTTGTTCAAAGTATTCCCCCTCCTCGCAAGTCGCGGCAACGATCTCGTCTAATCGTCAAAACAAGCATATACACACAATCACTATACTACTCAATCAAACATCACAACATTACAATCTTAAACTCTACAAACAGCTACTGCACACACAAGACAAAACAATTTGAGTTCAATTTAAATGCATGAACCATTATTTAAATATGACATGAATATGGCAGAAACTAGCTACACAAGTTTTAATGCATAACTCAAGTTCTGTTGGTCACAAAAATTCAAACTAAAATTCTACAGAGAGCTACGGACATCTAGAAGACAACACAATTAGATTTGGACTAATTTGAGTTACCAAAATCCCTACACAATTGTTTTATTACAGAAGCTTATTAATCAAGTTTTAGCTACTGCCTAAGTTCTGTTGAACATAAAATTAAATCCTTTTAGGGGTAACTAAGACTGATTAAATGTGATCTAAGAAAATTGGTCCTAACTCATTTGGGTTAAGAATTGATTTTCTATAATTGTTTCAGTACAGAAGGGTTTGCTAACTTTAATATAATGCTAAACAAATACTATTGCTTAATTAATTCTACAAAAATTAGGGAAGCTAAGTGATCACAGTACTAAGCTAACAAAATTGGATTGGTATTATTTGGGTTAATAGAGCATCATAAACAAACAAGTTTATATTTCAAACCTTCTGTGGAAATTTAAATACTACACATTTGTTATTAATCCAAACAAGATGAAACCAATTTGGTTGGTTAAACAATTTCATAAGATAACCAGAGAAGTTTGATTCGATTTATTTGGACTTATAAATCTCGAGATATTGAATTTCAAAGTTGGGTCCAGTACTGAATTTCCAGAGAATTTAAATTAGGAAAAACTCTCTGTTCTGGATAATGTTGAGATCCCTGACGGGTGGGGTCCACTCGTCAGTGACTCAATCAGAAACATCTCCCACGCTGGATATGATTAAAACGCTGACAGTGGGGTCCGCCTGTCAGTGTCTCACCTAAACGAAACGGTACGGTACCGTGGATCTAAGATCCAACGGCTCACGGTGGCCGCCAACGGCGACGACCAAAAATGGGCAGCGCCGCCATGCCAGCGACGGCGAGGTGGTGGATTCGCTCACCTAGGGGCTCGGGAGAAGGTGTGGATGATGCAGAAGGGTCGCGGTGGCCTGGGGAAGCTCGCTGGTGGAGTTGCACTGGTTGGGACGGTCCAGATCGTCAGCGGCGAGCAGCTCCGCTTCCACGGCCACGACACGTCGACGACGGGATGCTCCTGGGCGTTCCTGGGCACGATAGGGATGGGCGTGTGAGTGCGGTGAGTTAGAGAAGCAAGACAGAGGGTCCAGCGTGGGAGGAAGGAGAGCAGCAGCACGGCTGCGGGGTCGTCTTCAACCTCGGGACGGCCGAGCTTGGCAACACGGCCAAGGACGACAGCAACCCTGGCTGCAGTGGCTCCGCCCTCCTGGCGGTGCACGAGTGAGTGGAGAGTGAGGGAGAGACAATGGGGTGGTGTGGAGAGAATGTGAGGGCTCGGTGGCGTTATAAGGCTGAAGGTTGGTCCATGGTGGTCGCGGTGCACGGGCGGTGCAGAGAGTGGGAGAGCTCGCCATTGGCGGGCTAGACTGTGCGGACACGTCGACGAACGTCGTTAGAGGTCAGTGGAGTGACAATGGCTTGCGGACGTTCACCACAACGAGCTCGGGGTGGTGACGGTCGTGGACGCGCGGACGGCGTTCGACGGAATGCGATCGTCATTGCGGGCCAGAGGGGGTGACATCATGATGTCCTTGAGGCCGCGGGGAGGCTGGGGAGTGGCTGGGCGGCGATGCGCTGGCGAGTGGTGCAGTGGAGGTTCGAGTTTGTCATCGATGACCTAGCTCGGCCACTGCGTACGGCGTGCTCGGGCGCGACCAAGGCGCACGTGTGTGGGTGTTTCGGTGGCGACCTTATCGCGTCCAGCTGGAGCTGATGGGCGAGGAGGATGGAAGGGATGAAGCGGGGTCATCACGGCGTCCATCTTCGTCCTCTGCCACAGTGGTGGCCACGGGCGGCATGGGCGCGAGCTCATGCCCATGGCTACGACCACGACGGTCAAATTGCACGTTTCTTCCGTGTTCTGGCTAGTGGGGGAGGTGAGAGAGATGAGTGGGAGAGGCTAGGGTGCAGTGGTTTGCTGAAATTCGATCGATTTCGATCGGATTGAATTTGGATTTGGGAAGAGTTCATCTCTGCATGCAAGGTGTTCGACAGAATGCCTAAACAAAATTTTTATTTTGATTTTTGAAATCTTTGTTGACACTTTGGAGTGATTTGTTAAGCATTGTAGATTTTTCTGGGATTTTAGATGTAACCATAAAATAAGGGTTTTGAATATTCTAAGAGTTAAAAGAAGTAAAATAGGATTTCATAATATAATTAAAATTAAGTGGTAGCTATATAATTTTGAGAAGAGAGGGGTATGAGAATGAGATGGTCATCTTTTCACCTCACCCATGGAATTATTTTCGTAAAGAAAATATTTGCTTGAAAGAAATAGAGAGTTAGGTAGATAGAATAATATATTAAGATCATTTCTTTTAACTTATGATCCTAATTCAAATTGTTGAGTAATTTTAGGAGTTTTGTTTTATTCAAGTCACATACCAAATTGTTGTCAAGTAAGATTTTAATTTTAGAGATCAAGCACAAATGAGTTCATTGTTCATACAAGCAACAATCTAACAAGATAAATCAATCAACACAAACATAAGTCAAACAAGCAAACAATATAAGTTTTCAACCAAATTTCAATTATTCAGATAGGTGCTGGGATGGTAATCAATTATGACAAGAATAATGTTGAAACAAGCTTGACTCAATAATTTTGATATTTTTCAAGAAGGGTTGCTAAAATACATGGGTAGTATATTTCCCACTTTGATTGTTTCCAAAAGAGTGAAAATAGGAGTTTATAAAATAGGAGTTGCAAAATATCAAGGTTGAAGAATATGTAGGAGATAGCATATAGATCCCCATATTTTTGGAAACACATAATTTTTGGGAACCACTTTTACTTTCTCAATAATGGGTATTTTGGTTGTTGCCAAAATCAAATTATTATTGAAATGGTTTTTGACTAAAATAAGAGTGGCAAAAGATATATGGAATTTTTTTCTTGTCATGACCTGATCACCTAGGTTAAATATATTTTTATCTTGGTTGGGTCTTTAGGTTAATATTTATTGGTCAAACAACTTAAACATCAAGTCACACAAGGTCAATCAGAGCAATAGGAAGGAAAATACAATCATTAGTGAAGTATTTCAAAAAGTTTTTGTTGGCTTTGAATTTTGGGTCTTGTAAAACTAAGTTTTTCTTAGTTCCAAAATTTGGGATGTGACAGTAATGTTTGTTCTTATACAATTGTAATTAACATCTTCAAACCCTAATTGTGCTAAAATTAAATTTTACGCACTTCATTAAGAATTACAAGATGTTTTAGTTTTTTCTGAACCGCATGCATGTAATTTTTTTCGTTGTGTTTGTGCACTCATTTCACACTATATGTAGTTTAAATTGAAATATGCAAAATATTTAAAATTTGGAACCCGGAGTAGTTTACCGCAAATTTTATTATCAAAATATGTTTCAACAATTGCATAAACTATATAGTTCATGTATTCATGATGAAGATATCTATAGATTAAGACCTAACAAATATCTTAATTGTGTTTCTAGTATATGACTTCATAACCATATTCACCGAAAGTTCTAGGAAATAAATTAAATTATTATCATTATTCTTTAGTGATATTTCCTAGGTAAAATGTGTCATATATGTTACGTGGGCTCATTAATAAATTGAATTTTTTTGCATGCTGATACGTCTCAAACGTATCTATAATTTCTGATGTTCCATGTTGATATTATACCAATTGTTACATGTTTTATATACACTTCATAGCATTTTTATGCATTTTCTGGGACTAACCTATTAACAAGATGCCACAGTGCCAGTTCCTGTTTTCTGCTGTTTTTGTATTCCAGAAAAGCTAGTCTGAAAATATTCTCGGAATTGGACGAAACTTGGACAGAACCTCCTATTTTTCCAACATGTACACGGAGTCCAAAGGAGAGACGGAGGGGAGACACGAGCCAGCCACACCATGGGGCAGCGCGGGCCCCCCTCTGCCGTGCCGTGGGGTGGTGTGGGCCCCACGAGCGTCTCCAGCCGCCGCCCTTTCGCCTATTTATTCATCTTCACGGGAAAACCCTAGACACCCGAGCCATTATCCACGAAAAGTTCCAGAGACGCCGCCGCCGTCAACCCTAGCTCGGGAGGGTTCAGAAGCTCTTCCCGGCACCCTGTCGAACAGGGGAATCATCACCGGAGGGCTCTACATCACCATGCCTGCCTCCGGAGTGATGCGTGAGTAGTTCATCCTTGGACTATGGGTCCATAGCAGTAGCTAGATGGTTGTCTCTCCACTTAATGCTATCATGTTTAGATCTTGTGAGCTGCCTATCATGATCAAGATCATCTTATTGTAATTCTACATGTTGTGTTTTCTCGGATCCGATGAATATTGAATACTATGTCAAGTTGATTATCAATCTATCTTATATGTTATTTATGATCTTGCATGCTTTCCGTTACTAGTATATGCTTTGGCCAAGTAGATGCTTGTAACTCCAAGAGTGAGTATTTATGCTAGATAGTGGGTCCATGCCTCCGATAATCTGGGAGAGTGACAACAACTTCTAAGATTGTGGATGTGCTGTTGCCACTAGGGATAAAATAACCGATGCTTAGTGATACGTCTCAAACGTATCTATAATTTTTGATGTTCCATGCTTGTTTTATACCAATTGCTACATGTTTTGCATCTACTTTATATCATTTTTATACATTTTTTGGGACTAACCTATTAACAAGATGCCGAAGTGCCAGTTCCTGTTTTCTGCTGTTTTTGTATTCCAGAAAAGCTAGTCTGGAAATATTCTCGGAATTGGACGAAACTTCACGGGGGTCCCTATTTTACCAGAACTCACCTGAAGGACCGAAGGAGAAACGGAGAGGAGCCAGGAGGGCCACACACGCACCTAGGGCGCGGGGCCCCCCTCTGCCGCGCCCTAGGGTGGTGTGGGCCCCTCAGGGGTCGTCAGCCGCCGCCCTTTCGCCTACTTATTCCCCCCGACGCGAAAACGCTAAGTACCTGAGCAAATATCCACGAAAAGATCTAGAGACGCCGCCGCCGTCAACCCTAGCTCGGGAGGGTTCAGAACCTCTTCCCGGCACCCTGCCGGAGAGGGGAATCGTCACCGGAGGCTTCTACATCGCCATGCCTGCCTCCGGAGTGATGCGTGAGTAGTTCATCCTTGGACTACGGGTCCATACACTAGTACAGAACGACACATCGGATACCCCTCTATGGCAACGGCAAGAGTTAGGCGACGGAAAAATGAGCTCCGCGCGCGCTAGTCGGTCGATGGGCCCGACACAATGGTAACGGAGGCTGAAAAGATCTCCGTTGCTCATATATAGGCAACGGAGGAAAGAATATCTCCGTTGCTGATATTGCCACATCAGAAACGGAGATCGGTCTATCTCCGTTTCCCATGTGAAGGCACATTAAGCGGTGCCGGTATTAATATCTCCCACTCCAGTACTGTATCTCACTCTCACTCTCAGTCTCACTCTCCTCAGTTCCTAACCCTAGCCGCACATCGATGGCGAACCCCTCCGGCGCCGACGGAAGTCAGGATGGAGCATCTTCCTCCTCCCACCCTCCGAGGCGCAGCCCGGATCTCCCCTACAACTGGGGCGAGATCCCCGGCGACTTCGGTCGCGAGTTCATTCTGAGCCGTCAAATCCCATCCGGATCCACGGCGGCGGCGGCCACCGACGCCCGGATCTCGTCCTCATCGTCCTCCTCGGACGATGAGGACGAGGATCTGGAGGTCGGTCTCCTCCTCTCTCGCGACTCCTTTGAGCGCGAGCGCGCCGAGGGTGTCATTCGGGCGTCTGCGATGCAGAGAGCTATCCGCATCTCCGCCGCCGAGCACGCGATAGAAGCCGCCGAGGAGGCGTTGTTCCAGACGCGGCTCCGGGCGGCCATAGACCGCTCTCTTCTCCCTGGCCAGGGCCCAGGGCCAGATGCGGCGGCGGCAGCGGTGGCGGCGGCGGAGGAGGAGGATGAGGAGGAGGACGCTCCGGTGTTCGAGCAGGATGAGGTCTCCTCTGACGTCTCCTCTGGCAGTGGCTCTGGCGCCGACGCCTGGGACGCAATCCGCGACGGAAAGCGACCCCGCCTCGCCTAAGGTAAATGACCGCTCTGTTAGCTACTTAGTTAGCTCGGTTTGCTCTGTTAGTTAGCTCTGTTCAGCTATGTATTTGCTATGTTAGCTACTTATTTAGCTCGGTTTGCTTTGTTTAGCTATGTATTTGCTATGTTAGCTACTTATTTAGCTCGGTTTGCTCTGTTAGTTAGATCTGTTCAGCTATGTATTTGCTATGTTAGCTACTTATTTAGCTCGGTTTGCTTTGTTTAGCTATGTATTTGCTATGTTAGCTACTTATTTAGCTCGGTTTGCTCTGTTAGTTAGCTCTGTTCAGCTATGTATTTGCTATGTTAGCTACTTATTTAGCTCGGTTTGCTTTGTTTAGCTATGTATTTGCTATGTTAGCTACTTATTTAGCTCGGTTTGCTCTGTTAGTTAGCTCTGTTCAGCTATGTATTTGCTATGTTAGCTACTTATTTAGCTCGGTTTGCTTTGTTTAGTTATGTATTTGCTATGTTAGCTACTTATTTAGCTCGGTTTGCTCTGTTAGTTAGCTCTGTTCAGCTATGTATTTGCTATGTTAGCTACTTATTTAGCTCGGTTTGCTTTGTTTAGCTATGTATTTGCTATGTTAGCTACTTATTTAGCTCGGTTTGCTCTGTTAGTTAGCTCTGTTCAGCTATGTATTTGCTATGTTAGCTACTTATTTAGCTCGGTTTGCTCTGTTCAGCTATGTATTTGCTATGTTAGCTACTTATTTAGCTCGGGTTGCTCTGTTAGTTAGCTCTGTTCAGCTATGTATTTGCTATGTTAGCTACTTATTTAGCTTGGTTTGCTCTGTTCAGCTATGTATTTGCTATGTTAGCTACTTATTTAGCTCGGGTTGCTCTGTTAGTTAGCTCTGTTCAGCTATCTATTTGCTATGTTAGCTACTTATTTAGCTTGGTTTGCTCTGTTAGTTAGCTCTTCAGCTATGTATTTAGCTCGGTTTGCTTTGTTTACTGCTTATTGGCTCTGTTTATTAGCTTTGTTTGCTGTTTTTAACAAAGAATATTCGTTGTTTCAAGGGCTTGGTGGATGCTTGGTGACGATGCTGCTGCCGTGAAGACCTAGGAGCGGGGCTCCATACACGGTGCCGTCACCAGGAGCAGTACATTTTGCGCAGCAGGAAAGACAGTAGATGTTCATCTGGCGGCCGTGAAGACATAGGAGCAGAGCTCCAGCCACGCGCACTGATGAACTTTTGTAAAGCAGGGCGTACAGGAATACGGTGACGACCGGGCGGCCGTCTAGTCGCATGGAGCGGGGCTCCATCGACGGCACAGCCCGTCACCGTGTTTTTTTTTTCCTGTAACCCTTATTAGAAACGGTTATTAGCAAAACTCCGTGTCTAATGTTAAATACATCAGAAACGGTTTATCTCCTCCGTTGCCATTGTGAGGCTTCACATCAGTGACAGAGGCGGGGACACGGACCCTCTCTCCGTTGCCGAAGGGGTTTTTGGCCCGTTTCCGATGTGTCGTTCTGTACTAGTGAGAGCAGTAGCTAGATGGTTGTCTCTCCACTTTGTGCCATCATGTTTAGATCTTGTGAGCTGCCCTACATGATCAAGATCATATTATTGTAATGCTACATGTTGTGTTTGCTGGGATCCGATGAATATTGAATACTATGTCAAGTTGATTATCAATCTATCTTATATGTTATTTAAGATCTTGCATGCTTTCCGTTACTCGTAGATGCTTTGGCCAAGTAGATGCTTGTAACTCCAAGAGAGAGTATTTATGCTAGATAGTGGGTTCATGCCTCCATTTAATCTGGGACAGTGACAGAAAGTTCTAAGGTTGTGGATGTGCTGTTGCCACTAGGGATAACCTAACGATGCTATGTCCAAGGGCATATGTGTTTGTTTACATTACGCGCTTTACTTAATGCAATTATCCGTTGCTTGCAACTTAATACCAACGGGGGACTCGGATGACAACCCGGCGGTGGATTATTAGTCATAGATGTTGTTGGATAACGGTCTATGTATCTTGTCGTAATGCCCAATTAAATATCATAGTAGTCATCATGTCATGTATATGCATTGTCATGCGCTCACTATTTGTCAATTGCCCAGCTGTAATTTGTTCACCCAACATGTTAGTTATCTTTCATGGAGAGACACCACTAGTGAACTGTGGACCCCGGTCCATTCTTTTACACTGATTAAACAACCACAAACTGCAAACTGTTCCTTTTTCATTCTCTGCAATTTAATACTCATTTTCCACACCATACGTTTAATCCTTTGTTTTCAGCAAGCCGGTGAGATTGACAACCTCACTGTTTCGTTGGGGCAAAGTAGTTTGATTGTGTTGTGTGCAGATTCCACGTTGGTGATCGTGTTGCGCCGTGTGAGCCACCAACAACCTTCTGAAGAGTTGCTGCTCCTACTGGTTCGATAACCTTGGTTTCTTTCTGAGGAAAAACTTGCTGCTGAACTGCATCATACCTTCCTCTTGGTGTCTCCCAACGAGCGTGTGATTCACGCCATCACTTAGCTTAAGGGTGCGCCGTTAGGTCTAATGCATTTGTTTACATTACGCACATTACTTAATGCGATTATCCGTTGCTTGCAACTTAATACCAACGGGGAACTCGGATGACAACCTGGAGGTGGATTATTAGTCATAGACGCTGTTGGATAACGGTCTATGTATTTTGTCGTAATGCCCACATGAATATCATAGTAATCATCATGTCATATATATGCATTGTCATGCGCTCAATATTTTGTCAATTGCCCAGCTGTAATTTGTTCACCCAGCATGTTAGTTATCTTTTATGGAGAGACACCACTAGTGAACTGTGGACCCCGATCCATTCTTTTACACTGATAATACAACCAACTGCAAACATTGTTCCTTTTCATTCTCTGCAATTTACTACTGTTTTCCACACCATACGTTTAATCGTTTGTTTTCAGCAAGCTGGTGAGATTGACAACCTCACTGTTTCGTTGGGGCAAAGTAGTTTGATTGTGTTGTGTGCAGATTCCACGTTGGTGATCGAGTAAATGGCGCCACCAACAACCTTCAGAAGTGATTTCTTGCTCCTACTGGTTCGATTAAACCTTGGTTTCATACTGAGGGAAACTGCTGCTACACTGCTTCATACCTTCCTCCTGGGGTCTCCCAACGAACGTGCGATCCACGTCTTCAAGCACTTTTTCTGGCGCCGTTGCCGGGGAGTAAGAGGATTTCTGCAAGGGGAGTCTCTCGCTTCCAATCTCTTTACTTTGTTTTTTGTCTTGCTTAGTTTATTTTTACTTTATCTTGTTTGCTTTTAATTATCAAAAACACAAAAAAATTAGTTTCTTGCATTTAGTTTATTTCGGTTTGTTATTATGTCTAGTTATTTATTTGCTATCAATGGCTTCTCTCTTTGAAACAAAATCTTATTGTCTAAGTGGGTTCACGGAGGAACAGCAGAATTACTATATGGAATACCGCTTGTCTCAAAAAGGGAAACACTTATGGGTACAAATATATAAATTGAATTGTTTTGCTAGAAACTTGTGCTTTACTTATGATGAATCCTGGTGCTTTAATGAATGTTTTTGCTGTAGGAGGCATAAACACCTCCCTTTCCAATGTGATTATAATGATAATGAAATCTTGACTGCTTATGCTAAAGGAAACTATGACTTTGATAATCTTGAACAAATTGAAGAATTTGTTGTTTTTAAGGGTGCCTATGAAATTGCTGGTTTTATTCAAGATGATGATGCTCCTTGTAGAACTGAGAATTATGCTATACTTGGTTATTGCCTTGAATATTACAATGATAATCCTTATATCACTGAATTTCTTGAGAAAACTTATTCCCCAGAACAACTTGCTACCTTCCAGGAACCTGTGGGAGAAGAAACTGCTGAAACTGAAAGCTCATTTGATGAAAAAGAGGAAGAGAGTGATGATCAAAAGGAGGATCTACCTCCTAAAGTTAGTAACTCTTTAACTCTTACATTATATGATTACCCTCCATGCCTACCTGTCGGGGGAATGATAAATAGATTAACCCGCGGCCCACAAATAATGCGGCTTATAATCAATGGGCTTGCACTGAGGTGGGCCGACACGAAGAGTCGCAGCATGGTGTAAGAAGAATCCAGAAGATCCAAGATGGCTTAACTTGGAAGGCAAGAAAAGTAGTCTCCAAGTAATTCCTTTGTAACCTAGCGAGCCTCTGGATATATAAAGAGGACTCGCAGGACTAGAGAGACAAGCTCCAAACCCTAGCTCTCATACATCCCGAGAGAGGTGACTCAACACATCGATCGCCAACCCCTTGTAACACCATATTCATATCAATATCAATCTAGGATAGGCAGGACGTAGGTCTTTACCTCGCATCGAGGGGCCGAACCTGGGTAAAAACATTGTCTTCTCGTGCCCTGCGATCTATAGCTCGGAGATGCTCGATCGCTTAATCCCCAACTCTACGAAGTCATCTCCATGACATCTGCGTGACAATCCCACGACAGTTGGCGCCCACCGTGGGGCCTGCGGTCAAGAGCGTCATGTTCCGCGCTGGATCTGTGCCAGGGACGGAGGATCTCGTCGTCGATTCAAGCTCGGCGACTTCAACATCGCGCCGGTCTAAACGATTCGGCGGTATCTACATCAAGATCTACCTCAAGCTCAAGCAAAAAGTATGGAGAAATTCGACCGCGCGATTCGCGGCTCAACCTCGACAACGCCCCTCACGCGCGGGTTACAGGACAGCAGCAACGTCCATATGGCGGACATCACCGGCGGCGGCTCGAAACTCATCTCGACGATCCCTTCGGTGGAAAGATGCGCAATCGAGTTCCCTAACATCTGTCGAAAGGGCATCGGATTCCAACGGTTAGATCTCCGTGGCCGACTCAAACACTGAACCCCTATCGAAAGCTGACGGAACTCTGCGCGACTTTGGGAAAATAATTATCGAGGTCGACTCGGACATCAATTCGAAGATCCCTCTGGTGGAGACCTGCGGAATACAATCGTGAAGTCCCCCAAGAAGTTTGAGCCAATTCCAACGGTTGGATCTCCATCGGCGACTCAATCACCACAACAAGTTTTGTGTCTACGCGAGTTCGCGAAATTAAACAGGAAAGCATCCAATCGACGCGATACAGTTCTCGTCCGGGTCAAACCCAATCAGGAGTCCAAGCGCTGGACTATACCTTCCAAAGAATAAATCAAGACAACAATGATCAGCCAGATTGGTTCAAAGGCCCAGCACAACGTATGTTGCAAGTTCCTAGGAGAAAGAAGGAAAGAAAAGAAGGAAACGGCTGAAGAGAAGAGTTCGAGCCTGACTAAAGTACTAATCCAGGTCATGCAAGGAATACATCCAGTGACCAGAAAATAGAAAGAAAAGAAGGCATGGTCAACTTAATTGATGCCTAGTACGGCTGACCAGACCTACATCCAAATTGTTTTACCATGCACGTCTCCAGCGATCCGACTTGCGACCCGCCGCTGCCAGCTACCAGTACTACCATGAGTCGCACATGGATTGAGGAAGGTTATAAAAAGGGAAGGAGGCGATCGGAGCTGCTACCTATTAACATGATCAGCATCATCTCGACGACTCAAAGGTCATTTAAAAAATCTATCAAGGAAGACAAAAGCCATCTGGATAAATGCGCTCGTATTGCTGCCACACTTTGGCGCATCTGCTGCCTATTTTGGAAAAAGAAGAGCACCATCAATTTGAGTCGCCAGTGTGTTACATGGATTTCAAAAGAAAAGGTAAAGCATCAAAACTCATTGCTGAAGCAAGTCTCAACGAGGAGGACCTTTTGATCCAACGAAGAGGGCAGCGACTCAAAGTCAAAGAAAGCATCTGACATTAAAAAAGGAAAAGGCGGGGAGTGGTCAGCTCCATTCAATAAGCATGCGACTCAAACAACATGCGACCTAATCAGCATGCCCCTCAATTCATCAGCACGCGGCTTCAAAAGCATGCGACTCAAGGGATTACCATGGGACTTCAAAGATCAGCGTTATCATCGTCGACTTCAACAATTATCGCTGCATGTCGCGGCGACTCAATGGCTTAATGAGCCGACTGTCCGCGAATCATACTGCGTCGTCAACACCAGGAGATTAAAAACAAGATAAGTTGCTATTATGCTCAACTTTCGCAGCCTTTTACTTTTATCAGTAAAATTAAATTTCATCTTCGAGTTCATCTCGGGGGCTGCATATTTAGGTTATTATGCCTTTTATTAAATGTTTTTGTGACTCATATTATATCATGTCGTAGACTTTAAATTCATATCAGCTTTTGTAGATTTAATTACATCTACTTCTCAATACATTCCTCAAATTAGAGTTCTTTATAAATCGCATTGCAAAGTCTAGCTATTTACAGCTTGCATTGAGTATCAAGATCACCACTACATGTTCAAGCATTGATATTTGGCGATTCATTTGTCATTCTATGACTTATCATTATATCAATTTATGACTGATCGTTATATAATTTCATGATTTATCATCATATCATTTTATTAATCACCATCGACTTATTGTCATATCAATTTATGAGTCGCATAGCGATTTACCCCCATATCATTTTAAGAGTCACAAACAGCTCATCATTACATCAGTTTATGAGTCATTAATGAATCATTATCTTATCAAATATTTGAGTTAAAACAGGTGACTCGCCGTACCACATCTACAGCTAATCAGAGCTGGTTATCATCAAAGCTAATTAGAGCTCGTCGCGGCTATTGCTGCCGATAAAAGCAATAATCCTGGTTATTCTCGCCTTAAGTCAGAAGTATCTTTGCACTATGCGGCCAAAGTACTGGGGTGCGGTGTCAATCGAGTGTGATCGCCTATCATGGCCGCCAGCGACACTGAACACGCATTTTTTACCTGGGAAATACTGAGCCGCGCGAAGACCTACTTAACGGTAATAGAGATAATTCAGAAGGACTAAAGTACCCGCGTGTGGCGTCAATCGAGTCTGATGCCTATCATGGCCGTTCTCGACCCTGAACACACATTAGATTTGGGAAATACTGAGTCAAGTACCATATGCTATCATGAAGCGTACAATATGCTATCATGCATCTTACCAGTTGCTATCATGCAGCTAGTTGCTATTATGCAACCATTTGCTATCATGCAAAATACAATTTGCTATCATGCAAAATATCATGCAACATATCATTTGCATCATGCAACATATACTATGTTATCATGCAGGGTACCATATGCTATTATGCGGAGTACTAACGTTTTATCATAATTATTACCAGCCGCCAAGGCTAACATATTATCATCAAGTTATTATCATTACTTCCTTGGGGGCTTTGCCTTTTGATTTAACAGGAACCTATAACTCGGCCATATGAGTTTGAATTGGCACGACCAAATTTTTTATGATTGAGATAATTATCTCCTTATATTGGCTGATGAAGCCACAATTATTTATTTAATAACAGCCACATCAAAGTGGAATTTATATCATTATTTTCTTGCGGCAAAATATTTGCTCAATCTGTTGCAGGATCAAATTGCAACGATATGCCATCAAGCAGGATAATGAAATCATGTCTGCTTAATGCCTGGGGGCTAGGACAATTAAATTTTTGTCTAAATTGAGATATTTTTGAGTCCCGAGCAGCATGATCAAGTATGCAACCCGGCCCTCGGGGGCTACACATCCACCATATTTGGCGGTCTTTATTATACTCATATACCATGATTATATGCAGATTTCATTTTTTGCAGCACATGAGAATATATATATATCCATTTGCGAGTCAAATTAGCGACTCGAAAATCTTTAAATACATGTTGTGGCTATATTCCCTTGAGCCGCCATGTTTCAACATGCGTTAAGATGGCTCGTCATGTTAACATGACAGATTATTATTCTAATGATTGACCAGCTTATTTATGCTTATGGTCTTTTATGCTTCGATGTCTATGACTCAGCACCTTATACACATTTGGTTGATATACCTTGTTACTCATAAGTTATTATTCTTATGATTTCAGCTCAGTCTTACACCCAACAGGAAAAGGTGGTTTTCACCAAGTGCTTCGCGGAAAACTCACCGCGATTCTGCAGTTTCAATGCAACCAAGACAGAAGTGCTCAATTGGCAACATAGTGGCTACATAAGCCGCAAAGATAGCGACTCATCGCTTCTACATCAGCGGCTCAATAAGCCGCTACGTGTGCGACTCATCATCAGCGAGTCGCCAAGTGCAACATCGACAAGTCGGCGAGAACTACACACGCAAGCCCGCAAGATCATCATCAAGACATAATCTTCCGCCTGATTCTACGAATCACCCAGAAGCTTGGGGGCTAATGTCGGGGGAATGATAAATAGATTAACCCGCGGCCCACAAATAATGCGGCTTATAATCAATGGGCTTGCACTGAGGTGGGCCGACACGAAGAGTCGCAGCATGGTGTAAGAAGAATCCAGAAGATCCAAGATGGCTTAACTTGGAAGGCAAGAAAAGTAGTCTCCAAGTAATTCCTTTGTAACCTAGCGAGCCTCTGGATATATAAAGAGGACTCGCAGGACTAGAGAGACAAGCTCCAAACCCTAGCTCTCATACATCCCGAGAGAGGTGACTCAACACATCGATCGCCAACCCCTTGTAACACCATATTCATATCAATATCAATCTAGGATAGGCAGGACGTAGGTCTTTACCTCGCATCGAGGGGCCGAACCTGGGTAAAAACATTGTCTCCTCGTGCCCTGCGATCTATAGCTCGGAGACGCTCGATCGCTTAATCCCCAACTCTACGAAGTCATCTCCATGACATCTGCGTGACAATCCCACGACACTACCTAAGGAGGAAAAATGCTATATTGTTAAATGTCATGATTCTATTGAAATATCTCCTTTTGATAAATTTGAAGTAACAAGCTCCTTGACTCAACAAAAGGAAATTGCAGAAAGTAAAAATGTGCTCCCTACTGTTATATATGATAATTCTCTTGATGATGGTCCTCTATTGCCTCATAATATTAATTATACTGCTATTGTCAAAAGTGGGTTTAATGACCCCACTGTTTTTGAGCTTAATAAAAATTATGTGTTTTTAGATCATGAAAAACATGCTTTATGTGATAGTTATATTGTTGAGTTTGTTCATGATGCTACTGAAAGTTATTATGAGAGAGGAAAATATGGTTGTAGAATATTTCAAGTCACTAAAACACCTCTCTTTATGTTGAAAGTTTTGAAGTTATATTTGTTTTATCTTTCTATGCTAGTTGCTTTATGCATCAATAATTTATTTTGTTGTAAGATTCCTTTGCATAGAAAGTGGGTTAGACTTAAATGTAATGCTACATGTTGTGTTTGATGGGATCCGATGAATATTGAATACTATGTCAAGTTGATTATCAATCTATCTTATATGTTATTTATGATCTTGCATGCTTTCCGTTACTAGTAGATGCTTTGGCCAAGTACATGCTTGTAACTCCAAGAGTGAGTATTTATGCTAGATAGTGGGTTCATGCCTCCGGTAATCTGGGAGAGTGACAACAACTTCTAAGATTGTGGATGTGCTGTTGCCACTAGGGATAAAATAACCGATGCTTAGCTTAAGGGTGCGCCGTTAGGTCTAATGCATTTGTTTACATTACGCACATTACTTAATGCGATTATCCGTTGCTTGCAACTTAATACCAACGGGGAACTCGGATGACAACCTGGAGGTGGATTATTAGTCATAGACGCTGTTGGATAACGGTCTATGTATTTTGTCGTAATGCCCACATGAATATCATAGTAATCATCATGTCATATATATGCATTGTCATGCGCTCAATATTTTGTCAATTATCCAGCTGTAATTTGTTCACCCAGCATGTTAGTTATCTTTTATGGAGAGACACCACTAGTGAACTGTGGACCCCGGTCCATTCTTTTACACTAATAATACAACCAACTGCAAACATTGTTCCTTTTCATTCTCTGCAATTTACTACTGTTTTCCACACCATACGTTTAATCCTTTGTTTTCAGCAAGCCGGTGAGATTGACAACCTCACTGTTTCGTTGGGGCAAAGTAGTTTGATTGTGTTGTGTGCAGATTCCACGTTGGTGATCGAGTAAACGGCGCCACCAACAACCTTCAGAAGTGATTTCTTGCTCCTACTGGTTCGATTAAACCTTGGTTTCATACTGATGGAAACTGCTGCTACACTGCTTCATACCTTCCTCTTGGGGTCTCCCAACGAACGTGCGATCCACGTCATCACATGCCACATGTATTTCAATAGATAGCCTAAAGGCAACTCGCAGCCCCACCTCGCGGCCCGTGAGGTGGCCGCATATCCATCCCACGCCTGAGCGTGGTGGCTCCCCTCGCCTATCTCCTCGGCTCTTCTTATCCGAAAGAATTTTTTGGAATTCCTGAAATTTTTGGGCACTAGAAAATAGGATTCTTTTACGATCAATTTTTTCTCCTGTTTCCGAACGTCCGGAAAATCTCCCTGTTAATGTACTCATGCAAAATAAATGGATAAATGCATTAGAATTGAGTTATAATGTGAAATATATCATGAATGGCGAGACGTCAACAACGTGTTCTTTGCATTAATTGGTTTACTTCCTTTTTACATGTGTTCTATTTCTTATTTATGTATAAGTACCTAAATTTCTTTTATCCTTCTATTTTCCTTTTTTGACTTTTAGTTTTCTCAGGTGATGCATGAACACGTTTTCAAATATATGAATATTGTTTCCTTGTACTCATAATATACATGATATTTTTATTATTTTACTTTATTCTTTTTCATTTTTTGCGTAAAATACATGATTTTTTGAAGCAAATGAAAATATTATTTGATATATATGAATGTTTTAAAGATACGTAAAAACCCTTTTTAGTTGTATAAAATTTATTTAAAAACATAAACAACATTTTAGTATATTTATTTATGAGTATGTGAAAGATTTATTCGATATACGTGAACATTTTATTCAAACTATATGAAGATATGTAAAAATGCAGGCCGAATATTTTTCTGTGGCTAAAAATATTTAAAACATGTTCCTACATTTTTATCAATAAATGGTGTCACATATATGTTTTCAGAATTTTCTAAAAAAAGTTGACAAAAATATGGCTGAAGTTAGGGTATCTTGAGCAGCTATGTCCGAATTGCACGCGTAGGAAAAGGCCGGCCGACTTTTTAAAATGTACTCCCTCCGTATATAAGACTTTATACCTACTTTCTATACACATGTATCTAGACATGTTTTAGTGCAAGATTAGAAAGTAGGTACAAAGTCTTATGTTTTGATACGGAGCGAGTATGTCACAACCACTCCTGTCTCCCTAAATGCTGCCTTCTCCTTTCCGGTGTGTTTTTGGTCACACCAAGAGTTTTGTTCTCCTTCTCATGTCCCCGTGGGGTGTCTTTATGTCGCACTAAGGAGCAAAGTATGATGTGTACAAAGGAAGATAGGGACACACAGGGTGGGAGTATAGTTTTTCCTTTTTATATTTCAAAACCTAAAATTCACACTGAAATATTTTGAGCACTGTTTGTCCAAATTACGAATTGTTTTCACTTTTGACCTTCTCGCGTCGAGATCGTAAAAAGTAGATCATATGTTGATATATTTTGACGAATATTTTTTTTAAACTTTCAAAACTAGTATACTTGTACTTTGGATCTCAGCGTACTTACGATTTGGGATTTCAGTGTACTTTTGTACTCCGCGCGGGAATTTGAATTTTTGTTTTGTTTTGTACTTTGGGGTTCACTATACTTATACTTTTGTACTTCAATTTTGGTATTTTTATACTTCAAATTTTCGTACTTCGTTAAATTTGTACTCGCAATTTTTGTACTTCGAGATTTTATACTTTGGCATTTTTGTGCTTCTGGTTTCAGTGTACTCTTACTTCGGTGTTGTTGTACTCCGTACTTCGAAACTTTTGTACTTCGTGATTTTTGTACTTTGAAATTTTGTATTTCGAGATTTTTTTACGCCAGTGCGAGAGAACGCCCCGCGCTGCACAAACCGACCTTCACCAAGGTTGGCCTTTTTCGAGTTATACCGCACAAAGCGGCAATTAATCTCCCAAAAAAGAGGCTGTGTAAGCTCATAATATTTGTTCAACAACCGAATATGGGCCTAAACTGTACTACCAAATTTACTTTTTACAGGTTGCCTGTTTTGTAGTTTTGCATGAGTTTATTGGGCCTGGTCGACGGAACTCCTCTATTTTATTGTGCTAACGGCCTAATGTGGCCTACCTTTTTCAGCTACATGTTGCCGACCTAATTCGTCTCCAAGCCAAAAATTATGTGTTGCTCAAATGGAGAAAAAACTTCGCCGAAAGAGAAGAAGAAACTAGACCACCTCTTCCGACGATTGTCCCACGAATTTGCAATTTGATTATAGTTTGCCTTCCGAGATTTAAACAACCATTTTAAAGTAGACTTTGAATAGCGGACCAACGAGATAAAAGAGGTTGGCCGAATTGCAGCCTTTGCCCGTTATGCAGAATTACCACGGAGTCGGTGGATCATCTTTTCGTCCATTGTCGGTTCATTATTAGATTTTGGGATCTCATCAAGAATTGGCTTTGTCTTTACATGATTTATATTAATCCATGGCCAACCCAATCACTCAAAAGTTGGTGGCTCGGCACGACTGCCTCTGACCCCACTGCAAGGCAAATGCCTCCCTCGTGATGCTCACATGTTGGAAGTTAGAACCAAAGGAACACCGGGATTTTCTGTAATACTGTGTTTGAATGTAGGAAAGTTGGCCTGGAATTGGGGAATCTGGAATTGAGGCTCAAATTCCTCCGTTTGGACTGGATAGGGAATTTTGGCCTGGAAACTTGCACCAGTTCCATGCGCAGCCCGCGAAGGCGTCCGCTCGGGCCAAAACTTTCCGAGGGTCCAGCCTGGGAAACGCACGGAAACGCCTCGCTGCTCGCTCCCTTCGCTGACTCGCTCGTTCCCCTCGCTCGCTTGGTCGAGGAAACGAGCGCCCCCCGACGGAGTCGACTGGAGCTCGCCCATCCCACGGCGGCGCCGGCGGCCCAGGTACAGTCCTCCTCCGCCCCTCCCTCTCCTCTTCTGCCCCTCCCTCTTCTCCTCTCCTCCTCTGCCCCTCCCTCTGGTGTTCGGACTTGTGATACTGATACACATTGTTTCCAACTGTGATATTTTCCTTTTGCATCTACAGGATGGGATCATCAACACGAGGGATACAAGGCGGTCAGCTCAGAGGGGTAAAGATCAGCAGGATCTGCATGGAGCTGAACAACAATGTCGTCCTGCCCAACTGTAGCCCCTCGACGTGCTAATGCTTGCTGGGAGTAAATAGCAAATGTTCAGATCTCTGAAGTCCAAAAAGATGGTGCTAATGCTTGTGTTTAGTTAAGTTGATTTATATGGATTACCTTGTAAGTCGTATCCTAATGTTTTTTGCACAAACAATATTTATTTTACTGAGCTTACTCTTGGTGCATTGTACTACAATAAATACCAGATTGGTCCTACTCATATATTTCTTATTTTGTCGCCTCATGATTTAGAAGCAACTTTATCTTTGTGTTGTTGGTACTTGAAAACTATTTAATTTCTACTTGTGTTATTTTTGTGACTTGATTTCGATTTTTTAAATTTTATTATGTATGCAAAATAATATATCAATATTCAAATGTACACATAGAATTTTTTATATACTTAACAAATTTATATTGTCCAAACTCAACAAAACATCCAATTCCAAGGTTTATACATCCAAACAGGAATTGGAATCGTGTGCTACCCTTTAATTCCAGCCATAAATTCCTTTGACAACCAAACAGAGGAATTCGAATTGGAGCCCATTCCCTTTCCATCTGGGAAATGGAATTGCTAGTCCAATTCAATTGTGAGCAAACTTTCCTACATCCAAACACAGTGTAAGAAGCAAGCGTCACTTTTGGTCATCTTACAGAAAATGTAAAAAAGAGACGAAACTTTGTATCATCGCGGGTGCAAAACATTTGGCTGAAACCATGTCAAGAGAGTAGACTGGTTATAGCGTTCCATCGCGGTAGAAATGGCCAGCTTCACATGGCGTATGTCATCTGTAGCATAAACATCACTGCTGGCGCTGGGGGTGAGGTGGCGGTGGTGCCTTTGCGGCCATAGTTCCACCGTGATTGCATATCACAATGCTTGAGCAATTGGAAATTGTTGGCTATTAATCATACATGCGGTTTTGCAGCTCGTGGACTCGTGGTGCAGAGGCGAGTTGGTGCGGCGGTGGTGGAGTGGCGGCTCAGAGACCCAGTGACGCGGGGATGCGTGGCGGAGTAGCGGTGTGGTGGCGGGACAAGTACGTCGGGACAACATCAAGGTGGGGCGGCGGCGCTGTTCGCTCCCGTGGGGCAGAGCGGCGGTGGCCTCATGGGCCCTCCTGGGCTCGGAGGGCCGCGGCTCTGCACGCGGCAGATGCTCAGTGGAGGTGTTGGTCTCGGACGGTGTAGAGGTTACTGCGGTACCCTGCCCATCGCTCTCCTGCACCTGGTGCCCTCCTTCCCTGGCGGAGATCGATACCTGCACAAGGTACGACACTCGCCTCCTTGTTTGGGATCTTCTGGGGTGGGGTTTGTAGGGCTCGGGAGAAATCCTTGTTGGTAGAATCCGACAATAACATGGCAACGCCGTGGGCGTCGCCATTCCTCTCCACTCCCCGCTGAGCACCGGGGGAAACCCTAGGACCAATACGCCAGTTCTGGCAGCAGCGGCGTGGTGGCGTCGCACTCTTTCCTGAAGATGCTGCATTTAGTGCTCAGTGATCCTTGATCCTCGAGGTATGCTGGTGGGATGATGCCAATCTCTGTCCAGGTCGTGGTTATTCCATTTGTTTCCTGCCAAGATGTGCACTAGGAGCTCGCCACCCGTCCAAGTTGTGGAAGAAAACTAAAGCTGCCATTTGAAGCCGGGTTAGCGAGTTCGATCCACCTCGGATCGCGTCGTTCCCTTCGACACCCCTCCTCTTTAGTGGTTAGTTGGGTGGCGACCATAGGATGAAGTTCATAGTGCATCTGCCTTGCTTGATCAAATGATGATGGAAGCGGACGCCCTCCTTCGTGTTGGCTAGATCGACGAGCTCCTCGTTAGCAGGATTTGTCTGTCTCATGTTTATTCCTTGTTGTCCCCTATCCTTCTAGTCTTTGGGTGTGTTGTTGTTGTTGCGCTCTCCCTCCTTCTTTGAGCTTGAGATGATGCTTTTGTCTCTTTTTATTTTTTGTGTCATTTGTACTCACTAGTAATTGTGTACGTGCAATGCACGTGTTGGTTAATGCAACTTAAATCATGAGGTTATGCACATATAGAACATTTTGGCTGTGATAATTGTTGTCGTTATCAGCACAAAGTATATTAGAGCTTATAATGAGGTTATGCATATATAAGAGATAGTAGGTCAAATAATATAGTCGAGTGATATAGAGGTAGAAAATAATTCACCATTACTAATTCTGACAGATGTATGACACTCATCGTACTCCTTTGTAATCTTGATCAAAGATTACAAAATGAAAAAACAATATATAAAATAAAACCTATCTGTGAGCAAATACACCGCAACAATTTGTTTTGCTAAAAACCTTCGGTTAGAGATGCTAGAATACCACCAACGAAGATCTGTGTTGGGACTACCTATTGTTGCCATCGCTGTCTAGACAGTACATTTGAATATTCCATTCAAGTCTGCCACTTCTGGTTGTGATTTTCAACTTAAGAATATCTCTAGCTAGCTGTACAGAATATAGGTATTACCGTTCTTCAGTCTACATCATGATCCTCCTCCAAGACCTTGTCAAAAATTGGTAAGAAATCTATATCCTCGACGCATCCTAGCACGCTTTGTCCTTCATGATCAAAGAATCAGCTATAGCTTTCTTCTGAAAACTTGTGGCGATTGTTTCTGCACAAACAAATGAGGTGTATTTAGCAGATCTTATCACTGCAGTTCCTAAAATAAAATAATCATTTCGAACTTCTAGCAGTGAGTTCTGTATAACTATGGTACCATCAGAATGATTATTCCTTCTGTACAGTTCCATCTACTTCCATTGCCAACTCTGGTTTCTTAAAATCTGAAGATAAGAAACCCACTGACATTAAGATGAACATGTTACTGCATTGTTTTAAGCATGAAACGGGTAGCCAGCTGAAAACTCCCGACGTGTCTACACTGATAAAACAGAGATCAGTACTACGGAGTCTAGTACTCTGAGTATTGTCTCTCTTTTGGATGTATAAAAAACAAACCAATTTTCTCCTAGAAACAAGGTCACAAGGAGATAGTCAAAGAGGTTATGTGGAATACGATGAACAAGGGTCATAGCAGGTTCGATGATTTTTGTACCTCTTAGCATATATTTGATTAATGCAGTGAAATAGTGCTTGCTCATCGAACACTGCAATTATTCACCATTTGATGCTATTGCCAGAAAAATACATTGACAATCATCACTGCCCTGGACTAATCATCGAAGTACTGATCAAAAGAACCAGTACTGTCCAGTATCATCAGTATTTAACAGATAGACCAAAGCAATCTGAAATAGGAGAACCAGGAACATCAAGCTGCCAAATTTCCAAATTAGACAAAAAGTACTTTGACAAAGTTATAGTGTGTGGCACACATATGACATACCTTGACTTAAGCAGACGAGCAGCGGTTTCTTGCACCAGCGGCGAGACACTCGGACGAACGGTTGGACGCGTCGGGGTGGGCGGCGCGCTGGTCGACGGTAGCGGCGAACGGTCCCTCGGCGGCGGCAACGATGAGCAGCGGCGTCTGATTGGGAGCACGGGATCCGCGGCGAGAAGTAGGTCGACAGCACGATTCTTGTCTCCGCGTGGTGTGAGGGTCACCGTTTCCTGCACGGGACTGGGCTAGTTGGTTCGATCGCGGGTGCGGGCTCCCTAAAAAAAAATCGTGGGTGCGGGCGTGGAAAATTACCTCATCATTGGGCTAATCCTGGGGTTAAATCAGTGGATTGATGGTAATGATTACAGGGGTATCCTACATCATTAGACCACCGTGAGACGTTAGATGTAGACAATCGTGGGGTTGATATTATTTGGATCAGCCACCCTCTGGGTCTTTTTATATTAGTGGAGATAAAAAACAAACGAATTTTCTCCTAGAAACAAGGTCACAAGGAGATAGTCAAAGAGGTTATGTGGAATACGATGAACAAGGGTCATAGCAGGTTCAAATATTGAATCCTACCTCTTAGCATATATTTGATTATTGCAGTGAAATAGTGCTTGCTCATCGCACACTGCAATTCTTCACCATTTGATGCTATTGCCAGAAAAATACATTGACAATCATCACTGCCCTGGACTAATCATCGAAGTACTGATCAAAAGAACCAGTACTGTCCAGTATCATCAGTATTTAACAGATAGACCAAAGCAATCTGAAATAGGAGAACCAGGAACACCAAGCTGCCAAATTTCCAAATTAGACAAAAAAGTAATTTGAGAAAGTTATAGTGTGTGGCACACATATGACATACCTTGACTTAAGCAGACAATGGCGCTTCTGTATGGGTGTCGGTGTCGAAGACACCGCGCGTTTAAACAAAGACAAACTTTGAGGAGCAGCGGTTTCTTGCATCGGCGGCGAGACACTCGGACGAACGGCTGGACGCGTAGGGGTGGGCGGCGCGCTGGTCGACGGTAGCGGCGAACGGTCCCTCGGCGGCGGCAACGATGTGCAGCGGCGTCTGATGGGAGCACGGGATCCGCGGCGAGAAGTAGGTCGGCAGCACGGTTCTTGTCTCCGCGTGGTGTGAGGGTCACCGTTTCCTGCACGGGACTGGGTTAGTTGGTTCGATCGTGGGTGCGAGCTCCCTAAAATAGAAAAATCGTGGGTGCGGGCGTGGAAAATTCCCTCATCATTGGGCTAATCCTGGCGGTTAAATCAGTGGATTGACGGTAATGATTACAGGGGTATCCTACATCGTTAGACCACCGTGAGACGTTAGATGTAGCCAATCGTGGGGTTGATATTATTTAGATCAGCCACCCTCTGGGTCTTTTTATATTAGTGGAGATAAAAAACAAACGAATTTTCTCCTAGAAACAAGGTCACAAGGAGATAGTCAAAGAGGTTATGTCGAATACGATGAACAAGGGTAATAGCAGGTTCAAATATTGAATCCTACCTCTTAGCATATATTTGATTATTGCAGTGAAATAGTGCTTGCTCATCGAACACTGCAATTCTTCACCATTTGATGCTATTGCCAGAAAAATACATTGACAATCATCACTGCCCTGGACTAATCATCGAAGTACTGATCAAAAGATCCAGTACTGTCAATTATCATCAGTATTTAACAGATAGACCAAAGCAATCTGAAATAGGAGAACCAGGAACACCAAGCTGCCAAATTTCAAAATTAGACAAAAAGTACTTTGACAAAGTTATAGTGTGTGGCACACATATGACATACCTTGACTTAAGCAGACAATGGCGCTTCTGTATGGGTGTCGGTGTCGAAGACAAACTTTGAGGAGCAGCGGTTTCTTGCATCGGCGGCGAGACACTTGGACGAACGGCTGGACGCAGGGTGGGCGGCGCGCTGGTCGACGGTAGCGGTGAACGGTCCCTCGGCGGCGGCAACGATGAGCAGCGGCGTCTGATCGGGAGCACGGGATCCGCGGCGAGAAGTAGGTCGGCAACACGGTTCTTGTCTCCGCGTGGTGTGAAGGTCACCGTTTCCTGCACGGGACTGGGTTAGTTGGTTCGATCGTGGGTGCGGGCTCCCTAAAAAAAATCGTAGGTGCGGGCATGGAAAATTACCTCATCATTGGGCTAATCCTGGGGGTTAAATCAGTGGATTGACGGTAATGATTACAGGGGTATCCTACATCATTAGACCACCGTGAGACGTTAGATGTAGCCAATCGTGGGGTTGATATTATTTGGATCAGCCACCCTCTGAGTCTTTTTATATTAGTGGAGATTTACTCCTCTTATTAATTTTTTCATTAATAAAAAATCATAAATGCACGATTTCGACGAGCTGTTAAGTGACAAGGGACAATACATTAACCAAGATAGAGGTTAATATGACATAAGAAAGTGACTACATGTTTTGTTCAAACTTTGACATGAAAACCTCACAGTTAATTCCTACTACTCGCTAATCTAAACACTTAGAATAAGCTTACTAGCTGAGGAGCAGCAAGGTCTAGTCAGCCTCATGCATGTCTGGTCAAGAATCAAGATGCCTCGTCAATGCAGACCGTCAGGACCATCTCCCTCTCCGCCTGAGGTCCAGTCATCATGGCAGGCGGCACCGTCAAGAACGCCACCGCGTCGACGTCGCGTCGCGCTGCTGGTCACCTTCGTGGTGAATAGCCCAGGTGCGACATCTTTTCAAGCGAATAGCTGGAGAACGACGTCGTTGGTTGAAATAGCTCAGCTACGACATCTCTCTGCGCACAAATAGCCCAGGCAGAAAATGGCCCTTAAGCGCAATCACCGTCAGGATTAGGGGTGGGACCCACGCCGATTAGTGGAGACGGGTGGGACCCACTTCCGCGTGGGGCCCAGACAGCAGCGACGACGGTTAAACCGTTTTCCCCTTTCGCGCGCATCCTCCCTCTTCTTCTCCGGCGACGAAGCACGCAACGCCGGCGAGCTCCGATTCAGACAATCATAACAGATAAATTGAACGGGCATTCAACCGAATTCAAACAACACACAGATTAAGCAAACATAGTAGATAATTAGAGTACTATTACAGACGGAGTAGTTTTAACGGCGGCTCGTCGGAGCAAAAGCCGCACGGGCACTAGATCTTAGCTATTACAAAGGAGGACGGAGTAGTCCATCAACCGCAGCTCCTACCCCTAGAATCCATCCAAAATTGGGCTCACCTGAGCCCCAGGGGTGCTGCGGCGACGAGGCGGCGGCGCCGCTCAGCCGGAGTCAGAGTCGGAGTCGGAGGCGCCCCATGGGATGTCGGCCTTGGATTCCTCGATGGCTTGGCGGTAGTGGTACTCGTAGAGCTCCCTTTTCATCTCCCGGTCGGCCTCGAGCTGCTGCTGCTCGTCCTTGGTGCGCTCCATCAGCTCGGCGGTGACCCAGTCGAGGTCGCCGTCGTCGACGAAGTCCCCCGGCAGAAGCCCGCGCCCGGCGCGCGGTGCCGCGCCCTGCTGCTCCTCCTCCTCCCTCTTCACCGGCGGCAGCGGTGCTCGTGCGAAGGCGGAGCTCCCCGCGCCAGAGGAGCTTCCAGGCTCGCAGCGGCGGGTGCCCGTGCCTCTCGCCGCCGCCGCTGCCGCCGCCATCTCCATCCGGCGGTCGTACTCCTCCACTTCGCGCAGGGCGTACGCAGGCGGCGCCTCCCGCCCCCAATTCGTGTACGCGCGCGCCGCGCTTCCGACCGCCGTCGGAAGCAACCAGCCCCGCCCGTACGGGGTCAGGCGCCCGCTTCTTCCTTTTCCGCTCCTCGTCGGAACCGTTTCCGCCGCCAGAATGGCCGCCGCGCGAGCAGGAACCTCCATGCCTCATCCTCGGGTATTGATCTGTGGCGGGGGGGGGGCTGGATTGCGGGGTTTTGGTCGCCGGCGGCGAGAGTGACGGAGATCTGGAATGGAGTGATAATAGCTAGGGTACGACGCATTTCAGTGGATAAATAGGGAGGGGAACGGGAGGCGGTCGGCTGGGCCGTGGGCTGAGAAAGGGCTGGGCCATGGCCCAAAGTTAGCTTTTTTTCATGGAAAAAACATTAGCGGGCCGTGGCATGACACGCACCGTGCATTTAATCATGGAAAAAACATTAGCGGGCCGAATCCTTCTAGAAGGCCTGATCGGACGGCCAGGGTTGAATGTTTCAAATTCGGTTGACTTTTGTTGACCCAGATTTGAAACATTCAAAAGATATTGAAAAAACATCAAAAAAATGTGAATCCAGTGCACATGGCCTTAGTTTGTCATGTACTAACATCTCCAATTGCCAAATAAATGCAACCGAATTTGAGTTTGGCCGAATTTGAAATATTCATGAAATATTCAAAAAACATCAAACAAATGCAAATCCAGTGCACATGGTTTGTGTATATATAGTAGATGTGTAGGAGGGTTTCTCCACGATCACAAGCCGAAGCAATTTTCCAAATTCTTTTTACAAATATCATTTTCCACTTTTTAAGTGCTAAAAATGGTTCAAAAGGTAGCCGAGACAGCCCCATTTCTAAACCTGTCATTTTTTCGACCTTCTCCAAATGATCTCAAACTCTAGGATATGTTAGTACATGACAAACTAAGGCCATGTGCACTGGATTCGTATTTTTTTGATGTTTTTTCAATATCTTTTGAATGTTTCAAATTCGGTTGACTTTTGTTGACCCAGATTTGAAATATTCAAAAGATATTCAAGATACATCAAAAAAATGCAAATCCAGTGCACATGGCCTTAGTTTGTCATGTACTAACATCTCCAATTGATAAACAAGGTCTACATACATGTTACACAAGAAGTGCTTCATAATCTCACATCTCAAACTATAGAGTTCATAGTTTGAGATGTGTGATTTCACACCATATTGAAACATTTCTTGTTCAATTTGTGTGTAGACCTTGTTTATCAGTTGGAGATGTTAGTACATGATAAAATAAGACCATGTGCACTGGAATATCATTTTTTTTCTTCTATTTTGAATATCTTTTGAATATTTCAAAATCGGCAGAAGCCAAACCAAATCAGCATTTAAACAAGTTTTACACACCAAAATGGAAAACTAAGCCTAGACCTTTCTTAGTCACACCAAAAGGAAGGTTTGGTGAGGTTTTGGAAAATTTCATGTTGCAAATCTCAAACCACTTATCTCAAACTATAGAGTTCATAGTGTGAGATGTGCCATTTCACCCCATTTTGAAGCATTTCCTATTTAATTTATGTGTAGACCTTGTTTATCAGTTGGAGATGTTAGTACATGATAAAATAAGACCATGTGCACTGGATTCGCATTTTTTTGATGTTTTTTCAATATCTTTTGAATGTTTCAAATCCGGTTGACTTTTGTTGACCCAGATTTGAAATATTCAAAATACATCAAAAAAATGCAAATCCAGTGCACATGGCCTTAGTTTGTCATGTACTAACATCTCCAATTGATAAACAAGGTCTACATACATGTTACACAAGAAGTGATTCATAATCTCACATCTCAAACTATAGAGTTCATAGTTTGAGATGTGTGATTTCACACCATATTGAAACATTTCTTGTTCAATTTGTGTGTAGACCTTGTTTATCAGTTGGAGATGTTAGTACATGATAAAATAAGACCATGTGCACTGGGATATCATTTTTTTCTTCTATGTTGAATATCTTTTGAATATTTCAAATCTGGGTCAACAAAAGTCAACCGAATTTGAAATAATCACAAAATATTCAAAAAACATCAAAAAAATGAAAATCCAGTGCACATGTTCTTATTTTGTCATGTACTAACAACTCCAACTGATAAACAAGGTCTAGATATAATTAAACAAGAAATGCTTCAATATGGTGTGAAAACTTTAGATCTCAAAATATGGTGTGCACATGTTTTGGGATTTACAACATGAAATTTACAAAAAACTCACCAAAGCTTCATTTTGGTGTGACTAAGAAGGATCGAAGCTTGGTTTTTCATTTTGGTGTTTAAAACATGTTCAAATGTTGGTCAAACTTGGGTTTGACCGAATTTGAAATAATCACAAAATATTCAAAAAACATCAAAAAAAAATGAAAATCCAGTGCACATGGTATTTATATATAGAGTAGAAGTGTAGGAAAGTTATTTGGCTGATTTAGACAAGGTCGAAAAAATCTTGCTTAGGAATGGAGCCGTTTACCCTACCTTTAGAGCTCATTTGAATCACTTTTTTGTTTAAGACTTAGCAAAAGGCTCGGTTTCATGACCAAGTTAGATCAAACAACTACATAATAGTATGAAATCATTGCAACATCCAAGCCTAGCACAAATAGCATGTAAATTTGAATTTTGGTTCAAAGTTGAATTCAAAAAATCAAAAGAAAATAAATAATTTTCATATTATTTAAAAATTCAAAAAATTTGTCCCAATGCAGCATTCTAGTGGATGGTGTAAATTTGGACGTCTATATTCTCTCTCCTACATTTTAATAATATTTCATCTACAAAATCGATGGAAGTAACAAATTAGATCACTAGTCCAGTACAAGATGTATCCGTATACGTCTACCGAAATGGAAAAGTTTCAACACGAAAGTTGTGAGAAACATCGAGTTGAACATGTTCGTCAAAGGATTTTTCAAATCTTCAACCGAGTGTGAAGAATTTGACAAAATTCGACTATGGGAATGGAACCAACTCATCCATCAATACGCACTGGTCGTGTGTTGATTCCGGATGCAATCGAGGTTGCCTCCAGCGGGATGCGCGTGCATGGCCGGCACTGCCGACATGGCTGCGCTAAGGCAGGCCAACCCCGACATGCGGAGCGCCACGCTCAGCTGGACGTGTGCATCGCCGGCTGAGCTACTCCGCCTTAGCCTGCCGGTATGCCATCGCCGGCAGGAGTCTCCGGTCCTTCTCTCCTTCGGCTGGGTTTTCTCCTTTGACAAAATGCTAGCTGTTGCGCGAGATTGCGAAAGTGGAGCACGTCCAGAGCAGCACGGGCGTCCAGAGCGCGTCCAGGGTGCATCCAGAGCACGTCCAGAGCACGTCCAGTGTGCATGCCACAATCTGACGGCGTGCGAATGCCACAAGGAACACAAAAACAAGGAACAGAATAATTTACATATTGTTTACAAGGTTTCAACTATGCCACGGCACGTCCAGAGCACGTCCAGGGCACGTCCAGAGCACGCCCCCAAGGTGTTCGCCGTAGTGCTTACATGGCCATTTCACAAAAGAACTCCCACAAAATTCACCAGACTTGCTATCTACACAATGCAGCTCAATCTCCCCTCCGCCATGTGATTCTTCTAGCTCGATTTCATCTCGCAGAGAATTTCTGAGCACACCAATCTGTCCTCCGCCAGCCCGGCAACTAGACTGAAAGCCTCTAGGCTCAACGCTACTTCGAAGTCCAGGCTCGGGGTTGAGCGTGCTGAACTGCTGCTCGATGAGCTCCCGCCCGAGCTGCTCTCGTCGCCCGCAGCAATGTTGCGCATCGAGGCAAACCTCTGTCTCGTCATCGGCGGCGAATCACCGCCGAGCGAAAAACCCTCGCCGCCGTAGTAGCCGTTACGCTGCCACGCCTGCTTCAATACCTGCTGGACTGAAATCCGGTAGGGTCGCTTGCCGGAGCCCCTCGCCGCTGCACGAGACACAAATCGGGCCGCCGGTCGCCTCTGCGACCGTGTACCCGCACCACCCCATCCTCCATCCTCCCTCGCCGCTCCCTCGACGCACCACCCCAAGCCTTGCGTCGCCGCCAGCTTGCTCGGCTCCGGGTGCCGCCGCTGGACTCGCGTGGCCGCTCTTAACATTTTCGCCGCCAGCTTGCTCGACTCCAATGCCGGTGCTCCAGTCGCCCGCCCCCTCGCCGCAGCTTTACTCGCCCGCCCCCTCGCCGCAGCTTTACTTGCCCGCTCCATTGCCGCAGCTCCAATCGCCCGCTTCTTTGCCACAGCTCGAGTCGCCCGCTCCATTGCCGCCGACTCGCCGTCGCCAGGAAAATTTTCCCCAGCCCGGAGAAACCGAGACGACGGGACAGAGTGAGGAGTGAGCTCCGCGTGGCACAGACGGTTCCGCTGACGCATGGGTCCCACTCGAGAAAAACTACTCCACATACCGGTCAAACCGGGTTTACAGCGTGGGAAACATGACTTGACGGCCATGTCGCCGCAGAGCAATTACTGCTCGAAAAGATGCTGCATGTGAGCTATTATGCAGCAGATATGTCGCAGCGGAGCCAATTCCTCAGAAAACGTCGCACCTGGGCTATTCGCCCTCACCTTCGTGTGAAGCATGACTGTGCAGTCACCGTTTCCGTGCGCCCAGAGCTTGAGCCCGTACGGCTGCCCCGCGTCGCCGTTCGCCCTCACACACACCACCGAGACAGCCCTGGCCGAGCCGAGCGCCGCCACCGTCGACAAGAGGAACACGGCACCGTCCTCCTCCGCCGCGACGAGCAGTACCCGAGTCTCCGACGGCAGCACGCGGAGCCCGAGGTGCGTGCGGTTGCGGATGTTGTGCATGGCCAGGAGTGCGCGGACGTGAAGTGGCCCAGGAGGTTGGGCGGCGAGGCAACGATGGCGCAACCAGGCACCATGCAGGAGCAGGGGGCACGCGCTCTCGTGGTCGGGGGCCTCGTAGTAGCACTACATCACGGTTGATATTTTGGGGCACTTCAAAGTGCCCCTATATGTCAATTTTGTGCCTCAAATTGTTTTTGAGGCATTTTGTATAAGTGCATCGGATGCTTATGGCGGTAAAGGATATTGGGGCACTTTCAAATTTGCCACAAAAAGTGCCCCTAAATGTAACAATTAGATGCACTTTGGATTTTGCCCCTAATACCTATTGGGGCACTTTCTCAAAATGCCCCAAATACATTTCGGGGCACTTTGAGGAACTGCCCCAAATACAATTCGGGGCACTAAATCAAAATGCCCCTAAAATATGAAACAAACCACAATTCAAAAATCTAAATATAGAATAAACCACAAATCTGGAATACATCCACATAATCTAATATTCCCATACATATCCAGTGAAATCACAAAACAAGGTTAAGTCTACATGAAAGATATTGCAATGTGGAACAGACCACAAATATGGAATACATGCCACTCTGGTCATTCCTTTTTTTTCAGCCAAGAAGAAGAAGAATGAACCACAAAGATAAGAAGGTTAGGCCCCTGCTCGCTGCCGCCATCAGGCCGCAGCTCCAGGGCTCCCAGGTGCGCAGGTCGACAAGGAGAGCTCCAACTCTTGTCAGCTTCTCGCCGGCAGCACAGCTTCACCTTCTTAAGCGCGCAATGAACTAATGCTTCGTCATGTCCTTCATCTCCTCCAGCTCCCTCTCATAGGTGCTTACCTACATTTCACAAAGCCTAGTGGGATCAGGGAACATTGAACACATCTGATAGGCACTTGCACTACTAAATACAACCCCGAATGTTTCAAGCTAATGGCATGAACCAAGTTATACTCCTAGTGCTACTCGTCTATTCCAGCAAAACAACAATTTGCTAGAAGAGCACATCTCTGTAATGGACTGCAAGAAGAGCAACAATTTGCTAACTCCAGAAAATAAATGCAAGTCATAATCTCTGTAATCCTATTTGTTGGCAATAGACAAGAGATCAAAATCATCCAACATTTGTCAAATTTTAGCTGATCAAAATCATCCAACACTTGCCAAACTTGCATAGGTTAGACCAATATAATCTGTGAGCACTTTAGCATCTCTAAGAGAATCATAATTTAGCTGATGGACTTAAATGAGTACTGCAGTCCAGAAAAGAAAACCGAATATCACTTCAATCTTCAGTTCATAGTCAATAGAACACTTACCAAGTTGTTCAGAGCTGATGCAACATGTGGATCTCTCAGTCCAAATCCTTATTCAGCTTCTTGTAGGGCTGATGCAATACAATAATCAGAAATGTACATACAAGAACACCAGAGGAGTAATACTTAACGGATGTATGTTGCCAGTTGACACTCAATCCTATAAGAACTTAAAGTAGATGACATGCAGCCGTAGACAGTTAGTACACACTACATGGTAGTGGCTATCACAGCAACTTAATCATCTTATTGCCTGTTTTACAGAAAGAAAACCACAAAATCTTGGAATTGTAGGAAATTCAAAAAGAAAAAAGAAAACTGACACTGACATGCTAGAAACAAAGCGAGCAGTTAACCTCAAACGATCCTGAATTACAGAAAAGACCACTTCCCTAGTCCATAATGATATACATAATGTGATAGTCCTAAATAAGCAGTTATAAGAATAGAGAACTGTAGATTAAGATGACCAACTCCAGTTAAATGACCAAGCATAAATGAGTAGATCCAACGCAGTCAAAGTGGCCCTACCCCCCATCCCAGAACTGCACATGAACATAGGTGAGAACTGAAGAACAGTTCCTATTTATTCGTACTTGCCATTGATCGAAGCAGAGTACTAAGAGAAGCTATGGACCTAAGCAACTGTCCAGGCTGGGCAAGATCTCAAGATTGCTATTTCACCTTTTGGGTTCATTATTTGAGATAACATTGCTCTGATTATCCCATTACATTCTTTTGTGAGGGATAAGATTTCATGGGGACATAATTGCATTAGTTAGCCAAGATTCTTAGGCGAGTCTCTATTTAAGGATATGCATAATTGCACTTCTGTCTAAGCAAGAATAACTGAAGGTTCCCTAGTCCTTTCTTCAGCCAGTCCTCCAAGGCTTGGTGGCTGAGGGCATGTAGCACAACATCTTATTTGTCTATTATTAGTCTTACAACATCAGACAGTGGAACTCCATGCACTGTTTAGTAAGAGGGTTTTAGAAGAATCACTTACCAGGACAAGCTCAATTGGCCTTAATTGCAGAGTGGCATCGCAGATACTATCTTGGCTCCTGCTGCTACTCAGCAGTCAAAGAATGTGACGAGGGGTAAACTCATCAAATCCCATGGTTAAGGACCTAGGGTTGAGATTATGGGGAGATAACGTGGTAGTACTGGTAGTTTCGTCAGCTGACAAGCAGAGGCAAAGATTTACCCAGGTTCAGGCCCCTCGGGTGGAGGTAAAGACCCTACTTCCTGCTTGTCTGGTATTGATTGTGTGAGATTATGCGATTACAAGGAGAGCTCCGGCGAGATGTCGATCTCGCTAGAGCTTTTGGTGGTTCGAGTATGGCTTGCCTAGATCGGCACCCTTCCCAGCCTTTAAATAGGCTGGGTCTCGGGAGTTTGTATCCGACCTAGTTTACACGTAAGGAAAGTATAAACCGACTATGCCTATGTCTAAACTTGAAGGGTACTCCATCTTGTTGGGCCTCTTGTCTTGGGCTTCGAATTGGATCTTCGCAATTGGGCCTTTAATCATCACGTGCACCAGGTACCCTCACGGTAGGGTACCCGAGGTGTATACCCTTGTCAGAATGGATGCATGCATAACTCTGAAGAAACACAATATAAGGTTGCTGGTGTTTGCTTGGCTATACCTGGAAAATGTCAATAATTAATTAAGCGACGAACAGCTAGAACCTTCCCTAAATGTCAATAACTTTATTTTGTAGTCACTAATCAGATAAATAACTACAGCATGAACCCTGGCTAACTTTTGTAGTTCTGAAAGAATATATTGTTTCTCAATCGTGATAGGAAAGGAATATAGAAAGGAAACTTCATATGAAGGACTACTGGACTAAGAGACGCAATGCTTAGATTGCAGACCACATATTCTTCAGTGAGTTGATGTCTTCATGTGCATGCATATTCCTACTGAACTATAAGAATGATCAGAGTTCATAGTGGACTATAAGAATAACATATGTACTTTTTAGTTTTTAAGTAGCATGGATCATCAGACAAAAAAGTAACCCCAAAAAAATAGATATATAGAATGCTGATTTCCGACAAGAAAATAATAATTGTCAGAAAACAGGTGCAGTGGCTAAAACTTATTCCTAGTTCCAGTTTGACTTAGCAGTTTCACCAATACCTTTTTTCACCTGGAGACAGCCAGTGTATTCCATGAGAATTTTATTGGTTTGCATGCAGCTGTTACAGGTTACTTCATGAATGAACTGGGTGTACGTATGGTTGCTGTTGTATTTGCCTCAGTTTTGGTAGTTAGTTCCCCATCTTGTAAGTTTAATCCATTAATTCAATCGGAAGAACTAACAACAAACAATCTGGGAACCTAGTGCAGATTCAAGGAACATTTAAGGCCAAACATAAACAGGGTCCCTACTACAGCTAGATATCTACAATAAGCATGACTTTCAATCCACATGAGCATGTCATATCTTATTCAAGTATTCATTAAGAAATACTCAGGTTCGAAAAATAAATTTAGCGCTCGCTGAAAGACAATTGGATATAACTAGTATTAACAACAGAGACATGGCATACTGAGTGTTGCAAGCCTGCTGGTATGAAATATCAAAGGTAGATTTGGGTTCAAGTCCTTTGATGTCATCAGAAAATTCAGCTTCAGTCAGGCTCTACTGCTCTACAAAAAATACAATAATATTGATGTTTACCTACACTTAATCAGAAATGTCTAAATCCCCATCTACACCATCACCAGATCACGAGCACAACCAGGGACGCCAGGAGAAGGCCGAGAGAGTAACCAAGAGGAAAGACAGAGGATCACGTACCAAACGAGCGGCACCGCAAGCACCGTGGCGTGGCGAGGCAGGGCCCGCGCTACAACGGCGGAGGGCACCGCGAGGACGACGACCACCGTGGCACGGGGGCACAAGGAGCACTGGGGACGCATCGACCTGCGCCGGGCCACAGCCGGCGAGTTGCCGTGTGTTGCCCGAGTAGGCGAGTTCTGGTTTGTTGATGCAGCCGGCGAGTTGCCGTTTGTAGATCTGATCGGCGAGTCGCCGTTTTCCGATGTAACCGAAGGAACCGTGAGTCCAGCACTATTCTTTCCCACAGACGGCGCCAATTGACGAGGGGTAAACTCATCAAATCCCATGGTTAAGGACCTAGGGTTGAGATTATGGGGAGAGAACGTGGTAGTACTGGTAGTTTCGTCGGCTGACAAGCAGAGGCAAAGATTTACCCAGGTTCAGGCCCCTCGGGTGGAGGTAAAGACCCTACTTCCTGCTTGTCTGGTATTGATTGTGTGAGATTATGCGATTACAAGGAGAGTTCCGGCGAGATGTCGATCTCGCTAGGGCTTTTGGTGGTTCGAGTATGGCTTGCCTAGATCGGCACCCCTCCCAGCCTTTAAATAGGCTGGGTCTCGGGAGTTTGTATCTGACCTAGTTTACACGTAAGTAAAGTATAAACCGACTATGCCTATGTTAAACTTGAAGGGTACTCCATCTTGTTGGGCCTCTTGTCTTGGGCTTCGAATTGGCTCTTCGCTATTGGGCCTTTAGTCGTCACGTGCACCAGGTACCCTCACGGTAGGGTACCCGAGGTGTATACCCTTGTCAGTAGCCCCCGAGTACTTGTCTGACTCGAAGAATCGGGCATGGACTCATTTGTAAGTGCACGTCATATGTTTTGTATTTTGTATTTTTATAATTGGAATTCCTGTATGAATAGCACATGTTGGCTATGTCGAGTATCTCATCGACTGTGGTTTTTGTTTATGATGACCAAGGGATAATAGCTTAGCAGGCCCAGTACACTCGATGGATCGGGACTGGTTAACTACACATTCGGGTAAAACCTTACTAGCTTTCAATCAAACTCGAGTCCCCGGACTCGAATCTGGAACAAACTGGTCAGATTCGACTAGGCCGCAGAGGTCTTACTGAGTCGATCTGCAGTATAGATTTGAATTTTACCCAACGCGTCCGTCAGGATTTTTCATCATGTCTGCTGACACGGAAAGTATAAGGATTGACGTTGCTGGAACGGTCCTTAGCCCAGCTCGAAAGTTCGGCGGGTCTTACCTTTGCACTATGCGTGCAGCATCCGAGGTATTTGCGGCGGACGCAACTCGGGAATGTTTCGAGTATGATTTTGTATATGAACTGATTCGATGATTTTGTCGACTGACACTTTGTCATTATTCTATCGGGTGCGCGACAGCGCTCCCGATGGGAGTAGCCCCGAGATTGTGCTTTATTGCTTGCAATGGAGGATAATCTCAAATCATTTTTATCCTATACACTCTTAGTCGAAGAAATTTTTGATATGCTCCCGATGGGAGTAACATGTCTTTGGTCGAAGAGATAGTCGAGTGACCATACACCAGAAAACAATCGAGTGATTGATATGCATTGGGCGAACCCGAAATCTTTTCTGAACAAATCTCTTGCAATGACGTCAGGGATGACGTTTTATGGCGACTGTGCTACCTGACACGGGTGGCGTGCGCTATGCTGCGATGGATGGGACGTGACACGTATGTGGGCCCATTGTGCAGCCGTTTGGACTGGATTTGACCGTTCAGGCACGATTTCTCCGGGCTATGATGACAGTTCCTAGATTCCCGTGCGTAGTGGGCGGAGTGGCCGGCGACGGTTGCCCTCCATGGCTGCCACGTGTACGGCTGGATTTGCTACTTTGCCCACGATCTCGCACCAACGGTGCGGATTCTTTTGCGTTGAGGTTAAAAGGGTGCGGCGGAGTAAATAATATTTTTACTTGCCATTTGCTCTCCGCCGCCGCTGCTTCTTCTTCCTCCTAGCGCATCGCCATAGCTCCATAGCAAAGCTTTTGCCACCCACCACCGATGACGAAGCCTGCCACCCGGAGGGGCAGGAGTGCCGCGAACGCGTCGGCAGACAGCGCCGCTGGAGCCGCTGCCAGCGGTTTGAAGAGGGACAAGGGCGCATGGACCAAGTCCTCCTGCAGCAAGAGGATGCTCACCGGCCTGCGGAACGACGGGCTGATCCCTGAGGACACCTCGCAGGTTCGCATCCCCGGCGCCGAGGTAATCCCGCGCCCAGGCCCCAATGAGCGGGTCTGTTTTGTGGATTTTGTGAACAGGGGATTCTCCTTCCCTGTTCATAACTTTCTTCGTGCACTGATGCACGTTTATGGAGTGCAATTGCACGATTTTACGCCCAATGGGCTTTTGCACATTGCGTGTTTCTTCGTTCTTTGCGAGTGCTTCTTGGGCGTTGCACCCCACTTCGGGCTGTTTCGCCGCATCTTCAACGTCAAGCGCCAGCACAGCTCAAGGGACCTGGTGGTTTTGGAGTACAGACTCGACCTGACGTCGAGTACTTCAAGATCAACTTCCTGGAGTCTGTGCAAGGATGGCGCCAGAAGTGGTTCTACATCAAGGATGTGACCATAGGCACCCAAGCATTCGGGTTGCCTGCCTTTGACGCAGACGCCCTGGTGAAGAAGAGGCCATCCTGGATCGCCCAGCCGACGGAGTCGAAGCCGAAGAGGCTGACATTCTGATGGAGAAGGTGCTAAAGCTTCAGACCACTGTTGGTCGGAGGTTACGGGCATCCATTTGCTAGCCATTATTGCCAAGAGGCGAGTGCAACCCCTCCGAGCCCGAGCACATGCTATGTGGGCATACAGTGGGGTTTCTGATCCAACCCGCTCACGCGCAGTGGAGCTTTCTGATGCGGAAGCAGAGAAGTTGGTAAGAAGCCTTACCAAATTGACTGATGAAGATCCCTGCGAGATGAACTCGCCTGTGCCTCCTTATGAAACCAGCAACCCTCTACTAGAGGTAACAGTCGATACTATATGTAAGTTGGTATGTTATGCATGTGTGATGTTGATTCCTTTGCTGTTTATGTGTGCAGGGACACAGAATGTATGAGTCGATGCCCCCTTGCCAGAGAGCGGCCCAGTGCCGGACAATGAGCCACTCGAGGCGGACTCTGATGATGAGGTGACCTCACTCGCCACCGCACACACGCCAGAAGCCGATGAGGGCGATGCTGAGGTGCAGGCCAAGCAGAAGCGGTCGCGCGAGGAAGAAGACACTGCTGACTCAGAGGAAAAGGAGGGGAACGAGACGGAGTCGATGACGGCGCCACTCGAGATTCCTCCGATTCGCTCGCTTCCCCCACGACCACCGAAGAGATCACGCCCGAGCATGGGTGTGCTTGCACCTGGTCGAATGGTCGACCTTACTGAAGAGTAAGTATTATTGCCTTTGCTTTTTGACGGTTTATGAATGTTGCCAAGTTGTTAACTTTGCATGTGTGAAACAGCGTGTCCTCGGACGAGGATTTGCCACCGCCACCTCAGATGGAGAAGAGCAGTGCGGCGTCGACTGCTCGGAGTTTGCCACCAGAGCAGCCGCCCACCGCTGCGACTCCGGCTGCTGCGGACGCGGCTACCCCATCTGAGCCTGAGGTTGCGGCTGACAAGGAGGAGGCAGCAGCGACAGGCGTTCCTGCGTCGACTTCCTCCTTCTTGGATCATGTAAGCTTGTGCTTTTGTACCATAGTTGAATCACTAGCGGGTGTTAAACCCGTTCATAGACCTGATAAATCTGAACTTTCGCGTATTGTGTTGTAGCCATTTGTACAAGAGCTACTGAATGCTGGCTCCAAGTACGTACATATGGAGACAGAAGTTGCCACCTTGCAGCAGCAACTCGAGGATGCGAAGAGTAAGTACCCTGTAATGAGCACTCGAGTGTTTTTGATGTGACCATCTTTTGCAGCATGTTGAAGAAATGCTTATGTGCCTCGCAGAGTCAGCAACTGCCGCTGCGGAAGAGATGGGCAAAGCTACCCGTCGAGTTGCTGATCTGGAGAAGAGGCTGAAGCAGCCGAAGTTAGGGAAGACCAGGCAATTGGTCGACTCTCTGCTGCCAGCACCACTTTGACAGGTATGCAATTTTGCGATTGCATTAGATATTTGAAGTTGTTGTACTATGCTTCTGAACATGGTATTTACATGTTATGCTAGATGTGATGGACGGCCCTACTGCCTCTGGCAAGCAAAACATTGGCGCTTCACTTGATGAAAGTGTAGCTGTCGCAGAAGTTGCCAACAGTAGGGCAGGGGAGATGCTGACGAAGGCGGCGGTGCTTTGGGCGCCCTTCACAGCAGCTTCTTCCCAGATGATGAGCTTCCATCAACATTTGCAGAACTGGTGGAGCTGTTCAAGCCCGAGGGAACTGCCGTCGCCGATTTCTGTCGCGAGCAAATGGTAAGTGGTGCTCAGACTACTTTTCTCATGTTGCTCGCGCACGGAGTCGAGGCAGATTTTGACAAGGTCACAACGAAGTTCCCGAGGGGCCTGGCGGCAAAACCGTCGGGTTAGGCACTTGGATGGAGGCTGCCCAAAAGTATTCTCAACAGCTTGTGACAACTGTTGAAGATAGGGCAGCCAAGGTTCAGGCGAAGAAGGCTTCCTCCAAGAAGTCGATGACTAGCGAGTGACTCCTTCGTCGCCTAGTTTTAGGGACTTTTATGATTTTAGCTTTTGCTGTAACAACTTCAGACTTCATATTTGTGCTTTGTGAAATATGAACTCCAATTATCGGGAGGCGCAGCCCCCGAGCCTTTTGCTTGGTCTCTTCTGTTTCTCTTATGTTCTGAGTTATTCTGGATGTAGACCCGAGCCTCTAGAACATCGACTGGTCCAGGTGCGAGCGGCTCCACTCAGTCACGTAGCGTGAATGACCAGAAAATCATCGACTTCCTTCAGCTCAAACTTTCCGAGGTGACTCGCGAGCTGAAGAAGACACAAGACGCGTATGCTGAGTTGCAGTCGAGGCCATCCCCAACTACGGAACGGGAGGCCTTTTTGCTTGAAGAGTTGGAGAAAGTGAACCTACAGCTTGAATGTAAGTTCTTATGGAAATTGAATTGTGGACTCGACACAAAGATCGACTGGGATAACAATTTTGCATTATTTTTGCCATAGGTGTTTGTTTTGACCAGTCGAAGGAGGAGGCGCGGCTACAGGACCGACTCGACGGTCAAGCGAGTAGCGCGGAATACGCTGCCCACCCCTTTTGGTCGGACAGGGCGAGGAGTGCCATTCTGGTAAAGCTTCTGGATCGTGCGTGGCGAACTGCCATTCGACTGGAGAGCTGCAGGTTAGCTTTGTTTCGAGTCCACGAAACTTTGTTTCCTTTGAATGAGCAACCACAGAGCCTTGCTGCATTGCTGAAGAAATTTCGAAAAGGCAAGGCGATCAAGAAATTTGTGCGCGAGCAACTGGTTAGCGGGGCTAACGTTGCCCTTGCCTTTGTGCGATCGCATCTTCCGCACCTTGATTTGAAGAAGATTGCGATGGGTCCCGCACCCCTACCAGGTGGTGGTCCTGTGCCAATGGAGGATCATTACAAAGAGACACGGGTGGATGCACTGGTCCTAATCCATCAGGTGCTGAAGGAGGAGGCAAAGTGGACCCAGCCAAAGGATGAACCTGTAGATTAGGGTTTTTATGCATAGGGGGTGGCCCCAGAGTGTAAAACGCAACACTTGTGAGTATTTATGAACTAAGTATTCGTATCCCCGCAGCCCCCGAGCCTGTTGAGTGGGGTGTATGAAGCAATTTGTTGTAAACTTATGACTATCCAGCCCCGAGCATTCGAGTGAGGTTGATGGGAATACTTAGAGTATGGATCATAAATTGCACAACCCCCGAGTATTCGAGTGCGGCTGAGGTACTATGTTTTGAAGAAGCGAAAGCTCATGCTTTTGAGATAGCGCAGCTCCCGATTACTCGGGTGAGGCTAATTTTGTGCGAACAAATTATGCTAGTAGTAAGCAGGAAGAAATATGAGGAATCATTGATTATATTCTATTTTTTGAATGTTAAGCTGCAGGCCGCCTCATTTAAAACCTTCCAGTCCCCATAGGTACCCTGGTAAGGAAAAGAGCGCGTCTGAAACCTGCAGCCATCTGACATATGTGCCTATTACATTGTGCGACTGGGCAATCTAAGCATAGAAACGGCGTAGCTGCACAACGTTCTAGGGATTATGCGAGAGTTCGCCTGTCTTCGCGTGCTTCAGTCTGTATGCTCCACCACCAATGACCTCGGTGATGATGAAGGGTCCTTCCCATGGAGAAGCGAGTTTGTGCACCTTCTTTTGCTTCAGTCGAAGCACCAGGTCGCCAACCTCGAAGGTCCTAGTGCGCAGTCGACGGCTGTGGTAATTGCGGAGGTCTTGCTGATAGACGGCTGTGCGTGCGAGCGCTGTGTTGCGTGCTTCTTTGAGCAAGTCGACTGCATCTTCAAGTGCTTCATCTGCATCTTCATCGTTGTACGCCTCGACTCTTGGTGCATTGAATCTTACGTCTGATGGCAGGATTGCCTCTGCGCCGTAGACCATGAAGAATGGGGTGAATTGTGTTGAAGCGTTGGGAGTTGTGCGTAGGCTCCATAGCACAGACGGGAGTTCTTCGACCCAAGCACCCGCTGCTCTTTTGAGTGGTACCAAGAGGCGTTTCTTGATTCCGCTCGTCACGAGTCCATTGGCTTTTTCGACTTGGCCATTGGACTGCGGGTGTCGGGGAATGATAAATAGATTAACCCGCGGCCCACAAATAATGCGGCTTATAATCAATGGGCTTGCACTGAGGTGGTCCGACACGAAGAGTCGCAGCATGGTGTAAGAAGAATCCAGAAGATCCAAGATGGCTTAACTTGGAAGGCAAGAAAAGGAGTCTCCAAGTAATTCCTTTGTAACCTAGCGAGCCTCTGGATATATAAAGAGGACTCGCAGGACTAGAGAGACAAGCTCCAAACCCTAGCATGGGAAGATTTTCTGAAGGCAAGAAAAGTAGTCTCCAAGTAATCCACTTGGTGAACTTGTCGACCGCCACCAGAAGGTGAGTATGCCCTCCATGGGAGGATTTTCTGAGTGGCTGATACGTCTCAAACGTATCTATAATTTTTGATATTCCATGCTTGTTTTATATCAATTGCTACATGTTTTATATACACTTTATATCATTTTTATACATTTTCTGGTACTAACCTATTAACAAGATGCCACAGTGTCAGTTCCTGTTTTCTGCTGTTTTTGTATTCCAGAAAAGCTAGTCTGGAAATATTCTCGGAATTGGACGAAAATTTACGGAGGCCCCTATTTTACCAGAAGACTCCATGGGCCAGAAGGACAAGTCCGGGGAAGGCCCGAGGGCCCCACACGTGGGCTCGGCGCGACCAGGAATCTTCCGGCGCCCTAGGGTGGTGTCGCCGCCTCGGTCACCTCCTCGCGACGCCCTTTGGACTATATATTGCCCCTGACCTAAAACTCACAAAAGAATCGACGATTTCCCCAGAAAAGTTCCAGAGCGCCGCCGCCATCCGAAACCAAGTTTCGGGGGTCAGAAGTTCCTGTTCCGGCACCCTGCCGGAGAGGGGATTGACCCCCGGAGCCTTCTCCATCGACGCCACCGCCTCCATCATGCTCCGTGAGTAGTTCCCCCATGGACTACGGGTTCTAGCTGTAGCTAGTTGGTACTCTCTCTCCCATGTACTTCAATACAATGATCTCATGAGCTGCCTTACATGATTGAGATCCATATGATATAATCGGTGTTGTTTTTGTTGGGATCCGATGAATATTGAATACTATGTCAAGTTGATTATCAATCTATCTTATATGTTATTTAAGATCTTGCATGCTCCCCGGTACTTGTGGTTACCTTGATCAAGTAGTTGCATGTATCTCCAAGAGGGAGTATTTATGCTAGATAGTGGGTTCATGCCTCCAGTAATCTGGGAGAGTGACAGCAATTTCTAAGGTTGCGGATGTGCTGTTGCCACTAGGGATAACCTAACAATGCTATGTCCACGGTCATATGTATTTGTTTACATTACGCACTTTACTTAATGCAATTATCCATTGCTTGCAACTTAATAACAACGGGGAACTCGGATGACAACCCGGTGGTGGATTATTAGTCATAGACGCTGTTGGATAACGGTCTATGTATTTTGTCGTAATGCCCAATTAAATATCATAGTAGTCATCATGTCATATATATGCATTGTCATGCGCTCAATATTCTGTCAATTGCCCAACTGTAATTTGTTCACCCAACACTTGATATTGGAGAGTTACCACTAGTGTAGATAGCTGGGAACCCCGGTCCATCTGTAATCATCATTGCTTTTCCGTCAACTCCACGCAAGCAACTATTCTCTGGTGTCATTGCTTCTGTGTTACTGCTACTGTTGCTCTCATATTACTGCTGCTTTCACATCACGTTTGTTACTAGTGCTTTCTCAGGTGTGGTGGAATTGACAACTCCGCTGCTAAGGCTTATAAGTATTCTTTGTCTCCCCTTGTGTCGAATCAATAAATTTGGGTTTTACTTCCCTCGAAGACTGTTGCGATCCCCTATACTTGTGGGTTATCAAGACTATTTTCTGGCGCCGTTGCCGGGGAAAAGAGCAAGCATTTCACTCCAACAATTTGCTCCCCTGTCAACACGCCATCAAAGTAGTACCAACTATTTTCTGGCGCCGTTGTCGGGGAGCATAGCTCTACTCATAAGTTCACCTGGGGAGTACACTCCACCGCTCTCTGTGTTTTTATTTTATTTTGTTTTGTCTAGTTTACTTTTGTCTAGTTTTATTTTGCTTAGTTTATTTCTGTTTAGTTGTGTTTTGTTTAGTTTATTTTTGTCTAGTTTTATTTTTCTTATATACCCGAAAATCCATAAAAATTTAAAAACCGAAAATCTAAAAAAAACTGTTGCTATGGAAGAACATGCTAGAACCTCTATGTTTATGGAAGCTAAAGAATTATATATAAAGTATAGAGAATCAAGAGAGGGTAAAATCATGAGAGGCATGTTAAAAAAGTTGAATCAAATTGCTGAAATTTTGCTGGAACGCAATGATATAAATTGTTGCTCTGAACAGGATACTAAACATCTTAAATTCCAATGTGGCTTTAGTGAAGAAGTTTTAATTATGAACTATCATTGGAATAACTATATTCATTTGGGAGCTGAACAAGTAGAACAATTTGTTACATTTGTGGCAGCTGCTGAAATAGATTCCTTCATGGCTAAAAATTATGAAACCTGTGTTGCTTGCAATAAACTTAAAGAAACGGTCTCTTTTATTCTTGATTATTGCCTAGAAAATTTCAGCAATAATTGTTATATCATTGATTATAAAGAGAGACTCATTAATGCACAAGAATGTACTCACAATTTGCAGGAACCTGTGAAAGAAGAAACTATTGCTAAAACTGAAAGCTCATTGGATGAAAAAGAGAAGGAGAGTGATGAACAAAAGGAGGAAGAATGGAGTAGCTACCCATGCCTACCTTCTAATGAGAGTAACTCTTTATCTCTTACACTATTTGATTGCCCTCCATGCTTACCAAAGGAGGATGAATGTTATGTTCCTGTGGATTCTCTTGAAATATTCCCTATGAGTAAAACTTGTGGAAATGATTATGCTACTGATATTTATGATAATCCATGCTATTTTGATAAATCTTATGATAATCCTTTATTTGTGCCTGATATCGAAATGCATGGTACTAAAGAGTTTTGCTTAGAAAATGTTTATGATAAAGCTCTAGATGATGGTCCTATATTGGTTGATAATATTAATTGTACTACTAATGAAAGTGGGATTGGAGAGGTCTTGACTTTATCTAGATGGAGTCCCATACCTCTTGAGAATGATCAATCATCTTGTTATAAAATTGTTAAAAGTGGGTTTGAAAGTTTTAATCCCACTATTTTTGAGCTTGATAAAAATTATGTGTTTGTAGATCATGAAAAGCATGCTTTATGTGATAGTTATATTGTTGAGTTTGTTCATGATGCTACTGAAAATTGTTATGAGAGAGGAAAATATGGTTGTAGAAATTTTAATGGTACTAAAACACCTCTCTATCTATACTACTATTAAAAGAGCAAACTTGTGTTGTTGGGATACTTTAAATCTGAGCCCTTCAATATCCGATCAAACGGTCCAGATCGTCCCAATGTTTGACAACTCAACATTGTCCGTTTTGGACCGTTTTGCCCTCCCACCAAATCACATAATACTGCTAATGCCATCGTACCTCTTCGTTTTCGTAAATATTACAGAGATTGCCACCGCAAAAAATCAGAAACGCCCTTCTATGTGGCAACAAGAGCGCATCCAGGGTGCTATCTGCAAAACCCGCACTCCTTCCCTTCCCCTCCACAGCCTCTCCTCCCCGCGAACCCTAGACCCGGCCGCGGATTCCTCGGGCAGGCGGGCCGGAGCCCGGCCGCCGTGATGATGGACGACGGCGGCGTCGGAGATCCGGTCGAAGATTTCCTCATCGGAGGCGCCGGCGACGACGGGGAAGACCTCGCCGCCTTCTGCGATGGAGGGTACGGACACTGCAACAAAGAACTGATTTTTCCCCTTCTTCTGCTGCTACTTATTAGAGTGGATTGCATTAGTTTTTGTGATTTTTTCGTATGGAAATTTTGTAATCTCGAGGTCGCTGTCGCTGTAGATTTCTTTATTATCTGCCGGCGGCGTTGAACGCGTAGCAGTTCTTGTTGTTCGACCCCTACACGTATGCTCTGCATGGTATTGAGTCTCAGCAATCTGGAAATTTAATCTGAAAATAAAGTGGGGGCTCGTGCTGATCTCTGCAATTTAATCTGTAGCCTTGATTGATGCTAGCTTGGCGTGGTTCGCTCTTCTGCCTAATGGGGAGATTGCAGTTGATGTGGCTCTACAAGGCATAGAGCTCTGCAATGGATTTTTTTGTAGGTGATTGTGGCTATAATACCCGTGAACTTTAGCGATCAAGTGATTGTGGTGTGCCCTTCTTTTAGTAATGGACAATTGTGTACTGAATGCTAGCTGGCATACGATGCTCCATTGCTCCTTGCCCACTATATAGATGGGTGTGATGTGCATAAATATGAATCTGGATATCGGTATTGTAGCACACAGTATTTGAAATATGAGCAGCGGAATCTTCTGTTGCATACTTGAGCCCTATTTTTGTGTTTGTACTTGACTGCTGTTTATTTGACAGACTTGACATTGAGGATGTCGGTGGAGATACCTGTGGTCTTCAGCGATCTAATTTGGGGAAAAGGTGTCAATCTTACTCTCTTCTGATTTTCTTTTCGAAAGTAGTATCTTTACTTACATTTTGTTTCGCTATGGAAAATTGATTTGTAAACTGTATCTTGGCATCTCATATCCTTGCTGCTTGTAACTGTAGATTGCTAATCATTGCTTGTTGTTATAGTGAGCTGTTGGCATAATGCAGTGAATTTCATTCAATTCTGTTTAAGCGATGTGCATCCATTATGCATGCCAATGGTGTCATTAACAGAACAGACATTCTCCAGTTTATAATATACTATTCATTTTCTTGCATCTGTTATTTCATCATTTATGATGATACTGGATTTGCAGTGCTAAGAAATTTCATTTTGTGCAGAGGTAGAGATGAACCGTCTTCATCTGGTCCAAAGTCCAAAGCTTGCCGTGAGAAAATGCGGAGGGATAAACTGAATGATAGGTATGGGCATCTGGCAATATATGCCCCTAAACCATCCCTTCCATGTAGAAAAGGTTCATTTGCTTTGCAAACGTATTTCTTACCTTCCCTGTCTGTATTAACTAACAAATTTTTCAATCGCAGGTTTCTTGAATTATGTTCTGTTATGAATTCTGGCAAGCACGGGTCTGCCGAAGTATGTTCAGCGAGCAAGCAAGCTAAGTTGGATAAAGCAAGTATCTTGAGTGATGCAGTTCGTATGCTGACGCAACTCAGAGGCGAGGCAGAAAAGCTTAAAGAATCAAACGAGAATCTACGAGAGACAATCAAGGACCTTAAGGTATATTGTTCCCATAACATGAGTTAAGCAGGCAAATTAGTTCTCTGGCATTCGTGGCCACAAATTATATAACGCCATCTTTCACTAATTCGCTGACTTTACCATCCATGCATCTGAGAAATTCTAGATTTGACTAAATTTGTGGGTTCGGTTTTACCAAAGGTTCTGATATATTCTCCAGGTGGAGAAGAATGAGCTTCGAGATGAGAAGGTGAGCCTGAAGGCAGAAAAGGATAGGCTGGAACAACAACTTAAAGCAGCAAGTGCTGCTCCTACAGGATTTATTCCTCATATGCCTCATCCAGCCGCGTTCCACCCCACCGCATTTCCTCCATTCGCACCACCTTACCAAGTTCCAACCAACAAAGGTGCTCCGATGCATAGGCCTAATCGCACAAGCAGTCCGATTGGAATACAAAACGTAATAGAATCAAACATTTATTTAACGTGAGACAATATTACATCTTGATTCTTTCCCTAAGCTTCTACGCACATCCGGTAGCACCTTTGGCAGAAGGAATCGTAGGAGGCGGCCTGGCCAGATCGACGTCGCGATAGCTCTAATCGGCGAGACCCAGTCCGCCGCCGTTTTTGGCGGCCGGCCGCTGCTCTCGGCAGAAGCCCAAGCTCAAGCGCCTAATTCTGTGTCGATCTCAAGTTCTCCACATAACAGAGGAATACTAGCAACGCAGCCACGCATAATGAATCAGATGCCCCTGAGATAGTATTAACGGATTCCGATTGGTTCGACTCAGCGCCGACGGCAGAAGCCTAGAGACCTAGAGCTATTCCGCTAGGCGGCTGCAAATCGGCGCCATGGTCACCGTGACGCTCTCACCACCGCACGTGTATATGCGGCTGCCGGCGGCCGGCCGATAAGGCAGGCCGAACCAATCTGCCTCTTCACCATGCCGCCCGCTCCTAACATTGCTCTTGACCTAATCAGGTATGAGCACGCCGTCAAGATCAGGTCGCGACGTGGAGTTGATCTTCTCTGATATGACCACGCCGTCAAGATAAGGTGGCTGACATGGAGCTGCACGCATGGACTCCAAGGCTACCAGCAGTAAACCTACAATTGCGTCTGCACATCCCAAACAATAAGCGTCGTTTGGAGTTGCTTTGCCAGGCAAGCGGGCGAACAATGCCTTGGCGTCGCAGCATGAATCCGGTGGGCGACATCTGCGGAGAGTCACCGATGCATCTCGATTCTCGACAACTACACGTGCAAGAACAACAGTGGAAGGTGTTTCCTTCTTCCTGGACAAAATTGTAAGAAAATCATTAATTTGGTTTCTAAGTATTCGTTGATCTGTTTGTGCAGCTGAGCATCGTACCTTATCAATTCTTTGCATACTTGGATCTCCTCCCGTCATCAATTTTGTTCATGCTGCACTGACAATCCTATTCCCACCTTCATGAACAAGTCTCTTCCTGGGCAGCGGTCCTCTAGCAAACACTACTCATGGCAAGTCAAGTTGTTCCCCCAGTATGACAGAAACGGTTGCATTCTTCCACCGTTTGAGAAACATTAGTGGAAACATAATCTAATGAATTGTCTGATGGTTTATTTGGTTAGGTTTGGGCGATCAGTTCACGTCAAAGCTAAGCTAGCAAGAGGTGGATGTCCGGCGGCTGGCAATGCACGGTGATGCTGACTGCAACATCACCTGTCATTGATGAATACCACTTATGTACAAGTCTAATTACTTTTGTTTCTAAAAGGCCGATTCTTCAGTTATTTTTTCAGTACTAAACAGTTCCTGTTGTCTTATAGTCATATTTCCTGGATGGTTTTGGCTGAAAACCAGGGAGCTCTTAATACAGGGTTTCTCTTTTTATTATAGCCTTTGTCGGTTAATAAATTCAGCCCCATGGCTTCAAAGTTTCAAACTGTTGCATTTAGCTGAATTGCATCTACTTGCTGGAATTGGTCAAAGATGTGTGCAGATCGATGGAGAAACTAAGGATGTGGTATGCAATCCAACGTGTGAAAAAATAATGAGAATTCTATTACTGAAATTATTATTTATGCTTTAAATTATTTTGCAGACTTGCTAGCGGTCATGTTTGTTCTTGGCAAGAGATTCTCTGTGATGACTTTTTTTTTAAAAAAAACTAAACATTAAATATTCATGGAAATATAAAATTCGGCCATGTAACTTGACTATTGTTAACATACATGTTTTTCTTCTTCCCGTCAGGGTTCCAGTTCAGGTATGCTGCACTAATTACTTCATTCTCATATTATGCCCGAAATTGGATAGTTTCAGTTGTATACTTGACAACTTATGATTTCAGATTTGGTCCACAATTTGTTGTAAATAAATTTGACCTGTTTTATAATGGATCTGTGTTCAATTGTAGAAAAAAATCTATACACTGAGATGTTAATATTAGTATCTGCACCAATTTGTAAAGATGTGAAATCTCCATGTTCCTTCTCCACATTCTCCATTCAGTTTAAACGTAAATAAGTTCTTTTGTGCTATATTTGCTATATTTTTTATAACAACTGCACCTTTGTGTTGAAATACGATCTCTTGAAATATTTGTAGGCTTGAAAGCGAACATAGGGAAGTAGCTACACAGAGTGCATTAGGGATTATGCTTATCACACAGCTCTTATGGATATATAAGACTATCTGGGAATGGAATAATTGAATACTTCGATTGGTAGGTACTACTCTGATCATATTTTTCATTACCATTTCTACAGCAAAATCTAAAATATATAGTTGCTATCCGCTACTAGAGATAGCTAGCTGCTTATGCTCCAAGCCTCCAACGATTTTTAACAATTCCCTTTTGTACCCGTTCTAACATATCATACTAGGATGATGAAAACAAAGGTGATGAGGCGGTACTGTCATCACCAACTTCATACTACTTGACATATTTATAGTATAAATTTCCTCCTTGACTTTCTTATTCTCCAATTGACGGCCCTTTATAATTTCCCACTTTAATTGTGAAACGTGCGTTGCACGTACATGCCAACTAGTATGCTGAAAGTTCTGAAGTTACTCTTGTTTTATCTTCCTATGCTTGTCACTTTGTTCTTTATGAATTTATTTGTGTACAAGATTCCTATGCATAGGAAGTGGGTTAGACTTAAATGTGTTTCGAATTTGCTTCTTGATGCTTCTTTTGCTTCATTTTCTATTTTTATGTGAGCATCATTAAAACTATCAAGCCTAGCTAAAAGGCATTAAAGAAAAGCGCTTATGGGAGGCAACCCATTTTATTTTTCTGCAATTTTTCTTTTATTGAGTCAAGTAGGTTGTTTACTTCTGTAGCAACTCCTTTGTATCTTTATTTTAATGCATTGTTGTGCCAAGAGTAGCCTCTAATGTTAAGATGATGCTTAATTTTGATTGCTGCGCAGAAACAGATTTTTGCTGTTCACTGTACGAAATTCATAAAATCACCAGATTGTGATTTAAATCTGAAATTTTTTGTGCGTAATCCTGATATATGTATGCATCTTTCGTTAGTTCAACGTTTTTCAATATGAGTCCCGTAAGTGCCTCGCAAAAATTCATCTTTACTGGCTGTTCTGTTTTGACAGATTATGTATCTGTTTTTTGCATTGTCTCTTGTGGGATTTAAGCAAGGTTCTCTAGACGTGGAGGGCTGTAGCTAATGTTTTATTGAGTTCTTGCAATGTGTCACAACAGAACCAGTGGATTAAAATTTTTGAGTACTAACCCCTCTAATGAGAATTACGTTGAGTTTGGTGTGGCGGAAGTTTTCAAGGGTCAAGAGGAAAGAGTGATATAATAGGATGAAGAAGAGTGAAGAGCTCAAGCTTGGGGAGGCTCCCATGGATCTCCCAAGCATATTTCAAGAAGACTCAAGCGTCTAAGCTTGGGGATGCCCAAGGCATCCCCTTCTTCATCGGCAAAATTATCAGGTCATCTCTAGTGAAACTATATTTTAATTCTTTCACATCATATGTGCTTTTCTTGGAGCGTCTGTGTGCTTTTATTTTCAGTATTGCACTTTTATTTTCAATAAAGCTTGACTGGACCCTAGCATTCTTAATTGGGAGAGAGACACGCTCCGCTTTTTCATGAGAATACTCCTATTCTTCACTTATATTTGTTGAGTATTCATATCTAGCGCTGTTCAACATTTAGCTCTTGTTTTCATGTATCTCTTGTCAGAGCTATTAGCTTTCTTTTGTAGAAAGTACTCTCTTGCTTCACTTATATTTGTTTGGAGAGTTGATTAAATAAATTGATTGGTGTTTGGTTGGTTCAGAAAATGTTGCATGTGGTAATTGGTATAAGGAAAAACCTGCTTAATCTTGTAGATCACTAATTTGGTTAACTTGATGCTTGTCAATTGTTTTGAGTTAACAAGTAGATCATGATTAAATTTGTGCATCAGATGAGTTAAGTCTATTAGTGAAGAACTACCGTAAAGCTTGTTGAAAATTTGGTTTGCATCGGTGGTATCTCTAAGGTCTAGATATTTTCTAATAAAAGGGTTTGGTTAACAAGGAAGACGGTATGAAGTCTTATAACGTTTGCAATATGTTTGTCATATAAAACTTGGTGTACGGGTTGATATTCTTGTTTGCTTACATAAACCTTGCTAGCCTAAACTCTGTACTGAGAGGGAATGCTTCTCGTGCATCCAAATCCTTGAGCCAAAATCCATGCCATTTGTGTCCACCATAACTACCTATATGTGGTATTTCCTTGCCACTCCAACTAAATTTTTCATGTGCTACCTTTAAATTATTCAAAACTAGCGGAGTGGCCCGCGCATTTGCGTGGCTAGATTTGTGATGCATCGTCTACATAATTAATATTGAATCCCTTTTGTACTAAATTGATTTTCCCTTTCCTTTTTTTTTTTGCTTTTTTCTATGATTGTAGTGAGATCGTGAATCTAATATATAGATGATAACAATGGACACAAATGAAATTATTTACTAATAACTTATTATAACATCAAAGAGTTAAATTTCGTGTACTCATTTGTTCAGATATCATCATTTCCTACAAATATCCCTAAATAATGGAGTTGTATTGGATGGTTATATAGATCAATTACTGAGTAGAAATAATACATTGCTCTGTACCAATCTACGTACGGAAATACAATCCTACATGCTTTAATGCCAATGCATTTTTAATGTTAAGCTTTTCCATAAAACATACATAAAGCCATTGCTACCACGCACAAATACTTTAAGGCGTAAATATATGCATGATCAAACCTATCATATGATTACTGTCAATTTTATTGAAGACTGAATAGTCGTAAATGCTTATGCACATCAACGTCTTAGGGAATTTTTGTTCTTCAACTACCCTTGTGTGATACCGGTGGCTAAATAGGACACTTGCTCACATATTGGGAAATTCCGGTCCAGGTCTATGTGGATTCCGTACTTCCTGGCTCAAAATACAAATGGAGTATATCTAAGGTAAAAAGCAATAATGATTATTACAGTACTTGATTTCAGAAAATTAAATCTAAGGTGATTCCTACAGCTATGAAACTATTTAAACTGTTCACTTATTCTATGTCTGCAATATTTGAGAAGCTAAAACTCAGTTTTTTTGTGTACAGGGCAAAGTTTACAAAAGCATGTTTGACGGAGGCATTAGAGCTGAAAGGAAGGCTAAAAGAAGAGAAACGACCTCACTCTCATTCATGCATACTGATACAACTGGTGTATCCCTATACCCACCAATGGGTTATCTTTTCGCACAGTGACCTTGCTCGGCTAAAATTATCTTGTCTTACGTTTTTTTTCAAGAAATACCAACTACATTTTCATAGGAATTAGTGAACCGTCTGGTGTTGGAGTACCACAAAAACGATCCAGTCCATCATATTTTACTCTTCGTACCTATGCCCTTAGCATGTAGACGACAGTTCATGCTTGCACTTGTTTCCTTTTAACTTACAGGCATGCCCTACCTTGCTGCATGCTTTGATCTTCCATTAGTTGTAGCATTACAATGCGTTTCCTATAAAACAAACTCACGTACACATGCATGAACCAAACTAATGTCTATTTGCAGTTTGAGTTCTTCACGGCTTCGGACCTTAAAGGTATCACTTGCATTAGAATTTCAAATCCCAGCAGTTCGAGTCGCACGCCGGTGCGGTGCGTGAGGCTGATTGCGAGTCTTGGCATTGTGATCCCTTGACTGCACCCCTCGCCTCTTGTGACTCTTGGCGGCTCTTGCTATTCCTTTTCTAGTGGTCTTTTTCTTGTACGATGAATGCAACAAACAGTGGGGATTTATTCCCCCCTGTCAATCTCGAAAAAAGGAATTAAATTAATGGCCTATACATTTTTGCATGTAGATGAACTCATCACGATGGAATATGTGCACCGCTAATAGTGATTCAAGATTATAATGGGTAGGTGAATCATTTTATAAACAGTAGAAGTGTACATCCAAAACTATAGTAGATAAATTAACTTCCTATTAGGTGGATAAGGAAGCATACTTTATATGTGAAATTCCAAATATGCAACAAAGTGAAGTTAGCATGTTCAATTTTTATTGGAAGATTGATAGATAGTCCCAAGTATGGGCCGACTTACCTGGAAAACGTCCAGCATGTGTGTGTGGCTACCGTCAGCATCCAATGATGTGGTTGCAAATGCATGAGGAGAATCCTATTTGAATCGACTTGATGCATTGTGGTCTGTTTAAGCAATGCTTTTTGTCGGCATCAATCCAAATCGTCCATGGCTTTCCAACAACGTTGCATCAAAGTCCGCATGCAGACTCGTTGTAGAATTAGCTTGTTCAATGTTAGTCAAGATCGCTGCCGTGAGATCACAGACGTCAATTATTTTCATCGTGAGATTGCCGTCCACGCCTCGAGCTCATAGGAGGTTTTATGCTCAGGCATTGCAGTGGACGTGTATGGATTTCCGGCGATGTCGCTTCTCGCCAGCTAAATGTCGCCATGCTGATTCAACGTAGACTCATGGCTTTTTGTATGCTTGTTAAGCTTGTTGGCATTAGATCTCTGTCGTTGAATTCGCCATCGCGATGTTGCAGTCCACGCCTCCTCGAGCACATTGGAGGTTTTATGTTGTGGCATTGTAGGCGACGCTGACAGCAACACCGGTCGATAAACTGTAGACTAAGATGTCTCCATCTTGCAAACCTTATAGGCTAGAATCCCTTATGTTGGGCTGTTGAAGAGGATGATCAACTGCCGAGATATATGATTTGTCTCCCTCGTGAAAAGCCTATAGGCTCAACTCGCTGCCAATCATATATCGAATAGAAACAGCAGAAATCACATACGGCTTGTCTGAATCAAAAACATCCTCCCTGCAAAAAAAAGGAATCAAAGACGACATGCTTCAAATAATCACGGAGGAAGAAATTTCTCGACATTTTCCGACTCTGGTCCCTTTTCGTATTTACATGTGAGATCAGTACCAATAAACACACATATTATTGTTTAACTGCAGATATACGAACAACTGAAGTACTGTTGTAAGAAAAATAGGAAAAAAGATGCAAGAAGTAAATGTTACCTGAAATCGGCCGAAAGTAATTTACTAAAATCCTATTGTTCCACCAAACATTATCCAAAAGGGCATGACACCTGCATAAAGAACAGATAAAGAATGCCAACAAAACTTGTAATGTTTTACTTGAACCAAAGATGTAAGCTTCAATAGGTGGTAAGCAGAAACATCAGCAATTTTATGCTCTCTCGTCGGAAGGATTGGTTGTAGTTTCAATTTAGCACATCATCAAGTAAGGGTTTATCTGAGCAAAAGTACGATCATTAGAAAATTTAATGGCATAAATGGTGGATTTATTTCAAATCAGGTTCAATCTTGCCGGACAGCATGCGAGAGTCATAGATGTGCAAAATATGGATTAATCGAAATAGAGCTGGCCTCATGTATGTACTATGTAGGAGGTGCAACAGAGGGTTCACCGGCGCATGCTTCTTGCGCTAGACGTTACCTGGCTATGTGCCTGAGCCGATTCTTACTTCCCTCGATCGATCCATGTTCCTCTCGTGCATGATTCCTTTAGCAATAATCAGTCCGGTTATGTGCATGAGGCAAATCATACTTGATTGATCTATATTTGATGGCCGCATGGTGTATGCATGAGCCAAGTTTGGAACTTGATGATCTACGGACGGGAGACTTAGGGCCCTTTTGTTTGGGCTGGCTGTGCCTGGCTGTGGCTGGCTGTGGGTGCTGTGCAGGAAAGCTGCTGTCTAGGAGAAGCTGCTTTTCTGAGTGGAGCTCTTTGGCAAACCAGCTGGCTGTCTGACTGTAGATTGTGGAATTGTCTAAAACACCCCTTTAGTCATGAGAACATATATTTTTTTGTTGATTTACGTGTAATAAGCACATCTGGTACGTTTAAAAAAAATGTAGCACAAAAGAAAAAACGAGTACACAAAGACCAAACAGTACACATTTTTATCGATTATTAAATATAGTTAATATTGTTTATTGTTTAAGAATTAATGGTAGGAATACGTTATTAGAGACCATCGGAGCAAACAAAGAAAAAGAAGAACAGTCAACAAGCCAAATAGTACACGAAGCAATCATATGCGCTAGTGTAATTACTATGGACCATTTGTATTAGCATCAACACGTACATGTGTCTAATTAATTTTACACGCGGCCGAACTACTTGCTTGGGCAAACAGTACCTGCCTGCCAGGCTACCAGTAGTCCGTCCAGTATACTAGTACTAGCGGAAGACATCAGCAATCGATTCTAGTACCAGCAGCAGCAGCATCTTTTTTTTTTTTTGCCCAGGTAAAAGATAGTCGCTCGGTGGCAGTCTCACGTAATTACTAAGCAAAAAAGGGTAGAAGGAAATAACGATTCAGATTTAAGTGAAGAAGCTCGGGAAGCCACCCGAAGCACCTCAAATGCTGCTTTTTCTCGTAGGAAGGAAACGGACTGGCTTCCGCCGAAGCCCAACGCAACGCGAAGCCTTTTGGCTAGCTGGCCTGCTTATTTCCACGGAAAAGCCACCAAACGCTGAAACAAAAGGGCCCTTAACCGGCTGACAAATACGGCGGCGCCTCGGCCGGAAAGTGGCGAGCTTGACCTAGGCTTCACCGGCGCTGGACTGCTGGCAAAGATGGCGTACAGTGGATAACCTCTCCAGCTCTCAGACGATCTTTTGGCCGGCGGCTGACTTAGATTGGGTTCCTTGGCTGCGTTGAAAAGAGGCAAGGAAGATAGCAGCCGACACATTTTTTCGGACGGCCCCCATCTTCACTTCCAACCCTCTCCTCTCTTCATTGACCTTATATTAAGTGATCTTTCTGTAACTACACCAAGCAAATCATCAATAAACATATTGTTTCTCCCTCAATTGACAGCACGTAGAAAGCTTGGATACATCGTACCTATTTCTTGGCTGTTTTCATGAGGTCATGCGTCGATCGTTCTTGCAGAGCTGGTGAGCTGCGTGTGCACTGGTGGTCTGGTACATGCATCAGCAAGTATGATAAAAAAATCTAGACTAATCGATGTGCCCGCACTTGAGAAAGGTCGGCCGGCTGGCCAGCCAGCTGCGTCTTTCCGTCAGGCTGAGATGGCTGTCTAGAAGATAGCAGTTCCTCGTCAAGTTGGGTCCTAGTGCCTCGATTGACATGGAGTCGAGAAGGCCGGCGATATTGCTTGGTAAGACCTAGGGCTTCGTCTCGCAGCGGCTGGCCGCCGGAAAGTCCTGCTCATGGCATGCGCCGTGTAGACGAAGAACGTGCTACAACTCCTCGATGAGGCAGGGTGTAGGGGAAGCGCCGAAGCGGTGGCATCACACGCCGGAAGGCCTCCATGATCGTTTGGTCGATCTGTGCGACCAGATCTCATGTTTGCTATAGCTATACTTGATGTGCCGTGCCGAGGACTCCTATTCCAATACGAACATGACTATTTAACGTGAGCATGCTAGATGGATAGCACTTGATACGTAATAATAGGTGAAGATCCCAGGATTCTTTTAGTCAGAGCCGTGTCCAAGCCAACCTCGTTCCACGAACTAATCCTGCTTGGGAACGTCTCCAACTTTTGCCGTATAAGATCGGCCTCCTTTCTTAAATAACGATCTAAGTTTTTTTTTCTATCCAATAGCTCTTTTAAATCTGAGACGTTCGCTTTTAAGTGCTTAATTTGAGCCATCGATTGTCTTGTGTTTTAATTATATAATTAATTATATAATAGATAGATGTTATTACCCCTTTTGTGTCAATGTTTACCAGCTCATGAGGAAGTAGTGTGGTTATTCTTTATTCTATTTGTCAAATGGACTTTTACACCTGGACTAGTGGCATATACATCCGCTTATCCAATAACTTGCAAAAAGAGCTGGCAACGGGGTGCCCAGTCCCAATTAATTACAACTTTAACCATTAATTCTCTTCACACTTTTGCCCTGATTCATCAGTAAGCAATGACAAACAGTGAAATACCTGCATGTGTGTAAACCAAAGAGAAAGAGGGATGATCTGCCTTGCTGGTAGAAATAACGTCCTTCATGGGAGCCGCTCTTAAAAGTCCGTTTGACAGGTAGAATACTGTTCTCACCCGCTACCATTCGTTGACAATTAACAAACACCTCTCAAAAATAGATACTCCTCCATGGTATGTGATTCATGGAAGGCACCCGAGGATTCGGTTAGCCATGGCTTGTGTTAGCAAGGTTGGGAGGAGTATCAAATATTTTATGCAATCTCTATATGATTTCAAAAACCTAAAAGCTCTAGCACATGACTTAATCCCTGATTCCCTCTGCGAAGGGACTTTCTTTTACTTTTATGTTGAGTCAGTTTTCCTATTCTTTCTGTCTTCCACAAGCAAACACTAGTGTCAACTTTGTTACAACATGCGTTATATGCAACGTATTGGACTTGTTATACTACTTTGTGTTGACGATATCCATGAGATAAATATGTTGAAAGTTGAAGCAAATGCTGAAACTTAATTCTTCCTTTGTGTTGATTAAATACCTTTTATTAGAGACTATTGCTTTATGAGTTAACACTTATGCAAAACTGTTTGATGCTTGTCTCGAAAGTACTATTCATGAAAACGTTTAGCTTATGTGATTCATTGTTTACTCATTATCTATTTGATAGCAAATTATAGACCATTGACTTGGATCACTTCATTCATTTACATGTGCCTTGCAATATTATTTGATCAAGATTATGATTGTAGCATGTCACCTCAAAAATTATTTTATTTTTATCGTTTACCTACTCGAGGACGAGCAGGAACTAAGCTTGGGGATGCTGATACGTCGCAAACGTATCTATAATTTTTGATGTTCCATGCTTGTTTTATATCAATTGCGACATGTTTTATATACACTTTATATCATTTTTATACATTTTCTGGGACTAACCTATTAACAAGATGCCACAGTGCCAGTTCCTGTTTTCTGCTGTTTTTGTATTCCAGAAAAGCTAGTCTGGAAATATTCTCGGAATTGGACGAAAATTTACGGAGGCCCCTATTTTACCAGAAGACTCCATGGGCCAGAAGGACAAGTCCGAGGGAGGCCCGAGGGCCCCACACGTGGGCTCGGCGCGGCCAGGAATCTTCCGGCGCCCTAGGGTGGTGTCGCCGCCTCGGTCACCTCCTCGCGACGCCCTTTGGACTATATATTGCCCCTGACCTAAAACTCACAAAAGAATCGACGATTTCCCAGAAAAGTTCCAGAGCGCCGCCGCCATCCGAAACCAAGTTTCGAGTGTCAGAAGTTCCTGTTCCGGCACCCTGCCGGAGAGGGGATTGACCCCCGGAGCCTTCTCCATCGACACCACCGCCTCCATCATGCTCCGTGAGTAGTTCCCCCATGGACTACGGGTTCTAGCTGTAGCTAGTTGGTACTCTCTCTCCCATGTACTTCAATACAATGATCTCATGAGCTGCCTTACATGATTGAGATCCATATGATGTAATCGGTGTTGTGTTTGTTGGGATCCGATGAATATTGAATACTATGTCAAGTTGATTATCAATCTATCTTATATGTTATTTAAGATCTTGCATGCTCTCCGGTACTTGTGGTTACCTTGATCAAGTAGTTGCATGTATCTCCAAGAGGGAGTATTTATGCTAGATAGTGGGTTCATGCCTCCGGTAATCTGGGAGAGTGACAGCAACTTCTAAGGTTGCGGATGTGCTGTTGCCACTAGGGATAACCTAACAATGCTATGTCCACGGTGTCATGGGTTTGTCACGTCAGGTGTCATGTATGACTTCGTAGGTGTGGGATTACGCGAGTCAAGCATCTCCGAGCTTGGGATCGCAGGAACAAAGATCAACACAGATTTACCCAGGTTCGGCCCCCTCAATGTGAGGTAAAAGACCTACTTCCTGCCTACCCTAGATTGGTATTGATATGATAATCGAGGTGTTACAATGGAGGCGATCCGATCTGGTACTCGCCGTATGAGCTAGGGTTTAAGGGCTTGACCCTCTCTAAGTCCTGCGAGTCCTCTTTATATACACAGAGGCTCGTCAGGTTACAAGAGTTCTACACGAAGCCTGATTATCTTTCTTGTCTTCCAAGGCAAGTTTGCACCGACCTTCTGGAGCTTTCCTTTATCGAGTCGGATGCGAGATTGGCCCATCTTTCACGTGGCCCAACAATGATAGCGCGCCTTAAGTCGCTGTTTGTTAAATTCGAATAAGTCGCGGGTTAATCATTCCCCCGACATTAGCCCCCAAGCGTGGCCTGAACTTCATAGATTTCTTGATCTTGAATGTTTAGGCCGCGCTTTTCCTTATTTCGCGACTTATAATTGTGCTGGATTGGCCTTGACTCGCACCTGGAGATCATCTGACTTCGTGAGCTTCTTTGTTAGAGTAGCCTGATAGCTTCAAAACTTGATGACGATCCATCTTCAAATTTTTGATGATAATATGATGTAGCCCCCAAGGATTGAGAGGATGTAACGTGTAATCATCTCAATTCTTCTCAGAGAGTTTTGAAGGTCGTCACCTGTAACTTGATATCATGAATAAAACAATTGTTAAGATACAAGTAATTGTAATTGGTGTTGCCGTACTATAAGCAGTACATCGACCTCGTTAGGCCATCTGAATCCTTAAGTGGGCACTCGCGCGACTCAGTATTTCCTAGGAACATGTGTGTTCAGGGTCGAGAGCGGCCATGATAGGCAATCAAGCTCGATTGACGCCACACCCCAGTACTTTGGCCACATAATGCGAGTAGCAATCCAACTTAAGGTAAATTTGATAATTGCCAATAAGTTGGCTGTTTCAGGGTAACAAAGCCCCAAGAAACATAATGATATGGCCATGATAGGCTAAGCTATGATAAGCTTTGATTATGATGACACATAAGGTCGCGCCTTGGTGGCAACCGAGTGTTATACATAGGGTTGGATCGCGCGTAGGTGGCGATCCATGGTGATACATGGGGTCGGTCGCGCCTAGGTGGCGACCAGAATGATACAAAGTTTACGGCCGCGCCTAGGTGGCAGCCGGTTTCTGATACAAGGGTCGATCGCGCCTGGGTGGCGATCAGATGTTGCATAGGTCGCGCCTAGGTGGCGACCAAAGTTGAAGTTCTAGCCCTGAGTGGCTGTGATGATACTCAGCTATAAAGCTGGAAAGGATGATGCTTGGCTCTAATTAGCCTTTTCTTATGTATAGTACGGTCGCAGGTGTGCGACGTTCCAAGGGCGAGGTGCCTCGAGACGATCCTCGAAATCATGGCGTTCGCTGCTTTCTTCCCTTACATCCAGCAGATAGTACGACCCATTGTTTAGCTTCTTGCTGATGATGTAGGGTCCTTCCCATGGAGAGGACAGCTTATGCATTCCCTTGTGATCTTGTTTAAGTCGCAGTACTAGGTCGCCTTCTTGAAAGGTGCGGGTTTTGATGCGTCTGGCATGATAGCGTCGCAAGTCTTGTTGATATACCGCTGACCTTGATGCTGCCAAGTCTCTAACCTCTTCTAATGTGTCCACCGAGTCTTGCCGAGCTATCTCATTATCTGTCTCGATGTAAGCCGCAACTCTTGGTGAATCATGTATGATGTCGCTGGGCATGACTGCTTCTGCTCCATAGACCATGAAATATGGTGTAAACCTGTGGATCTGTTAGGGGTTGTTCTTAAGCTCCACAGTACTGCTGGCAATTCTTCCACCCAACATCCTGGAGATGCTTCGACCTTTTCAATAAGGCGCGGCTTAATTCCATGGAGAATTTCCTGGTTAGCTCGCTCAGCTTGTCCATTGCTCTGCGGGTGTGCTACTGACGTGAGGTCCAATCTTATCCCATTGTCTGCGCAAAATATCTGTGTAGCCCTTCAGAGGTGTTGCTCCCATTGTCTGTAATGATACTATGGGGGTACCCAAAGCGGAATATGACCTTCTTCAAGAACTTGACTGCTGTTTCAGCCTCGCAATCTCCCACAGGTTCTGCTTCTATCCACTTTGTGAATTTGTCCACCATGACCAGGAGGTGAGTTTTTCCGTTTGAAGACCGTCTGAAGGGCCCTACCATGTCAAAACCCCATACGGCAAAAGGCCATGTGATGGGTATTGTGCGAAGTGCTTGAGCTGGCATATGATCTTGCCTAGCGTATCTTTGACATCCATCGCACACTCTGACAATTTGCTCTGCATCTGCTAATGCTGTTAACCAGAAGAATCCATGTCGGAACGCCTTTGCCACCAAAGATCTTGACGAAGCATGATGGCCACAATCGCCTGAATGAATTTCGTGCAAGATTTTTCGTCCCTCTTCTGGTGAGACACATCTTTGGAATGCTCCTGACACGCTGCGCTTGTATAATTCGTTGTTGATGATTGTATAGGCCTTTGATCCGTATGATTTTGCGCGCCTCAATCTCATCGTCTGGCAGCACTCCGCGACTTAAATATGCCATGTATGGCTCTGTCCATCCTGGCTGTTCATGCAGGGCTGCGACTAAAGTTGAATCGTCCTCTGGCTCTGCAATGTCAATCTCTGCTGGAGGTTTGACTGATGGATTGTGCAGTTCATCCAGGAAAACATTGGGTGGGACTGACTGTCTATTGGATCCAAGCCGAGACAGGGCATCTGCAGCTTCGTTTTGTCTCCGATCAATATGTTCAACTTGGTATCCAGTGAAATGTCCAGCAATTCTGTCCACCTCTCTTCTATATGCAGCCATATTCGCATCCTTGCTGTCCCACGTTCCAGAGACCTGCTGTGCCACCAAGTCTGAATCGCCAAAACAGCGTATGCGACTGATGTTCATCTCCTTTGCTATACGTAGACCATGAAGCAGTGCCTCGTACTCTGCCACGTTATTTGTGCAGTTGAAGTGTATCTGTAGCTTGTCTCCCTTGGGGATGTTAGAACAACTCCAGCCCCCGAGCCTTGCAACTGTCTTGACCCATCAAAATGCATGGTCCAGTATTTGGTTTCTGCCATGCTAGGAGCGACTTGGATTTCTGTCCAATCGTTAATAAAATCTGCGAGGGCTTGCGACTTAATTGATGTGCGCGGCTCGTAGCTGATGTGATGTGGTCCCAACTCGATCGCCCACTTAGCGACTCTTCCAGTAGCTTCTCGATTACGGATGATATCTGCCAACGGTGCTGAACTAACCACAGTTATTGGATGTTCTTGGAAGTAGTGCTTCAGCTTGCGACTCGCCATGAACACTCCAAACACCAACTTCTGCCACTGTGGGTAACGCTGTTTGGAAGCTGTGAGGACTTCGCTCACGTAATATACTGGTCTCTGGACAGGGTATTCCTTTCCGGTTCTTGTCTCTCCACAACCATGACAGCGCTCACAGCACGGGAATTTGCCGCTATGTATAGTAGCATGGGCTCTTTATCCTTTGGAGCCGCCAGAACTGGAGCATTTGTCAATTGATGTTTCAAGGCTGTCAGAGCTTCGTCGGCCTCTGCATCCCAAACGAAGGTGTCTGATTTTTTCAACAGTCTGTACAAAGGTAGTGCTTTCTCTCCCAATCTTGATATAAAGCGACTCAAAGCTGCTACGCAACCGGTAAGTCGCTGCACATCTTTTATCTTTTCTGGTTTTTGGAGATCCATCACGGCCTTTATCTTGTCAGGGTTGGCCTCAATGCCTCTTTCTGATACTATGAATCCCAATAGCTTTCCTGCTGGTACTCCAAAGACGCACTTTGTGGGGTTGAGCTTCATGTTGTATTTTCTGAGATTTGTGAATGTCTCTGCCAGGTCACTAATAAGATCCTGGCCAACTTGCGACTTAACCACAATATCATCCACGTAGGCGTGAACGTTGCGACCTATTTGCTCATGTAGACAATTCTGAATGCATCTTTGGTAAGTCGCACCTGCGTTCTTCAACCCAAAGGGCATGCTGACATAACAAAAAGCTCCAAAGGGTGTGATGAAGGACGTCTTTTCTTGGTCCTCCCTCTTCATCTTGATTTGATGGTAGCCTGAATAGGCATCCAAAAAGCATAACAGCTCGCACCCAGCAGTTGAATCAATCACTTGGTCGATTCGCGGCAAAGCAAATGGATCCTTTGGAAGCTTTGTTAAGACTGGTGTAATCAACGCACATTCGCCACGTACCGTTCTTTTTCATAACCAAGACTGGGTTTGCCACCCACTCCGGATGGTATACCTCCGTGATGAATCCTGCAGCCAGTAGCGAGCTATTTCCTCCCTATTGCCTTTCTTCTATCATCGTGGAAACGCCGTAGTGGCTGCTTCACTGGTTTAGCCGCAGGGTTCACTTTGAGGCTATGTTCTGCTAATTCTCTTGGTACCCCTGGCATATCTGACGGTTTCCATGCGAAGATGTCCTTATTTTCCTGAAGGAAAGCGACGAGGCCTTCTCCTGCTCTTCTTCCATGTGTGCTCCAATGCTGGTTTGCTTGGATGAGTCGCCAGGAACAAGATTTATCTGCTTAGTGTCCTGGGCCGCTTTGAATTTCATTGGTGGCTCGGCAGATGGCGTGGTAACTACACTCATGTCATTTGGGTCCACCTGCGACTTATAACCTTTTAGCTCTTCCGCGGCACAGGCGGATTCTGCGAAGGCCGCATCTCCTTTTCACATTCTATCGCTTTTTCTCTATCTCCGTACACTGTGATGACCCCTTTTGGTCCTGGTATCTTCAACTGTAGGTACACGTAGCATGGCCTGGCCATAAACTTAGCAAAGGCCGTTCTTCCAAACAAGGCGTGATATGGGCTTTGGAATTTTACCACTTCGAAACATAGGAACTCGCTTCTGAAGTTCTCTTCTGTCCCAAAAGTTACCCCTAGGGTTATTTTCCCGCTGGCCGTGCGGACCTTCCTGGGACAATGCCGTGAAACACGTTGACGTGGGCTGCAGGCTGGAATCCTTGAGTCCTAGACGCTGGAACGTATCGTAGTACAAGATATTAATGCTGCTTCCTCCATCCATAAGCACTTTGGTCAGCTTGTATCCTGCAACGTACGGTGCCACAACCAGCGCCAACTTGCCAGGTTCCCGTACTTGTGGCGGGTGATCGTCGCGACTCCAAGTTACTGTGTGCTCGGACCACCTTAGCCAATTGGGCGTTGCTGGTATCACGGCGTTCACCTGCTGACTTCTGCGACTCAATTTCTCTTCCCTTTTGGAGGTGTCGATAACTATTGTGTGATACTGCCCCGTTTGCCTGGGGTTGCTCGTGCTGTGCTGCCCAACATTTGTGTCATGAGCCGTACCAGGGTTTCCTTCGTGGGAATTTCCCCTGTTGTGCTGGCTTTCTTCTTTCCACTTCTTGTAATAGTGCATTGTGCCTTGGTATGGTCCGCTGGCCGTCCATCACCTGTGCATGAAGGTCGCATGGCCGATTAAAAACTTCTTGCATATTGATTGGACGGGAGCCGTATCCTCGACCCCTTCCTCGCTGGCCTCTGAATCCTCCACGCGTATTGGCGACGAGCCCTGAGTGACCATCTTCGTTTTTGCGTTTGTTTTGATTCGCGTTGTTGTGGCTTGTTTGCTGCTGCTGGGGCTTGTTGGAGTTTTTCTTTCCTTTGGCAGCAACCTCCTCTTCTTCTCCGTCTGACGCGTCTCTGGTTTTATCTGAGCCGGCATATTTGTTAGCCGCAGCCATTACCTCGCTGAGGCTCTTGACTTTATCTTTCATGCGACCCAGCTTATGAATCAGCGGCTCAAACTTGCAGTTTTTCTCCATTACCAGGACGGCTGAGCTTGGTGGTATATTATCTGAGGAGTGTATTATTTCTGCCACCCTTTTCATCCAATGGCGACTTGACTCGCCTTCCTTCTGGACACAACGCTCGAGATCTTCTATATTGCAGAGTCGTTTGCAAGTTCCTTGGAAGTTCTTAACGAAGGCATCCTTCAGTTCCTCCCAAGTATTTATAGAGTTGGGAGGCAAATTTTGCAGCCATATGTGCGCTGCACCTTCTAGCATCATGTTGAGGTACCTTGCACATATTTCCTCTGAGGCGTTCAAAATGCTCATCCCCATCTCGTAATTGTTCAGCCAGGTGGTTGGATCCATGCTGGCGTTGTAGTTTGCCACCTTGCGTGGCCCTTTGAAATCTTCAGGAAAAGGTTCCGATCTGATCCTTTCAGTGAAACACGCTGGGCCCTTGAGCCGCGAGGACAGGGTTGTGGATGTGCCCGGGATTGTTGACTTCTGCGGGCCGCGTTTGCATCACTGGCATATTCGCCTGCGCTTCTGCGACTTGCTCCTGCTGCCTCTGTGCGACTCCTGATATGTTCTCTGGTGGCCTGCTTTGGACGCTTCTTTCTGCTGCAATCCTGTGATTGGCTGGTACGAGGGGCAGCTGTGCTTCGGCTTCTGCCCTATTGGCTTGTTGCAGGACTGCCGTACTTAGCATCTGAATCGCGCGCCGCGCCTCAGCATTGACCGGGTCATCGCCTGTTGGTACCATCTGAGTCAAGATATTAGCCGCAGCATACATATTATCGACAGGGTTTGGTAATGGCCCTGCGGGGTGTGAAACCTCCTTGGTTGTTGCTGGGTCTCTTGATTTGTTGGTCCCATCCTTCCGCAACTGTCTGGATTCCCGCTCCCGCGGCTGGAGTAAGCGGGATTTCCACTGTTGGTTGAGTCGCGCGCAGTTGTGTTTGCGAGTCAACCTGTCGTTGAGTCGCAGCCAGCGCGGCTACTCTTTGCCGCTCCTGTTGGATTCCTTGGTTTATCTGATCGAGCCTGCGGCGCTCTTCTTCCATCCTTCGAACCTCATACAGGAGCTCGGCCCTGGCGGCCTCAATTTCTGTTGCACGGAGGGCGGCGTTTGTGGCTGACACAGGGACAAGAAGTGGGTTGCTTGGGGGTGCCGATGCCTCGGCTTCTCCAGCAGTTCCTGATGCACCTGCTCCTCCGGTCGTGTAAACCGCGACTTGCGCCGTCTCTCGATCTGGTGATAATGCGATTTCTGGTGGGTAACCCCAGCAACTTTCTTCAAAGGCAGGTACAATGGACCCAAACTCTTGCGAGTCCATGCTTTCCATGGATTCTTCCCCATCATCGGCGACTTCTTCTACTGAACGCCTTCTTGGACCGAGCTAATGGACCTGCCACCGATGAAGCCAACGAAGACGTTGATGGATCCAAACGGGATGACGTGGCCGGTCTAAGTAATCTGCTTCCGGCCCCCAGCTTGAATCGTCGATGAGGGTGTGCCATCAACCGTGATGATACGGCCCAACAAGATCTTCAGCTTTCATGGATCCTGCGCGGAACGTGACGCTCTTGACCGCAGGCCCCACGGTGGGCGCCAACTGTCGTGGGTTTGTCACGTCAGGTGTCATAGATGACTTCGTAGGTGTGGGATTACGCGAGTCAAGCATCTCCGAGCTTGGGATCGCAGGAACAAAGATCAACACAGATTTACCCAGGTTCGGCCCCCTCAATGTGAGGTAAAAGACCTACTTCCTGCCTACCCTAGATTGGTATTGATATGATAATCGAGGTGTTACAATGGAGGCGATCCGATCTGGTACTCGCCGTATGAGCTAGGGTTTAAGGGCTTGACCCTCTCTAAGTCCTGCGAGTCCTCTTTATATACACAGAGGCTCGTCAGGTTACAAGAGTTCTACACGAAGCCTGATTATCTTTCTTGTCTTCCAAGGCAAGTTTGCACCGACCTTCTGGAGCTTTCCTTTATCGAGTCGTGATGCGAGATTGGCCCATCTTTCACGTGGCCCAACAATGATAGCGCCGCCTTAAGTCGTTGTTTGTTAAATTCGAATAAGTCGCGGGTTAATCATTCCCCCGACACACGGTCATATGTATTTGTTTACATTACGCGCTTTACATAATGCAATTATCCGTTGCTTGCAACTTAATACCAACGGGGAACTCGGATGACAACCCGGCGGTGGATTATTAGTCATAGACGCTGTTGGATAACGGTCTATGTATTTTGTCGTAATGCCCAATTAAATATCATAGTAGTCATCATGTCATATATATGCATTGTCATGCGCTCAATATTCTGTCAATTGCCCAACTGTAATTTGTTCACCCAACACTTGATATTGGAGAGTTACCACTAGTGTAGATAGCTGGGAACCCCGGTCCATCTGTAATCATCATTGCTTTTCCGTCAACTCCACGCAAGCAACTATTCTCTGGTGTCATTGCTTCTGTGTTACTGCTACTGTTGCTCTCATATTACTGCTGCTTTCACATCACGTTTGTTACTAGTGCTTTCTCAGGTGTGGTGGAATTGACAACTCCGCTGCTAAGGCTTATAAGTATTCTTTGTCTCCCCTTGTGTCGAATCAATAAATTTGGGTTTTACTTCCCTCGAAGACTGTTGCGATCCCCTATACTTGTGGGTTATCAGTGGCCCGACCATATCGAGCCCCCATTGGGCGAAGGGCCAGGCCAATGGTATTGTCTTCAACGCCGATGCGGGTGCGTGCGGCTTTGTGGCGATTTTTTGACAGCCGATGCACCTTTTGACTATGTCCTCCGCGTCTTTGAGTGCTGTGGGCCAGTAGAAGCCTGCGCGAAAGGCTTTGGCTACGAGTGATCGACTGCTGGCATGATGCCCGCAGTACCTGCATGAATATCACGAAGGATGGCTTGGCCATCTTCAAATGCTATGCAACGTTGGAACATACCTGATACGCTGCGCTTGTATAGTTCGCCGTTGATGACGGTGTATGCTTTAGATCGTCGAGTGACACGTCGTGACTCTGTTATGTCTTCAGGTACCTCGCCGCGGAGTATGTATGCGAGGAAAGGTTGAGTCCAAGTTGGCTCGATGAGGAGTACCTCGACTGGCGGGTCCTCTGTGCTAGGTGCTTTGCTCTTGGCTGCTGCAGCTGATGTAGGAGATGCTCGTTTTTTCTTGATGGACCTGTGCTCGATGCGCTCGAAGAAAACACCAGGTGGAACTGGTGCTTTGGTCGCTCCAATGTTGGCTAGCTTATCTGCTTCTTCATTGCTTCACGCCCTATGTGCCGCAACTCGCAGCCTTCGAAGCTGCCCTCCATGAGGTTGTACAGGTCACGGTAGGCGATCATGTTATCTGCGATTGCGTCGCAGGCCTTCATTGTTTGCTGCACCACAAGATTCGAGTCACCGTAGATCATCAGTCGAGTGCACCCGAGGCTTTGGCCATCCTCATGCCATGGATCAGGGCCTCATACTCTGCTTCGTTATTGGATGGAACTCGAATCCCATTTGCAGGATATAGCGAGCTTGTCGCCTTTTGGTGATATGAGGATGACACCTGCGCCTGCGCCTTCGTTCTTCTTTGAGCCGTCGAAGTACATAGTCCATGAGTTGGACACATCTGGCGCTCCTGGCAGCTGAGCTTCGATCCACTCGGTGTGGAAGTCAGGTAAGACTTGTGCTTTGATGGCCTTCGGGTAATCATACTTGATGTCTCGGTGCTAGCTCGATGAGCCATTTTGCTACTCGCCCAGTTGCGTTGGGGTTTGTGAGGATGTCCCCGATCCCTGAGGTGCTGATTACAGTGATCGGGTGCTCGGAGAAGTAATGCGTCAGCTTCCTTGAGGACATGAACACGGCGTAGGCCAGCTTTTGATAGTGCGGGTACCGCTGCTTTGATATGGAGAGCACTTCACTCAAGTAATAGACTGGACGTTGTATGCTTTGGGCGTGTCCCTCCTCCCTGCGTTCGACTACCAGTACAGTGCTCACCACCCTGTTAGTTGCGGAGACATATAGGTATAGTGGCTCGCGTTCCCTTGGTGCGACGAGGATTGGAGGGCTTGTGAGGACTCGCTTGAGGTCCGTGAAGGCTGCTTCGGCTTCTGGCGTCCACTCGAATTTATCTGCTTTCTTCATCAGTCGATAGAACGGGAGCGCTTTTTCGCCTAGCTTGCTGATGAATCGACTGAGTGCTGCCACTCGACCCGCTAACTTTTGCACGTCATGGAGCTTTGAAGGCCTTTGCATCGTCAAGATGGCCTGTATTTTCTCCGGGTCCGCCTCGATTCCTCGAGCTGAGACTAGATACCCGAGGAGTTGCCCGGCTGGCACGCCGAACGTGCACTTCTTCGGGTTGAGCTTGATGTGGAAGCGTTTGAGGTTTGCGAACGTCTCTCGCAAGTCATCGAGTAGTGTGTTTTCCTCCCTTGTTGTGATGACGATGTCGTCTATAGACCTGGACGTTTCGCCCAATTTGCTTCTTGAGGCAGTCTTGCATCATGCGCTGGTAGGTTGCGCCTGCGTTCTTGAGCCCGAAAGGCATTGTTGTGTAGCAGTAGACCCCGAGTGGGGTTATGAACGCCGTTTTCTCTTCATCCTCTTCCTTCATCCTTATCTGGTGGTAACCCGAGTAAGCATCCAGGAAGGACAAGCGAGCGCACCCGGCGGTGGAGTCGACGATCTGGTCGATTCGAGGTAGTGGAAAGTGATCCTTTGGACAGCACTTATTGAGTGCGTGAAATCTACGCACATCCGAAGGATATCTGTGTTCTTCTTCTCTACGAGTACGGGGTTGGCCACCCATTGTGATTTCTTGATTTCTCTGATGAAACCTGCTGCGAGTAGTCTGTCGACTTCGGCTTCGACTGCGGTTCTTTTCGGGCCGGATATGCGGCGCATTGTTTGCTTGACTGGTTTAGCATCTGGAAATAATTGGAGAGAGTGCTCGGCGAATTCCCTGGGAATACCTGGCATGTCGGCTGGACACCACGCAAATATATCCCAGTTCTCACGGAGGAATTCGACGAGCGCGCTTTCCTATGCGATAGGCAGACTCGACGAGACATTGACTGTCTTGGTCGGGTCAGTCGGGTGCACCTGATGCGACCTTGTGTCATTGGTGGCATTGAATGATCTGTCGACTGCCACCTTCTTGTGCTCCGGCATAAGTGTTCGATCGTTGGAGACCGCTAGATCGGCGAGTGTTGCTTCCATGCCGAACATCTCAGAGATTTTGCTAAACTCTCGGTCGCAAGAGTCGGACTTTTGGAAGTTTCCTTTGACTGTGATTACTCCTTTTGGTCCAGGCATTTCAGCTGGAGGTATGCAGTGTGGACCGCCATGAATCGAGCGAACGTCGGGCGTCCAAGTATGGCATGGTATTGTGACTTCCAGTCGACAACTTCGAACTCAATCGACTCTGTCCTGAAGTGGTTCTTGTCCCCGAACGTTACGTCGAGTTGTATGGTGCCTTCTGGGCTTATTGCTTTCCCTGGGACGATACCGTGAAAGGTATTTGAAGATCTTGGCAGGTTTTCGACTGACCTGTTCATTTTGCGGAGCGTATCTGCGAAGATGATGTTTATGCCGCTGCCACCATCCATGAAGACCTTGGACATGGCGTAGCCTCCAATTTGCGCATCGAGTACCAGAGCAGAGTGCCCTGGACGAACGACCGATGGAGGGTGGTCCTCTCTGCTGAAGCTTATTGCTGTTTCAGAACCCTTCAAGAATTCAGTTACAGCAGGAGGTGACATGACCGCCATGTTTACTTGTCGAGTGCGAAGTTTTTGCTCCCTGTTGGAAGGGCGACCTTTCTGTATCATGTACATCTGCCCTTGGGGCGGAGGGTACTGAGGTTCGTCCACCCGAGGTACGGCTTGTATGGCACCCGCGAGATTTCCGCCTGCGGCAGGCTGTGGTGGTGGGGTGGTGCCATCAGACGGGCACGTTGTTTGGCTGAGGCACAGGTGCAGGCACGGTGCGTGCGCGGCTGTTGCCTTTCTGAGATTTATGTAATCAGTCGCCATTTGGTCGAATTCTCTGCAGTTTCTCATCGAGTGATTGGAGCGCAGTTTTCCGTCTTCCCCCTTGTACAGGTGGAATCTGCAATCAGCATCCATCTTTTCTTCGAATGATCGCTCGGATTGTGCGCCGGATCGTGACTTGCGCCAGTCTTTCCTTTTGTAGCTATCACTGCGTTGGCCGCGGTCTCGACTGTCCCGACGATCATCTCGACTGTCCCGTCGATCTTCTGACCGCCGGTCGCTTCTGTCTTGGTCGTTGCGGGTGTGGAGAACCCAGCCGCCATGAATTCGGGTCTGTCGTCGTCGTAGTGACGTTTTGAACGCTTGCGCCTTCGGTCGTCTCTGTATGAGTCTCTGCGGCTTCGACTGCCACCTTCATGATTGTCACGGGGTGAGGACCCGCGTGTAGTGCGCGCCATGTCTTCTCCGTCTGCCCACTCAGTCGCGATCATCAAGAGGTTAGCCACAGAGGTTGGCTTTTTGCGACCAAGTGCTTCTTTGAAGTCCCGCCTGGCGAAGCCCATTATGAAAGCGTCCATGGCCATATCTTCTGAAATTACTCCGACTGAGTTGCGTATCTCAGTCCATCGTCTGATGTATGACCTCAACGTTTCGTCTGACCGTTGAACGCAAGCTCGAAGCTCCTCGAATGTTTTTGGGCGCTCACATAGAGGCTCGAAGTTTTTGATGAAGTCAGTGCGGAAGTGATCCCACGAGTCGTATGTTGATGGAGGTAAAGCTTTGAGCCAGTCGCGGGCTGTGCCTTCGAGCATGAGTCGTATGTATTGCATGGCTGTGATTTGTGCCTCGCTGGCACGCGACAGCCAGCCTGTAGTCTTCCAGCCACCCTGAAGGTTCCTGTCGACCCGTGTACTTGGGCTGTTCAGATGTGAGTTTGAACCCTTTGGGCATCCGTGTCTCGCGGACGTCGAGTGAAGCACAGAGCTCCGTGTGGCTCAGGCTCTCGATCAGAGTATGAGTCGCTACTGTAAGATCTGCGTGATCTGCTCCTGGACCTGCGCCTACGCGAGCCGCTTCTTTCCTTCGAGTGGTGGCGACGACCACTGCGATTGTGCTCTTCACGACGCGTGTCAACTATGGCACGATCTCGACTCCCTCCTGGAGTGTTTGGGATTTGGCGTATAGCCTTCGCCGCTAAGGCGAGTGATTTGATCTGTTGGCGATGTAGTTTTGCATTGGGGTCATCAGCTGGAGGCTTGATTGCCTCTAGGTATGCTGCAGCGGTAAAGAGAGCACCCGCAGCTGTTTTGGGTACTGGCACTCCTCCTCGTCGTATGTCATGAAGAGTTGCCTAAGTTGCGGTGAGTGCTGCCCTCTCATCTGGCGAGGTGTGACAGCCTTGATCTGGGTCTTGTGTCTGCTCGCCCGGTGGAGCTCAGGAGAGCTGTCTTCTCGCGCACTCGACAAGCTAGCTTGCTTTTTACGTTCTTCGAGTGTTGCTCTGACCTGCCGCAGTCGAAGTGATTCCTGCCAGTTGAAGTACTGGAAGGTAACATCTCCTCTCGTGTTGCGTCTGCTGGCATCATTGTGCACTCCTTGATGACTTTATCTGCTTTTGCTGCCATCTCAGCAGTGATTGTGAGAGTTGTGACTCCGTCCGGCATAGTAACTGTGCACGGGAATTCTGTAGGCCTGCGACTGGCCGCAGCATCTGATGATTCTGCGGCGATGGCAACGTAGACCTGCTGGGGTATCACCCGAGGGTATGTATATGTGTTTTCGAGTCCCGTCATGGACTCGACTTCTTCATCGAGGCTCATGTCTGAGTCGGTATGCGTCGAGTGGTCCGTCTGGACGGATCTCGCAGTCGATGCCTCATCGCCTATGCTCATCTCGGTGTCGGAGAAGTTGTTATGAATCTCGAAGTCGAGGTTGTTGTTGGTGCAGATCTCGGAGTCGACGTGGTTGTCGATATGAGTTTCGGGCTTGTCGAAGTCGCTGAGGGAGATCCCGCAGTCGAAACTATCCTCGAGTGGAGATCGAGCTCGGGATCGTTTGTGCGGTATGCTGATTCGGCCTCCTCTCCTTGGAGTTCTTCAATGAGCTCGTTCATCTCTCGAGTCGACATGGTTGTTGCAGACGAGCAAGCTTGGAGGATCGACGATGGTATGGACGCAGTTGATGGATCCGCAGTCGAAGGAGCCGCAACCGATGGAGCCTCGGGTGCGGAAGTCGCGAGTTGGCGTGGATCTGTCAAGTCCTGCACACCAAGCTTGTTGACGAAAAAATTGAACGAACCAACGGTTAAACCCAAACCTGACTCGAGATCGGAGAAGGTCTCCTGGAATTCTGGCGAGTGTGGCTCGAAATCCATCAGAGGATCTGATGTGCTTTTTGCAGGTGAAGCTGGCGTGCTGCCGTTTGTCGAGTGAGTCGGCGAGTTGCCGTGTGTGCCCGAGTCGGCGAGTTCTGGTTTGTTGATGCAGCCGGCGAGTTGCCGTTTGTAGATCCGATCGGCGAGTCGCCGTTTTCCGATGGAACCGAAGAAACCGTGAGTCCAGCACTATTCTTTCCCACAGACGGCGCCAATTGACGAGGGGTAACTCATCAAATCCCATGGTTAAGGACCTAGGGTTGAGATTATGGGGAGAGAACGTGGTAGTACTGGTAGTTTCGTCGGCTGACAAGCAGAGGCAAAGATTTACCCAGGTTCAGGCCCCTCGGGTGGAGGTAAAGACCCTACTTCCTGCTTGTCTGGTATTGATTGTGTGAGATTATGCGATTACAAGGAGAGTTCCGGCGAGATGTCGATCTCGCTAGGGCTTTTGGTGGTTCGAGTATGGCTTGCCTAGATCGGCACCCCTCCCAGCCTTTAAATAGGCTGGGTCTCGGGAGTTTGTATCCGACCTAGTTTACACGTAAGGAAAGTATAAACCGACTATGCCTATGTCTAAACTTGAAGGGTACTCCATCTTGTTGGGCCTCTTGTCTTGGGCTTCGAATTGGCTCTTCGCAATTGGGCCTTTAATCATCACGTGCACCAGGTACCCTCATGGTAGGGTACCCGAGGTGTATACCCTTGTCAGAATGGATGCATGCATAACTCTGAAGAAACACAATATAAGGTTGCTGGTGTTTGCTTGGCTATACCTGGAAAATGTCAATAATTAATTAAGCGACGGACAGCTAGAACCTTCCCTAAATGTCAATAACTTTATTTGTAGTCACTAATCAGATAAATAACTACAGCATGAACCCTGGCTAACTTTTGTAGTTCTGAAAGAATATATTGTTTCTCAATCGTGATAGAAAGGATATAGAAAGGAAACTTCATATGAAGGACTACTGGACTAAGAGACGCAATGCTTAGATTGCAGACCACATATTCTTCAGTGAGTTGATGTCTTCATGTGCATGCATATTCCTACTGAACTATAAGAATGATCAGAGTTCATAGTGGACTATAAGAATAACATATGTACTTTTTAGTTTTTAAGTAGCATGGATCATCAGACAAAAAAGTAACCCCAAAAAAATAGATATATAGAATGCTGATTTCCGACAAGAAAATAATAATTGTCAGAAAACAGGTGCAGTGGCTAAAAATTATTCCTAGTTCCAGTTTGACTTAGCAGTTTCACCAATACCTTTTTTCACCTGGAGACAACCAGTGTATTCATGAGAATTTTATTGGTTTGCATGCAGCTGTTACAGGTTACTTCATGAATGAACTGGGTGTACGTATGGTTGCTGTTGTATTTGCCTCAGTTTTGGTAGTCAGTTCCCCATCTTGTAAGTTTAATCCATTAATTCAATCGGAAGAACTAACAACAAACAATCTGGGAACCTAGTGCAGATTCAAGGAACATTTAAGGCCAAACATAAACAGGGTCCCTACTACAGCTAGATATCTACAATAAGCATGACTTTCAATCCACATGAGCATGTCATATCTTATTCAAGTATTCATTAAGAAATACTCAGGTTCGAAAAATAAATCTAGTGCTCGCTGAAAGACAATTGGATATAACTAGTATTAACAACAGAGACATGGCATACTGAGTGTTGCAAGCCTGCTGGTATGAAATATCAAAGTAGATTTGGGGTTCAAGTCCTTTGATGTCATCAGAAAATTCAGCTTCAGTCAGGCTCTACTGCTCTACAAAAAATACAATAATATTGATGTTTACCTACACTTAATCAGAAATGTCTAAATCCCCATCTACACCATCACCAGATCACGAGCACAACCAGGGACGCCAGGAGAAGGCCGAGAGAGTAACCAAGAGGAAAGACAGAGGATCACGTACCAAACGAGCGGCACCGCAAGCACCGTGGCGTGGCGAGGCAGGGCCCGCGCTACAACGGCGGAGGGCACCGCGAGGACGACGACCACCGTGGCACGGGGGCACAAGGAGCACTGGGGACGCATCGACCTGCGCCGGGCCACAGCCGGCGGAAGCATCGCATCAACACCATCCTCAGCCCGCCACCAGCAACACCCTAGAGCAGAAGAGCACGACGAAGCATTGCGGCGACCGAAACCCTAGCTAGGGTTAGGGTTGCGCGCCGCCGGGAGTGCTCGAAGAACAATTCGAGATGGAGAAGATAGAAGAGCACACTGCGGCAGTCAGGTTGCGACCCATGGCGGCGGCGGATACAGCCGGCGGAGGCGGCCGAGACGGCCGGCAGCCCGCGACGCCGGCGGCGAAACGAGAATCGCGAGAGCACAAGCGAGGAAGAGAGAGAGGGAGCGAATGGTCTGGTTGGATAAGAAAGGCAGGGGCCTTTTCGTCACTTTGAGTCTGGCTGTGTGTGGGCTGGACTGGGTCGGCCCAGTTGGGCTGGTCTGATTTGTTTCCTTATCTGTTTTTCTGTTTCAAAATAGAATACGGTGTTTTTAATTGGTTGGAGTTTCAAACCTGCACCGACTTTTTTTTTTTGGAGAATTGTCGATCTACAAGCGAATTGGAAAAAAAGTAAACCTGGGCGAACCATAAGCCAAGCAAAAAAGCAAATCGCAACCGGATAATTGATACATTTGATCTCAATATAAGTACTAAATTGGAGAACCGCATATTCATAGTAGGTTGGAATGACAGAAACAGAGTTAAATATGATCAATAATAACTCACTAAAAAATATGAGTCACAAAATGGAATATGCAAGATTAAAAGGACTAAAAATCAGGAACTTAGGGTCATCAGTCACTAGGTGTGTTCGGTTGTGGAACCGAATGGAATGGAATGGAACCATTCCATTCCACTGTCACGGAACCGTTCCATCCCTGTGTTCGGTTTGGATAAAAAATTGTCACGGAACCGTTCCATCCCTGTGTTCAGTTTTGGAATGGGATGAGAATGGAATGGAATGGAGTGAGAATGGAATTATCCTAAACTCGATTAATTATTTCCTAAACTGGATTAATTATTTCTAAACTTAATTAATTAGTGGTAAACTTGATTAGTTATTCCTAATCTTGATTAATTATTCCTAATCTTGATTAATTATTGCTAATCTTGATTAATTATAGCTAAACTTGATTAAATTAGAGGGAGGCACTGTGCCGTTCCACCTCGTCCGGCCGAATCGGCCGGACGGGTTGGTTCCGAATATTGAGGGAATATTTCCTTTTCTGGAACCACCTAATTCCGTTCCTCGCTCCAACCGAACGCAAGAATAGGTTCTGTGAATGGAACGGTTCCATTCCATTACATTCGGTTCCAGAACCGAACACACCCTAAGAAAAGCACGCGTATGCCCATACGCTCTCGCAAGTCGCAACTTCCAGATGGCAGCCGCCCCCGTCCCCATTTTCTCCTTGCCGACCCCTCATCCCACTTAGAAGTGCGTGGCCTCAGGAATTTCTTATTAACTATGTGGAAATAATCCATCATATTATGTGTGAGGCATGGTGATCTCTGAATTATTTACACTTACGTACAGGCAACCTGCCTAGTCATGGTGATTTCTAAACAGTTCTGATGCGCAGATCAAGGAGAGCCAAATATGTCGTACATATGATCAACATATTATGGAGAACCTTTCTGGCAGGTAGTGCCAAGAGGACTCTTTCAGGCTTAGCTATATCTCCCAATTCATTGTAAATTCACCAAAATGCTGTCATTTGATGCAGTGTTGGAAAACGCATGTGCTGGCCACTGTATATAACTGATTTTTGTTGGAAAACGCTGATCTGCCATCAAATGGGTCAGCAATTTCAAGATTGCAACGATTGGATTGGTGATAGTATGAGCGGTGAAAGGGGGAAGAGTCTGTTCAGTCATCAAAGTGCTTGTATTGCTTGGATGACTGGGACCCTCCTATCTTAAGCGGACGAGGGGTAGATCTTAGTTTGTGCTATTATCTTCAGCATTAGAAATGCACCATCCCATACCAGAGATATCGAGTAATGCGTCCAGAGATTGAAAGTACCTGGTTAGTAAAAATTCTCAATAAATTGCTGCTAAGTTCCAATACAACATCCATTCAGTAGAAAAGGCAGCAGTCTAATGTCACAATTGAGTATGTAAATTTCTACATGTTTATGTCTCTCTATCAGAGAGTGTCCCTGGTAACTGCCACCAAACGACTGCACGAAGAAGGCCCATGTTGTTGCAAACTGGTTACTCATATATGGTAAACGATGACTAGGTGACGTGAAAACACAAGCACGCATAAATTTTGACAGAAGCAGCTTTTAAGTTTAACTGCATGTGTTCCCCATATGTCAATAATAACATCTTAACGTTTTGTGAATATGATCATAGAACTAGAGAACTTTTCCAAAACCATGTGTACACATATAGAAATGTTTTTCCGTTCAAATATAAAAGTAAAGCAGGCAGACATATCGCTGATACTACCAAGAAAAGGCAAGACTCTAGCTCCAATCGATCAACGATACTTTAGTGAAATGCGGAACTTTGTACACAGACAAGAGATTAAGTTTATTTACCTTCTCAACATCGTATCCACACTGACCTGCAAAATGAAAGAAAAATAGCATAAGGAACTCTTCCAGAGAAGCTAAGCAGCATGTCCAACTGGCTTACCAAATGGAATAGCAATGTTAGATTCGACTCTCAGCGCACTATAATTCAAGCAAAATTTACATTAAGTAGCTTCCAAATGAATAAGAATAAATATGAATGAATTTTTAAATCAGCCATTCAAACACCAGGTTGCATATAAGAATTAGCACCAAAAACCACAACACGCTGATTGTGACTATGACAATGTGAGGTTAGGATTAACTTGTTGTTCTCCAACAAATTTATTTGCATTGGCTACAATTCTATGTCAGAATATAATATATACATTGCACAGCCATTTCCCATCAGTTCGGACTTTTGGGATAATTGGCTAGTGCATCAATTTAACTTGGTATCAGAGCGAGAGGCTCTAGGGTTCCTCTTCCGCCGCCATGGCGATGACGACTTCCGCCGCCCAGTCCTCCTCCGCCGCCGGCTCCCTTCCGACCGGCGAGCCCAACACCATCACCGTCCGTTTGGACCGGAGCAACTTCCTCCTCTAGAAGACCCAGGTCATCCCCAATCTCACTGGTTCGGGTCGATTAGGTTTCATCGATGGTAGTCATCCTGCGCCGCCGAAGACCATCACTACCGGCACCGGCGATGCTGCAAAGACTGAGGCAAATCCTGTTTACGCCGCCTGGGTGCGTGCTGATCAGCGCGTCCTAAGCGTGTTACTCGGCTCTATGACCGAGGAAATTCTCGCCCAGATGATCGGGCGAACGACCTCCGCCGCCGTGTGGAGCTTCCTCTGCTCCATGTTCTCCGCCCAGGGACGGGCGAGTGTCCGTGCATACCGTCGCAAGCTGGCGACAACGAGGCGACACGACATGGGAGCAGCTGACTATTTTCACCTAATGAAGGGGTTTGCTGATGCCATGGCCTCCGTCGGAGCTCCCTTGCCCGATGAAGAATTGGTCGACTACATACTTGCTGGTTTGGGCAGCGCCTATGCCCCTCTTCAGGCGTCCCTCAATGTCTTCTCCAACACCAACCCCAACGCCGTCATCCAGCTCCCTGACTTCTACTCGATACTTGTGTCTCATGAGGCCATGCATGACCTGTCCGGGCACGAGGTTGATTTCTCCTCCTCGGCCAACGCTACTCGTCGCGGTGTCTATCAAGGCGGACAAAGTGGAGGTAGGGGAGGTGCGCAGCCAGGTGGTGGCTACCACGTGGTGGCTACAACGGCGGTGGCTACAACGGCGGTGGCTACAACAACGGTGGCTACCAAGGCAATGGCTACAACGGCGGTGGCTACCAAGGCGGTGGCTACAACGGCGGCGGCTACCACAACGGTGGTCACCAAGGAGGCGGCGGTGGTGGCTACCACAATGGTGGCCACAACGGTGGTGGCCCGTATGGCCAAGGTAGTGGTCAGCAGGGCTACCAGGGAGGTGGCTACAACGGCGGTCAGTAAGGCGGCCGCAACGGTGGTGGACAGAATGGCGGTCGTGGTGGCGGTCGCGGTGGACGACGTTTTCGACCACGCTGCCAAATTTGTGGCATATGGGGTCATGATGCGTTGGCATGTCGCCGCTACAACCAAGGGCATCAAGGTGGTGATGATTCTCGTTCCGGCAACGCCGCCTCTACCAGCCAGAACCATCCTGAGTATCGACCTCATTGGTTGATGGACACCGGCGCCACCGACCACCTCACTCACGACATGGCGCGGCTCCATGTTCAGGAGCCATATCACGGCAGGGATCAAGTCCAGGTCGCCAACGGAGCAGGTCTGTCTATTTCGCACATTGGGCACTCTGTTTTAGCTGGTCCTATGCATTCTCTAGCTCTTAAAAACATCCTTCATGTCCCTAATATTAGCAAAAACTTGCTTTCCGTTCATAAGATTGTTAGTGATAACAACGTCTTCATTGAATTTCATCGAGATTTTTTCTGTGTTAAGGACAAGGCCACGAACAAAATCGTTCTTGAAGGTAGAAGCCAAGGGGGCCTATATCCGGTTCCGTTTCATCATGCGTCCTCGTCTACTCGGCATGCTGCTGCTAGTGTTAAGCTTTCTCCTAGGCAATGGCATCAACGGCTTGGTCATCCGTCTAATAATGTAGTTCAAAGTATTGTCAAGAACAATTCTCTTTCGTGTTCATCAGATTTTGAGTCATCAGTGTGTGATGCATGTCAACGTGCTAAGAGTCATCAATTACCTTATACTCATTCTCATCGTGTTTCCACTGCACCACTTGAGCTTATTCATACATATGTTTGGGGTCCTGCGTTGCCCTCTTCTGAAGGTTATAAATATTACGTTAGTTTTGTTGATGACTATAGCCGCCATTGTTGGATCTATTTAATTAAACACAAATCAATCTATTCCAATTAACTTGGTATCAGAGCCAGAGGTCTAGAGTTCAAATCCTGGCTAACGCAGTATTAAAAATAAATATCTGCGGACACCCTAAATTTCACGTCCTAGGCTCGTGAGAAAAAGTCCACAGCCTGGACGTGCGGGGGAGTGTCAGAATATAATATATACATTGCACAGCCCTTTCCCATCAGTTCGGACTTTTGGGATAATTGGCTAGTGCATCAATTTAATATTCTATAACCAACGTATAAACATTAAAATATAGGAACAATCTACCAATATCAACAACAACAAAGCCTTTTATTCCCAAGCAAGTTGGGGTAGGCTCTCATGACAAAGCATTCATGGGTAGTGTTTATGTCACCATTATCACTACGTTTGTGTTCTGTGTTTGAATTGACAGAACGTAAGAGAGCAAAAATTGTGTTGTTATACGAATGGTGTAGGATATGACACCAAGACCAAACCCTGCAAGCAATTGTCTCATTTACTTGGAGTAGTGAACAATGAAAATACCAATTGATTCAATTTTTAGAGTACAGAATAGGGGGTTATCTCTATGTTATGTTCAGTGAGGGAGTGAGTTCAGTTATAGCTTTGAGAATTGAACAGAGGGTTATCTCTATGTATATGCACTGAATCTCTATCAATTTGGTTCTGATTCAGTAAAGAAATCAATGCATACCAGATGGGTGTTTCATCAAGCTTTTCAGTTTCAAGTGCTGTCATTATCATGATAGAACCATGCTAAATTCAACGTGCCTGTCACAGTGAGCTCAAATTGAGTCCTCGCCACCGCCGCGATGATGTTTGGGTTTGATCTCAACTTGAGTCCTCAACGAGATGATGCCTGGGAACCTGAAAATCAACAAGAAGAACGCAACAATCATCAATAATGAATCAATCTAAAGCTATGTTACAGGAGTAGTGAATCAATCTAAAGCTACTCCATCTTGCAAATATGCCAGGGGCGATGTCAAGCAAAATTATTGTGTCAAGCAAGCAGAATACTCTTCCTAATATTGCAAGCAAACAGAATATTTTGCTACTGCAGCAACTCCAGCAAGCTTGCTTGCAATAAAAATGAGCTACTCCAACTACTCCAAATAGCAGTACAGGAAGCCTCAAATGTACTCCAGCACATGAATTTCACAGAAGACACAAGCAGTTATACTCCATTTACTCAATTTACAACAGCAGTACCAAGTTTAGGAATTTGTTCAATTTACTTGCACTACTATTACTTCTGTCGAGATAACTCAAAAACCAAGCAGCCACCTATAAACCCCAAAGGATCAACCACTTGTTCCAAAGAGATAACTATACTGAAAATATTTATTTTTGAATTTATTCAACATATGGCAGTCCACAACTGATAGAACTACTCCAAGTTTAACTAAGCACATAACCAAATGAGGTCTAAGGTTATGCACATCTTATGATGCACAGACCAATAGTAAGGTACAGTACTCCCCAAAATAATTCCGTTTTGCATCAGTTTTGGTCACTGAACTCCAATCGATACATACATATGCCAGAGAAACAAGTTGCGGTCAAATAAGAAGCCATGTCACTATTACTCCCAAGTTCTTTAATCTTTATATCCTGACAGAGCAAAAACAAACTGAACCAAACTATCCCAAGTTAATTATATCCTGACAGAGCATACATCGACATCCAGTTTGAGAACAATTAAGCTGGAGTACAATCAGAACCTTGCATACAGCGAGCATAACTAGACCTTGCACTAAGAACAGACTTCGGATTCCATTTGAGTACAATCAAGCTGGAGTACAAGATGGAATTTTTTTGCACTAGGGAGAAGTACACGTCTCACCAGCCATCCAGGACGACGGAGCCGGGGCGCCTCGCCGGGCTGCCTCGGCAGAGGATGACGCAGGGAAGGAGGTCGCCCCCGAATCTCGCGGCCACCGGCGCCAGGAGCTTGGCGGCGGTGAAGGGCGATGTCTTCCTCTCCTACTGGCGGCAGGTTCGTCCCTGACATCGCCACCGTCGCGTCGTGGTGGACGACAGCAGCTCGCCTGCGTCCAGTCTCGTGGCACCATCTGGTGTTGGTGGTGGTCCGAATTTGGCGCGTTCGGCCTCGCAGCGACCGAATCCCTCGCCGGATTGAACTGAAAGGTCCAAGCTTGACCGGAGCTTCGCCGCGGGAAGGAGGAGAGGAGCGCGGCGAGGCGACCAAAGGTGGGAGAGGAGGGCGCAGCGATGCGAGGGAAGGTGGACGGAAGGGAGAACTGCGCAACGTGGCGGCGAGCCGGAGAAGAACGCTGCGCGGCGGCAAGCCGGAGAAGGCAGAGAGAGTGAGCGAGAGGGCGAGGACTGCGGGTTCGGTCGGAAATAGTTCGAGGGGGTTTTCGCAAAAAGAACGTCGCGTCACGTAAATCCGAACGGAGGGAGTATGATTTTGGGTATTGAGATTTAGGGGCACTTTGAAAACTGCCCCAAAAGTTATGACATTTAGGGACACTTTATCGATATGCCTCAAACGGTATGACATTTAGGAGCACTTTGCCAAAGTGACTAAAAGGTATGACATTTAGGGGCACTTTGTCAAAGTGCCACAAAATGTCATATCTATTGGGGCATATTGATAAACTGCCCCTAATTGAAAACTTTTGGGGCACTTTGAAAAATGCCCCAGCCAAAATGCCCCTAAATGTATACCGTGGTGTAGTGTAGGCGACGTTGTCCGTGCAGCCGTACGTAGGCGACGGCGCCGTGGTCGCACGAGTGGCACCGCTTGCCGGGGAGCTTCCCCTGGCAGCTGCTGCAAGCATTGTGCAAGCCCGCCGCGCACTGCATGAACAGGTAAAATAAAAACTGAACTGGTGGTTCTCCGTGATGCGAATGCATGGCAAGACAGTCAATCGATCAAATTAGTCAGAAACATGCATGGAGGGAAACCTGGAAGACGGGAGGCCTGAGGCGGTCGTTGCAGACGGTGCAGTGGAGCAGGGTCATGTCGAACTTGATGTCCTCCATCTCCTTCGTGGTGTCGCCTTCCGCCACCACAACTGCACCTCCTCCGCCGTTGGTCTCCTGTGCTACTTCCCTTTCTTGCTTCACTTGGACGTTGGGTGGGAGTGGCAGGGGCTCGTCCACCCTCGCCTTCTTGGCCCTCACATTCTTGTTGCGGCCCTCCATCTTGATCTGAGCAAAGCGATCAGTTGCCATTTATACAAACAAAGCTAGCAGGTGCTTTCCTACAGACCCTAGATTTCACCTAGGAGAGGACAGGACAAAACTTGTCAGTTCACTCACCACTCACCAGACTAAGCTTCAAAAGGGCTGAGAAAGAACAGGTTTTTTTTATTGAAAGATACGCGGCTTTTCAGTTTGCATACCTTTGCTCGTGAGTACTCCAGTATGGTAGACGGTCCTCCAAGTGTAGAATTGCCTTTTTGGTTGCAGAGGTTGTGAGTTGAGCAGAGGGCACCGAAAAATCCAAATCGAAAACAGATGACGACAAAGTATATTGCCAAGCACTTGATCGCCAAATTTTGTTTTAGGCGTCATAGGCAGGTAATTATGCATTATGCATTGTGCCGAACTATCACACCCAAAGACTCAACGGCGATCCCAAAAATTGTCCGGCGCTCCAAGACCAACCACAAACTTGGGTCTGCTTGGTGGCGTTGGATAATGTCCGGATAAGGCCTCCGACAGGAAGGTCCCGCATGTGAAAGACAAACACCTGACCAGTGATTAATGGTGACATGCAAGAGACCGGTTTGTGCGTGGCGGCCACTTCGCCGAGCGCTTCCCCAACGGGGTTGCCTCTTTCCAAGCGTCGCAATAATGTCGGTACCAGGCAAAGTGACGAAGTTGTGCCTTCCCCGCGTCCGCGTGTACCATTAACGCCGACGTCGCCCCTTAGCACACCCGACGGTGTATAAGAAGGCCCCCCACTCTCTTCCCCGTTCCCTTTCATCGCTAGGCACACACGCGCACCACCGGCATGGATGTGCATAGGAAGTTTCTAACCTGACATAAGGCCAAAGTGTTTGCCGAACACCGCGTCGTCGAAGGCGATGTTGCCGAAAGGCGATGCCCATGCCGCCAATCTCTATAGGTTTCAGCGCCGAGTGTGAGATCCACCGCCGCAAGCAGAAGCTCCGGTTGTGGCTAGACCCGCGTACTATTTATACAACACCTACTAGCCCACGCTAATTTTTTTTAAATAATGCACGAAAAATATTTAATTCCGAAAATATTACGCAAATTTTATTTTTTTCAAAAATAGAATCCAGTCGGCTTCGGCGTGACCGACTGGTACTAATCGGTTTCGCTGAGGACGATTAGTCCTTGTCGTTGTTGCCAAGACCGACAGGTCCATGCATGCATGCATGCGGTACGTACAGGGTCGTAGTCGGTTTCGCTGAAGACGATTAGCTCGTAGTCGTCTTCACCAACACCGAATAGCTTTGGCTAGCTTAGCTTTGCTCGCTCCACCAATTAGCCGATAGCAAATATTTGCTGGCTCTCGCTGCCAGCTTTTATTCCGCCGTGCATGCAACTCGTCGTCGAATTTGTTTCGCGCTCCCGGCTTTTTTTCCGTCCTTCCTCTCCCGCCATATTTCTCCCGACATAGTTCTCGCGCCGTTTTGTTCCCGCCATTTTCCTCCCGCCTTTTTTCTCCCGCCATAGTTCTCGCGCCGTTTTGTTCCCGCCATTTTCCTCCCGCCTTTTTTCTCCCGCCATTTTTCCCCCGCCGTTTTGTTCCCGCCATTTTCCTCCCGCCATTTTTCCCCCGCCGTTTTGTTCCCGCCATTTTTCTCCCGCCTTTTTTCCTCCCGCCTTTTTTCTCCCGCTCTTCTTCTCCCGGGTGAGCCTATATATACCCATCAGATTTTGTGATGGAGGAGGGGTGTGGTGCGTGGTTATTTCCTCAGTCGCATAGGAACGATGTCTGGTAGTTCGGGTCCTAGTTCGGAGCATAGGTCGTGGTGTGTTCTGTATCACGCCGCAATATGGACTGAAGGTAGTATTAGGGAGGGTAGGCCGAAGAGCTGTTATAGGGAGCTAGTTAGTGAGTGGGGCAACATTCGTGAGCTGGGAGAAATTATAGCCAAAAAAAAACAAAATCCAGATGACCCCTGAAGAAATTTTAGATGAAATTGATGGGTGGCGGTGGAAGTGGCAGAGAATTAATGAGCTAAAATCTATTGAGGCGGGGCTTAGGGACATGCCTATGACACCTAAGTCAAAGATAATCCATTTTTCGCCGGAGGCCTATGCATTTCACGTGAAGGTAACTGAGTACCGAATTTATATTATGTTAGAATGCAGTGTTATCGTACTAAATTTTGTTCCCTGATTTTGTGAATGTCCAGCACTGGCCTGCCGAAGGACAGTTTCTGAACAAAGAGATCCCTCATTTTGGTTGGATGGAAATGCTTTTTGGCGCATGTCCTGATGGGCCCGGAGATCTCGAACACGCTGAAGCAGTGAAGAGGGCTATATCAGAGGCGAAGAGTGGTGGATCATCCAAGAAAGCCGTTCAAGATGATAGCGATGATGATTTCATGCCTCCTAAACGAGCTAAGTCTAGACGTAAGTTGAAGAGTGTTGGTGCATCCAAGGCTGTCGTCGATGAAAATAGTGATGACGACTTCATGCCTCCAACACGAGCACGTGGCAGAGGGAAGTGAAGTCGTTGATTCGAATTAGTTATCGTTGAGTTGCATGTAATATTTGTACCAGTAGTTGTTCTATGCAGTGTTTAGAAGTAGTGAAATTGTAACGTGGACGTGTAGTGCTGTATGTTAAATTAATTTATGCAATGTGGAATGTTTCGTGCATAGATAATAATATGTGTCGTACATAGATAATAATATGTGTCGTACATACGAACATAAATATGTCTCATACATAGATAATAATATGTCTCGTACATAGATAATAATATGTCTCGTACATACGAACATAAATATGTCTCATACATAGATAATAATATGTCTCGTGCGTAGATAGACAAGTCTCAACGACGTCGGCCACGACGCGGAGGTGGTGGGTTAGGCGGCGACGTCCATCCGTACCTGTGAGGTGGCCCAACCTGACGTGCAGGAACCAGGGACTCGTCGTGGTCCTGCTGTGTCTCCTGTGTGGGCTGTGGTGGAGGAGTCTGCTGAATGTGCGGCTGCGTGGGGAATTCTGGAGTGTTGAAAATGTTCATCCAGTAGGACATTTCCTCCCCGCGTGAGCCCGAGCCTCCTGGTCACTCCCCCACCCTGATCCAGATCCTGACGCCTGCTGTCCGGACGCAGCCGTGTGATAGGCTCCTACAGATGGAATCATTAGTACATAAGAAATACGCACTCCCAATTGAAATATGAAAACAATATACGTACCGTAATCCGGGGCGGGACCTCGGTACTGAGGAGGAGACTGTGGTCGATACTCGTAACTGGAAGTGGGACCGTAACCCTGCCACGCCGAACCTCCTGCCTGGTCAGGAGGAGGTGGCCTGGGCTGTGGTGAAATACGTGGACGCGGCTCATGTCGGTGATGCGGCTGCTCCTCCTCGTGCTGATGCTGGAGATGCTGGTCGTCGTGCTGCTGCTCCTCCTCGTGCTGATGCTGCTCCTGATGCATCTGCTGCAGCCGCTGTTGCTGCTGGCGTCGTGACAGGGGGCGCGGGGGCGTTGTCCTGCCGGGTGGCGAACAACGTCCTCCGTGCGGGTGCACGTGAGTGTCGCGTAGACGGCCCGTAGCTTCCTCTCCAGCCTCTGGAGGAAGGATATAGGCTGTTCCGTGGTACCAAAAGAGGTCCAGTGGAAAGAGAACGTCCATACTGAGCGGCCTCATTCTGAATCTCCTGTGTCAAATAGGCCTGACAATAGAAATAAAAAGTATTAAATATATATATTCTGAATCGCATGTAGCAGTTAGATGAATTAGTGAAATATATTACCGCGTGCTGTCTGGACGCAGAAGTGTCATATATTGGGTATGTATCCCACGACGTAGGGGCAGGTATAACCTCCGGGTCAGAGTGCAGAACGATACGTATCCGTGTTCCGGACATGTACCTCTGCAAGTAGGCATTGTATAGAGTGATATCAAACCCGAGAGGCTCGACCCAAAGCCGTGTCGCCGCAGTGTCCCACTCTGAAACGTAAGGTTGTAGCCTCTGTAGCCACTCTGCCGCGGTCCGACAAACCCCCTTCCTTGAGATCCTAAAAATTGGGTGAGTGTTCTATCAGTAAATATTGATTGAGTGCGAACAATTTAGGACAAAAAATACTTTCGACATACCTGTGGTGCGCATCTGGCAGGGGACGCTCTACTGGTGGAGGCTCTACCATCTGTCGAAGACCAAATTGCCTCATAACCCTCTGTTGAGACATCTCCTCGACGAAGACATCGAAGATGATCTTCGATTTTGTCATCCAATACGCTCGGTCACGTGTGCAGAGAGCAGAAATACCTCCGGGGTATCTTCGCGTAATGAGCTCCTCCGTGTACGGCTCCCAGATCACCGAAGTGTACAGATCAAATTGCTCGTTAAAAGCACTGTAGCACTGCTTCGTCTGCTCCGTAGCAAAGTGTCTCTGCGTACAACACAAGTTATTTTCATACACGGTCGCAATAGTAAGTTTGTCGATGTATTAAATTATAACAAGATACGTACCTTGTTGCGTGTATACACGGTCCCAATAGTAGGCAAGTCTATGCGGTCACCGTCAAAGATCTCCCACAATGGGAAAGGCTCTTCAGATATGGCTGGCCGTCCTATAGAGAACCTCTCCCACGACCACAGCTGCAGAAATAGAGGGCATCCGAGAATGGCTGACTTACCTGAAGTCAGCACGCAAGCGTTGCACATAGCTCGGTACGTAGCCGCTAAGACAGCCGAACCCCAACTCCTCTGTCTGATGTGCTCCGGCTCAGTAGCATCAGCGATCTCCCGTGCCAATGGGAGGTAGTGCGCGGAAATAGTGTCGACATGGTTCTCGGTGAACATCACCTTACCAAGAAGCCACATGATGTATGCCTCCAAGCTGCGATTGAGTTGTATCGGTTGCAAATGAGCCGGATAGCCTGGTAACCTGTGGAACTATATTCATGGTAAAAATATAATTAGTATCACGACAAATGAGAAATAACAGATTATGAGACACACGAACTAACCTGAAAGGCATGCAACCAATCAAGCTTGGGTCCGTGAGAATCCGCCTGTAAAGGTGGACCAATACCCTGGAAACGGGCTATCAAATCGTCCTGCCAATTCACCGGCCTCTCCAAAGGTCCAACAGGCTGACCCGCCAAAGGTAAACCTAGCAAGAATGATACATCCTGTAGAGTAGGAGCCATCTCTCCCCAGCGAAAGTGGAACGTGTGGGTCTCCGGCCTCCATCGGTCCACCAAGCAGCTGAGTAAAGATGCGTCAATATTCATACGCGTAGAGTTTTCAGTGGCCTCTACTAGACGCGCGAAAGGTAAGAGCCCGGCCCATTTCAACCTGCGTATCCAAAAGAACATAACAATCTAGTTTAGCACACTAGCATAACAATAGAAAACATGCGTCCATAAAATAAATAAATACGACCAATACCTCTGTACCCACGCCGGGTGAATCCTCCAGTTTTCCTTAGGCGTGCGAGTGATTAGGGGCTTAAGTTTCCTTGGATTCCCCTCTAATGCCTTAGCACGGTGCTCACGATCTATGCTAGCATCAAGCAACCACATTCCCTCCATCACTGTGCAGCAACAGCTTGTGCATGTGCAAGAACAGCTGCTGCTCGTGCCCTCTTCCTTTCCCGAACATGTCTCTGCGTGCACAAATCAAGCCTTTCACGTATCTTCGTGTACTTCCAGTCTTGGTTCTGCTTGCAGAGTTTCTTGAATAGGTTCATCAGGTCTTTATTTCTAAACTGCGAGTAGAAGTTGGCACCTAGATGGCGCATGCACCAACGGCTCTGCATGTCATGCCATGGAGTCTGTTCCTCAGGCGCAGGATTGGTGAGTGTCCTTATCGCGCTGAGTATACCAGCATGCCTGTCATGAAGGATGCACACGTTCGGCTTATCCTTCACAACTGCTATTTTCAGTTGCCTGAAGAACCAAGTCCAACTGTCAATGTTCTCGCTCTCCACAAAAGCAAATGCGAGGGGCAGAACCATATTGTTACCGTCTTGACCAATGGCAGTCAGGATCTGTCCCCTATACTTGCCTGTGAGAAAGGTGCCATCTACACATATCACCGGACGACAATGTCTGAAAGCCTCGATGCATACGGCGAATGAGAAAAACACTCGATGCAGCACCCTCACAGTTGGGAACTCTGGCCTGAACAAATCTTGGATATTCACATAGGTGCCTGGATTCCGGTACTGCAGAGTATGCAGCAGCCGGATAACAGAGTCATAAGCGTCCAAATATGAACCAAATCTGTTCTCAAGCGCCGTATGTTTAGCCCTCCAAGCCTTGCCATAAGATATGTCGTACTTAAATCTGACAGCCACTTTTGTCTGGAGGGCACTCACTTCCATCGCTGCGCATGACACTATCTCGCTGTATAGCAAACGAGCTATAAGCGTGGAAGATAGATTACGGTGCTCTGCAGGGATATTTTCAATTCGACAGGAGTGAGGTACAAAGTCACTTATCCTCCAACAATAGCCATTCTTTGGGAGATGTCCATGCACCCTGCCGGGACAAGTTATTGTCTCGCATTCCATTGTCAAATATTTTTGACTTGACACGGTAGTTTTCATAACCCTGTGGGTGGACAATGCCCATTTAACGACTGCATCCCTCAAAGCTTGCTTGTCAGTATACAAAGCACCCTTCGCAATGTTGTTCTCATGATATTGCCATGCCGAATCATGACCATCGTTTATGGTCATCGCCGAAGAGTGGTCCTGATTCCATGCTGCAGGATTAGGTGCCTCATCTGCGTTCTCTTCCCCGTCTGACTCATCGGAATCATCGCCTACAACACTATAGTTATCTGCATCTTCATCTTCCATCTCGTTCTGCATGTGCCCGTCTACCTCGTCGCCATCCGCCTCCGCACTCTCGTAGACCTCAGTGTCAACGCCATGTACTTGACTGCTCTGCCCCGACTCGTTACCACCACCGCCAAAATCAGTCCCATAATGTGACATAGACATGTCCATCTCTTCACTTCCATGGCCAGGATCATAAGCACCCTCACCTTCATGGGCACTAAACTCGACCTCAGGAGCAGGGACCTCGTTCAGGGCGGGAAGAACTAGGGCACAAGGAGAGCAATTCCTTTTTGCGCAGCCTTTTAACCATCGCACCCAATCAGTATCACACTCTAGTGGTTTCAAAACGAAGTAAATATCTGTCCTTGAATGGCTCCACCAAGCATGAACACTGACGGTCTGTGACTGACTATCAAGCCCTAAACTTCCCGCCAACCAAACTTTTACCTCACTTAGAGACCATGTTTCAGCAGCTGGCATGTCGATATCTATATACTGAAACTCACTCAGATCAGCTCCCGTATCACACATTTGGACTCTACCAGGACCATAGAAAAACCTGATCTTCACTAAATCAGACATCTCCGCTGACATAAATAAATATTGACCATCGTTAATATTATTCCGCATAAATAAACTCCTAAAAAATATAGCTACATTTTTTCAGGGCGCGCCTACAAATATAGATACAATATTTACTACCGTCACAAACTATTTTACCATCGTTAATATTACTCCGCATAAATAAACTCCTAAAAAATATAGCTACAGTCTGTCTAATTAACTTACAATATAACTACAATATTTACTACCGTCACAAACTATTTTTCAACAACACAAGTTCATACATGTAACACACATAGCACTACAATTTTGATAAATCGAATTATACCCTTGAAGCGTGAGAGGCGACGGCGTCCGGCGGTCTCGAATCACCGGTGCACCAACACGAGCAACACCACCACAATGCAGCCCTCCAGCACCACCACGCAGCCCTCCAGCACCACCACCACCATCACTACCACCACCACCCGCCAACCATCACCACCACCACCACGGGCTACCCCATCAGGAGATCGGAGTTGCCCTAGCCTCCCTCAACCTTCTAGCACCGATTAATGGTGCCAAACGTGACGATTATTGGTCGAAATGGATGGTTTAATTTGGTTTGTGTGGAGAGTGCAGAGAGGAAAAGGAAGAACTCAGTGTGAGAGTGCAGAGAGTAGCTAGAGGAAGAAGAGAACGGTGCGCGTGCTGGCTAGCCGCGTGCTGCGAGATGCTCTGCCGCTTGTCGGCTTTGGCGATGCCGACAGGGCCCGCCTTATCGGCGTCGGCGAAAACGATTAGCCTGTTCCGTCGGTGGCGACGCGACGCGAGCGGCACGCGTGCATGGCCCATGCAAACTCAGGTATTCGGCTTCGCCGTAAACGACAGGCCACCGTACTCGTTGTTAGCAAACACGATTAGATGTACTCGGTTTCGCCAACGCCGATTAGTACCAGTCGGTCACACCGAAGCCGACTGGATTCTATTTTTGAAAAAAATAAAATTTGCGTAATATTTTCGGAATTAAATATTTTTCGTGTATTATTTAAAAAAAATTAGCCTAGCCCACGCTCTTCCTTCAGAAGTGAGAGGCGGCGCAACCGCTTCACTGGCGAGCTTCCACCGCCGGAGAACAACGTCGTCGAACGCGCGCCATTCTGATAAGTGCCTGGCGACGGGGCATCCTCAAGGCCGCCCGGGTATAACCGGACCGTCGTGACGCTACAGGGTCCGACAACATCAACATTTCGTCTGACCCTGAATAAGACGAGGCGACGCATAAGGTTAGGAGGCAGAAGGTAGTGTAGGTTCAAATTTTGTTCCAATTATTATAAAACATAAACAAATTTGAATATGATTTAAATCCTTTGTTTTGATTCAATCACAAATTTTAAATTTTTGATTTGGGGGATGTCGTTGTGGGCAGCCTCCATTAGGATAACCGGAAAACAGAAGTCGCACCGAAAACACCAACATGCGAAACAACACGACTATGAAACCGAGCATGCAAACCGGGATGTCTAAACTCACGCCATGCCCTATGACATCTGAGCTCTATGACAGCGCCCCCAAGAGGTAACGACGTATATAGCGTCTCAGCCACCGAGTCCAAAAGAACATGGGTTTTCACACGGAACCACCACACGGGAAGGAGCATCTCGACAACGTCCTCAAGAGGAGAGCGGCACCCGCGGACGTCGCCGCCGTCAGTGTGGAGCACAGAGCTTTTCCCCGGTAACTCCCATATGACACAAAGAGGGCCGAAAGGCACACGCAAGAAGAGCATACATCCAACGCCAGATCTAGGCAGAGGAATCTGTCATATGATGTATGCCATATCGCTGATTTGCTGCACGCAACGTCAAAATTTGCACGAAGAGGGTTGATGCCAAGATTCTTTTATCTGGTAGGGCTTCTTTGGATCAGAGGATTTGAAAACATAGGAATTGGAAAAACATAGGAATTTGGCAGGATTGCATGTGTAAAATAGAGGATTACAAAACAAAGAAAAATTGCAGGAATGATCATTTGGATGAAACACAGGAAAAGTGCCTCGATCCTATGCGAATGAGTGTATAAAAGAGGTTAGAGTGGATCTTGAAATTCTTATGGGATTGAGGTGTAGGAATGCAGTCCATAGGAGTTTTGGAGGTTCCATTCCTTTGATCCAAAGGGATTCATTAGGAAAAATTCTTATGGATTGGAATCCTCCAATATTCCTTTGTAAATCCTTCAATCCAAAGAGGCCCTTAGCGAGCTCTGAGGGCTGGTCGTCCACTCATATGTGGGCCTGGTTTCGTCGCGCCCATTATAATGAATAGTGTGATGAGTCAATTTCATCTAATCAATTTAATAGTAGTTGAGAAATATTGGTTTTAGAACAGGAAAAATCTTTACATATAGCAATCGATGTTATGCCATTTTGGTAGTTGTTTCATAAAACTTGTTCAGATCTCATAAAAATCCTTATTAACCTTTCGAGTTAATAAAAGATCCACAATTCAAAACAAGTGTCCACATCCATGACCCATGCCGACGTGGCACAAACTAGCCCCGTCGCACCCTGTTCCCGACCATATCGAGCCAACTCGCCGCCAACTCGAGGTTGGGCGGGGCCGGCTATGGTGCCTCCTCGCCTCTAGGCAGTGGTGGAACCATGATCCTGTTACATCTAGGGCCAATGCTTTTAATCACCCAAAATACCAAGCAAGACATGGGACAAATCTTCAAATTGCAATTTTTCTGCACCTTGGGCCATGGCCCAAGATTCTTGGGAGTTGTCTCCGCCACTGTTTTTAGATACCTCCACTTGTCATATTTTTGCCACAGGGAGCTCCGACAAGCACCCATCACTACTTTCGATGAAGAACGTCTGATAAATGTTCGGGAAATTCTTTAGAGGTAACTACATATTATTTTCAGTTTTTTTGTCCGATTCGAACTGTATGTTTCAGATGAAGTGATTCCATTTTCAATGCATAAAGACCAGCAGGCACATCAAGACGACCTTGTTTAGCACATGGGGAACATCATGGCAAATTTCTTCATGTTATATTTTGATTGTGTTGTGTTTGATTAATTACTTAATTGGGACCTTCTGATGTGCTTTGATTTGATTTCAAACTGTTCAAAAATATGGAATTGAAAAAAGCTTCAGGAAATTGGATTCAGGGGATCTTCTGGATTCCAGCTTATTTAACTCCCTAGATGTTTTTTTATAGGGGCCTCCTCAAAATCATTTAGAAAAGTTAAATCAAAGGGCATCCGCTAGAAATGCTTTTAGTTTTTTATAAGCGGAAGCTCTTAGATCTTTATAATCAGAGGAAATCCTGGTGGGCTTAGCGGGCCGGCCCAATCAGGTTGGTGCTACCCACCTAACTGCTAACACGTTAATTCGCCGGGATATGCCGCCCGTAGGCCCATATCTGCCTCTACGTTCAGTATCCAGAAACAATTTGTTGCATGTTATATTTTCCTTGTTGACACACCACTGTGGCTGTTTCAGACGTCGACCAGTTGTGCAGACAGTCGACTCTTACAAGAAAAACTATAGTCACGCAGTTAAGAATCACCTTAAAAACAGAGGGCTACACTTGCTTTGTAGTAGGAGTAGCTGCGGTTATGCCAGTAGGATGATTAGAGGAGAAAGAAAAATGGGAACTTATTGGTCGACGTCTGTATATTACGTCTCGAGCGACTCCCGTAACCATCTGAAATTGCCGTGTTCGTGAGGCACGCATGGATGCGTCAGGCAACTCACCTCAATATATAATCATTTAGTAATTTATTTAATCCACGAAAATAGGAAACAATTCATGACAGAAATAACGAGCACTGAACTAATCCTGCAATTTATTGAAACAGTAGACAAACAGATCGAATCTAGGACGGATACTAGAAGCAGTAATTCTAATAGTATAGCAAACAAAAATACGTGAATACATACGATGCAGCACAAGCGGAACCGTTAGCGTTCATGTTGTGCAGCCACACGATCGAGTCGGTAACAGCCCCATGATTCAAAGGAATCGGAAACGACTGAGTGTTTTAGCGCGTCCGTTAAAGATTAATAAATGACTCTTTAGTTTTTGCCGAGCAGAAAAAATATAGACATCGGCTTATTCCCGAAACGCGGTGTGGCGAGCAAGCAGGAGGAGTGCACGAGAGGCTCTCCTATCCTCATACGTGATAAAAGAGCTCACTATATAAACTGGTATAAATCTCTACAAACTAGCAATGTGAGACTAAACTTTAGTCTCACAAATAGCCATATTCACATGGGCTAATGAAATTTTCATAATTTTAAGTTGGGCTTTGGACCAAAGCCCCACTAACAAATCTATCTATCTATACTTTTATAAAGCAAAACCCCACTAATTTAAAATTAATAATTATATCTCAACATGCAAGCTATCCACCTCACTTCCTCTTTTAGCCAACCAATAGTCCACATCATCTCACTAATTATTACTTATTGTCCATCTCTGTTGTTTTTTTGGGTGTTCCAAATTCCAGCGGTAGTACCGCTGGGTTAAGCGGTACTACCGCTAGGGAGCTGCCGCCACCGCTACCGCCTCCGCTACCGCCAGAATGGCCGTCTGACGCGTTAGTCCGGTACCGACTGGTACCGCTGGCGGTACCGCCGCCGGTACCGCTGAGGTGGGAAGAGACGAACCAGCCCACCCCAGCGGTAGTACCGCTGGGTTAAGCGGTACTACCGCCGAGGTGGGATTGTTTCCGGGATTCCGGGTTGGACTGCAGCCGACCTAGGGTTTGATGTTTCTATTTATTCCTCTTGTAAGCCGCCGTTTTGGGGTAAGCCACACATTGTAAACCCACGGCGTTTGTAACCTCACCCGATATAGTGAAGTATTGCTGGCTGGCGCCCGTGGTTTTTTCCTCTCCTTTGTTTGGAGAGGTTTTCCACGTTAAATCTCGTGTCCCCTTTGGTTTGATCGTTCCGCTCTTCGTCGTTTCTTTGCTATCGTTTACAACAAGTGGTATCAGAGCCCTGTTTCAGATCTGTTTTCAGATTAGGGTTTTGGATGGCATCGATGAAGTTCGATCTACCGGCGCTGGACTACAAGACGAGATTTCGCTGTGGCAGGTCAAGATGCGTGCGATCCTCGCACAGTCCAATGATCTTGACGAGGCGCTGGAGAAATTCGGCGACAAGGATGCGGCGGCATGGACCGCCGATGAGAAGCGGAAAGACCGTAAGGCTTTATCGCTTATTCAACTTCATCTATCTAATGATATTCTGCAAGAAGTACTCCAGGAGAAAACCGCAGCGGCACTGTGGGCTAAGCTGGAGTCGATCTGCATGTCCAAAGATCTCACCAGCAAGATGCATGTGAAGATGAAGTTGTTCACGCACAAGTTGCAAGAAGGTGGTTCGGTAATGAATCACTTATCGATCTTTAAGGAGATCGTTTCTGACCTAGTGTCGATGGAGGTAAAGTACGATGATGAAGATCTAGCACTTTTACTTCTATGCTCGCTGCCAAATTCCTTTGCAAATTTTCGTGATACCATACTGTTAAGCCGTGATGAACTAACCACCGCGGAAGTATATGAGGCCCTGCTTGCCAGGGAAAAGATGAAAGGTATGGTACAGAAAGAGGAGTCGTCGTCCTCCAAGGGCGATGCTTTGCAGGTCCGAGGGAGGCCTGAGCAGCGAGATAACCACTACCACAACCAACAGAGACAAGAGCAAGGGTGACAGAAGTCGCTCAAAGTCTAAAGGCCGTGACAAGTTCTGCAGGTATTGTAAGAAATCTAATCATGTCATTGATGATTGTTGGAAGTTGCAGAACAAGGAGAAAAGAAAAGGTACTTACCAACCGAAAAATAATGAAGGTAAAGATACCGGTGAGGCTCTGTTGTTGATGGTAGTTCTGATGGCGAATGCCTAGCTGTTTTAGCTGCATGTGTTTCTCGTCAGGATGAATGGATTCTAGATACTGCATGTTCTTTTCATATTTGCTGTAACAAAGATTGGTTCAGTTCTTATGAGTTAGTGCAGACTGGAGATTTCGTGCGTGTGGGGAACGACCAGCAATGCAACATTGTTGGCGTTGGTTCCGTTCAGGTCAAGACACATGACGGTATGACACGCACGTTGACGGGAGTGAAACACATACCAACCATGGCAAGAAATTTGATCTCGCTCAGTACCCTTGACTGTGACGGGTACAAGTACAAAGGAGGAAATAAACTCCTAAAGGTATCAAAAGGTTCTCTCATAGTTATGGTTGGTGATATGAATTCTGCTAAGTTATATGTTCTTAGAGGTAGCACGTTATCTGGTACTGTTGCTGCTGTTTCTCATGATGACGCTAGTAAAACTAACCTTTGGCATAAGCGTCTTGGACATATGAGTGAACTTGGTATGGCAGAATTGATCAAGAGAGACTTGCTGCAAGGATGCAGTTTGGGTAAGATGCAGTTCTGTGAACACTGCATTTTCGGTAAGCACACAAGAGTTAAGTTTAATGCTTCTGTTCACACCACCAAAGGTACACTTGATTATGTACATGCTGATGTTTGGGGGCCATCTCGTAAGCCCTCTTATGGTGGTGCTCGTTATATGCTTACCATTATTGATGATTACTCTAGAAGAGTTTGGCCTTATTTCATGAAAAATAAGGATGATGCGTTTGCTGCTTTTAAAGAGTGGAAAGCTATGATTGAAAGGCAAACAGAAAGGAAGGTGAAATTACTTCGTACTGACAATGGTGGCGAATTTTGTTCGAATGCCTTTAATGATTATTGCAGGAAAGAAGGCATTGTCAGGCACCTCACCATCCCGTACACGCCTCAGCAGAATGGTGTAGCGGAGCGGATGAACAGGACCATCATCTCCAAGGCTCGCTGCATGATCTCCAACGCTCGCATGAGTAAGCGTTTTTGGGCTGAGGCGGCTGCCACCGCCTGCTACTTGATAAACAGGTCACCATCTATTCCCCTCGACAAGAAAACTCCCATTGAGGTATGGTCAGATTCTCCTGCTGATTATTCACAACTTAAAGTTTTCGGCTGCACTGCTTATGCTCATGTTGATAATGGAAAGTTAGAGCCGAGAGCTATTAAGTGTGTGTTCATTGGTTATGGTTCGGGTGTAAAAGGATACAAGTTGTGGAATCCCGAAACTAGCAAGGCATTTATGAGCAGGAGTGTTGTTTTCAATGAATCTGTTATGTACTTTGATAAGTTGTCCTCAGATGTTTTGCCAGATTTTTCTGAGGAGCAGGTTCGTGTCGAGGTGGAGCACTCTGTTGAAAAGGAAAATGTCACTGTTGACAATGATGGTGCTGCTACTTCAGATGATTCTGATCCTGATTCTGCTGGTTCTGATGATTCTGTTTCTTCTGATTCTGATAATGATAATGTTCAGAACTCACCCCCTGTTTTGCAGCCACAACAGTCTATTGCTGCTCGTAGGAACAGGAGGAATTGTGGTCCTCGACCACGTTTAATTGAAGAGTGTAACATTGTTGATTATGCTCTGAGTTGTGCAGAACAGGTGGAGCACGGACATGAGCCGTCCACCTATACTGAAGCTATTGGTTCCGGTGACCGCGAGAAGTGGCTTGCTGCTATGCAAGAAGAATGCAGTCACTCGATAAGAATGGCACATGGGAAGTTGTGCGCTTGCCTAAGAAAAAGAAGGCAGTCCGCTGTAAGTGGATCTTCAAGAGAAAGGAGGGTTTATCTCCTAGCGAGCCTCCGAGGTTTAAGGCAAGGTTAGTTGCAAAAGGCTTCAGTCAAATTCCAGGTGTGATTATAATGATGTTTTCTCTCCAGTTGTTAAGCATAGTTCAATTCGTACATTCTTTGGTATTGTTGCTATGCGTGATCTTGAGCTTGAGCAGTTAGATGTAAAGACTGCGTTTCTGCATGGAGAGTTGGAGGAGGAGATATACATGGACCAGCCAGAAGGGTTCATAGTGCCGGTAAGGAGGATCTTGTGTGTAAGTTGAAAAGGTCCTTATACGGTTTGAAACAATCTCCTCGTCAGTGGTATAAAAGGTTTGATTCTTTTATGTTGTCACATGGCTTTAAGAGGTCTGAATTTGATAGCTGTGTGTACATTAAGTTTGTTAATGGATCACCTATATACCTGTTATTATATGTTGATGATATGTTGATTGCTGCCAAGAGCAAGAAAGATATCGCTGCTCTCAAGTCACAGTTGAGTAGCGAGTTTGAGATGAAGGATCTTGGTGCTGCTAAGAAAATTCTAGGTATGGAGATTACCCGTGACAGAAATTCTGGTTTGTTGTTTCTTAGTCAGCAAAATTACATTAAGAAAGTTCTTCATCGTTTTAACATGCATGATGCAAAGTCTGTTAGTACTCCTATTGCTCCTCACTTTAAATTGTCAGCTGAACAATGTCCTAGTACGGATGAGGATTTTGAGTACATGTCTAGAGTTCCATATTCTAGTGCTGTTGGTTCTTTAATGTATGCCATGGTTTGCTCACGTCCAGATTTATCATATGCTATGAGTTTGGTTAGTAGATATATGGCTAATCCTGGTAAAGAACATTGGAAGGCTGTTCAGTGGATTTTCAGGTACCTTCGTGGCACATCCAATGCTTGCCTCAAGTTCGGCAAGACTGATGAGGGACTCGTAGGCTATGTGGATTCAGATTTTGCTGCCGATTTGGATAAGAGGAGATCCCTCACAGGTTATGTGTTCACGCTTGGTGGTTGTGCCGTGAGTTGGAGGGCAACGTTGCAATCCGTTGTTGCCCAGTCTACCACTGAAGCAGAGTACATGGCTATTGCTGAAGCATGTAAAGAATCGGTTTGGCTGAAAGGTTTGTTTGCTGAGCTTTGTGGAGATGATACTTGCATTAACCTGTTTTGTGATAGTCAGAGTGCTATTTACCTTACCAAGGATCAGATGTTCCATGAGAGAACAAAGCACATTGACGTCAAATACCATTATGTGCGTGATGTTGTTGCAAAAGGTAAACTGAAGGTATGCAAGATAAGTACTCATGATAATCCTGCTGATATGATGACAAAGCCAGTTCCTGTTACTAAGTTCGAGCTTTGCTCGGGCTTAGTTGGTATCACTGTCTAGCCCAAGAGGCTATTTGGCGCCGAAGGTGTTTTTCTTTGTTGTTTCAGGGTGAAGTTCTCTTTTATGCTACAAGATGGAATTTGTCTCAAGGTGGAGTGTTTTTTTTGGTGTTCCAAATTCCAGCGGTAGTACCGCTGGGTTAAGCGGTACTACCGCTAGAGCTGCCGCCACCGCTACCGCCTCCGCTACCGCCAGAATGGCCGTCTGACGCGTTGTCCGGTACCGACTGGTACCGCTGGCGGTACCGCCGCCGGTACCGCTGAGGTGGGAAGAGACGAACCAGCCCACCCCAGCGGTAGTACCGCTGGGTTAAGCGGTACTACCGCCGAGGTGGGATTGTTTCCGGGGATTCCGGGTTGGACTGCAGCCGACCTAGGGTTTGATGTTTCTATTTATTCCTCTTGTAAGCCGCCGTTTTGGGGTAAGCCACACATTGTAAACCCACGGCGTTTGTAACCTCACCCGATATAGTGAAGTATTGCTGGCTGGCGCCCGTGGTTTTTTCCTCTCCTTTGTTTGGAGAGGTTTTCCACGTTAAATCTCGTGTCCCCTTTGGTTTGATCGTTCCGCTCTTCGTCGTTTCTTTGCTATCCGTTTACAACAATCTCTACATGCAAGTATCCACATCATCTTTTCCTTTAGCCATTAAATTGTCCACGTCATCTTTTTATTTTGTTGTTCAAATGATAAGACCACACAATACCATAATGTAATTACCAAATTAAATCATGTGTTAGGAGCACGCTGGAATTAGTTTGTCAATCAAGTGAATTTTTTTGTTTCCCTATTTCTACTGCTTCAAATTTTATACATTTATTAGGTTTTTCAGAGATACCCGCTGTAACACGTGGTGTCTCTTTTCTAGTACTACTAACTCCGGTCCGCTTTAATTGTCGCGGATGGAGTGTTGCGACGGTACAAATTACTGTATATCTCACGTCACTTATTACAGATCAGACGAGAAGTAAAATTCGAACACCTGTACCTCTGGCTTCATGAGAGTAACGCCGTGGCACACACCCGATGACTAATCTGCGCTACGAGTGGAGTCGTCTTGATCGGACTTTGTGCGGCGGCCATCTTCTGCCTTCGGAGGTGGAATAGAATCCCGACGACTGACGACGACAAGAGTAGACATCACCATGGCAGTCGCCGGTCGATTTCCGGCCGGTGCCAGCGCTCTCACGGCGAAGCTTCAACGACGACGAAGATGATGTGCGGAGCAACATCGATTCATAGGCCATAGGCACGAATGGTACACTGGCTCACTACCACCCGAGGCTTGGAAGACGACGAAACAGTGCTTTCGCAGTCCACCTCGATTCTCCGTTCTACGGAGACTAGTATTTCCATGAGTTGGATGCATGCGGCATCTGGATTTTGGAACTGCCGTGGAAAACAGGTCGATTCCTTGCCTGAGAGGGACTTGCGACGTCCCCATCTGTCTTGATCGTTCAAAGACCTGGAAGAATATCTTTACGCCGTCAACGTGTGAGTTCTATCCTCATAAATCTGATGTAAATATTAAATTCGATCATACCCGTGTACTAATTGATTGTGACATTTCCTTGGCACTAGTGCAGTCCAGAGAATCCAGTATTAATATTCCACTTCTCCAGAAAATAATATGATCCAACGTTACCAAGCAAAGGAAAAACGAAGCCAGAAAGTAGTGCGGCATTCTGGAGGCCGAACTTCATGGAACTCGTTTTAAAAGTTTCAAATTGGCATTTCAGTTTTCAAAAAAATCGGAAAAGAACCCTAGATGTATATGATAAAATCTACTTGTGTGCAAAAATTAATCTGAAGTTTGTTTTATTTTATTGAGCAAAAAAGACAAACTTGTGGATCTCGATGCGGTGAACAGTGCATATTTTAGAACTTGAGTTTTGTCGGATTTATTATTTTTGTCTAGACTAGACTACAACACATTTAAAAAAAAATCCACACTGGTAGAACTTGACATTATTTACACCTAGGACTTTTGTTTTGAACCTTTTGAAACTTACAAATGTCGACTTTGTTGTTGGGAATAAAAGGGTATGTTGTTGTTACAAATGTCTACTTTAATTTTTTGAAGGAAAAACTTTCGCACTGTAGCTCAGACTCCTTTTGCACTTTCTCCGCCAAAAAGGTACAACTTTGGTTGATCAATTCAACTATCATCTAGATTTGGTTTCTCTACTATTACCAGAAGGATTCGTAAGATATGTCGAGTGACCGAGGCACTCGACATAGCCATTCTTACTATCGACATAGCCCACCAAGAATTTGTATAGCCTTCCCGGTTGACTGAACTTAAGGTCTTGCCATGACCATGCCGAGTGCCCTACTTGGAATACGTTGCTAGACATATTGTTGGTTGGTATCTAGAAGTTTGCCGAGTGTTTTCCACGTGGCACTTGGTAAAAGGCCAAATGCAGAGTGTTAAACTGGCACTCAACTAACATGTCACACAACAAAAAATTATTAAAATGTTTGTTTGACGGTGTTGCTGGTTTGTTGGGTGCTCGAACACTCGGATAAAACAAGCAATCACTTAGCACACACCGTCCCAGGAGCTCTTAGGGCGTGCCATTGACTAAAAAGGTTGGGGACGAGCGACACAAAATAATAAAAAATGCGTACAAGTTCAAATCAAGATCACCATTGAGCTGCGGGCAATGGTGTGTCATACCCTAGACAACCACGATGATTTAGCGGAAGTAGTCAAAGTTGTGAATGCCAACTCCCACATCAAGGTTATACCTCCTAGTTGCGAGAGCATGTCCTTGCGAAAGCTCCGCACGATCGAGCATTGAAGTAGACGAGGCCTCCAAGGTATCAACATATATCGTCGTTGTGCGACCTAGCACAACAACGAAGCGGGGAACCAACTTTAGGAAGAGCGGGTCCTCCAGCATCACCCTCTAGACTGGATCTAGATGGAGAGGTAGACGTGGTAGGGCTTCGCCGTAAGAGAGAGGCATGCATGCAAGGCGGGGGTGCGAACAAGGGGATGCTTTTTGTGCAGCTTGGTGTACCCTTGGTGAGCCCCTTTCTCATTGGACTCTTCCTAGACCTCTGGGGACAATTCTGAGATGATTCCGAACACTTCCAAAACTCTTCTCTCTCATTCTTCAGGTCATAATTGTGTTCTAAACCTTTAAGCGAGTGACTGATGATTGTTGGGAACCCCAAATGGAATGTATGATGGTACTGCAGCAGAAAATTTCTCTTCATTAAGAAACCAAGATTTATTGAAGGAAAAAGTCCAAAATAAACCTTGAACTTGTAGGTGCAAGCTAAATCAAACCCCGAACTTGCAATCCAAGAAATTGGCACTCCAAACTTGGCATTCCCGGTCTATTTCGGACCCTAGACCTGTTTGGCGCACCGGTGAAAGGACAAGGATGTCGCCTAGAGGGGGCGGGGGGGGGGGGGGGTGAATAGGCGAATTAAAACTTTTCCGGTTTAGGCTTGATAAATGTGGAATAAAACTAGGTGCTTTAATTTAACAAGCACACAACCTAAATATACTAGGTTCACCTATGTGCACCAACAACTTATGCTAAGCAAGACAAGTAGCAAGGTGATAGCAAGATATAGACTTCAAGCACGAAGGCTATCACAATGTAAATTGCATTCAAACTCAAGACGCCACAAATGACCTCACCCTATTCTCCGATGAACCTCGCACAAAATCTCGGTTCACCTTCCACTATTGATTTCCTTTTGGGCGGAAATCGAGTCCCTTACAACAATCTTGAGGCACAACCCACAAAAGGATTGGGAGCTCCCAAGTGACCACAAAAGGTCTCAATCACCGTCTAGGGTCCAACGACCCAAGAGTAACAAGCTCACGAACTTTCACTTCCACGAATCCTCGTGGAGAGAGCAAACCGATGCACAAAAGCAAAGGCAAGAACACAAGAAGTGCTCAAGTCCTTCACTCCCAAATCCCACCAAAAGCAAATAATGCTTGTGGGGGGAGAATAGAGGAAGAACAAAGAAGAACTCAACAAATGGAACTCCAAGATCTAGATCGAAGGGGTTCCCCTCACTTAGAGGAGAGATGGATTGGTGGAAATGTAGATCTAGATCTCCTCTCTCTTTTCCCTCAAAGATATGCAAGAATCATGGGAGGAATTGAGAGAGAGGCAAGCTTTCCAAGGTCAATAATGGTGGGGGGGAGAGAGAAAAACGTGCTGTTGAAAGCTTGGTCTCTTTGGGAAGAAGGGGCCTTTTTATAGGTCCCCCAAAAATAGAGCTGTTGCAGGAAACTTACACCGGAGTCTCCGCCCAGGCCGGAGTCTCCGGGTTACTCCGGACCGACTCCGGACCCCCCCCCCCCATCCGAGGTTGCCGTCCTGTGGAGCTCTTCGCTCCAAAACTTGACTGGCCGGAGACTCCGGCCCCTGATCACCCTGGGGCCGGAGACTCCGGTCTGCAGGCCGGAGACTCCGGCCTAGAAATTCCTATAGCAACTCAGCAAAACTGCAAACCCCAAAACTTTCTCATACGAGCTCCAAATCAGGTGAAACCAATTTTGTTGGAAAGATAGCAACAAGAGCTTTCCTCAAGGAAATATTAAGAATCATAAATAGAGTTAAGTTGCCACACATGGGAGGTGTGGAACTTTCCTCAAGAATAAACCGATAATATTTCCAACCCGAAAACGCAACAAGTTTTCCATACGAAATCCGTTTTTGGAGAACTTGGGCTTGTCATGAAGATCACAACAAGCACCAAAAACCCAACAAGGAGAAATGCCAAGTAAGAACCAAAAAAGATGATATGAAAAGTATGCAAAGGTTTGAGCTCTCCACAAAGATGCGATAAAGTTACTCACTTGAGAGCCCCTCTTGATAGTACGGCATCTATCCTATAACCCGGTCTCCCACTAACAGCATGAGACCGGTAAAATAGAAACTCTATCAAGATCATACCTTTGCCTTGCGCATTCCACTTGAGATAGATGATGACGATCTTGATCTCTTCAAGTGGACCACCTTTCTTGATTGCGCTTTACTTGGTGAAGACTCACATATCGCTCCCCCATACACCAAGATGGGAGTGCCTCTTTAGGAACATCTTCACTTGAACATTATCTCCAAATGGGTTGCAAGCTTCAAGCATATGATATCTTCTAGATGCCCATCTTGAACTTGCACATCTCAACCTTGATGACGATCACCACTTGACGTCATCCTCCATGAGCTATAAGAAATCTTCCTTTTGATACAAGCCCATGGAGAGATACCTAACCCCAACAAAGGAATGCTACACACACATAATGGGTTAGTTCACAAAGCTATATGGACAATTTCTTACCATACCATTGGATCACATGATCCCACATGGTATATCATTTAGCTCTGTGTGTTGATCAACTTGAATCCACTCTTTGCACTTAGTCTTGATCAACCTTGTATCTTTTCATCTTCTTGATCATATCAAATATGTCCATTATAATCAATGATCTTGATGGCATATAACCTTAAATCCAACACATGGAGTTCAAGCGATGCCAATGGACAAACCTACAAGAATAACTCAACACAAACATTACTCCATAAGGATTGTCATTAATTACCAAAACCATACATGGGAACACCACGCACTTTCAACCGGGAATACTAAAATCCCGGCCGGGAAACCATGTAGTCTCACTGACATTTTGGTCCCACATGTCATATTCATCCCCTTCCTAGATCTCTCTTTTTTTTTTAGCAATCTACAAGATCTGTCAAATTCACCACCGCTGAAAAGTGCCAACGACCCTGCTAGTGAGGCTCCTAGCCACGCTCGCTAGTAGCAGCACATCCGTGGTGGACCAGCCCATGAGGAGTGGACTCCTGCGTGCACACAAGAGCTGCCATGCATGGCTCGCTGGAGCCGGGACAGTGCGCTGGACGTCCGTACGGGCGAGACGGAGCAGACCGGGACAGTGCCCGTGCGGTGTGAGGTGTGGCGTACGAGCAGAGAGGCAGCAGCAGCTCGAGCCTCTGGGCGAGCTTGGCCATGGCGGTCGTGGTGATCGGTCGGAACAGAACAATGTGTACAGGACGTAATCAAGTGTAAGTAGAAGGGGGAAAGGAAGCGGAGCTCGCCGCGGGCTCATTGGCGAAGCAGTTTGGCTCGGGGACAACGGCGGCAACCGGGATAGAAGGAAGATCATGTGGTGCATGGGCGGAAGACGACGAACTTGCAGCGGCGCTGATGCTCTGCTCTGTAGCACAGCAACCATGGCCAGTGCGCCTCGCTTCCTCAGCCCCACCTCCTTGCTCTGCTCTCCCGCAACCACCAGTGCGTCTTCGGTTGGTGTGCAGGTGCAGCCACGGCCAGCCGTATGGGTGGAGCAGCGGAAGGACTAATTAACAGATGAACTAGGGATAGGAGATGAATATGACAAGTGGACCCGTACTGCCAGTGAGAGTTGCAATTTAAATTTTTTTAATTCTCCCGTGGGAAACAGCTCCAAGGTTTAAAATAGACCGGGAATGACAAGTTTGGAGTGTCAATTTCCGGGATTTAGAGTTCAGGGTTTGATTTAACTTTCGCCTACAAGTTCAACGTTCATTTTGGACTTTTTCCTTTATTGAACCAGTAGAAGTTGATAGCGACGAGAAGTTGAAGTGGACCTATAAGTAAGAAACAATATCTACATGTCCCCAAAGTTCCAGGAAGGTTGTCCGTCTCGCTCGAAACAAAGAATTAAATGTATAGTGTGGAAGATAATAGTAATAAAAAAATATGTAAACACGAACGAACAAGCAAGCAATGATTAAAAGTGTCAATTTGAGGTTGTAAACTATGTAAAAAGATGGACCGGGGGCCACCGTTTCACTAGTGGTGTCTCTCCTTAAAAGATAACAATTGTTGGGTGAACAAATTACAACTGGGTATTGATAGAATTATGATTATGATAATTATGACAAATTATGCAAGGCAAATATTTATGTAGGCATCACGTGAAGGTGTATAGACCGCACATCGGTGTCACATCTATACCTAAATACTCCACTTTGAGTGTGCTTCTATGCTTGCGACTCTAGGAATTAAGAATTAAGTTACCGAAGTAACAGAGTATTGCCTTAAGTTAAATACGTGATGTAAGCAACATTTATTATCAAAAGTAGACATAAACATTGTTGTTTTACCTGAGAAGCAACAACACATCCTCACCCTTAGTCGTTTCTGTCACTCGATCCCACGAATAAAAGGAGGCATGAACCTACTATCGAACGTATACTCCCTCTTGGAGACTCACACAACTAATTGGCCAAAGCAATTGTATAAATCCGAGAGCATGTAGGAGCGTAAATAAACCAATCTAATATATAAGATAACATGAACAAACTGAACATAACACCACAATCCATCATATCCCAGCGAACACAACAATAGAAATTACATCGTATCGGTCTCGATCATGTAGTGCAGCTCACGAGAACATTGTATTGAATCACAAGGAGAAGAGACTACCATCTAGCTATTTCCATGGACCCGTAATACAAGGATGAATACCCCCGCATCGTCATGAAGGCACTTGTGAGGACCCCGGATTAGGTATCCGAGATACTCGTTATGTTTCCTGCAACAATCCCATGATCAGACTGTTGTTGCACATAACTCGAATTGGCATCACAGAACACCCATAAATACCGAATAAATATACTTACTTGATTGAAGTCATAGCTTCAACAGGTACTTGCAGCGGATATCACCAAACAACGTGGAGCCCAAGTCATTTGCCAACCCTACAGGCAGCTGACTGGGAAGCGCCCTAGTTCGCATTGACGTCATTAACCACTTCTTCTTCGAACTGCTCCTCTTCAGAATCTGGCTAAGACAATAGCCAGGGACGAAACCAATATGAGTACATTTGAATGTACTCGCAAACTACCCCCGGAATAAGCATGCACTACTCTTTTGTTTTGTTTAAATAAAACTTTCTTTGCTTTTAAAACTCCACCTCCTTATTGAAAAAGAGGAGGATGGACTTTTGTTTAATAAACCTTTGTTTGAAAATTCCTATAACTTTATTTGAAACAGGAAAGAAGGCTTTAGAACTTTTTCCCATAAATCAGTTTTTGTAAGAAGTCGCTTTTAAAACTTTTTCCCGTAAATACATCCTTGTTGAAAAAAAAGTAAGAAGTATCTTTAATAAACATTTTCCCGGAAAATCACCATTTGTTTATTTCTCCAAAACTCCTCCTTTTTCGACCATAACCCTTCATGGTCATTAGTCCCAACAACCTCATACCAGCCCTTTGGTATAGTTGCCTAAAACATTTTCCACTTTCAAATCACAAAACTCTTCACTTCTCGACCATAGCCCGTCATGGTCAAATCATTCTCCAGCAACCTCATACAAGCCCGTCGGTAGAGTTGCAGATACAACACATCTCCATTTTGTTTTCAAATCTCAAAACTTTGCAAAACTTGCACATGGTCAGAGGACAGCCTCCCAACTGTCCATATCCGAGGACTCGGCTATTCGAATAGTTTTACCCTCTGCAGAGGTAGCACGCTTTTCCCACGCCCATCTGGTAACTCATCGTGTCAGCCACGTCCCGCCATACAAGGTGTATGCGAAGTTGAGTCACCGACCGTAGCCTGTCCTTTGCTCATGCTAGTATAGGACCCTACCGCTACGAAACTTTCCAACACACTTAACCCAGCCCGTCGGAATCTAAGTGTGAGGACTCGTAGTTCTGCCCGGCGATTATGGTGGAACCTTCAATCCTCTTTCTCCAATACACTCATACCAACTCTGTTGGCAGACTTCTCTTAAGAGGACCCAGGTCAGGGGTAGGTCCTCAGACCATCCCCTCATGGAACGAGGTCATCCTCGTTGTTGAGGCTTCCAGTACTAATATGAGCAAACTATATGACTACGCCCTTTCCCATATGTGGGTAAATGTGGTCGCACAGATTATCGGCTGGTCGTCATAGTACAAAGACACAATGTGCATTTTTCATAAACATCACCATTCACCACTTCTCCATTTCCACACCGACATCTCGGTATTCCACAACCACACGAGTATTTTCAAAGGAGTTTTGAGTAAACAATATTTTTCCCATCCTATAGTTTAAAAAGGAAATTCTAGCTAATATCTCCATATAGGGTGTCAAAATAATATACTTGTATTTTGGAAAAAAAAGTTTTTAAAATGATCGCTTGAGTGGCAAACACCACATAAATCACTTATGCTCTTTATAAGTAAAACATGTAAACCAAAATAGATGTATGTAGATGCAAGCTCAGAGAATAGCTTGCCTGATTTCAGCATAATGCTCCTGGACTTCTCCTCATCGATCAAGAAATAAACTCTGATTCCTCTTCAAATACCACTCCGGTAGCGTTTATCTCTAGCGTCGCAAACATGAAAATAAAACAGCACTCAATAAGCAACCAAACCACAAGTGGTATACAAACAAGTAATCAAACCACAAACATAGCACTAATTCAATCAAGCAACAATCTGAAATCTATATTTACAAGGGCATTATATTCACAGGAGTATAACATCAAACACGTGCTAGAAACATAGAGCACCAAGACATCCTCAATTAGAGGTAACTAACAACCACTTTCCTCTGATCAGGAAATACTTCAGACAAAAGTTAAACTACCAATTAATCTTGGTAATTCAAAATATCTCACCAAGCTAAGGTGGATACACTAACAAGATATTTAAGCTAGTACTCAACTCAAAGTCCATCAAGTTCATCAAACCATGCAAACGTATTACTCATACAAATTTGCCTAACAAATACCACTAACAGTACTAACATATTATAACTTGCTAAACAATAATAACATGCAAGCACAGTACCACAACAATCATTAACAAGCAAGCCATACATATTAATCACACACAATATTCTCACACCAAAATAACAAGCTTAGCAAACTCCTAATTAATAGGAGAATAGCTATATAGGGAATAAAACCCTAACAATTATATAACTCGCAAGTAGCCCTCCTAACATGCTAGCAAAATAAGGAAGCACATCACAACAGTGGGTTACCACCCTACACATGCTAGGAAACACATTTACAATAATAAAATTATAACACAACAATTTATAAAGGTTTAATAAAAAAATGGCAGAAAAGACCTAAACCTTATAATTAGCATCACAGTCAATCAATGACTCCTAAATTCAAACCAATTTAGGGATATGTTCTCCTACACATATAGAAGACAATCCAATTGGATTTACTCCAAAATTCATCTCCTAAAAATCTACAAAAATCACCAAAGTGCCACTGGTCTGTTTTCAAAATTGAATAGAACTTTTGTTCTAGACTTCATTTGCAAGCAAGGCCAACAGATCTGGAAAGGTAGCATCTCAACCTATCCAGAGAATTTTAGTTTGCAATATTTGGGTATATAAAACTCTAGATATTGAATATTTAGTGAAATAGATACTTTTTACTAGATTAACTCTAGCACACACATAACTACACATTTTGGAAAATGGCCAGTGCTACATGGTTAAGAAAACACATAAGAATGCTACCAAATTTGAATCACTCCAATAGCTATCACAGATTTACCACAAAACAATTAAAACTACACTGCAGAAATCACAGGAACTAAAACAAGAAAATAGACCTATTAAAAAAAAACACAGACGGGCCAGATCTGGAGCCGGGCCAAGCAGCACCGTGCTGGGCCGGCCCGTTGCGCTGGCGAAGAGGTACGCCCTCTTCTTCTTCCTCCCGAACAGGCACAGAGACGCAGGGCGAGCTGGAAGCACGGCGAGGTCGGCGTCGGCGGCTCCGGTGTTCCTGGACGAAATGGAGATGTCTACGAGTTAGCTAGTGAGGAGGGGATCCTAGGGAAGCAGAAATGGCGGCGGATGGTGGACTTTACTGCTCGCGTTCTTGCTCGATGTCCAGCGGCCGGAGCGGACGAAAACGGTGATGCTCTGCTTGATGTACGGCTTCTCGCGACGATTCCTTGGGCGAGGAGGGAGAGGACGACGAGGCGGTCCTCCTGGTGGTCTTCGATCTGCTCCAGGCGGTCTCCATCGACGGCGGCGCTCGACGGCTAGCTCGGCTAGGGTTTGGTGCCGTGGGGAGAAAAAGAGAGAAAGAAAGGAGAGTGAGGGGCAGACGAGTGAGGGAGAGCAGAGGTGCGGCGTCGTGGCGTGCTTATCCTCCTCACCGAGCGGCAGGAGAGCGGAGAGGAGGGGGGGCCTGGGCGTGCGGCGACGCGAGTGACGACACGGCGCCACTGCCCACTGCTGCTACAGGAGGACGATGACGCTTTCACAGAAAGCCCCCTGGATTTCCGTTTGTAATTACAACTAGGTCCTTTTTCCTATTTTCCTTTATTTCTCTTTTAAATCAGTAGCTTTCAATGATTTATTTGAGGCACTGAAATATTTTAGAAAAATCTGAAAATAATCATGTGGCCTCCCCAATACATGTAGATGCTCCACAAAAATTGGTTTTTGAAAATAAAATGTTTTGAGCAATATTTGTTCATAGGGTTAAAATAGGGCATTTTTGGAAAAACCAAATTGACAATTTGAAATACCTTTGTAATTGAAGATTAAATATTTTGGGGAGAAAGTAATATGATAATGAGATGGTTATCATCTCCTTCCTGGATTTCATAAGACAAAATAGTTGTTATTACAAAATAGAGAAATAGGTAGGGAGGGAAATTTAAATAAGATCATTTCTTTTAATCAAGATTTTATTTTGAGGGTGTAAGTAACCATAGGGGTCTAGTTTTGTTTTCAAGTAACATTCCAAATTTGTGATCAGTGGTTTTCATTTTAGTATTGAGCACAACAAAGGAATTATCCACACAAGCAGCAACACAACAAGATCAACATCACAACAAGTCACACAACTTAAACACCAGTCACACAAGGTCAACAGAGCAATGGGAAGGAAAACACAACCATCAGTGAAATATTTCAAAAAAAAATTGTTGGTTCTGAATTTTGGGTCTTGTTAAACTAAGTTTTTCTTAGTTCCAAAATTTGGGATGTTACAGTTCTTCCCCCCTTAAAAATAAATCTCGTCCTCGAGATTTGCCCGGTGGTAACAGGGGAGTACGAGGGCACGGGTTTTTGGGTTGACTACTCTTCCGAGGTCGTTGCTTCTTCAGTAAGGTCGCCATGAGAGATCTTGACAAATTGATGTTGCGAGGCTTTCTTTGTCGATGATCTTCTGTGCTGAGTTCAGATCCTTGATGATGGGGTTGACTTAACGATCGACGCTGAGGGAGAGTCCTGGTTGGCTGTTTCCAGACACTACAAGACTGAGGCGTAAGGGACTAGTTATTAACATTTTCTTGTATACCTATTGCAGGTCTTCTCCCCTTAAAAAGGGATTTTTAAACGGTCCTGCAGAAGGTTGCATCTGGGGTTGACTTGAAGGCATCGTCCTTCTTGGGTAGCTTGACGATCTTCGTCTTGGGTGTCATTCCTCGGTGCTTGGGGTCGGTGCAGATATCACTTCCTGATATTTTCTTCTTACGAGGGTCACAGAGGAGGACGCATTGTTTTCAGGATGCGTCGAGTCTGCGTACTTGATTCTTTCTGGGTTCTAGTTAGTAGAAGGATGTTATAAACTTCTAAGGGCGTCTGAACTTGCTTGGTGGTTGATGTTGTCAACAGCAGGTGCTTCCGTTGTTCGATTCTTCTTAGTAACTTCCGGTAGATCTTCTTCACGCTTTTCTTCCTTCGGCTTGGCAGGAAAAAGGCTGGTCCTGAAAAGCTTCTTTGGTTCTGGGTCTTCACAAGTAAGTTAGAGTGCACCTGAATAGTTAGGGTTTCCGGGAAAACTTTCTGGTTGAGGGGCTTAAGTTAGTTTTCAAGGGAGTTAGGTGTTATACTCTGAACATCAGGCTTATTGTACCTAAGATCCAAAACAACCAAATTTACATAGGCCTCTAATTCTCGAGTCTTCAAAATACCATTCCAACATTTCTGGTAAGGTCACTAATATCAACTAGTTAACTGAATCATGACTTTTGCCCAAGCTAAAATTATTAATCCACCATCATCTTCTTCGGGCATAAACTCTTTATCATATTATAGTTCAATCTATCGGATACCCATCAAACATTTAAGGCATAATCTTCCCATTACATCATGTCACAAAAATCATAGTAGTCTACCAATTATTTCTTGATTAATTTATTCCCCAGATAGGCATATCTCAATTATCTGACTCCTTCAGGTTGCCATCTTCCCACGATCATATCATCAAAGCTAAATAAAGCATCCAACAATCATGTGATCATCCCATCAAGAATTTGACCCACTTTCTAACCAAATTCAGATTTCATCTCGACACTTTCGGGCCTTGATCTCTTAATCAAATATAAACGATCTTTCTAAGAATAATCCAAACAGAGCGTGACAAGCTCTGAAAACTACTGTCGCCTAAAATGTCTTGCTACTAGACCAAGTCATATTGATTCCTAGAATCCGATAAACATTCACTTGTCCCCACCAATTATTTCTTGCATACAACGATCTACTCATTTGCTAACTCATCTTTGACCACTTCCTATAATTCCATAAGAATTTAGTACAAGGTCACTTGCGCTAGGAATCACCTTAAACATTCCAACGTCGGAGTATTCTTCTTAATTAACTTGCTTCTACCAATCCAAACATCATTTTATCAGCAAGTGCTTCCTAAAAATCCAATATCTTTCACTTTTATTTCTAAACCTTAACTCAAGGGTCACGTCTTCTAGTTCCAGATAACCACCAATGGTTGGGGACCACAACTGGTTAGCCCCAGAGTATTAATCAAATATATCATCTGTCCAATCCCAATTAATTTATCGATCCACTCCAAGCTTTCACTTTTATTCTAAACCCCAAATTTTTGATATTACCAACCTCATCCACCAAAGTTTGATCTCATCAACTAGATTCTTAAGGGATCCTTTTGACTAATAATCTTATAGTCCAACACTCTTATATCCTCCTAAAGTCTCCTTTGTACCAACTAGTCTTGAGTCGTCATATGGCACTTATTCCCTTGGTCTAGAAAAAGCAGTTAGTATCTTTGCAAAATTTGGTTAGATGAGAGATTTAAAGTTAGATAAATTATGTTAGTTATGTTAGTTTTTCATATTGTTTTGTTAGTCCGACGGAACACGACTAGTGTCATCTAACGTCGGGTCTTGAATCTTCATCTTTCTCGATGGCTTGATGTGGTTGCACAAAACAACGTATGAAGGCCGCTATCCGTCTTGCAGAAGGTCGCAAAGTCTTGGAGTAGAGAGTATTCCATACCTTGCTTCTCTTACTAGGGGAAAATTTTCTGAAGGGTTTTCTAAGTCGGACTTTTGAAAGGATACAAGAATTACATCTATGGCCAACAAGGTAAAAGGTTTTGTTGCTAACAGTCAAAATAAAAGCAACAGATAAAAGTGTGGTTACTTTGGGTTTCCGACAAAGCGGATTTTGTGAAACACACAAGGAAACAACACACATAAATGCAACATACAAGCAAAGATTAATCAAGGCTCTTTTAGCACCAACAGACGTTCAATACCGTGGAAGATGGGGTTTGCTCAAGTAAACGAGCTTATCCTATCGAGCCTATGGGTCTGGTTTGGGATATCGTCAGGTATGTAAGTTTGAATGGAGGTAAGACAACAGATGGAAACTTTTGACAAACCTTCAGACAAGAGGTGAGGTTTCTGAATAATTCGAGAAGGTCAAAAGAGTGGAAGCTACACTTAGGCTTCCTTAGATACAAATAATTTAGGTGGTAATATATTTCTTTCAAAATACTTTTCTCCCATGGGCTGCGGTGAAACAGGGCTGTTGAAGTCTTCATTTTATCGCCTTAGTCTTCGGCCGGAATACTTGAGATTGTCAAGGTCGTAACTGGGTGGAATTGTTGACATTGAGTGAGGTCTTCGAGGTCTCTTGCTTTGTTGATACTGACGATCTTGGTGTTCGCACATCAATCACCTTGATGTTAAATGTTGAGTATTTGAGATGGAAGCTTCTTCTTCTTATGGGTACTAGCTAAGTAGGTCTCACTGGGTTTCATCGTCAAGTAATTTGAACGGGTAAGAGGGAATAGAGAAATCCTTGGAAAATCTTAAATAGAAGGATAAGACTCAGAAATATTTGAGAAGGTGAGAAGAGCGTAGCCATTTTCGGGCTTCTCTAGATAAAAATATATTTTGGTAGTAATATACTTTTAATAAAATATTCCCTTTCCTAACTAACGTCCATGCTAACTAAGGTCTCCTACAGTCAACGATGGCTCTGATACCAAGTCTGTGAGGACCCCGGATTAGGTATCCGAGATACTCGTTATGTTTCCTGCAACAATCCCATGATCAGACTGTTGTTGCACATAACTCGAATTGGCATCACAGAACACCCATAAATACCGAATAAATATACTTACTTGATTGAAGTCATAGCTTCAACAGGTACTTGCAGCGGATATCACCAAACAACGTGGAGCCCAAGTCATTTGCCAACCCTACAGGCAGCTGACTGGGAAGCGCCCTAGTTCGCATTGACGTCATTAACCACTTCTTCTTCGAACTGCTCCTCTTCAGAATCTGGCTAAGACAATAGCCAGGGACGAAACCAATATGAGTACATTTGAATGTACTCGCAAACTACCCCCGGAATAAGCATGCACTACTCTTTTTTTTTTGTTTAAATAAAACTTTCTTTGCTTTGAAAACTCCACCTCCTTATTGAAAAAGAGGAGGATGGACTTTTGTTTAATAAACCTTTGTTTGAAAATTCCTATAACTTTATTTGAAACAGGAAAGAAGGCTTTAGAACTTTTTCCCATAAATCAGTTTTTGTAAGAAGTCGCTTTTAAAACTTTTTCCCGTAAATACATCCTTGTTGAAAAAAGTAAGAAGTATCTTTAATAAACATTTTCCCGGAAAATCACCATTTGTTTATTTCTCCAAAACTCCTCCTTTTTCGACCATAACCCTTCATGGTCATTAGTCCCAACAACCTCATACCAGCCCTTTGGTATAGTTGCCTAAAACATTTTCCACTTTCAAATCACAAAACTCTTCACTTCTCGACCATATCCCGTCATGGTCAAATCATTCTCCAGCAACCTCATACCAGCCCGTCGGTAGAGTTGCAGATACAACACATCTCCATTTTGTTTTCAAATCTCAAAACTTTGCAAAACTTGCACATGGTCAGAGGACAGCCTCCCAACTGTCCATATCCGAGGACTCGGCTATTCGAATAGTTTTACCCTCTGCAGAGGTAGCACACTTTTCCCACACCCATCCGGTAACTCATCGTGTCAGCCACATCCCGCCATACAAGGTGTATGCGAAGTTGAGTCACCGACCGTAGCCTGTCCTTTGCTCATGCTAGTATAGGACCCTACCGCTACGAAACTTTCCAACACACTTAACCCAGCCCGTCGGAATCTAAGTGTGAGGACTCGTAGTTCTGCCCGGCGATTTATGGTGGAACCTTCAATCCTCTTTATCCAATACACTCATACCAACTCTGTTGGCAGACTTCTCTTAAGAGGACCCAGGTCAGGGGGTAGGTCCTCAGACCATCCCCTCATGGAACGAGGTCATCCTCGTTGTTGAGGCTTCCAGTACTAATATGAGCAAACTATATGACTACGCCCTTTCCCATATGTGGGTAAATGTGGTCGCACAGATTATCGGCTGGTCGTCATAGTACAAAGACACAATGTGCATTTTTCATAAACATCACCATTCACCACTTCTCCATTTCCACACCGACATCTCGGTATTCCACAACCACACGAGTATTTTCAAAGGAGTTTTGAGTAAACAATATTTTTCCCATCCTATAGTTTAAAAAGGAAATTCTAGCTAATATCTCCATATAGGGTGTCAAAATAATATACTTGTATTTTGGAAAAAAAGTTTTTAAAATGATCGCTTGAGTGGCAAACACCACATAAATCACTTATGCTCTTTATAAGTAAAACATGTAAACCAAAATAGATGTATGTAGATGCAAGCTCAGAGAATAGCTTGCCTGATTTCAGCATAATGCTCCTGGACTTCTCCTCATCGATCAAGAAATAAACTCTGATTCCTCTTCAAATACCACTCCGGTAGCGTTTATCTCTAGCGTCGCAAACATGAAAATAAAACAGCACTCAATAAGCAACCAAACCACAAGTGGTATACAAACAAGTAATCAAACCACAAACATAGCACTAATTCAATCAAGCAACAATCTGAAATCTATATTTACAAGGGCATTATATTCACAGGAGTATAACATCAAACACGTGCTAGAAACATAGAGCACCAAGACATCCTCAATTAGAGGTAACTAACAACCACTTTCCTCTGATCAGGAAATACTTCAGACAAAAGTTAAACTACCAATTAATCTTGGTAATTCAAAATATCTCACCAAGCTAAGGTGGATACACTAACAAGATATTTAAGCTAGTACTCAACTCAAAGTCCATCAAGTTCATCAAACCATGCAAACGTATTACTCATACAAATTTGCCTAACAAATACCACTAACAGTACTAACATATTATAACTTGCTAAACAATAATAACATGCAAGCACAGTACCACAACAATCATTAACAAGCAAGCCATACATATTAATCACACACAATATTCTCACACCAAAATAACAAGCTTAGCAAACTCCTAATTAATAGGAGAATAGCTATATAGGGAATAAAACCCTAACAATTATATAACTCGCAAGTAGCCCTCCTAACATGCTAGCAAAATAAGGAAGCACATCACAACAGTGGGTTACCACCCTACACATGCTAGGAAACACATTTACAATAATAAAATTATAACACAACAATTTATAAAGGTTTAATAAAAAAATGGCAGAAAAGACCTAAACCTTATAATTAGCATCACAGTCAATCAATGACTCGTAAATTCAAACCAATTTAGGGATATGTTCTCCTACACATATAGAAGACAATCCAATTGGATTTACTCCAAAATTCATCTCCTAAAAATCTACAAAAATCACCAAAGTGCCACTGGTCTGTTTTCAAAATTGAATAGAACTTTTGTTCTAGACTTCATTTGCAAGCAAGGCCAACAGATCTGGAAAGGTAGCATCTCAACCTATCCAGAGAATTTTAGTTTGCAATATTTGGATATATAAAACTCTAGATATTGAATATTTAGTGAAATAGATACTTTTTACTAGATTAACTCTAGCACACACATAACTACACATTTTGGAAAATGGCCAGTGCTACATGGTTAAGAAAACACATAAGAATGCTACAAAATTTGAATCACTCCAATAGCTATCACAGATTTACCACAAAACAATTAAAACTACACTGCAGAAATCACAGGAACTAAAACAAGAAAATAGACCTATTAAAAAAAACACAGACGGGCCAGATCTGGAGCCGGGCCAAGCAGCACCGTGCTGGGCCGGCCCGTTGCGCTGGCGAAGAGGTACGCCCTCTTCTTCTTCCTCCCGAACAGGCACAGAGGCGCGGGCGAGCTGGAAGCACGGCGAGGTCGGCGTCGGCGGCTCCGGTGTTCCTGGACGAAATGGAGATGTCTACGAGTTAGCTAGTGAGGAGGGGATCCTAGGGAAGCAGAAATGGCGGCGGATGGTGGACTGTACTGCTCGCGTTCTTGCTCGACGTCCAGCGGCCGGAGCGGACGAAAACGGTGATGCTCTGCTTGATGTACGGCTTCTCGCGACGATTCCTTGGGCGAGGAGGGAGAGGACGACGAGGCGGTCCTCCTGGTGGTCTTCGATCTGCTCCAGGCGGTCTCCATCGACGGCGGTGCTCGACGGCGAGCTCGGCTAGGGTTCGGTGCCGTGGGGAGAAAAAGAGAGAAAGAAAGGAGAGTGAGGGGCAGACGAGTGAGGGAGAGCAGAGGTGCGGCGTCGTGGCGTGCTTATCCTCCTCACCGAGCGGCAGGAGAGCGGAGAGGAGGGGGGGCCTGGGCTTGCGGCGACGCGAGCGACGACACGGCGCCACTGCCCACTGCTGCTACAGGAGGACGATGACGCTTTCACAGAAAGCCCCCTGGATTTCCGTTTGTAATTACAACTAGGTCCTTTTTCCTATTTTCCTTTATTTCTCTTTTAAATCAGTAGCTTTCAATGATTTATTTGAGGCACTGAAATATTTTAGAAAATTTTGGATACCAGAGTTGTGGATGGTGCAGTCATGGTGGAGACTGGAAGAGAATTTTGGGCAGCCGAGACTTCACGGGTCTCGAAGGCACAACCGAAGCAGTGTCGACGCCTAGGAAGGAGATGACCGCTTTTTGTTGGGCGAGTGCCCATCGTCAATTGAGTAGGCAGAGGAGGATGGGAGGGACATAACACGGGCAATGGAAGAGGTTTGAAGGATTAGAGACCTGTGCGCCGAGGAGGGCGAGGGAGCAGGAGTCACTCCATCCGAACAGGTCGAGGCAAAGTCATGGCTAAACTATCACCGTTGGTACGTTGAATTATGATGCTCCACTCTATTCACTAGTTGTGTTTTGTCTTCCCGAACTAAACAAATCATATATATTCTTGGATTTGAAGAAGAAGAAAAAAAACACTCACATGTAGCCCTCCCACGCACTCGTGCTCCTGCGTGTTATCGGAAGAAATAAGAGTGTCCTCTAAGTGGGCGATGCTAATGATCGAACGTGCGAAGTCACACAAGTTTAGACCGCAAAACGACAAAACCGTCATAGAGGAAGCAGATGACCTCAGCCACCCTCGTCGCCCTGCCCTGCGCCGAGCCTCGCCGTCCCGGCAATTCCCTCTAAAACCACCGGCAACCCCGCATCCCCGACGTTAAATTTCTGTCTCGGTGTTGCTGTCTCCGCCGCGGCTGCAGCAGCTCCGGCTCGGCCATGCGCGAGGAAGGGGAGAAGACGTGGTCGTCAAGGGCGAGGAAGAAGTCAACGCGAGCATACGTGCGCGTCGTGCATAGATAAGCGTTTCCGCCTCTAAAGCCAGTATTTCCACATTTTCTGAAGTAGATCCATCGTGACAACTTGCTACACGCCCACTGCGCCCCTTTCTGCGCCGATCATTGCCACGAGGAGACTCAAGTGCGCGTATGTGCTTTACAACTGCGCAGCACCACCGTCTGAGTCTGTTTACGAGTCAAAGGGGCTAACGAAAAGCCGTACTACCAACCTGAACGACGAACACAGTAAACAAAGACGAAAAACACAAAAGTGCAGAATATCACGCCGCCGGCGCCGGTAGTGGGGTGGTGTAGTGGTGGAGTAAACGCCATCCAGGCCTCGAGTTTCCAGCACGCGGGTTCACGAGCCTGACTGCTGTCGACTGACCGGTGGGGCCACACACTACTCCATATATGGCTTGTATGCGTTCTTCGGCCAGAGCACCAGAGCATTTTCAGTGCTCTGCTTCTCTGAGCGCGCTCTCTCACTCTTTCTCTCTCTTCCACCCGCCTCTTCGCACGCGTGTCTGCGCCTCCTCTGGGGGAAGCTCCGGGAGATGAGGGGGAGCAGAGTCCATGGAGACGGACGAGGAGGAGGTGGTGGTCGTCGTCGTCCTGGAGAGACCGCCGCCATCCTCGCCGCGCTGCTGTGCGGCCTCCTGCTCCTGACCGGCGGCGCCGACGCGCAGGGCATCCAACGCCCCACTGCCTACAAGACCCTAAGAGGTGACACCCCCGAACCTCCTCTCTGCAAGTTCCTCGAAGGTCGTCTCTGCTCCGTCTGGTGCATTCGTTTTGTGGGGGAGGTGTGTGTGCGTCTTCAGTAGTGGTAAGCTGATGTGGGTTTTGCAGTGGGTTATCTATTCAGTAGTGGTAAGCCCCTAGTGCTAATTAAGCCGCCTCCTCCCCGCCGCGCCGCCGTCGGTCGAATACTTTATGGTTCTAGTTTTTGTTGGAGGCGAGGTGAGCATCGAGTTGAGACGGCGCAAGCTGCGTGCACGTGGAATTTCCCCTAAAATCTTAGCAAGAGGTTGCTGCTCCATCCAATCTCCCAGAAGCTCCTGCTCTGTTTTATCAGGATTACTTCGGTGCAGTTTCTGTAAATTCATACTAGATGCATCGTCAAATTACTTCCATCATTCAGAGGGTCGATTGAGAATCCTGCAGAGTTAATCAGGGGCGATTGAGCAAATATTCGGTAGTTTTGATTCATTGACCATGCGTATTTGTTGTGCAGGTGATCCCCCCCTTGTTATCGCAAAAGGTGGTTTTGCAGGTGTATTTCCTGGTTATAGCTCAGATGCCTATGCTTTTGCGTTGATCGCCAGCGCGCCAGCACCTGGTACAACTTTGTGGTGCGATGTGCAACTAACAAAGGATGCCGTTGGAATTTGCCTCGGGGATATAAATATGAGCAACAACACCGATATTTCCCAAGTCTACCACGCGAGGAAGAATAAATATGTCGTCGATGGCGTGACAAAAGCTGGATGGTTTTCTGTGGACTTCAACATGTCTGAGTTACAAAGTGTTATATGTGAGTGTACTGCCATCAGCTTTCGGTTGAACCAAGCTATTGCATATGATCTCTACTTCTTAATTATATATAGTAGTGTATATGAAAAAATAAGAACTAAGTTATTAGGATGCCTTTATGTTTACATGGACACTAAATGATTATTTCATATTATAGTTTTTCTAGAAAAGGGGAGTAAAACCCCGGACTTTGCATCAATCCATGCACACTAGACACAACCATTTTTATCACGAAGTTCATCATTCAAGTTATTACAAATCAAGGATCATGTAAGGGTTGATACACGAATCAGCAAATGAGAAATATCAACCATGTGGTAGCTATCATTCTGTATTTTGCTAGGATGCCTGCATCCAATAGTCATAAGTTCCCGCTAGACCATAGCTGGATCCAGTGAATAGCCAAATGAATAACCTGCAAAAAATTAGTCACTCCGGACTTGTAAAAAAATAATGTTGTTTCTATAGCTCCAAATTGACAAACACTTTTATTATAGTTAAACACTGTTTATATTATAGTTGCCTGCTCTTTTATTGGATTACGTGCTTTTTGTTTTTTACTAGCACTTCTCTAAAGGCTTGATCTGATGATATATTTGTACCTATTCTTCTCACCTGACTATCAAATGTTTTGAGCAGTAACACAAGCAATTTGGTCTCGCACTGACAAATTTGATTACTACTCGTATCCTATCCTATCTGTCACCGACTTGCAGTCCATGGTCAAGCCACCTTCCGTTTGGTTGAATGTTCAGGTTGGAACCTAGCCTTGATAAGCTATATTCTTCTTGCTGGTTCTTTCATCTTTGCCGCATCCGGCGAAAGCTAACTTCTTCTTTGTATGTGTAGCATGATATCTTTTATACGCAGCATGGTTTGAACATGACAAGCTACATTCTTTCCATCCTAAAGCGGGTTTCTGTGAAGTATATTTCATCACCTGAACTGGGCTTCCTCCAAAGTATATCTCGAAGAGTTAGTAGCAAAACAAAGCTTGTGTATCGCTTTCCTGATATCACCCCCTCTGATCCGTCTACCAACCAAACTTATAGTTCAATGTTGAGTAACCTAACATTTATTAAGACAATTGCTTCTGGTATCATGGTCCCAAAGATCTACATTTGGCCAGTGTCAAACGATAACTATCTGCAGCCTCCCAAATCTACTGTCCAAGATGCTCACAAAGCAGGGCTAGAAATATATGCATCGGACTTTGCAAATGATAGAATCATTCCCTATAACTATAGTTATGATCCCTTGCAAGAATACCTATCGTTTACCAGTGGTAGTGACTTCTCTGTGGATGGTGTATTAACAGAATATCCGATTACTGCATCCGAGGCCATTGGTAAGTTACATGGTCGTTTATTCTGTTTGATCTTGTACCTATTAAATCATTAACTACACTATTATTTTGACTTTCATATTCATCTTCATAATGTTCTTAACTTAACTTTAACATATATGCATAACTTATAACACTAAGTTAGACAATGATGGATAATGCAACACCAGGACATTGGCCTATGTCCATCATGTATCTATGTTCGCTTTATACATATTTAATTTTTTCATACTCTTCCAGTTTTTAGCGCGAATCCAACAGCACTATTAGTCAATTACTGCTGAGGAAAATTAGTAACTTAGTCATAGGTTATGTCAGACCAGGGATCAAAATCCAACCCCAGGCATGCTCTACCCCGCGATCTTGGCTGTTGACGATGCGCTACTCTATCTGTTATGTTTTAAACCTGCAGTGACTATCAAGGAAATACACTATCTTACGTCGTCATTGAAGTTGTTTGTTCCCTAATCTGTCCAAATTTAGTTCTAGTGGCAAATCTATTGAATTTTGCACAATGTAACATACATCAATAATTTTAAGGGTATAAAAGAAAATGACTATCTCAGCTAAGAAATGCAGAACCTTAATTGGTCGTCTTTAAAGATAAAATATTTGTTTCCATTGCTAATTCATTTGAATATTCTTCTCTTCAGGTTGTTTTGCTAAGCTGAATGCGCGTAAGGTGGATGGTATGTATATCTGTGCTTAAATCCTAGTACCGCTGTCAGCCATGAGGCTTTAATGCGTACAAGTTGAACTCTGTTTAGTTATCGTAATTTTTCTGTACAGGGAAGCCATTAGTTATCTCGCATAACGGTGCTAGTGGAGACTACCCAGACTGTACTGATCTAGCCTACCAGAATGCAATTAAAGATGGTGCCGACATGATTGATTGTACCCTTCAAGTAACAAGTGATGGAGTTCTTATCTGCATGAGTTCCATAAACCTGTTCGATACTACCAATGTCCAGACGACCTCTTTCAGTTCCCTTGCATCCGTGGTTCCCGATATTCCGGAACCAGCAGGAGTCTTCACATTCAACCTCACTTGGAACAACATCAGCACTGCTTTGAAGCGTGAGTTCCTTGATCACATAAAAGAGAAAAAATGTTAATGTTGTATTCGTTGCGTATGTGGATGGCAAAAGCAGAACACTAATTACTGTAGTGGCCCTTTCCTGCCCTTTTTCTCCAGCCAAGATGTCTAGCCCATTCAGTACTTATTATCTTGTAAGAAACCCAAGGTACATAAATCAAGGGAATTTTGTCAAGTTCTCTGACTTCCTGGAATATGGAAAGGACAAGGATTTGTCTGGGATCATGCTGATCATCGAGGTGATACTTCCATCTTTTACTAACCGATTTACAAATGCTCTATTGTGGCTCCTGATCGCTAAAACGAGAGTTAAGTTTTCAGCGTTCTCGGAAATAAAAACGAGTATAATAAGGGTATAATCCATTTGTTTGTTTGTTTTTCTCAGCTTAGAATATTTAACTGTTGTCATCTGGTATATTCTCTTGTTTGTAAGGAATATACGTTTTTTGTAACTCATTCGCAAGTAATGTGAGAACCATGAATTTAAACTACTAGCACTATTTTGTTTGACTGTCCATTGTCATGTACTACTTCCTCCGTTTTTTAATATAAGATGTTTTAGGTGTTACTCATGTTGTCTAGATACATATTAAATTGAGTGAACATGCACACTAATACATGTCTACATACATTTGTGTACATGTGCATGTGGACAAATGTTAAAACATCTTATATTAAAAAACGGAGGGAGTACATTGTAATCAGTACAACGCTATTGGCTAAGGCTATTATTGGAATGTCACATTCTCACCCGAGCGCTATTATTGGACTATATTTCTAGTCTTTCTAGAAGTCACATTTCTTGCAATATGTGGAGTTTATTGATCAATATATTTTCTATATCGCAGAATGCTGCGTTTATGGCAAAGTCATTAGGGTTCGACATTATTGAGTCTGTAACCACTGCCTTAAGTGATGCTGGTTATAGTAATCAAACAACCAGGGAAGTCATGATTCAATCGAAAGATAGTGCTGTTCTTGTCAAATTTAAGCAGCAGAAAACAAAATACAAGCTAGTTTATACTCTCCCCACAAGCATTGGAGATGCTTCTAATTCCTCGCTAGCAGATGTTAAGGAGTTCGCTGATGCTGTGGTTGTTGCCAAGACCTCTGTTTTTGCACAAAGTTTGCACTTTATCGTCAAGAACACCAGTCTTGTGAAAGAGCTGCACTCTGCGGGACTGCAAGTATATGTACAGGTGTTCAGCAATGAGTTTGTATCACCACCGTGGGATTTCTTCTCAGATGAAACAGTGGAAATCAATAGCTATGTCCAGACGGTTAAAGTTGATGGCTTAATAACTGATTTCCCCAAGACAGTAAGCAGATACAAAAGTAAGTCTCAATTCACCTGCATCGTTTTGGTATTCGCATCTTTTGGGCATGCTCTGAAAAAAAAATTTAGCATGGTGCTGTTCCTATAGCTCCCCCTACTTCAAAATTTGCCTTGTTCATTTTCCTTAATTCCACGAGAGCATGCCGAACAGCACAGCTGATTTCCACCATGCTTAGTTGTAGTAAATAGGAAACTGAAGTCCTGCCCTTTTTATTTTGTTGAGTTACGACATTTGACATTTGTTATTTGGTATTGGCAGGGAATTCGTGTGCAGGTATGGGAGCTGAAACGCCCGTCTACATGCAGACTGTTAGTGTTGGCGACCTTGCAAACCTGCTAACATCCCAAGGCGTTCCTGGCGCCCAGCCGCCAGCTCTGGCCCCAATGCCAGAATTGAACGCAACAAGCGTGGAGCAGCCACCGTTCCCCCTGTTGCGGCCAGGAATGCACCTCTTGGTACCTCCCCACCTCCTGGTTCATCGCCTTCTGACGCTTACGCAGCCGCTGTAAGTGTTTGCAGTCTGCTTGCGGCGGCTTGTGCAGCTCTGCTGATCTAAGCAGGCTCATGGGGCTGGATGCTAGGTTTGAGTTACCAGGGTCTATCAGATTTGCGCAAGCTATTTTGTTTTTTTTTTTTTTTGAAAGGAGTTCGTGTACATGATCAACAAGAACAAGAGCAAACACGCACGAACACAGACGAGACGCACATGACGCACGCCGAGCTCGGAACCACCAAGCAACACACCCACTTCCAGCACCGCTAGCACGCCGCCGGAGCAGAAGAAGGCGCGCTCACCTCGCACCGAAGCCGCCAGCTCGAACAATGCGCAAGCTATTTTGTGCTAGTGGGTATTCATTTATGTAGCTATAGCGGTGCATTGTTGTATTTGTAATTCATCCCATTAATAGAGGGGGTTGCTGAAAGTGCATGTGTTGCCCCATGCGTGGTTTTGGTAATTAATGACAATCCTTATGGACTAATGTTTGCATTGAGAGATACTTGTAGATCTTGTCCATTGGAAGAGATTGGAGTTCATGTGTTGGACTCTAGAAGATTATATGATGATCAATGCTCTATTCAAGGGTTTATATGAAGAATGGTCATGTGTAGAGTTGAGCATATTACAAGTATGTCTTGAAGGATTCAAGACATCATCTTCATGAAGTTGGAGCTAAGCGAGGCTCTCCCATAATGGTGTATGGGGGAGTATTTGGAGAAGTCGTCATCAAGCATGTGCTAGCAAAGCGCAATCAAGAAAGGTGGTCCACTTGAAGAGATCAAGATCGTTATCATCTAGCTCAAGTGGAATGCGCAAGGCAAATGTATGATCTTGATAGGTTTTCTATTTTACCGGTCTCGTGGTGTTAGTGGGAGACCGGGTTTAGGATAGACGGCGTACTATCAAGAGGGGCTCTCAAGTGAGTAACTTGATCGCATCTTTGTGGAGAGCTCAAACCGTTGCATACTTGGCATATCATCTTTCTTGGTTCTTATTTGGCTTTTATCCATGTGAGAATTTAGAGCTTGTGTTCATCTCCATGCCAAGCTCTAGTTCATCAAAAACGGATTTCATTTGAATATCTTGTGATGTTTTTGATATTGGAGGTTTTACCGGTTTGTCTTTTATAAGAGATGTCAAACTCTCCTCATGTGGTTTCCTCCTCACATGATGGACTATGATGTGTATATGCATAATCTTGTAGCGCTTGTGAGTATCTTCGAAACAAGCCCAAGATCATAGAAAACGGAGTCCGGATGAAAAACATATTGCGGTTTTGGTTTGGAGGTTTATCGGTTGTTCTTTTATCGAGAGGTCTAACCTTTTCCCATTTGGTTTTATCCTCCATTGTTGGACTATGATGTTTCTCTGCATAATCTTGTAAAGCTCTTCGTTGCGATTCCAACGAGCCCAAGATCATCAAAAACGGAGTTCGTATGCGAAAGTTGTGCCCGTTTTGGTATTGGTGTTTCTGCAGTTTTTGTGTAGACCGGAATTTCCGGTGTAACACACCGGAAACTCCGGCCCGGACCAGAAATCGCGAATGACGGCACCTACTGGTGCCAGGCCGGAGGTAGGCCGGAAATTTAGTCCGGAAACTCCGGACTAACTTGTTTCTGGGCCTAACGGGCAGATTTTTGGAGACCTATTTAAGGGGGTCTTCTTCCCCAATGTCCCCCATCTCTCAAGCACGAAAAAGCCCCCCATTGTTGACCTTCTTGAGCTTGGATTTCTCTCTATTCCTCCATGATTCTTGCCTCAAATTAGAGGGAAAGAGAGAGGAGATCTAGATCCACCCTTCCACCAATCAATCTCTCCTCTAAGTGAGGGGAAGCCTTTGGACCTAGATTTTGGAGGGATTTGGTGTTCTTCCTTTGTTCTTCCTCTCTTCTCCCCCCATAAGCATTAGTTGCTTGTGGTGGGATTTGAGAGTGAAGGATTTGAGCACTTGTGCTCTTGCCTTTTGCATTTGGTGCATCGGTGTGCTCTCCACGAGGATTCGTGGAAGTTGAAAGCTTGTGAACTTGTTACTCTTGGGTCTTCGGGCCCTAGACGCCTTGTGGTGGTTGGACCCTTGTGTGGTCACTTGAAGCCGTTCGGGAGCCCCCAATCCCATTGTGGGTTGTGCCCGGATTGTTGTTGAAAGGCTCCGGATTCCGCCTCGAAGGAATACCGATAGTGGAAGGTGAACCAAACCTTTGTGGTGCGGTTCATCGGAGAAGAGGGTGAAACCTTTGTGGTTGTTGAACCGTTGTGTCGGTTCACACCTCTCCAACGAGACGTACTCCCTTTCAAGGAGGAACTCGGGAATACATCCTCGTCTCCGCGTGCTTCGGTTATTTCTATACCCGAGCTTTTACTTATGCACTTTACATTGTGATAGCCTTCGTGCTTGAAGTATTCTATATTGCTATCACCTTGTTGCTTGTCTTGCTTAGCATAAGTTGTTGGTGCACATAGGTGAGCCTAGTTTATTTAGGTTGTTGGCTTGTTAATTTAAACACCTAGTTTTATTCCGCAATTAGCAAGCCTAAACCGGAAAAGTTTTAATCGCCTATTCACCCCCCCCCCTCTAGGCGACATCATTGTCCTTTCAATTGGTATCAGAGCCTGGGCTCTCTTTTTGGGCTTTACCGCCTAGAGAGTAAAAGATGTCGTTTAGAGAATTAGTGCACGATCCCACTTTCATATTCGATGGCACAAATTATGATGTTTGGAAAATTCGCATGCTTAATCTTTTTAGGGCCATGGGTCCAAATTATATTAAGAGGATTGTGGATGTGGGTTTTTCTCCTCCAAAGGATTCTCAAGAATTATCTTTAGAGGATGAGGAAAACTCTCATCTCGAGACTCTAGTTTCTAATGGTTATATGTGTTTTGAGCGATGTAGTTCTTGCTTCAATCATGCCTTTTCGGAATGCTCATGAGCTTTGGACCAAGCTTCAAGATATATATGAAGTGTCCAAATTATTGAGGATGATTGTTCTCCTTCCACCTCCGTGATGAGTTCACAACTTCTTCCACTTCACCAACATGTGATTTGTCACAAGGTAATGATATGGTGAGTGGTGATAGAAATTGCTTTTTGATGGTGAATATTCTATTGATTATACTTCATCTCTATCTCATTGCAATGTTCTATCTTTGGACTTAAACTCTTCTAGCACTCCAAATGTCATACATGCTAGAGTTGATAGTCCTTGCATATCATGTAATAGTTGTTTAACTAAATCTCATGATGATATGCTTCTATGTCTTGTTGCCATGAAAATAATGCTTCCATATCCTCTAGTACTTGCTTGACTAACAATGTAGAGGAATCCCAACATTTGTTGGAACAAGACATGGATCTCAATGGTGCTTCAAGTAATTCTTCATCTTCTTTCATACTCATTTTGCCTTATGGCTAAGGATTCCGAGGTCTCCCACCTCGAATCCAAATTGTGATGATGTGGATGAGGATTCTCATGAAGAATTTGATTTTGAATCCTTAACAAGATGGGTGAGATGGTTCTTGGTGCTCTCCCCAAAGGTAGTAAAGCTATCCCTCCTCTATGTGAAATCATTGCTTATGTTATTAAGAGTAGGGAAATCATTGAGGATTTGGAAACTCAATTTGATGAGAAATGTCAAATTGAGAGAGATGACTATCACTATAGCTTCCTTGAAAGCTTCTCTTGGAAGAAGAAGAGCTTAGGTTTCTCTTGAGAGAGACTTGAATCTCTTGATGAGTCTAATGATCTTATTATTGCTAAAATCATTAAGGAAAGAGATCATGCTATTGCTAAATAAAGTGCTTAAAAAGGAAAAAGTTGAATTTGGTGTTGGCAATGCTAGACTAAGTGAGGACATAGAGAGACTTGACAAAGCTCACAAGGCTTTAGAAAGTGAACACTCTCTCCTTATCAAGTCTCATGATCAACTCCAAACTCAACTATCTAAAATGATGAGCTTGCCAAGTTGTCTTCTTCTATTTCTAATGTTAATGATGCTTGTGCTACTAACTCCACTTCTTGTGAAGCATCTATTTTGAAGGAGAATGTTGAGCTAAGGGCTCAACTTGAGTTGCTAACTAGCAAGTATGGGAAATTGGAAGAAAGTCATGAAAAGCTTTCTAGCTCTAATGATGATCTTCTAGCATCCCATGCTAGGCTAAAGTTAGCTCATGAGGCTATTCTACAAAGGTAACATCTTGTGAGCCTCATGTGGACAATGGCACAACTTCTTCTAAAATGCTTTATTGCCATGTGCTAGTCCTAGTGATTCATCCTCACATATTGCTAATCTTGTGATGAATTACTTTCATTGCCTTGTTGCTCTAACAATGAAGCTCTACTTCCTCTAGTGTTTGTTGATACTAACCATGTAGAGGAATTAAATGAGCTCAAGGCCCAAGTCACTTCTTTGAAGAAAGACTTGGAAAAGCGTCATGTTGGGGATTCTACACTTGACAATATGTTGAGTGTTCAAAGACGCCCCAATGACAAGAGTGGACTTGGATTCAACTCCAATAAAGAACAAGTCCAAGTATCAAGAAGAACAAGGGCCAAGAACAAGTTAAAGATTCGGCCAAGATTGTTTGCTTCAAGTGCAAAGTTGAAGGGCACCATGTTAGATCTTGCCCTTTGAAGAAGAAGGCTCTTAGTGAGAAGCAACAAGGGAAGAAGCCTCAAGTTCAAACTCAAGTTCCTCAAGTTGAAGAACGGCCTCTTCCCAAGAAGAATCAAGCTACCCTCCTCAAGTCAAGACTCCAACTAAGAAGAGAGGAGGAAGTAGATGTTGCTACCTATGCCGTGAGAAGGGTCACTTGCTTCTTCATGCACAAATGGTACCTTATCCAACCCCATTATTATTGATGATGATTATTCTCTTCGGAAGGATAAGGTTGGCAATGTGTTTGCCAAATATGTTGGTACTCAAAGTGGTGTCAAGAAAAGAACCATTTGGGTTGCCAAACCTATTGTGACTAACCTCTTAGGACCCAACTTGGTTGGGGACCAACAAGCTAAAACTTGATCAATAGGTGTTGTTGGAGGGCATTGGAGACTTGGCTACATCATGAAGAATTAAGGGATCTTCATCAATTATATTCTCTCAAGTCAAGTCATTTGGATTATATTGTTCTATCTCATATCCAATGTTCCTCCTTGCGGTAACTTTTATTTAAATCATATATACATTGAAAGTTGCTTGCACCCTTGCATGTGTTAGGTTTTGTACCTTGCTAGTGTTTGTATGTGTTGTGCTCTCTACTTACTTATCTTGAGTAATCAAGTATGTGTATGTTGGTTTGCACACCATTTACTTGTGTTGAGCCTTATTGCTTTTATTTGATATTTATCTTGTTGGCTCTCTTTTGAGAGATTAATGGACTATCCATTTTGGGGAGTGATATGCTTCGTGCACTTCACAATCCTAAAATGTGTGTACATGAGGAATACCACTTAGTGTGATATATAATATTATCTATTCTCTATGTGGTATGTCATGCTCATGAGAAATTCAAATTCTATAATGTCCATTAATTTCTCGAGTTGGTTTTGTTTGCCTCTTGTTTAAAAAAATGGATTATCACATTATGGGGGAGTAATAAGCTATGTGCATATTACAAACCTAGAAAATGTGAACATGTGAGGTATTGCCACCTAGAATTGATATTCTATTATCTTTTCCTATGTGGCATGTTGCTCAAACAAGTTCCATATTTGCTTAAATTTTGTCTCTCTCGTTGGATCTTGTTTGTGATGGAATTCTTGATATGGCTTTCCCTAAATATGTTCTCATATATCTTTTGGGAAACCAATTGCTTCAAGCTACTCTTGGAGTTGCTTTGCATGATCGCGTGAATATTTGAAGCTATCAAGAATATCTATCTATCTAAGCATGGCTTTTAATTCCTATCCTTTGCCATATGCTTATGTTTTGTGAATATGATCTTGAATATATCTTTGCAATCCACCACCGAGAAATATCTCCATACATTACTTGTCTTGACAAGTGATAATCATATTTGTGGTAAATATATTGATCATATTCACTTTGGCTCTTGCTTTGAATTGCCTTATTTTATTGCCAAGGATTTGTTTTGATCTAACTCTCATTTGTCTTCCTTGTATCTTTTGGATCCTTTGTTGCTCTACTTGAAATTTGTTTTGTGCTTTCTTGTGTTGGGAAAAGCAATGATCCAATTCTTGTGCATTACATTCAAAAGTCATACTTCTTGATAATGCACTATTCTTGGGAAGCTATCCTACATTGAGTAGAACATTCTTTAAATTGGTATTGTTTTTTGCTTTCTTGAACATGACTAGTGTTTGAATAATATGTATGGAGAGTGATGATCCCATTTGTGTGCATTTTGTATTCAAATGCAAGATCATAAATAATGCACACATCTTGGGGGAGCAATCCTATATTTTTGAACATTAGTTGTCTTCATTTGGTATTTGATCCCGATGACGTGTCTCTTTGGAAGACAAACATTTTTCGTCTTGGTACTTGTGCCATCATGAAAAGTGTAGAGGGTTTGGTTTATTCCTTGATGATATTTTCATCAATTGGTATCTTATTTCATTTGGTATCTTTTCAAAGTGGTATCTTCAATCATGTGTTGATTTGGGTCTTTGATATAATTTGGGCAATTGTTTTCTTGTCACACTTGTGTGTGCTTTGTTGGTTTACTTGGTGTTTTGTCCAAATTGTATCTCGTTTGGTTCTTGAAAGTCTTGTGCATGCATATTTACTATGTATATCTTATGGCATGCTTACTTTCGTTGATCCAATATATAGGATAAACTCCATCAAATCCTAAATGGCTAAGATGTGCATGAAATTCAATTTCATATCAATATGCACATATTTATGTGGAGTTTGTCCTATGTATTGTAGTTGCTCTAACTACTTTGGACCCAATGAGTTTGGGTACCATTTTGTACTTGAATTTGTTTTAGGTACTCTTGAGATGCATTGGAAGCTTGTCTCATTTACAAGGAAGGTGTTATCACCATGTGCTTATTAGAGCCAAGCTCGGATGATCGTGAACTCTTATCTTCTACATCACCAATGCTATCTCGGTAACAAGTATCTACCTCATGCATACTTTTCTAGCTTCAACCTTGTGTAGGTTGTTTCTTGGCATGAATCTCTTTTGTTGCAATTCATTTGGTTCTTGCAAAACAACTTTGTTGCAAATGTGGGCAAGCCGGGATGATTACATATCAAGGGGAATATATATAATCATTTTCATGATTCATCAATCCCATATATGTTAATCTAGCACTTTCTTCTCTATGTCTCACATTGCAATATTGATGTTTTCAAAATCATTTGCCTTTTGTGATACTTGTTATCTCTCGGAGCATCCCTTTTATCACTTTATCCCTTGTGGATATTTTTGATGCTATGATGAGTGTGTGTTGGAAGTTCATCTATATCCCTTTAAGATAAAATTGAGCTTTGTGCTATGCTTTTAAGCAAAGATCTTATTGGTGTATTATGACTTCCTTGGATATCATGGCCTCAACTTTGTTCTATTTTTGTGTGTGCATATTTCTTCATGGACTTAGTGTCTACTTAGAAACTTATACACATGGGAATAGTTACATCTTTAATTGGTATTCCAATTCTTTAGTGACCACCTCTTATTACTTTTGATTCTTTGGTGGTTTCTAAAAGGCACAAGCTTTGTTTTTCATTTGGTATGCTTTTGCATCTTAATAAGCTTGTGGACCTATTTGCTAGTTGTTCCTTGGTTTGTGTTCAAAATTTCTAGGAGGGAGTGAGGATTCCATGTTGTGCACAAATATTAAAATGCAAATCATACATTGTGCACGTACCTTGGGGAGTTCCCTCTTGATTTTGAGAACACTTTTTCGGATCCTTTGATTGGTTACTTCTTTTGTCGAAGTATCTTTCAATTTGATTTTCTTTTGCAATCTTTGGATCCTCAATATAGTTTGATCTCCTTCCCAACTATTCGTCATTGGATATGTGCATTTGATTTCACTCATATTATGAGAAATGCACACATTATGGGGGAGCTCTTACTATATTGGCCTTCTAAATTTTTCTTCCCATTTCGGCAATCGATGCCAATGGGGGAGAAGTTTAGAGGGTTTAAGGGAATTTGGTTTTATGCTTTAGTTTCGTTCTTAAGCATTTGCCTTTCTTTCTCTTGCATCCTTGCTCTTTGTGTTGCATGGTTGCTTAATTCATTATATAAACCAACGTAAAAGGGATTGTCATCAATTACCAAAATGGGGGAGATTGAAAGTGCATGTGTTGCCCCATGCGTGGTTTTGGTAATTAATGACAATCCTTATGGACTAATGTTTGCATTGAGAGATACTTGTAGATCTTGTCCATTGGAAGAGATTGGAGTTCATGTGTTGGACTCTAGAAGATTACATGATGATCAATGCTCTATTCAAGGGTTTATATGAAGAATGGTCATGTGTAGAGTTGAGCATATTACAAGTATGTCTTGAAGGATTCAAGACATCATCTTCATGAAGTTGGAGCTAAGCGAGGCTCTCCCATAATGGTGTATGGGGGAGTATTTGGAGAAGTCGTCATCAAGCATGTGCTAGCAAAGCGCAATCAAGAAAGGTGGTCCACTTGAAGAGATCAAGATCGTCATCATCTAGCTCAAGTGGAATGCGCAAGGCAAAGGTATGATCTTGATAGGTTTTCTATTTTACCGGTCTCGTGGTGTTAGTGGAGACCGGGTTTAGGATAGACGGCGTACTATCAAGAGGGGCTCTCAAGTGAGTAACTTGATCGCATCTTTGTGGAGAGCTCAAACCGTTGCATACTTGGCATATCATCTTTCTTGGTTCTTATTTGGCTTTTATCCATGTGAGAATTTAGAGCTTGTGTTCATCTCCATGTCAAGCTCTAGTTCATCAAAAACGGATTTCATTTGAATATCTTGTGATGTTTTTGATATTGGAGGTTTTACCGGTTTGTCTTTTATAAGAGATGTCAAACTCTCCTCATGTGGTTTCCTCCTCACATGATGGACTATGATGTGTATATGCATAATCTTGTAGCGCTTGTGAGTATCTTCGAAACAAGCCCAAGATCATAGAAAACGGAGTCCGGATGAAAAACATATTGCGGTTTTGGTTTGGAGGTTTATCGGTTGTTCTTTTATCGAGAGGTCTAACCTTTTCCCATTTGGTTTTATCCTCCATTGTTGGACTATGATGTTTCTCTGCATAATCTTGTAAAGCTCTTCGTTGCGATTCCAACGAGCCCAAGATCATAAAAAACGGAGTTCGTATGCGAAAGTTGTGCCCGTTTTGGTATTGGTGTTTCTGCAGTTTTTGTGTAGACCGGAATTTCCGGTGTAACACACCGGAAACTCCGGCCCGGACCAGAAATCGCGAATGACGGCACCTACTGGTGCCAGGCCGGAGGTAGGCCGGAAATTTAGTCCGGAAATTCCGGACTAACTTGTTTCTGGGCCTAACGGGCAGATTTTTGGAGACCTATTTAAGGGGGTCTTCTTCCCCAATGTCCCCCATCTCTCAAGCACGAAAAAGCCCCCCATTGTTGACCTTCTTGAGCTTGGATTTCTCTCTATTCCTCCATGATTCTTGCCTCAAATTAGAGGGAAAGAGAGAGGAGATCTAGATCCACCCTTCCACCAATCAATCTCTCCTCTAAGTGAGGGGAAGCCTTTGGACCTAGATTTTGGAGGGATTTGGTGTTCTTCCTTTGTTCTTCCTCTCTTCTCCCCCCATAAGCATTAGTTGCTTGTGGTGGGATTTGAGAGTGAAGGATTTGAGCACTTGTGCTCTTGCCTTTTGCATTTGGTGCATCGGTGTGCTCTCCACGAGGATTCGTGGAAGTTGAAAGCTTGTGAACTTATTACTCTTGGGTCTTCGGGCCCTAGACGCCTTTGTGGTGGTTGGACCCTTGTGTGGTCACTTGAAGCCGTTCGGGAGCCCCAATCCCATTGTGGGTTGTGCCCCGGATTGTTGTTGAAAGGCTCCGGATTCCGCCTCGAAGGAATACCGATAGTGGAAGGTGAACCAAACCTTTGTGGTGCGGTTCATCGGAGAAGAGGGTGAAACCTTTGTGGTTGTTGAACCGTTGTGTCGGTTCACACCTCTCCAACGAGACGTACTCCCTTTCAAGGAGGAACTCGGGAATACATCCTCGTCTCCGCGTGCTTCGGTTATTTCTATACCCGAGCTTTTTACTTATGCACTTTACCTTGTGATAGCCTTCGTGCTTGAATTATTCTATATTGCTATCACCTTGTTCCTTGTCTTGCTTAGCATAAGTTGTTGGTGCACGTAGGTGAGCCTAGTTTTATTTAGGTTGTTGGCTTGTTAATTTAAACACCTAGTTTTATTCCACAATTAGCAAGCCTAAACCGGAAAAGTTTAAATCGCCTATTCACCCCCCCTCTAGGCGACATCATTGTCCTTTCAGTTGCAACTATAGCAGGCCCCGAATGCTTGATATTTGATACTACATTGCTTACTGCTGATGGGATCATGCCATATCTACCAATTTTCGGTATAAAACTCTCATTTCTTAGCTGAAAACATGGCGTTAGAGCATCTTCATCGGCGCGCCCAACTCCGCTCCCAATAGACGTTTTGGTCACGCCGGCACCAAACCGTCCCCCAGCGACGCGCCCAATAGACGAAAAGTTGCCGGTACGTCCCAATAGAGCGTCTGGCAACCCCGCTTCGCGCCAGGTTCTAGGGACGCAAGCGGGCGTGCCGGCAACCGCAGCAACGCGTGCCGAGTCGAAACCCGACGGGCGGGCCCGACGTGTCAGCCGCACAACGGCCGTTTAGCGGATTTATTGTGCCAGATACACCAGTTTTAATTACATAGCGGCTCTCCAGGCGGGCGCAGACGACGCGACGCGTCGAGCGCAGCACTGGAAGGTCAAGCGGTGGCGCGCACACGTGTCAATGTGCGTGGCAGACGAGCCGGTGGCGGCGTTAATGCGGCACAAGCCTATCCCACTCCCGGCGGCTTTAAAACGACGCCCGTCGAGCCTCTTCTCCTCACACTTCTCACTTCTCCAAACCCTAGCAACAATGGCAGGCAACAACAACCACCGCAAGCCGCGGCCGTTGATCAGCGACGATGAGATCGTCCGCCAGCAGCTGGCCTCCGCGGCCCGCCGAGATCGGCGCGCGCGAGCCGCTCTCGCTGCAAGCCTGCAACCCCCGAGCGACGAGCGGCGCAGGTGGAGCAGCGTCGCCTGCTCGCCGAGCAGCGAGAGATGGAGACCGCCTTTGCGGAGGAGATGCGGCGTGAGGAGGATGAGTGGAACGCCTCTCAGGCACTGCAGCACCTCCTCCAGGACGATATGTGCCTCTTCGAGCAGGGCAGCTCATCCCGGCGCCTCCGCCGCCGGACGCATACCCTTTGTCGTCTTATCGGCCTACGTCTGGCGCGACCGGCTCATCCCGGGCGCCTACGCGAACGCTGTCCGAGGAGGAGGCGGAGGAACACCTCCGCAACAACATGCCGGTGCCAGACGACGTGCAGCTGCCCGAGGGGTGGGCGCTGAACGTCGTGAAGGTGCCGGTGGCGCCGCGGCTGACCGGGACGGCGCGCCTCCACTACATCAGACGACAGTGGAGGGATTTGCCCTTCGCGCAGCGGGCCGATCCCTTCTACTCCATCGCGTCGCCGTACTGGTACGACGTGGTGGAGGCTGAGTACGAGGGCCGCCTCAACAGCTTCATCCTCCCCGCTGGGATGCGTGAGCCACCGGTGGAATGGTTCGGCTCGCAGAGCGTGCGTGCCCACGAGGACGCGGTGCCCGATCTTCTGTTACCAACGGCACCGGCGCCGGCGCCGGCCCAGGAACATGCCCCAGCCGCCCCACCGCCGACAGCGTCACTGACACGGGAGCAGGGGGCGAGGCGGACGACGATAGCGACGGCGACTGGGGTGAGCCGGAATGGGAGGGAATGCAGGCGGCCATCGAGGCCTCCCTCCGCCGCCGCTAGATCATACCCCACCACGCTCGGCTACGGCGGCGGCACGGAGACATTCCTCAAGGCTGGAGCCGCCGCGGGTGAAACCGAAAGCCTCAGCGACGGCGGCGCAGATGATACTTCCTCCTCGGCGGCCGGAGATCATCGAGGCATGCAAGACATGTCGCCGTCGGGAGGGTCCTATTCTTCGACGCTTTCGTGTAGTTGGTTTCACCGTCGCTGGAACTAGCTTCCTTCTCGAGTGTCCGCCGGAAGAGCCGCTAGATTTAGAGTTTAGGGTTTAGTTTAAATTTAGTTAAATTCCGTTTAAGTTTGTTAAATTTCGTTTAAGTTTTTAAAATGTCCTTCAAATTCAATGAAATATCGCCGGTTTGTCGATATCCGACTCTCTTTTTTTCTTCTCAAAAGTCTATTGGGAGCGACCGGTGGGACGCTGTGCTCCCAATAGGCGGCAACGCTTGCCGGCGCGTCCAATAACGCCTATCTGGCAACTTTGCCGGACGCTGTATTGGGGCGCCGGTGGAGATGCTCTTAGGTAAGGTACCCTGAAGCTTGCAGCTGCAGATGAGATGGGTACTTGTGAAAATCAGGATAGCGCATGCTTCTTCAGAACTGGTACCATCTCAGAATGCTGATACCTAGATTCAGGTGTAGGATCTCCATTGTGTTAAGCGTGGTCCTCTTTTCGCTGAAGAGAAAATGTATGCAGTACCTTTGTCAGATGTATAGCCAGGGAGCTCGGTTTTTAAAATTCGTTGTAAACATATTTTGAGATGTCAAAATCTTGAATACAAAAATTCAGGCGTACACCTCGACGTTCTACCTGCTTACAAAATTGTTTCACGGAAAACCAATATCTTTTTGCATCTTGTGTAAAAATGACAAAATTCGGTATATAAACAGGCTTTTACTAGACTTTTTTTTATATAGGGTCGGGATGTCGGTTTTTCACGAAACTTGATATACTCCGTACAAGTGAAATTTTCGTTCGAACTTTTTTGACTTCAAATTGTTTTTGGAGCATATGCTCACATGTGCCAAAGTGATTTTCCGGAAATTTGACTATTCAGTAATCAGTACCAGTCCCTGAAAAGTGAAAAGACCATTCACAGTTGCCCACAACACAAACGAGGCGGCTGCTCTGCTTAAGGGTTTATCCCTCATCGAAAATATTGGATGCACTCCGGTGATTGTGGAATCCGACTCTTTGGAGTTAGTTGAAGCTATGAATGGAAATTCTGAACTTTGGAGCCCTTATTCAGCTATCTTAATGGACTGCTTTCAGATTGTTCAAAGGATTGGTGGAGTGAAGATCCAACATTGTCCGAGAGAAGCTAATACAGTGGCTCACAGAATAGCTAGATTTGTTTTTGATTCTAATGTTGATCTTTTTTGGGATGGTGACCCCTAGTTTTATTGTTCCTGATGTAATGAACGATGTATCTGTGTTTGTTTGAGGCGGCAAGTTTCTGACGCACTCTTTTCCCTGCCAGGGTACCTTTGGGGACTGGTAGGGTTTTTAATGAGGTGGCTTGCTGACCTAATATAGTGGTTTAAAATTCAAAAAAAAAAACGAAAAGCCCTAGCGACGCAGACTCGATTACAGCCGGACATCAAGGGGTTCCCATCCCCCCGCTCTAGATCCTAATGGCGTCGACGCCTCGCCGCTGCGGCCAAGCCCAGCCGACGACTCTGCTCACCCTAGCAGATGAGCTCCTCGAGGAAATCTTCCTCCGCCTCCCCGCGGCCGCTGACCTCGCCCGCGCCTCTACGGCCCGCGCCTCCTTCCGCCGCCTCATCACCGACCAACGCTTTCTCCGCCGCTTCCGCGCCAGCCACCCGCCGCCTCTCCTAGGCGTCGTTTCTCCTCACCACTGCGACCGGCCGCCGCGTCTAGCCCAGCCGCCGCACCCCTCCGCCGCCGCCGCAAGCACCTTCGCAGGAACTCACACCGCCGATTTCTCGTGCTCCTTCCTCCCCTCCCCCAAGCGCTGGCATAGGCGTGACTTGCGGGACGACCGCTTCCTCCTCTCGGGCGTACCAGACGGGAGCAGATACAGTTACCGCGTCTTGGTCAGGGAACTGGCAGTCTGTGACCCCCTGTACCGGCGCTACATCCTGCTGCCTGCCATCCCCGACGACCTAGCCGCCTTAGTGCAGCCATCGGAGATCTTGCGTTTCCAGCCCTTCTTGGCTCCTTCGGCCTCCGGGGATAAGGAGGACATGTCATTCAGAGTTATTTGCTTCTTGCAGTGCGCAACCAAGTTGGTGCTCTTCATCTTCTCTTCGGCTGCTGGGCAATGGCGTGCTGTTACATTTGACAATTGGACCACTCTGATGACATGATCGGACAACTCGGCTCCATGCGAGTCCTACTGGTGGCCTCGCATGCGTCACTATGCACACGGATGCTTCTGTTGAGCGTTTTATCCGGAGGCCAAGTTTATCATGCTCGACACACGTACCATGGATTTCTCTGCTATCAACCTCCCACCTGGCACCAAGAACATGCAGGTCGTCATTCTGGAGGCAGGGGAAGGAAGGCTAGGGGTGTTTATGAACGAGTATATGACACCGGAACTCAGCTACGCGGTTTTGCGAAATGATGGACATGGTGCGAACCAGTGGCAATCAGAGGCAGTGTTCAGTTTACCCCTAAGGCCCTGTTTGTTTCTAGAGTTTTTGTGGGGATTGGTGGGGATAATCCTCTAGTGGATTGGGTGAAACCCCAAACTTCACCCAATCCACTAGGGGATTGGGGATTAATCCACTAGGTAGGGGTAGTGTATTGAATCCCCTAGGGGATTGAGAAAAAATGAACTAGAGTTTGGTGATTTATGGGGAAGGTGGGGATAAAAGCTGTCCAATACACTAGAAACAAACGATGTTTTGAAGTTTGGGGTTTCACCCAATCCACTAGAGTATTATCCTCACCAATCCCCACAAAAACTCTAGAAACAAACAGGGCCTAAATAAGCGCTATATACTCATGGGAGTAGCTGGGGGATATCTGCTCCTAGAAGGGGGTTTGGAACGCCTGTATTCACACCCTTTGGCAGAAAAGGAAGATTTGGATGTTTTTTCGCTAAATCTAAAGACTTTGCAGCTTGAGTGGTTCTTTGCAAATAAGTACGGCAACATGGATGCTCATATGTTTGCCAGTTTCCCACCATCCTTGTCTCCACCAACTATTTGACATGGTAACCTTGCTCTCAGTATTTGCATAATTGTAGTTTGCACTCTATAAGACTCCGCAATATTACGCTGTTAGTGATACTATGCTACATCACTATAGTTATATTTTTCAAATATTCACCGAATTCTAAAGCTATGGAACTTAGGAGATCAAGTATTTGTTTCTCATCTTGGAGATATAATTGTCATCCGTTTTTGTATATTACAATACAAATAGAAAAAAATCAGCATCATAATGTTCTATTAAGCTTGATTTCGGCTAGTATTGATTACTTTCATTGAAGTTATTTTTGCATTGTATCTTTCACAAATGTTTCTCCAATTATAGTTATACCACTGAACCACTTTGCCCATGTTAGGCCCTACGCCTTCCCAGTGGATTGCATTTGCTAGTATGTTTTTTTCGAGAATAACGGGGGGAATTTTTCCCCACCGCTTGTATATAACTCGAACACGACCCTTCAAATTGGGCCCAGTTTCTTACAAGGCAAGCATACAGGAGGAGGAGAGAGAACAAAACAATCAAAAAAAATACACACGGGCATGGTGCAACAAGAACCCACGCAGTGTATCAGCCGATCCACGAATCTCAGGCTTAAGCCAATGAGACTAGATCGCAAGGTCATCCGCAGCGCGGCGGAGCACGTCGAAGGTCGAGCATGTCCTGTTGTTGAAGACAACGTCATTCCGCGCTTTCCAAAGTTGCCAGAGGATTGCGGTAGAGCACAGCTCCCATGTCGCGGCCTCAACGCCGGTAGGGGCTTCAAGGCTCCACACGGTGACCTCACCGGGCACGGGGCAGCCAAGCCGTCGCCATACATCCGACGGGAGGGCACAATCGAAGAGGAGATGATGTGTAGTCTCAGTCGCACCGCAGGAGGCACACAAGGGGGAAGGCGCATAGTTTTTGTAGTGAAAGTTGTAGCGGGTGCTAAGGCGATCGGAGTCCGCAAGGAGACAGAAAAGTTTTATTTTGGGTGGGAGGCGTGAGGCCCAACAAGAGATGGCATTTGCGTCAACCACGCCAACGGGAGAGGTGTTCGCGTAGACGGCGCGAGAGCTGAAGGGGGCGGCGCCCCCCAAGCAAGAGTGCGGCAGTCCTCTCCGTCACTGAAGGAGGTGGTGGCGATGATGTGGAGCACCGAGGGGAGCTCGCACGTAGCAGCCAAGGATAGTCTCGGCTGAAAGGTGAGGCCCGAAGAGCAAGCAGCAGAGACTGAGATGTTAGGCCGAAGACAGTGGAAATATAAGGCGGGGAACAAGGAGGCGAGCATCACGGAGGACATCCACCTATCCCTCCAAAAAGAGGTGTGCACGCCATCGTGGACATCCGAGGTGGTGAGAATTTGCTAGTATGTTTCTAATAAGACTATTGCTCAAAGCACCTGGTACTTTGACATCAGTAGTAGTTGCCACCTTTTATCAAAGTTGGCACGAGAGTGAATAGATTGAACACAGGGGTATACGCACCCGCTTTTTTTTTGAAAAATGCATTAAACCCCTTTTAAAATGTAAAAAAACTGAAAAAAATTCCATGCATAAGTATCACAAAAACATGTGCACGGCACATGAGTTTCATGTTCAAATTTCTTTTCACTTTGCCCCCGCAAAAAAGAGAAATTTAGGTGCTAGAAACATACATAATGAGACACTTTTTTTGTCTTTTTACACAGGCCAAATAAAAAGTCGTTTCTCCGTGAAACTTTCTAGGAACACATAGAACTTGCAGATGTACGCACGTAACATTTTTTTTATTTCTAAACATTTAGAAAATGTTTTTTGAAAACGGGGCATATGCACCCGTGTTCAAATCTCTATTTTCTAACTGGCACTCTGCATCATTTATGGTCGAGTGTTTGTCATGTGTTGCCGGACCTACAGCCTACCCAAGTGAAGCCTAGTTTGTCGAGTAGAGCCCAAGTTACATATAACTTCCCAAACTTAGTGAGACTATGAGATATGGACACTGCTTTTACTAATGCATATAGGATCATTTAACGTTCAGGTTCTACTGATAAGTCACCTGTTGAAGCTACATTTAATTTTTATTGTCTTGCATAACATGGAAATAGTAGGGGCCTTAAAGATTTAAATTGCATGCCGACATTCATGTCATTAAAATGTTTGTTCTTGAACTGCAATAACATGGTTACTTGGTTAGAGGATTTTGAATGCATGCTTGTGCAGTTTTGTACATCCTTTCAACCAAACCGCACACTCAATTTTTAGTATATTTACTAAAAAAAAAACTTCTCAGCATAGTAACTTTTAATGCGTGTTTGAAGCTAGATGTTCATTGCATCTAACAAAGTTGATTTCTTACTACATCCGTTTGCAGGATTTAATCTGCTGGTGACCTGGTGTGGATTTATGGCTATCGTGCTGCACTTTTAAGGGGCTAGTTGACCTGACTGGCTGTTATCTAGGCTTATGATGACATGTATATTGGCGACGTGCTACCATTTTATTTTCGTGGTTTATATCCTTAATGCTACTATAAGTTATATTTTCTCTGTATGCAAATGCCCTGCTGTCAGTTAAGCCTTTATTTAGAACAATCAGCTGAACGTTGTCTACATGGAACAGTAAAATTAGTTTCCAGTGTGGCTGCAATGTTATGTGGAAGATATAATGTGGTAAAATAGGGTAGGCCACCCGCCAGCGAGTTATAGACCGCCAGCCAATACCATACCCCTAGGGCCGCGATTGGTTCGGCATATAATAGTTGAAACGATCGGAATATCTCACGGAGGTAGCGAGCCCCGGCTGAAAGTCCGGCACAGCCCCATAAAATATTTCGCTACCGTTTCTGTCATGACAATCCAATTGCGGCCTAGATCTTCGTTTTCCATGCCTTAGGCTGCTCTGCCTCCACTGTCGGCGACGGAGCTCGTACTCCGGAGGGAGGAACGGAATGCGCAATCTCACTGGGGGTTTCAATGGAGGAGCAGGAGCTCGCTCAGCGATCACACGTGGCGTGGGCTGGGCTCGAACAGGTAGATTTACAGGAGACTGGCTCTTTGCGCTCCAACGTCAGAAGCAACCCACTTCCCTGGTTCTGCCACGTCAATCGGCCCACGCGGAGCCCGAAGCCCGGTAGGACTCATAAAGGCCGTTCTTCTCATCAAAAGCATGACCTTGAAATGACATGTCAAGCCCATCTTCTACCTTGCAACTACAACATGGCAACAACCTAATTGGATAATGTCCTTTTCTTGTATTTGGGCCAGATAGAGCAACAGCCTAATCATTCGCAACGAGCACCCCGTGCTCGCTTATACCTTTTCCTATGCGGTTCTTGTACACTTTTCTGTCCCACCTAGCCTATAATTAGCAAACAATTCATCAGCCTATAGATTGAGTATAATAAAATAAAATATTCTGGAGGGATTTCTTTGTATTTTTCTCCTGGTGTATTTATCATGCTAGGATACTTCCACGACTTTTTTCCTATGGCTTCTAGCATTTTCGTTGAATGCCTTTTTGAGTATATATTTGATATTACGAATCCACTTTTACGATAATATTCATATTCCTTAAATCTTAGCTTTTCAATTTTCCCCTGATCGTAGCACTTTTTGTACATTCTTTTCGCAATTAGTTTGCACTCGGATATTCGATTATAATATCATCTACCCGATAGATTGACACAACTATTCTGCACAACTTTTGTTTTGAAACTGTTTCCGTTCGAGCACTGGAAGTTTTCTCATCGAACACACCCCACCTCAGAGGCATGAGGCATCCAAAGTTTAATTTTCTTATCGTTCATTGAGTCTCGGTGAAATCGCAGGTATTGTCGTGTTCGTTTTGACGCGATGCATCTATTTCCATCTTCCATTGAATATAGATGTTTTTATCTTCCTAGCAAATCTGCAGCCACCATGTGTCCTTGTTTTTATTTTAAAAATGTTTAAACTTCAATTTAGAATACCATTGGTACTTCATTTGATTATAAATGTAAGGCCCCAAACCGTAATGCACATTACATCTACGTTGAAACATCCTTATTTAGAAGAAAAAAATGTATAGCTATAGCTTGGCTTAGAGCATCTCCACCGGCACCCTCCATATGGTCCCCAAAAGCCCAATGGGGTCCGGACGGCAAAAAACGCCCCCAGCGGCACCCCCAAAGGGCAGGTGTCAGGCTAGTGGTGCCTGACAATTCGTCACCAAGAAGAAGAAAGGGAATGGAGCTCCGGTGGCTCAGATCTAGCTAAGATAACTAAGTAAAAACATGAAGAACATGATAAAATTTAGGGTTTTTGATTGCTTGATCCTCCCAGCCTCCCCACCTACACCTTTATATCGAAAGTGTAGGCTCAAGCAAGATTACAAAGTTGTCCAAATTTAGAGTTCAGATACAGCTAGTTCTAGACTAGGGTCAAACCGTAAACAGTCTACAAGCGACGCTCAGGGCCGTTGGATGGAAAAGAAGCGTCATCCTGGCCGTCCTTCTTGGATCAATCCACTCCAGGGATCTTCTGCGGCTGTATCATGTCGGAGCTAACTGAAGGTGTTGTTGTTGATCCTCAGAGTATTCAGAGATGCATCTACAGGTACCTGACAGTGCCGCCCCCTTAACTCAAGACCTCAGGGCTTGAAATCACGAAATGTTGCTTGAATGTAAGATGCATCTTCCAGGTGGCCTCCTCCGGAGCCATGTTTTCCCAGTGTATCAACCATTGAGGCACTGCAACTGCATAGGAACCAACAGAACGAGGTATCTGACGACGTTCCAAGACAGCTAAAGGTGCAGTTTTTACATTTCCATCAGGAGTGAGAATGGGTAGCTTCGTATTGGGAACAGCATGCTTGCCCAAATGTTTCTTCAACTGATTAACATGAAAGACATCATGAAGTTGGGTACCTTCCTGTAGCTGGAGCTTGTATGCAACTCTGCCAACTTTCTTGATGATGCGGAAAGGACCATACCATTTGGAGGTCAATTTGAGGGAGTTCCTGAGCCCCAATGTTGTTTCACGATATGGCTGCATTTTAAGGTACACTGTGTCACCTTCTGCAAACTCTCTTTCAGTTCTGTGTTGGTCAGCATACTTCTTCATGCGCTGCTGAGCCGCTGCCATGTTCTGCTGCAATGTTTTGATCATGTGATCCTTGTCAGCTAATGTAACTTGTGTTTCAGCTGAGACATTGCAAGGTATGGATATTTCCTGAAGCATTGGAGGTGGATATTCATAAAGTGCTTCGAACGGTGACATCTTAATTGCGGAATGGTATGCACAGTTGTACCACCACTCAGCTGCAGGTAGCCATTGACATCATTTTTTTGGTTCTTGAAATGCCATACAACGCAGGTATTGTTCAACACACTGATTAACACGTTCGGTCTGACCATCAGATTCCGGATGGTATGCAGAACTGAAATTCAGAGAGACTTTATATGCTGCAAAGATTTCTTTCCATAGGCTGCTGGTAAAGATACGGTCTCGATCACTAACAATCACAGTGGGTGGACCATGCAACTTGACAATATTATCAAATTAGAGTGTAGCCACCTTTTGAACTGTGTAAGGGTGTGAGAGAGGTATAAAGTGGGCATACTTGGTTAAACGGTCAACAACCACCAGTATGACATCTTTACCTTGAGATTTAGGCAGTCCTTCCACAAAGTCCAAGCTGATTTCTGACCACTTCATTTTTGGAATGGACAGTGGATTTAAGAGTCCTGGGTATGGTACTTTTTCAGTCTTGGAAATCTGACAGACAGGGCACTCAGAGATTTGCTGATGAATGAATGTCTTGAGTTTCGGCCAATAGGACAGTCTCTTTAGTTTGTGGTATGTGACTTTAATGCCTGAGTGACCACCGAGCACTGATGCGTGCATTGCCAAGAATACTTTGTTTCTGAGATCTGTTGAACTGCCAACATAGATGCGCCCTTTGTATCTGATGATGCCTGAAGTGAGGGAGAAGTTGGGGTTGCTGTCCTTGTTGATAGATAATTCTTGCAACAGTTTGACACAGGCTGGATCATCTTCATATGAGAGAAAGATGTCTGACATCCAAACTGGAATTGCCTGAGATGTAGCATTGCATGAATCAGGTTCATTATCCTAAAATTTCCGAGACAGAGCATCAACGGCACTGTTCTCTGCACCTTTCTTATACTCAATGCGATAGTCAAACTCCAGGAGTTTCAGCATCAGTTTGTGCTGCATGCCTTCAAGTAATCGTTGGCTTGTTAGGTATTTGAGGCTTTGCTGATCCGTGTGGATGATGACTTGATTGCCTAAGAAGTAGTGGCGCCATTTCTTCAGTGAGTGGAAAACTGCCATAGCTTCCTTCTCATAAATAGAGGCAGCACTGTTTCTGGGTCCCAAGCATTGGCTGAAGAAGGCCAGGGGTTTGCGATGTTCCATAAGTACTGCACCAATCCCAGTTCTACTAGCATCAGATTCAAGAATGAAGGGAGTGGAGAAATGCTTGTTCTTGCTCAATACCCCATTTGAACGAATTTTTCTTCAATGCATCGTACAAGGGTTGACAGATTAGAGCAAAGTCCTTAATGAACCTTCTGTAATACCCACACAGACCACGGAATTCTCTTAGTTTCCGGATGTTAGCTGGTGTAACACAATCCACAATTGCTTGGATCTTAGCAGGATCAGTAGCAACTCCATTGCCAGATATGATGTGCCCAAGATATTCCACTTGCGGTTGTGCAAATGTGCATTTGCTCATCTTTGCTTTGAGTTGGTGGTTGTGCAAGGTTTGTAGGACTAGCCGAAGGTGCTGTTTGTGTTCAACAAGATCCTTGCTGTATACTAGGATATCGTCAAAGAAGACGAGCACAAACTTCCTCAAATACTTGGAGAACACTGAGTTCATTAGCTCTTGAAATGTGGCAGGTGCATTGCTCAACCCGAAGGGCATGACTTGGTATTCATAATGACCTACATGTGAGGAGAATGTTGTCTTCGGAATATCCGGCTCATGCATACGGATTTGATGATAACCCGAACGAAGATCAAGCTTGGAGAAAATAGTTGCACCATAAAGTTCATCAAGGAGATCTTCTATCACTGGAATTGGAAACTTGTTCTTAATTGTCAATTCATTCAGGGCTCTGTAGTCAATGCAAAGACGCCACGATTTGTCTCTTTTTCTGACAAGGATTGCAGGGGAAGAGAAAGGACTGCTGCTAGGGCGTATCTCTGCTGTCTTGAGCATTTGAGCTACAACTTGTTCCACAATGTTCTTCTGACTGTGTGACATTCGATAAGGACGAATGTTAGGTGGTTTAGCATCCGGAACCAATGGAATTGTGTGATCAGCAGTTCTGTGAGGAGGAAGTCCCTCAGGAGGGTTGAAGATATCTTGAAATTCTTGCAAAAGATGTTCCACTGACCGAGGAATATTGGCAGAAGATGTATCATCAGCTGCAGTCACTGATTCAGTTGGACTTAGCAAGATATAGCCACTGGCTCCATTTTCCAGTAACTTGGAGCATTCCTCACTAGAAATCAACAGATTAGCTGCTGGTAGTAAGTGATCCTTGAAGGTAATATCAGAGCTATCATGCCTGATTGTCAATGTTCTCTGCTCAAAGTCAAACGTTACCGGATTGTACTGCTTAAACCAGTTAACTCCCAGAATGATGTCTGAGCCTTGGAGCTTTAGAATTCTGAAGTTTGCTTTGAAAGTGCGGCCTTGAATCTGGAAGGTGCAATCAGTAGCTACTGCTTCAGAAATGAGAGAACCGCCTCCTGCAACCGTTACTGTCCTTGCAGGTACAGGAGTCATTGCTATGTTATTTTTCACTGCGAATGCATAGTCCATAAACGTATTTGTACTTCCAGTATCTGCTAAGGCCACTGCACGAGCATTCTGAAATTTCAGTAGCAGAGAGATTGTTTCACTACTAGGAGTGCCAGTGTAAGCTGATGTAGAGATATGCATACAGTTCACTGCAGGTTGTGGCTGTTGTTCTTCAGCATCTTGTGGCTGAACAGGTATCTCAGCCTATTGCATAGCTTGCACCATTGCTTGCTCATCCTCATATTCTTCGTTCATCTGGATGGCATTTATCGCTCTTTGCATACCTGCACATCTGTGTCCAGGTATCCAGTTATCAGGACAGTACCAGCACTTTTTCGGCAGGCGTGGCCTGACTGGAGCGTTTGCTTCTCTAGGTTGTAAGTTCCTCTGCTGAGGATGTCCTTGTACTTGTGCTGGAGGTCTCCTATTGTTTGACAAGACTGATTTTTCATACTGTCTTGCGTACCAATAGGCAGCCAATAAAGTTGCAGGCTTCTGACAGAGAACTGAGTGTTTTATGCTCTCTTTGAGACCAGTAATAAATCTTTCCAAGAAGAAATCAGGCTGAAGGTAGGGTTTTTCACGCTTCATGGTTGTCATCCATGTTTCATAAGCATCAATGTATGGGTTGACACTTGTTACTTGTTTCAGTAACTGAAGCTGATCCATTGGATCCACTACTTGTGCATCAGGAAACCTTTCAATCAACACCTGACAGAGATGAGACCAGGACATAGTCTGCAGATTAAATCATGCACTGCTGATCCAAGTTTTAGCCTGTCCTCTGATGTGAGCTAATCCCCGGCGTACCCTCTGTTCAGTGGGAATATTGATGAGATTAAACACGTCTTCGCACTCCAATATCCAAGCTCGAGGTCCATTCCCAGAGAAAACCGGTAATTCCACATGTGGTGCTCGCAGACACGGCTCAGGGGAGTCCCGTGGTGAACTGGTTTCTCGAGGTGAACTGTTTTCAGAGCCATTGTGTGGAGTGTGTTGGGTTTGTTGGTTTTGTCGTTGTGGCGGTGGTTGCGGTTGTTGTGGATGGTATTGTTGTTGTTGCGGATGTGGTTGTGGGTTTGGATATGGATTGTAGTATTGTGGTGGTGGCATTGGCGGGTAGGCTTGATGAAATGGCATGTGTTGGTATGGTTGTTGGAAGTATGGAAAGTAGAGTGGTAAAAGCTGGAATTGACTTTGTAGGTATGGGTTCATGATGAAAGGTTGAGAATTTTGCTGTTGGTAGTATTGTGGCTGGGTGAGAGGAGTTGTATGTTGTGTGTGGTGTTGGATGTCTTGGCTTGTAGAGGCAATTTGGTTGGTTGGTTGTGTGTCGATGTTGGTTTGGGTGTTTTGTCGAGCAGGTATCGGCTGTGCCGGGTACTGTGGGTGTGGGAGTTTGTCCGGCGTGAGATTGCCGAGCTGGAGTGGCTGGGTTTGTGGCGGTGTGGTGCTGCGCGTGGTCGCCGGTGTTGGCATCTCAGCAATCGTGGAGAGTGTGGCAGCTGGGAGGGGAGGAGGGTCAGGAAAGGATGGACCTTTAGTCGAAGAACCTTGATCAGCGACTCCCGTGTTCTCCATGGTGGGTTGTTTGCCGATGTTGACAGCAAGTCCCGCGAGCAGGTCGGAGATCTTGGCGATCTCGCTCTGGATCGACGCCATCGAGGAGGCGGAGTGAGCTTGGTGGAGATCGAGGCATTCCGCGAGGTTCTGCACCTCCTGCGGCAAGTTGGCGTGCGCGTTCGCAGCGTCCATGACCGGCGCCACAAGTACGTCCGCGTGTTCTGCTGCTTCCTCTGGTGCGGCGGCGCGCTCTCTAGATTGAGAGCGATTCCGGTTCTTGGTCGGCATGAAGGAGGAGAATTGTGGTGGTGACGATGGGTTGGGAGGGAGGGAAGAATGAGCAGCTCGATCGCTGGCTCTGATACCAGAATGTCAGGCTAGTGGTGCCTGACAATTCGTCACCAAGAAGAAGAAAGGGAATGGAGCTCCGGTGGCTCAGATCTAGCTAAGATAACTAAGTAAAAACATGAAGAACATGATAAAATTTAGGGTTTTTGATTGCTTGATCCTCCCAGCCTCCCCACCTACACCTTTATATCGAAAGTGTAGGCTCAAGCAAGATTACAAAGTTGTCCAAATTCAGAGTTCAGATACAGCTAGTTCTAGACAAGGGTAAAACCGTAAACAGTCTACAAGCGACGCTCATGGCCGTTGGATGGAAAAGAAGCGTCATCCTGGCCGTCCTTCTTGGATCAATCCACTCCTGGGATCTTCTGGGGCTGTATCATGTCGGAGCTAACTGAAGGTGTTGTTGTTGATCCTCAGAGTATTCAGAGATGCATCTACAGGTACCTGACAGCAGGGCTAAGCAAAATCGTGTCCGGCACCCTCGAAACGGCGCCCAAGTTTGGAGGCCCTCTCGGGGTGCCGGACATGGGGCGGACATGCCCTCCGATAGGTGCGGCCCACCCGTCATAGACACAACACCGGCGCCCGAGTTAATTAGGCTGTGTAGAAGGCCGTTACGCTCGATTAATGGCGAGGAGATGAGACGGCGGCAGCCTGCCAGCACGCGTCACAATAACGTCGCGCCCGTTCCCCTGGCGGGCGTAGAAGGATGCGACGCGTCATCCACGTGTTGACGTCGCTCTGGCTCCCGCGGCGGCGCCCTGCACACGCGTCATCGGCGTCAATGCGTGGCCAGGCGAACCGGTGCTCGCTGTTAATGCAGGCCACCCAACCCCGCTCCTCCGGCCGCCTTTAAATCGCGGCGCGTCGCGCCTCTCCTCTTCCCACACCACTCTCCCTCTCCCTCTCCCAAATCGATCTCGCCACCAGCAGATCCGCCGCCAAGCATTGTGGGCAGCCGCGAGACGCCGTACGAGAGCGAGCTTCGGCGTCATCGCGACTTCCTCTCGGCAGAACGAGAGCGCGCGGCCAGCAACGCCGCGAGCAGCTGGAGCAACGCCGCCGCCACAACGAGGAGGTGGAGATGGCCAAGGCGTTTCAACGCGAGATATGGCGTGAGGAGGCAGCCAACGCGCCACCATACGTGTTGTCGTTGGAGACCGCACGGCTGTGTAGCTGCCACAGTGTGCCGGTGGAGCACGACGCCACCCTACCAGATGGGTGGGTGACGAACAGCGTCAAGGTGTCGGTGGCGCCTGATGCATGTAAAATGCATACATGAACTTTGCATTATTTTACTTATATTCCAGTCATATTTGCATCATATAAGGGTTATATCACTGTTTTATAATGATTTTGGGAATATTTGATATGTTTCCTATTTTTATGGAATTAACCCTAGTTTCTATATTTTAATGTTTCAGGGACCCAAACGATGTCCAAATGACCTGGAAATTTACGAGCATCAGTTTTTGGAAGGAACAAAGCTGGGAGCGAAGGAAGCAAACAAGCGGAGGCCCGAGGGCCCAGATGAGTGGGCCCATGCGGCCCATGTACCTGGCCGCGTGGGACCCCCCTTTTGGCCCTCGAGCTCCGTTGCCGTCGATCTTTCCTCCACCGACTGTTTTGACCTAAAACCCTATAAAAATAGTCCCCCGACGTTCTCTGGAAGGAGCGCCGCAGAAACACAGAAACACCGAAACAGAGACCTGGAGTTGCAGATTGGAGGGGGAAAACTCCGGCGGGGCGCTGCCGGCGTGGTCTCCATCTTCTCCAACGACTTCTCCACCGTCTCCATGATGAAGAGGGAGTAGTCCACCTCTGGACTATGGGTTTGTGGAAGTAACTTATGTATCTCTCTCTCTCGAGCTTCACTAATTAGTACCGTATGAGCTGCTGAACATGATTACGGTCATCTATGTAATACCTTTGTGGTGGATCTTTTTATGAGTTAATATATGTTTGAGATTGCAATGGTTTTGTTTCAGTTATGAAAGTAGATGCATATTATGTACCCCGTTCTTATTTACTTGTCATGATCAAGCATGTTTATGAGAGCGTGTGAGGGGGAACGTGTGCATTAGTTGGAGTAACGGGGGGTGGCTAGTGCAGTGAACGTGAGAGAAAGTTCTGCGATCCACTTGGGTGTTTTACCTTACTTTGTTGCCTCACTAGGGATAAAAAGAAATACCATGCTACCGGAGATGTGGGTGTGACCATTGCCACTACTCCATGACTAGATCTAGCATGTTCTTATTTTAACTTCATGTCATGATACTTATTGCTATACTCTGAGTTATCTTAATTACTGAGGTGTTATGATTTAGTTCGCATCTTGGTGGAGTATAAGAGAGACTAATAACCAAAAGGTCTCTATGTTAGGACGTGATGCCCATATAATTATAACTTGTCATTAAACTGTTGTGTTGCAATCTCATATGTCAACTCTAGTGTTCCATTGTCTACCACTTTATTAAAGAGAGAGTGCATTTGTGAAACCATGAACCCCGGTCCATTTTTAATCATAAGAAACACCTTTCCAACCACTTTTACCACTTTTCCATTTTCTGCCATTTAAAAATCCGAAAATACAAAAACACTTTTACATCTTGCATTCATCATAAAAACCCAAAAATATCATTTATCATTGCTACCACCATCCTTGCATATTTATTTACCACCATTGCATATTTATTTCTTGTTTGCATTGCATATTATCTTGATATCATTCTCACACCTTGTGCTTGACAACCACTAGGTGAGGTTGAGGACCAAAACATTTACTTTGTTTTGTAGGTAACCAAAAGAAGGATAGGAAAGATAAATCTTCACTACTGATTCCCCGAGAGTTCGATATTAAACCCTCGAGTCACCCCTCGTGGGGAAAACACGTCTTCCACTTACTACACACTCTGCACTTGGAGTCTCAACCTAACCCATTTACTTTTCACGCAGGTAACTACGTGAAGGGCCATCAAGACTGTTTTCTGGCGCCGTTGCCGGGGAATCATTGCTGAAAGGTTTATCCAAGGATATCTCACCAAGTCAACTTCATCACCAACTTGTGCTAACACCTAAGCTTGGGGAGGTTGCACCTACGTGAGCATCATCTTATCCATCTTTACCTTCAAAGCAATTTATCTTGTTTTGTCATTGTCTTGCATTTTTAGTTCGGTTTGCATATTTATTTTCAGTTTTGCATAAAAAATTAAAAAACACATAAAAACTTGCTAAAATGGGAGAAAGAACTAAGTTGTGTGATTACACAAACACTCCAAATGATCAATTTATTGCTAGGCCCATTGCCACACCTAAGATAAATGCTGAGAGTTATGAAGTAAGTCCTAGTTTGTTGAACTTGATAACTAGGGAACAATTTGGCGGTAGTGCTATGGAGGATGCCTCTATGCATCTTCATGATTTTGTTGAAATATGTGACATGCAGAAATTTAAAAATGTGGAAAGTGATATTCTAAAACTGAAGTTATTTCCTTTCTCACTTAGAGGAAAAGCTAAAGAGTGGCTGCATTCATTACCTATTGATAGCATTAAAACTTGGGATGATTTAAAAGAAGCTTTCATTAAGAAATACTATCCTCCTGTTAAAATTTTGCAAAATAGAAACAACATTCTTTCTTTTAGGCAAAATGAAAATGAACATGTTGCTATGGCTTGGGATAGGATTAAACTTATGCTTAGAACTTGTCCATCACATGGGGTCAACGAATGGACCATATTACACTCTTTTTACAATGGTCTAAATTACATGTCTAGAAATATTCTTGATTCTGCTGCTGGAGGTGCTTTATGGGAAAAACTATAGTAGAAGCTAAGAACATATTGGAAAGTATTTTGCAAAACTATAGTCAATGGCATACTGATAGAGCACCTAATCCTTCTAAGAAAGTGAACTCCATAGAAGAAACAAATGATTTGTCATCTAAAATGGATACTATTCTTGCTTTCATTAATAAACAAAATATTGAAAATGTGCCTTTGCAAGAACTAGTTGGTAATAATCCTGAAAATATTGATGTCAACTTCATTAGGAACTATGGTAATAATGGGTATGGTAACAACAATTATAACTCTTATAATAAACCCCCATATGTGCCAAACAAATATGCCACTAGTAGTAATGTTTCTAGTGATTTGGAAAACACCATTAGATCATTTATATCTACTCAAAAGGAGCTTAATAAGGAATTTATATCTAAGTTTGAAAAACAAGACTCTTTGTTTGAAAGGGTAGATCAGCTCACTAAGGAAGTTTCCTCATTAAAGAACACCATTATAGCTCAAAAACATGAGGAAACAATTAAATATTGTCAAGAGGTTATAAATAAATCTTGGGAACATATTCATGAGCAAGAGAGAATTGCTAAGGAAACTATTATGGTAATGAAAGAGAAGAAAGTTGAGAAGTTAAAATGCTTAGTGAAGTCAAGGAACCATTGCTTGACTTAGAGAATTGTAGCTTGCATGAATTAATATCTATCTTACAAAAATTTGCAAGTGATCCTTCCATGTTAACCAAGCTGGTTTTGGTTCTTATATTGCTAATCATGTTTGAAAGAAAAGATTGCTAGGTACAACCAAGAGGCTATGATACCACCTAAGCTTGGGGATATATGGATTCCCAAAGTCCTAGTAACCATTGGAAAAGAGACACACCATGCTATACTTGATCTAGGATCTAGTGTCTCTGTTTTATCTAAAGAACTATATGAAGTACTTGAATTGAAAAATCTTGAAAAATGCTCTATTGAACTTGCACTTGCTGATGATTCCATTAAACATGCTTTAGGAAAGTAAGTGATGTTATGGTAGAGTTACATATGACATTTGTGCCTGTTGATTTTCTAATCATGGATATGGGGAATAAAACCTCTAGTCCAATTATTCTTGGAAGACCTTTTCTTCGTACTACAGGTGCTATCATTGATTCAAAAGAAGGGAATGTGAAGTTTCAGTTTCCACACAAGAAGTGCATGGAACACTTCCCAAGGAAGAGGGACACACAAAGTTCAAGCTCCCTCATGAGCTTCGTCCACAATAAACATCAAGTAAGAAGCCTAGCTATATGGCTATAAAGAAAGCGCTTTACGGGAGGCAACCCGGTTGTTTTTTTTGTGATTTTCTTTGTGTCCTCTTGCTGTAACAAGAGACTTAGTGTTTAGTTTAGTTTCTGGAATTTTTAATAAAGTGCCAAGTTTTACTCATTTTGGTTGAAAAGTTGCTTATAGCGTTCGGAGATTTTATTCCTGCACGAATCTGTGCACGGTATGATTTTTAATTCTTATTCTGTAACTCCGAATGAGCTCATATTTAACTGTAGGCAACTTTTCATCCTCTGTATGCATGAATTTTTCGGAATTTTCCGACAAAGTTAAGTAGGGTAGAAAAATACGTTTAGCTGCTGCTGTTTTTCTGGACAGATTCTGTCCCATTTTGTTTGATGCATGCTTAGAACTTTTAACATGAATCTTTTTGATCCAATTGAGTTTATGAGTAGGCATACAACATTATACACTTTCTGGACATTCATATGAATTTTTGTCTAAGGATTATATGCAGCAAGAAATCTATTTGTTTATCACTACTAATGCACCCCACAGAAAAAGAAATGGGAGAAACGGTGTTTTGAAGTTTTTTCACAGGGATTAGAGGAGATGCACCAAGAGCTATCCAAGGATGGTGAAGACCATAAGCTTGGGGATGTGAAGACAACCCCACTGGACCTACACACTCTCGGTTTGCACACGTCTAACTTCTGTTTTTCGATCGAAACACTTTATCGCATAAACTTGGAGCGTCTTTTTGTTTGTTTAGGTTTGATTTTTATTTTGTGAGACCACCACACTATCATTTATATATGAGAGAGCTACTGGAAATTTGGGTTGAATTATGTTGGATGCTATTATAAGATTGGGAAAAGGGATGTTGAGTTGATTTTAAAAGATACATATAATTGCATGATTCATGAGCTTGTTAATGAGTAATAATTTGCAAGTATTTTATCAAGAGCTATCTTTTATTCATGTTTTGATGCTAATGTTATTTTACCTTTTTTAACATGGATTAGTTAGTTCTATGGACACTCATGCATGCATTTAGATGGTCAACTTTCTCCCTCTTGCTAGCCCAAAAATTCCAACAAGCAAAAACTTGTTTCCAACACCTTCAACCAAAGTTTTTCCAGTGAGTCCACCATATCTACCTATTAGCTTTATGCTATTCCGAGTATGTTTATCATGATATTTGTGTTATCTATACCTCTGAATGAAAATGCTTATGTTGTTGATTGTTATGGGAAAAGTTGGTTATATAGCTCTCTCGAACTTGATGCACACTTTACTTTCATTGCATAAATAAAACATGACCCATTGTGATTAAAATTATGATGTTGTGGCTTGACAAATGTCTTTGGTTGAGAGTTAGCTCATATGTGCTGTCACATGGCAAGCTTTCAACATTGCACTTCATCTCATTTAGTTGATATCATGTACTTTTGTTTATGGATGCTTACCATGGGTGAAATAAATGTGGAAATGAAGTGAGTTTAAATGAGTTTGTATAAATGGTTAGAGAGACGCCTGGGCCGCTAATCTAAGCCATGCATCATTCATGGTGGAAATTTACTTACATGCTATGGTGAACCTTCTGTGATACACCTTACAATAAAAAGGGTGTTGAGATTGTTCATTGTGTTTGTTTGTCTTGTCATTTTGATATGGGCTTGTTCCATATCCTGGGACAAGAGGTACCCCAGTTGACGCTCTTAATGATACTATTATTACTTACAATGATATTTAACTTGAACTTGCTTTGTTTTCCAAGTTGAGTAACACATGGAGTAGGTACTTGTATTCAAGGGGCATGAGACTTTCAACCTGTACTTTGTCAAGCACACTACTCGTATTTGCTTTCACTTTAAACTTAATCATTCAAGATGCTATGATAGGGGAATGAGAGCTTGACACCAAGGATTACCATATTACAATCATTGACTTAAGTAGAGAAGTTCAGAAGTTAGATGAAACTTATTCATGCTTTACCTCTACTCATATATATATCTTTCCAAAGTGTCCACCTTTTATATTCAGATTTTCATCAATACTCTATGACCATTGTAGGATGTTCTTACTTATTATTATGCATACATGTGGTCCATAGTACTTTTCTCTTATGTTACACTTTGTGAATTATCATTGAACATCCTTGCATTGAATACTTGATATCACTTCATAAACTATCTTGCATATTGCTACTCCTTTTAAGAATGAATCATTTGACTCTATGTAGCAATAGTAATCATCTTTGATATCCATTGATAGTATTAAATTGCAAAGTCCATGTTAGTTTTATCACCTTCATACTCGAGGACGAGTATAGGTTAAGCTTGGGGATGTTGATGCATGTAAAATGCATACATGAACTTTGCATTATTTTACTTATATTCCAGTCATATTTGCATCATATAAGGGTTATATCACTGTTTTATAATGATTTTGGGAATATTTGATATGTTTCCTATTTTTATGGAATTAACCCTGCGCAGGCAGAAAACCCTATTTCTATATTTTAATGTTTCAGGGACCCAAACGACGTCCAAATGACCTGGAAATTTACGAGCATCAGTTTTTGGAAGGAACAAAGCGTGGGAGCGAAGGAAGCAAACAAGCGGAGGCCCGAGGGCCCAGATGAGTGGGCCCACGCGGCCCATGTACCTGGCCGCGTGGGACCCCCCTTTGGGCCTCGGAGCTCCGTTGCCGTCGATCTTTCCTCCACCGACTCCGTTTTGACCTAAAACCCTATAAAAATAGTCCCCCGACGTTCTCTGGAAGGAGCGCCGCAGAAACACAGAAACACCGAAACAGAGACCTGGAGTTGCAGATTGGAGGGGGAAAACTCCGGCGGGGCGCTGCCGGCGTGGTCTCCATCTTCTCCAACGACTTCTCCACCGTCTCCATGATGAAGAGGGAGTAGTCCACCTCTGGACTATGGGTTTGTGGAAGTAACTTATGTATCTCTCTCTCTCGAGCTTCACTAATTAGTACCGTATGAGCTGCTGAACATGATTACGGTCATCTATGTAATACCTTTGTGGTGGATCTTTTTATGAGTTAATATATGTTTGAGATTGCAATGGTTTTGTTTCAGTTATGAAAGTAGATGCATATTATGTACCCCGTTCTTATTTACTTGTCATGATCAAGCATGTTTATGAGAGCGTGTGAGGGGGAACGTGTGCATTAGTTGGAGTAACGGGGGGTGGCTAGTGCAGTGAACGTGAGAGAAAGTTCTGCGATCTGCTTGCGTGTCTTATTTTAACTTCATGTCATGATACTTATTGCTATACTCTGAGTTATCTTAATTACTGAGGTGTTATGATTTAGCTCGCATCTTGGTGGAGTATAAGAGAGACTAATAACCAAAAGGTCTCTATGTTAGGACGTGATGCCCATATAATTATAACTTGTCATTAAACTGTTGTGTTGCAATCTCATATGTCAACTCTAGTGTTCCATTGTCTACCACTTTATTAAAGAGAGAGTGCATTTGTGAAACCATGAACCCCGGTTCATTTTTAATCATAAGAAACACCTTTCCAACCACTTTTACCACTTTTCCATTTTCTGTCATTTAAAAATCCGAAAATACAAAAACACTTTTACACCTTGCATTCATCATAAAAAACCCAAAAATATCATTTATCATTGCCACCACCATCCTTGCATATTTATTTACCACCATTGCATATTTATTTCTTGTTTGCATTGCACATTATCTTGATATCATTCTCACACCTTGTGCTTGACAACCACGAGGTGAGGTTGAGGACCAAAACATTTACTTTGTTTTGTAGGTAACCAAAAGAAGGATAGGAAAGATAAATCTTCACTACTGATTCCCCGAGAGTTCGATATTAAACCCTCGAGTCACCCCTCGTGGGGAAAACACGTCTTCCACTTACTACACACTCTGCACTTGGAGTCTCAACCTAACCCATTTACTTTTCACGCAGGTAACTACGTGAAGGGCCATCAGTGCCGCGGCTTAGCGGGCAGGAGCGTGTTGACTTCATCCAGATGAAGTGGATGGAGATGCCGTACGAGCAGAAGCTCGACCCCAAGTACTCCATCTTGGCGCCCTACTGGCACGCTGTCGCGTGTCGGTACGCGGACACGGGGATGCTAGGTACCCCCTATTTGTTCGGTAGGAGGGCGCGAGGTGCTCCGGATTCGGTCCCCGAGCTCAAACACAAGCAGACGAAGATTTACCCAGGTTCAGGCCGCGTTGCCGCGTAACACCCTACGTCCTGCTTGTCTGGATGTATTGTTGTGATGACGGTTTACAATGGGATGCCAACAAGAGCTGTACTACTCTCGTGAGCTTGGGAAGAACACGTCCAGGGGTTCCCGGGGTGTAGTTCATCCAGCCCCCGAGTCTAAGTGGAGAGCTCTAGGTGTCTGCTAGCAAGGGGGCACCACGATGACCATGGGCCTCCTTTTATATGCCAAGGGGACACCACAAGTGGTCACGCCGTAAGCGCGCCACCGAGGCAGGGCACGCGTCGCGCCCATGCCCAGGTGGCGCCCGTCGGTTGCCTTCGTGGCAGCGCGCCACCGCGCTGTCCTCCATGTCGTCCGTTCCGCCGAGACGGAGGAGACCGCCAGTCTTGTCTTGTCAAATGTCCGGGCACTGCGCGGGGCGCAGTGCCTGCATCGATTGGACTGAGAGCCAGGTCTTGTCGTCGTCGTCTGCCGCACCTTCCTTGCCCGCGAAGCAACCCTTCCCAGGGCGGGGGCGCAGAACGTGCCCGCCACGTATCAGGTCCCCGCCCTCCGAGAGCTGCGTCCTCCCCGGGTGTTAGTTCCCGGCTGAATCCTAGTCACCGGAAACTCCTCGTCGTCCTCTTGCCGTTAGACGCCCCCCAAGTGCCTGGTTCCCGGGAGACCCCGGTTCCCTGGACACCGACAGTATCCCCCGGACGCTCCAGGGCAACCTGGAATGGTCCATGGCCTGGAGCGTCCAAAATGAGGCGCGTGGGCGTCTGGGTGTCCCGTGTGTCAGTCACCGCGCGTTCGCCGTGCGCGGGACTGACACGTAGCTACGTCCGCTGGTGACACTGACAGGAGAGGGAGAGCATCCGTCCTGTCTCCTCGCTCCTACCCCCCAATGACGGCGGTTTGCAGGTAATGATGCCCCTTCGGGGCGGTTCCGTTTTTGAGGCAACTTGAATCGTGCACCGGTTTGATCCTTAAAAACAGAACCGCCCGCCTTCTTCTTCCTGCAGCTTCCCACAGGCCTCTGTCCTCTCGTCTTCGTGTTCGATGGCTCCTCCCAAGCGCTCCGCCCTCAAAGGGGAGTCGAGTGCGCCGGCTCCCAAAACCCCGCGCTCCAAGGTGTGGGAGGCGCGGGACATGGCGCCTCCTTTCATCCCACCGCCCGGCTTGGCCCCCTCGTCCACGTCCGACAACTGTGTCCTCCGTGACGCTTCGGGCGTTGAAGGCCTTCCCTGGCATGGTTCCGACGTGACACACGGTGAGTTGGATCTTGTCGCCGCCATCAGCTTCCTTCCCTGCGCCAGTTGGCGCTCATGGCGGGTCACGGAGGAGGAGGAAGCCCCTCACCCCGCTCCCAATGAGTGCGTGCTGTTCGCATCCCACCTGGAGCGTGGGCTTTATCCCCCCGTCCATCCTTTCCTTCGCCTGCTTCTCCGCCTATATGGGGTGCAGCTACATCACCTTACTCGTGACTGCATCACCCACATCTCCTGCTTTATCACCTGCTGCGAGGCCTTCCTGGGCACCCACGCCCACCTGGGCTTTTGGTGTTCCCTGTTTACATTGGAAGGCCGGATTTCCGGAGAGGGTGACGACGGGCTGGAGTGCGGGGCGGTGAGAATCATCCCGCGCCGTTCCATCTACCCCGACCTCGCCCTCCTTGGAGCATGCGGTGAGTGGCATCGCTCGTTCTTCTACTTTCCTGAGCTTCCTCCTTCATCGGGTGGTCCAGGCCTCCCCCATTTAGCCGTGACCTGCCGGCTTCCCGGATGGGATGGTCCCGAAGCATGCATGGTAGTCCGGACGAGGTGCATGTCCTGACCGAGCGCTTGAAGGCTCTGGTGGAGAGGGGCCTCTCCGGGCTGGATCTTCTGGTGACCTGGATGGCGCGGAGAGTCCAGCCGCTCCAACTCCGCATCCACACGATCGGGGAATGGTCCCCGGAAGGTGACTTCACCCGCATTACGATGCAGGAACTGCGGATCCATGAGCTAGAGGGCTGGGTGCGGTCCATGCCGGCCCTTCCCGTCGGCCGTCCCTATCAGCCCGGCCTTCCTGCCTATGCTGCGCTTAACCCTCCTCCGTTGGTAAGCTCTGGTCACTCCTTTGGTTCTTTGCCCTGATCCGTTGTCTGACCGCTTCATCGTACTTCAGCTGCTCCCTCGGAGCTCCTTCTGGTTGGGCGACACGGTTTTTCGCACCGGGTTGATTTACCAAGGTCCCATTCACATGTACCCTTCCCAGGATCTTCCATCCAGCGCGGCGGTGGCGGGTGTGCTAAGGAGCGAGCTGGTTGGCCTCCCTCGCCCTACCGAGCTGCTGGGTCTGCTAGGCAAGGCGCTGGAGGTATATTTCCCTGCTCGTGCCCCCTTCTTCCCTCTCTTTTTTGTATGCCCCACTCACCGCCCTCACCCTGGCTGTATATTTCCCTACTCTGCGATCTGCTCTCGCCGCGGAGAAAGGGAAATCTTTTCGCCAGCTTGGCTCCTCGGGGTCCCGGGAGGGCTCCTAACCCTGGTGTAACTCCCTTTAGGAGGCCCTTATGTAACTCATCCTGCCCGCCTATGGGCCTCAGTTTGTATGAGACCCTTGGGTTCCCGGGTTAACCCAATTTCGCTCCTTTTGTAATCTTCCTGCACGTGCCAAGGAGAGGCCTCGTGCTGGTGGTTGCCCCCGCTGCACGATGGCTCGGCGAACCCTAACCTTTCCGGTTTGTGCTGCGGGGACCCTTGTTCCGGGGGCATGCTTTTGTGGCACAGTGAACCCTGACCTTGCCGATAAGCTCACCTCTAGGGCTCCGTTTCCGGAAGCAAGTTTATATGACACGGCGTACTTCGACCTTGTCGACTTGCGCGCCTCTAGGGCTTTTACCTCCAAATACAAGTTGTGGTGGAATGGCGAACTCCAACCTTGCCGAACTTTTGTTTTTGACGCTAGGGTTCCGTTTCAGGATACGAGTCTCTAAGGGCACGGCGAACCTTGACCTTGCCTAGGGCTGTCATTCCGGATACAGGTTTTTTTGGGCTCAGCGAACCTTGACCTAGCCGAATGTCTTGCCCTACGCGAGGTAGGGTTTCCGGTGAGGGGTACTCGGGGGCACGAGGGATCACATGGTACGGACACCCTCTCTTCCCCCTGCCCTCCATCCCGGGGGATGGAGTTGACTCGAGCTTGTTTATGACCCGGCGAACCCAGACCTGGTCGACAGCTCTGCCCTACGCTTGATAGGGCCTTCCGAATTGGGTATACCGGGAACACACGGGATCGCTTGGTCCGAGCACCCCCATCTTTCGCCCGAGTTGCCTTAGGAGGGAGGGACGTCGGCCAGAGGCGCCTCCGGCTCGGGCGTCCCCCCTCCCGCGGCACCTTCAACTTGGCTGGACGAGAGCCAGCCGCTTCTTGCCTGGGGAAGCGGAGGAGAGGGCAAGGTTAGCATCCCCTCCCCGTGCTCCCGCTGCTTTCCGAGGTCCTCCTCGATTGCCTCGAGTGTACCTCCTTGGACGGCCATGTCGTGATTGGCCGCCACCTCTTCCTCCTTTATCTCTATGATCGGGGTGGCCGAGGTTCTGGCCTTTTCTTGGTCGCCCGACCCCGCGAGGGTCCGGGCAGGAGGATCTTGCTCGACGTTTGTGACGAATTTGATCCTCGGGGGGTATGTTGCCCCAAGGTGTCGATGGAGGGAGATTCTTGCCATGCCAATCACCAGGTCTTCAGTATGTTCTTCTTCTCGAGGCCCTGCGGCCAAGGTTATCTCCCAGCCTGGTAGTGTAGGGGTAGCTCCTCCGCCGCTTCCCCGGGGCAGGATGAGGAGCGGCCGAGGGATGCCCACGAGTCGTAGCTTGTTGGTGAAGGCGAAAGTCATTCCACTGACGTTTGTTGCTTCGTATCTTCCCAGAGGGTAGCGGGGAGGGCCAGGGCCAGCCCCCTTTGGGATGAGGATTCCCGTAGTGGGTCCACCCCCGGGCACACCCGCGACCCCTTGGTTCGCGCATTCCAATTTCCCGCCTGCCGCCGGTCCCGGACACGGGCCAGTGCCGCGCCCCTGGAGTAAGTGCGATGCTTCCGGGCGCTGGGGTGTGATCCGCCGTCTTCTCCTTCCTCCCGCCGTGAGGCGAGTCGCCTGTCTGGGTGCTGGCCCTGGTCGCCCGGGTCTCCTCCACCCTTCTCTCCTCCGGCAGGCCGGGACAGGCAATCCCGGACACGATGCCCCGGTTCCCCGCAGGCGAAGCAGCCCCGCGCTGCATGCCGCTTCTTCCAGGAGGCGGCGATGCTGCGCACAGAGTTGCAATCTCGTGCATCATGGGAGTGAACCTCGTGGATCGGGCACCACGCCCCCGGCGTCACCATCGGGCTAGCGCCTTCGGTGACGGGGCTCGGCGGCTGTCCCCGCTTCTGCGAGCTTCCCTTCTATGGGTCCGCCGCCCCTCCGAGCGCCGCTTCCGCCACGAGCTCCGGGGCTCTTCGCCCTTCCTCCATCCTGGCGCACTTGTCTGCCAAAGCGTATAGCTCCTCCATGCTTTCGATGTTGCGGCTTCCGAGTTTCTCCAGCATACGGACGTCGCGCACATTCCGGCAAAACGCCTGAATGGCGGCGGCTTCTGGCATGCTCGGGTAGAAGCCCAGAGCGTGGCGAAATCGATGCGTGTAGTGGCGGAGCATTTCTCCTGGTTCTTGGATGATGATGTGGAGGCCCCTGTCAGCGGGCGGGCGAGTGGCCCTCCCCTGACTCGGCCTTGCCGACTTCGAGGCCATGCGCTTGGCCGGCCCGATAGAGCCGGCGGCCTGGAGAACTGATACGAAGCACGGGCGCCACCCCTACCTGGCGCCAGATGTCGCGTGTCGGTACGCGGACACCGGAGATGCTAGGCACCCCCTATTTGTTCGATAGGAGGGCGCGAGGTGCTCCGGATTCGGTCCCCGAGCTCAAACACAAGCACACGAAGATTTACCCAGGTTCAGGCCGCGTTGCCGCGTAACACCCTACGTTCTGCTTGTCTGGATGTATTGTTGTGATGACGGTTTACAATGGGATGCCAACAAGTGCTGCACTACTCTCGTGAGTTGGGGAAGAACACGTCCAGGGGTTCCCGGGGTGTAGTTCGTCCAGCCCCCGAGTCTAAGTGGAGAGCTCTAGGTGACTGCTAGCAATGGTGGTTCCTCTCCTCCACGATGACCATGGGCCTCCTTTTATATGCCAAGGGGACACCACAAGTGGTCACGCAGTAAGCGCGCCACCGAGGCAGGGCACGCGTCGCGCCCATGCCCAGGTGGCGCCCGTCGGTCGCCTTCGTGGCAGCGTGCCACCGCACTGTCCTCCATGCCGTCCGCTCCGCCGGGACGGAGGAGACCGCCAGACTTGTCTTGTCAAATGTCCGGGCACTGCGTGGGGCACAGTGCCTGCATCGATTGGACTGTGAGCCAGGTCTTGTCGTCGTCTGCCGCACCTTCCTTGCCCGCGAAGCAACCCATCCTGGGTGGGGGTGCAGAACGTGCCCGCCACGTATCAGGTCCCGCCCTCCGAGAGCTGCGTCCTCCCAGGGTTGTGAGTTCCCGGCTGAATCCTAGTCACCGGAAACTCCTCGCCATCCTCTTGCCGTGAGACGCCCCCCACGCGCCTGGTTCCCGGGAGAGCCCGGTTCCCCGGACACCGACACACGCCGTGGTGGACGCGGAGTACGAGGCACCTCGCAGCGTCGTCTTCCTCCCTACCGGCGCGCGGGAGCCAACGCCGAAGTGGTTTACTTCGAACGACGAGCGTGCCCGCTCTAACGGCGAGGACGACGACGACCCCGAGCTGCCCGATGTCCCGCTACCACCGACGTCAGTATTTGCAGGCGCATCTGCCACAACAGCGTCAGCGTCACCGGAGAAGGGGGCACCGGATGAAGCTGGCGAGGCTTCCCATCAAGCGCGCCGCGGCATGCAACGGCGGTAGATCAAATCGCACCACGCGCCGACCGCGAAAACAGAAGCCTCAGCCTTAGCCGAGGCTATGTTTCTAAAGGCCGTAGCCGACGACAATAGCAGATGAAACTTCCGACGCCAGATCATTGAGGCATGAAAGTCTCTTGATGATCCGGCGCTGGGATTGACATCTTTTTCGCCGGCGCTAGGCCGTGGAAGCGACATTTTCCTCAACGCTGGCGCATGTAGTGGTTGGCTAGAGGCTGCGGCGTCTCGCCGGCATCGGCATAGGCCTCCTTCTCACCGCCTAGTTTAGGTTTAGTTTGTTAAATCTTGTTTAGATTTTAAATTGTAAGTTTGTTAAATCTCGTTTAAATTCCGCCAGAGTCGTTGTCAAAATTGTTAAGTTTGATTAAAAAACTTTGAAATTTTTATTTGGAGTGCGCCGCTGTGGGCTGCGGCAGGAGCTCCTTTGTGGCGCTCGTTAGCGGCGGTTAAGCCCCGCGTCGCCTACCAGCTTCTCCCGATGGACCGGCCCAATAGTTTTTGCGCTCGTTTCTTTTGCTGTGAGTTCAGTAGCGTTTTGATATCTCTCAAAAAAAGAAGCGTTTTGATAAATAATTATTAAATTTGAAAATTTTGAGAAATATAAAATTTCGTTAACAATAATTTTTTTAATCTGAATATTTTCAAAATCTAAACCATTTTTAAATTTGGAACCATTTTTAAAATGGAACCATTTTAAAAATGAACAATTTTAAATTTGGAACCATTTTTAAATTTAGAACCATTTTAAATTCAAAACCATTTTTAAATTTGGAACCATTTTCAAAATGGAACCATTTCAAAAAAGAATAATTTTTAAATTTGGAACCATTTTAAAAAATGAACAGTTTTCAAATTTGGAACCAATTTAAATTCGGAACCATTTTTAAATTTAGAACCATTTTCAAAATGAATAATTTTCAAATTTGTAACCATATTTAAATTTGGAACCATTTTCGAAATGGAACCATTTTCAAATTTGGAACCATTTTAAAAAATGAACAATTTTCAAATTTGGAACCATTTTAAATTTGGAACCATTTTCAAAAAATTAAACAATTTTCAAAAAACAATTAAAAAAGAACAAAATACAAATAAGAAAAGAAAACAAAAACAAAATAGAAAAAGAAACGAAAAAGAAAAACAGAAAAAGAAAAAGAAAAAGCAAAGAAACGAAAAAGGAAAAGAAAAAGAACGAAAAACGAAAGAAAAAAAAAGGAAAGCCGCCCGATGGGCCGGCCCGGTAGAAGCTCCCCGTTAGCGGCGCTCGCCTTACGCACCGGTCAAGCGCCGCTAACGGGCGCCGTATACCTAATTGGCCGGACACATGTCGGTACCCCCAATTGGGGACTCAACTGGGGTGTCGGACACTAATTTCGAGGGTGCCGTTAGAGATGCTCTTTAGCTTGCACCCCTTCTTCTCCATGGACCATGGGTGCGTGCGTGTGCGTGATGCTTCCAATTCACCGGCTCAACGCGACGTACACAGTTGCAGACTGTGCAAAGCTAGAAAGAAAAACCTCTCTCACTCAAGTCCCGGCTGAGTTTGGAGGGAGACAGGAAGTAAGTTGTGGCATTTATTCCGTGCATCCATCCATCTCTTTTGCTGGGATCCATCCAGGACGATCGATGGATCGATCAGCTATTAGCTAGTATCGTACAGTACCGTCCTATACACTGCCAATGCAGATGTGCGTGCATTTACTTCCGCGTCGAGATCGATCGATCGATCTGCATGCCTAGCTAGCTCCATGCTGCTGATCTGTAGTAGGAGTACTGCCTAATTCGCTGGCGAATTATGTATATTTGACATCCATCTCGTATATTGCTGATCTGTAGGAGTAGCATTTTTTCCAAAGTATCGACCAACATCAGTTCAAATATCTTGTTCTTCCTTTGTATCAGAAAAATCTGGCTCTTTTGTTGATGCCGCTTAAGCTAAGGTGTGCATCAGTGCATGCATGAGATTAGCAACCACAGATCGAGAGATGTGTATGCATATATGGCAATTTGATCCCAGGTGCAACAACCACTTTGCCGTTTCCACGGGTCCATGTTACCTGGGAGAGCCTAGCTATGCTAGCCGATCCGCCTGATACGACGAGAGAGAGAGAAGATCAGAGAAGGGAAAACTGCATCGTAAACCCAATCAAAGGAGACCGCTGTGTTCCTACCCGGCCCGCCGGGCACGAGACAGCATGTCACTTGTATATTTCCCCGGCGCTTCTCCTGGTCTCCCCGTCGATCTGCTACTCCGTTTTTAATTAACTGCAAGCGTAGTGTGATTAGTTAATTTAACCACACGATGCACGCACGCTTGCGAGGCCCCAGAAGGATTTTTAAGAAGGGCATGTATGTGTGTTGGTCACTCGGTAGGTAGCACATTGAATACTCTAGTTTCGAGGCAGCTAAGCTAGGCGAATGGCCTGAGAAGCATCGTAGTGTAGGTGGTAAGTGAAACATGGGATCAAGATCAACTTGTTTATCCGTGCATGCGTGCAGAGAGGGTCGTTGACGACGATGGCTAGCACCTCTGCATATTGCATGCAGATTAGTAGGGATCAGAGGACACAAGAACCCTTTTTCGTGGAACCCTGCTGATTAATCCATCGATGATGCGATGTTCTTGTGTTGTCTTGTTTTGGAGTAGCTACTACGAGCTATAGCTAGGTTGCCGTTTCTCCATGCTTCCTAGTTCGCGTCGGGAAACGAGGTGATCGTAATGTAACCGGTAAGCACCAGTGAGGAGGTTATCGAATTTTTTGGTGCCCAACTTTTGGCGACAGAACAGGGACTGAATTTAACCGGTGATGAGACATGTCGCAACCGGATCGCAACTACTTCCGGCCGGCAGGGTCTCCGTGGCCTCCAGCTCTCCTGCTCCATGTGGACGGCCTGCGTGAAATATGTATGCAGGTGCCCTAGCTACCTAGCTATGGAGGGAGAGGAACAGAGAGACGACATGGACAGGAGGAGGGGGAAGGCGTTGGAGGTGGAGAAAAGGACAAGTGCAGGAGCAGGATAGCAAAGTGTGAAGTCTAATTCACGTTGCTAGCTGGGTGCTGTCTACGGTGCCCCGATCCACGGTCCATTCACACGCACGCGCCATCGTCCTAGCTAGCTACAAACAGAGGTGATGGATCGATTGATCGAAGAGATGGATGGATGGATTGTTCCTTTGACGTGACCCTGCAAACAGTCCAGCGCCCGGCCAATCTCTCTCCCTCTCCCGCGTCCGTGTGTCAAAATAGCCAGCTAGGCAAAGCTATTTGGTTCAAAGAAGAGTCTTTAGAATCTTTTTTAGCATTCTATTCCGAAATATTATCATAGAGCTTGTTTGGTTTGTAAGCATGGAAACCACTAGAATTTATCGTAAGGTATACTTACTTTGCATGCAATTTCATAGGAAAGTCTCCCTTAGGTCTAACCTCATAGACAATTTCGTTTGTCTCGGTGACAACTATGGCATGCGCATATTCTATCACACAACCTCATGTGTTTTTTCTTAGATGCAACCAAGCAGCTACTAATACAAATTCGTGCATTTACATTTCATGTGAAAGTTCATATGACCTAACTGCGTAACAAGATGTATCATAACAACAGTTGGCTTAATGCCTTTAATGGTGTGCTACAAGTGAGAGATATTTAAAAGTTTCGATCTTGGTAAAATTAAGAAAGATTTTAAAAATAGGGTAGAGCTTTGTCATTGGCTTAGCCATTGCAACTGTTGTTATCGCCACTAGTAAAAGCAACGGTTGTTATCACCACTAGTAAAAGCGATGCCACCTCGACGAGGCGGTAAGCTGTATAAAACATGATGTGCTTTTCAAGTTTGACCATCTTTTTAGCAAGACTTGCAATATCAAGACAAGCTCGGAAATCATCAAGTCTCCTCATATGAATGATGAATAGTTCAAGGGTATCTTGCATATGGTCACGCCCATAATTAGAGAAATCCTCATGATAAATATCTCTAAGTCGAGCAAGCTTATTCACATTGAACCTACGAAATTAGTCTCTAGGATGAATACAAGAGAAGTTCTGAAGCAACTGTGAAGACACCTCATTAAAGGGATGATCAAAATCAGTGGTAACAAAGTCTATGGCAACGTAGAAGGTATCCACATGATAAAAATGATCAATACTGACATGGTTTCTTCCCCCTTTTCTTTGGATTTTGATGTCGTTTTGAATTCAAAATGCGTCGACAACTTCCAACGGTGACTCCCAACCATTATTCATCCAATTCGCTAAACGTGTTATCATGGGTTAAAGACATTGTATGAAATGGTACTTTAGAAGTTTAGATAAAAAAGTATACATGGGGATAGTAGAAACATAAAATATTATCCATCAGATAATTGAACAATATTTGATCCTTACTTTTCAATAAATGAGATACATCATATGTCGTACAAAGTAGATTTAATATCATCTTCATGATAAAGAAGAAGCTAAAAGTCTCCATTTATGAACCAAACCTCCTGCCCCCTACATGGGATGCACTACTGGAAACCCCAATGTCGTCGGGTATCAAAAATAAACAGCAAACACGTGTACGTCATCATCAATAATGCCTAAAACTTCGATCACTGCATCACACATTGATCTAATGTGAGATATGGTTGTGAGAACCCCATCTTGTATCCCCGGGTCAGACCAAAGATTTTCTTGATTTTGCTCTTTTCTCATAGGCATCTAATCTTAGCCAAAAGAATCTCTTTGTGCTTATAAGCAATATATCCCTCCTTCTGCAAGATGAACTACTGATATTGGAAATCATCGACACATCGTCAAAGCAATCCTCAACACCTTTGCAACATCTCGATAAAGAAAAAAATAGCAACTGCAATTGGTGGCAAAATAGTGATTATAGCATCATATAGGTTTTCATCATGGATTAACTTCTGAAGGCCATGAAATTCTCCCCTCAAATGAAATGTTCCATCATTTCCTTGACCTCGTAGTCTTTCAATAAGTAGACCGTGTTTGGAGAAAACCTATAAAAGTGCCTTCTTTAAATCTAATGATGTTGTGTTTGGGAAATGTGTGATACCAAAAAATCTTTCAACAATCTCTCCACCTTTACCCGCATACCTATAAGAATATTATTTATTTAGTTAATTATACTACATAGAAAAATAAAACACGCAAGTACTTAAGATACTTCAACATGTACCTCACAAAACCAGAGCCAACTGTTCTATGACCGAAAAATCACGAGATTCATACAAAATGAGAGTTGAAAGGACAACTATCCATTTGTTCTTTGATGTACTTAGTGTCTGACTCCGCACAACATCTGGGAAGTTCTAAATACTTGAGCAATTCATTGGCATTTTTAGGGAATAGCTCATCAAATGTATGTTTCACTTCCATGTTTCTTTCTTTATACCAATTATGCATTTCCAAAAAATTGCCTTTATGCAAAGAAGCAGAGGATTCATCGTATCCCACAGAATGATTCACCTTGCAATGCTAGATAATTTACAATGTCCAAAGACGTATTTACATGAGTTTCATACTTGAGCAATGTGTTGTTACTATAAGTTACAACATTCCTTTTCACACTTGCCCTTTGATTCTTAAAACCATCACATGATTTCCTTGAGTTAACGTGGATGCTACATGCCCCACCGACATGCTTACGGAATGTTGCCACCACATTTTTCCAATGGTTATACCCCCAATTTGGTGGAGACAGCATAACAAAAAATTACATACGAATTTTCATGTTTAAAAAGATAAAATAGAAGCAATAAGCCCTATCCTTGTGCACTCTATACTCCAACCAATTAAACTCACTATTGTGGTCAAAAGCTACTTAGTGGGGCGAAATGTGACAAGTTGGTTGACTTGGACGCTTCTTTTGGTAACAAATATAACATCATCTCTAATATTGGGAGGAAATTGACAAATTACAATGTGAAGTCCTGGATCAAATTTATGCCATCTACACCAAAATCAGTCATACCTTCTACTACTAAAACCTCAGCAAGCTCTACCCCAATGGCTTCAACTGAATTTCCCTTCGTCCACTTGTTCGGCAGCCCAAGAATTTTCCACCTCTCTTTCCACTTCTTACTCTTGCTCTTGAGGTGCCATAACATTTTCACTTTCATGTTTGCTCGGTTTTGAGGTACTGCCACTAGCAAGCCGCACAAAATACCCTATAAAATATGCAATTCATAATACACAAGTTCATCGAATAATACACAAGTATTCTACCCATATGCAAAATTGACTAAAACAGTGTACCCCTCCCCCCGTGTGCGCTGTCGCCTTCCCTTTCCTATGCAATTTTTTTCGCGAGCTCCCGTTTAGAAACCTTCGTCACAAGCTAAACCAAATTGCATGGAGGAATTTTTTAAGTAGTCTCGCATGTCTGATCACACGCCTACTTTTGGAAAAAAGAGAGAGTGAAACTTCTCCAAATGCGCAAGTCCTTGCGTACGGAAGTCAACACTGGGCTCCAGGCCTCATGCGTGAAGACATTTTCATTGGTAAATTTAGTAATTTTGAACTTGACTCGGTTTGTAATTTTAAGCGTGCAAGTGTTTCTAAAACCAAAGTATTCAAAAACGAAAGATTTGCATGGCTACGTAAACAATACTTCAGTTCTGGAAAAAGAGGTCTGGGCATCTTCTTTATATACTTCAAAATAGTGCAGTTTCGTAAATATTTAAGTATACAAAACTACAATTTTTCTAAAGCCAAACACCTTATAGTATTCAAAATCATAATATTTTCAGAAATCACAATTTTTTGAGATACTTTAAAAATGATTTGCTCCCAAACGCACCCTTAATCTCATCCTCCTGGGCCTTGAGTTCTTGACTGCCATAAATTTCATATTGGCCCAAGGTTTCACCAAGCCGTGGCCCTGCCATTTTGTATCACAACTATGCATACTCATCAAAATCAGGCCATGTGGTGATAGTTTTCTTGGTAAGAACAAAGTGCTCAATCTCGTGTGGAAGTTTGGTACTACATGCACTGTGGATAACTCCTCCTGCCAATTCCTAAAAAAATGACGTGGATAACTCCACACTCTCTTACTAATTTCCACCATTCAGTGTACTGTGACGCTCTCAAGGTCACTAACACGTGTGATTTGACGGGTTGTAGAACACTAGAATGTGATCTTTAACCGCTCTTAGTGTTTGCAGATGCAACTGGAAAAGCTCCCAAATTAATTATTTAAAAGTTTTATGAAGGAAAAACAACTTAAAAAGGGAAAAGCTCTCTTCAGCTAGCTCACTGCCAATTGCCCATCCTTATCCTTCTTTCTATCCGAACGTGAGAAAAGCACATCATTTGACACGAACATCTCATGGTATGTACATGCATGTTGTTCCATCCACATCAGACTTTGGTTGTATATGCATGCATACTTTGGTCGGCCATCTTGTTCAGACCCGTTTCAAGTGCGCCCAAAAAGTTGATCTCTCCTCGTAACAAGCTCTAGGGGAAAAGCAACATTTTTGTTGCTTCTCCTTTGTTTTTACATGGAGGTCAATGTGACGCTGTCTTTATCCCTTGATAGGTTAATTAATTAAGCATCTGTAATTTTGTCTCAACAAAATTCTAGTAGTACATATGGAACTCCATCCGAGACATATACAGTAGTGTCCTTTATGTTTTCTCTTTGTAGGACACACATATACTAGCTTTTAGTATGTGTCTGGCTGGAAATTGGAAATGTTTAGGTTGGGCTGTATGCTTGCACAGAAAAGGGTACGTGTTGATATAGTGGAAACTTGACTGAAGCAAGAAAGATAGGTTGGAATTTTCCACATGCAGAAATGACATTTATGATGAACTGTATGCATGCATGACATCGACAAGAAGATCTAGTCGTCATCCAACATTGCTAGCTACTCCAAGCAAAGGCCTTTGTTTTATCGGTTAAGTCAAAAAAAAAGATCCAAAATTGCCAGGCAGACATTACGAACAGTGCTAATAGAATAGACAGAATGTTTGAAAGTTGATGACTAGCGGTTCTGCTCAGCGTTACCATTTCGAATACAAAGACAATACAATAACACAGAACATATGAGAAAAATTGCTCGGAACCAGCTAATGATATGCTTAATGAACTGAAATTGAAGGAAGCAAAAGCTTGGACACATACACACACACGGCCTGATCCATGAGTTAATGGTGTGATCGATTGAGATAACACAACACTTTACAAGCGATGGATCGATACTAACTATCTTGTCCAGTAGCGAGAGAAAAGAGCACTTCCACAACCCTAACACTAGAGCGAAAACGACAACACGACGGCGACAACAACAAGCCACAACGTTTTCCCCGCAAAAAAAATAAAAGCAACTACGTTCGTGTGGCATGGCTAAACTGGAGCTGGCCGATCGATCGATGAAGTGATGAACTCGTCACCGCAGCACCGACGAGGACCTGCCGTTGCCAGCGCCGCAGATGACGTCGTGCTCGATCTCGGAGACGGCGCCCTCGTCATCATCGTCGAACCCGCCGTCGCCACCGGCGGCGCCGTTGCACCCGAAGGCGCCGTGTCCGTGTCCGAAGGCCCGGGCGTGGTCCTTGAGGGAGCGCTTGTGCTTGAACTCGGAGCCGCAGAGGCAGTACCAGAGCTTGCCGCAGTTCTTCTCGTGGGTGCGCCAGTCTCCCTTGACGGCGAAGGCCTTGCCGCAGCGGCGGCAGAGGAAGGGCTTGAGGCCGTGCTTGCGCTTGTAGTGCGTCTGCAGGGTGCGGAAGTCCTTGAGCGGCTTGGCGCGCGGGTGGTCGATGTTGTTCCGGCACCCCGCCGCGCAGCAGTAACATGGCAGCCGAAGCATCGCCGTCGGCTGGACACCGCGCAGGGACTCTGGACCCTTCCGGTACTGCGAGCCATGGCCCCACATGTGCATCTGCAGATCACACAAATTAGTTAGTCACATCGTCTGTTTAATCTTACGGTTTTGCAACATGTAAGTAATTCAAATCTGCACAGAAAGAACCACGAGCACTGACGTAGAGCATGAATGGTTAATGATAAAATTTCAGATCATATATAAGTATTGACGTTTTTTGTACTTCCCATTAATGTAGTGTTTGGTGGTGCCCATAATCAGAGGAGCAATGGAAAGCCCTAGCTACCCGTTCTTCAATGCGCTGATGTGTGATGACAAATGACTGATGATGACTTAGAGAGTAGAGAATGTGATAATTTATAAGTTTGGAATGTTTGCCAAAAAAAAGTTTTGGAATTTCAGTTTACAGGTGCATGCCTGTGTGAGTTGAGTTGTGACCAAACTGATCCGGACTTTCTTCATGCAGCAGTGGTGATTAGTTTGTAAGCAGAGAGATAACGCTAGCTGCATATATGCTTTTGGAAATGAGGGCTCTAGTGATCTAGCAATGTGAGTAGCTAGTTAGCTCTTCTGCTTGTGCGTGTGTGTACGTTGTGCTGTGTTTCTTTAAAGAGCGCACAGCCAGAGTAGTGGCACTGTTGCTGGCTACAGGAAGAACACTGCGGATCTCTTGATGTTCTTGGGAGGAGTGTGCATGCATAAGGTAAGGACACTGTCATATTTGCAGCAGATCGAGCCCATAATATCGCAATCTTATGCTTCCAAAACATAAGAAAGTCTGTCATGAACCTTATGCATGCATGCAGCTAGCCAAATCTCATCAGCCATGAAATCATGAGTAGTGGTCAGGGATTCAGGACTGGGTGGTCTAGTACAAGGGCGAGTAGAAAGTAACCTGATTGATTGATCAGTACAACTTCGGTACTAAGACAAAGATATGTAACTAAACAAAGATAAAATCTTCCCTGGGATCTCCACTACACACCACTCATGATGCATCCTCAAAAGCCAAACACACAAGAGAGAAAAGCATAAAGATGCATGCATGGCCATCTATCTGCAGCTCCTGGCATGCCAGTCTAGTTCAATCAAACAAAAAGTCAGCCACTGTGCATGCATGATTTCTTCTCAGCTCAAGTCTATTTCATGAGTCATTCATGGCATATTTACAATAAACACATCATGTGCAATGATTAATGCAACAAATGAAAGAAAAATAGTATATATTGTCAAGATGTTAAGGGCAATTCCGAGTGATTCTGACCTGCATGTTGTTGTATCGGTTGAATGTCTTGTAGCAGACGGGGCAGGAGAACTGGGTGGGGCCGATGAGGATCTGCGACGGCGTCGGGATCCAATACTGCCCCTTGTTCAGCCTCCCGATCGGTGCAGTCGACGAGAACCCTAGCGGCACCTCCTCGTGCAGCCCGCCTCCCGCCTTGCACTCTTCTTCTTCTTCCTCCTCCTCCTCCTCTTCCGGCGCCCTACCCGAGAGCCCCGACAGGAGGTCAGTTTCTGCGGCCGGCAGGCCGATTCGCAGAGCGACAGCGGCGTCGTCTGTGGACGTGGACCAGGAGGCCTCCATGTCCATCGGGTCGTCGCAGCAGGAAGGCACGCAGTTTAGGTCGGCGAAGAGCGGAGCGCGCGTGCGCGTCGTCGTCGAGCCCGCCGCTGCCACCTCCGACTGCAGGTGGTAGCAGCAGTCGTTGTCTTCATCGTCGGAATCGGAGTCGGCGGCGGTGTCGTGGTGGTGGACAGCGCGATGGCGGGAGGTGGGCGTGGGCGAGAGGGAGAGAAGCGGGAGCGCCTCCCGGAGCGGCGGGGATGGAGGCGCCGTGCTGTGGTGGTGAGTGGGCTGCGCATGCGCCGCCGGCTGCTGCTGGAAGTAAGAGGGGTACTGATGATGATGGGGAGTGGCCACGGCGGGGTAGAGGGCGGCGTAAGGTGCGAAGGGAGGAGGGAGGTGAGGGGTGGGGAAGGAGGAAGTGCTATAGTAGTAGTAGGGGTTCTTGAGGAAGCTCGTGTAGGGGTCTTCCATGGATGAAGAGCTAGGTTGGAGTGGTTTCTGGCTCTGGCACTCTCTTCCTAGTTTGCTTTATCTTCTCGGCTTACTTGCTTGGGAGTGAGGTGAGGTGTCGTGGTTGGCAACGGGTAGTTATAGTGAGAAGGGGAGGGAGAGATAAAGACCTAGTGTGTATATATGGGGATAAAATTATGTGGAGTGGCATTGTTCTTCCCACGGTTGTATTCTGCTAGAGGAATCCTAAGCTTACCAGTTGAGATATCATGCATGGTCATGGGGGTAGGGTACATGATGCATGCATGTAATGATAGTCGTATCGTAGTATAGTCCACTCCAGGTGAAGGACAGAGTTTTCTTCCGGTTATAGATTCTCAGTTACCATCATGAGCTCAACACTCCTTGATTTTTATAACTATACACAATAACTTGTTAAGTATAAGAGCAGCCTAGTCAAGGAAAACTAAAGTAGCCTACAAAGTTTTTTTTAGAAAAAAGGCAACAGCCCTGCTTTAAATTAATAAAGCAAGCGAGTCCACGACAAGTTATTACAAGAGCTGAGGCATACAACTTCGCCTAGAAGTGCAAGCAAGTAAGATACCGGGGTCGGCCAACTCCCCAACAAGCCGGGCTAAGGTAGTGAAGCTACTACGGATCACTTCTTGGCTTGAGCGCGGTGTAGATCGCCTTTAGCCCGGTTGTCATTCCCTGGAGCTCCGCCCTGTCCTGCTCCTTTGCGAGGTTCGCCCACATCTGAAGGAACATCATGATTTTGAAAATAAGATCACACGGATGTTTCGGCACAATTCCTTCAATAGTAAGTTTATTGCGAGTAACCCAAAGCGCCCAGAAAAACACCGAGACCAACACCCAAGTTAGTCTACCCCGCTGTCCTAACAACAGTTGGATAATCGCATGGAATTGGGGGAAGTTGGCCGTGACCAGCTGCACCCTAGCAGCTGCGGAACCACACTCAACCCCAGCTTAGCAAGGGCACAGGAGAAAAAGATGTGAGTCACGTTCTCGATCTCCCCACACACCACACATCGGCCATTCGAGGGCCCCTGTCTATCAGCCAACTGTTTCCCAGCTGGCAGCCGATCCAAAGCAAGTTGCCAAGTGAACACTTTGAGTTTCAGCGGTAATCTGGCCCCCCAGATGTCCCACCCATGCGCCACCGTTGCTCCTGTGGAGATGATACGATACGGTACATAGAAGCAACCGAGTAGACGCCCGACGACTCTAGTGCCCAACTGACCTTATCCGACCCCTCCTGCAGCGCAAACTCATCAAGAGCCGTGAGCAGCGCATTCCATTGAGCTACACCTTCATGGTCCAGCGACCGACGAAACGTAATACCGACAGTATGCGGAGCAAAGACCTCCGCTACCGAGATGTTGGGGTTGCTACAGATGGCAAACAAACGTGGAAAGGAGTCTTTGAGTGGCCTATCGCCCTGCCACCAATCTAGCCAGAACACAATCCGAATCCCATTTCTGGGATAGTGCTTCGCCCCAAGTTTGAACCACTTTTTGACCTTATGGATGCTTCGCCAAAACTGAGAACCCCCCTGGGTTGCCGTGGCAAAGACATCATGGGCCTCCGGATATTTGGCCCGAATCAGAGCATGCCACACAGAATTATCCTCATTATACAGTTTCCAGACCCATTCTAGCATAAGCGCAATATTCATGTTTTTAGTGTTTGTGAGCCCAAGACCCCCGCAGTCTTGGGTCTACATACCGCTGGCCAGTTGACCCAGTGGTACTTGCGCTTCGGCCCTGAACCTTCCCAGAAAAATCTCGCCCTAACCGCGTCAAACTTCGCATGGACCCCGTCATGCATCAAAAACAGTCCCATAGCAAAAGTTGGGAGTGCATCGAGGCAAGCATTGGATAAAATAAGCCTCCCACCCGAGGAAAGCAGTCTACCCATCCACACCTCCACCTTCCCAGCGAGTTTCGCCACTAAAAAAATCCATTGTTCCACCGTGAGTTTACGGTCAGAGATCGGTAGCCCGAGGTAGATAAAGGGGAAGGCTCCCAATTTACAGTTAAGCATGTTGGCCACCCTCTGCTGCTCCTCTAAGGGCTTCGCAAGCACAAACACTTCACATTTGAGAAAGTTGATTTTTAGGCCCGACATATTCACGAAGCACAGCAAGAGAAACTTAAGGTTAGCAATGTCAAGATCGTTGTTCTGAAGCAGGATTAGGGTATCGTCCGCGTACTGCAGATGCGAAATTCCCCTGGAATTAAGTGCGGAACTACCCCTTTAATATGACCAGCCGCCCCGGCTGCAGAAAGCATATCAGATAAGGCCTCAACCACAAAGTTGAACAAAATTGTGAGAGGGGTCCCCTTGACGCACACCTCTTTTGTTGCGGAAATACGGGTCAACCACGTCGTTGATTGAGATCGTTGTTTGACCCCAGAAACCAGTTGCTGAATCCTATGGATGTAGCCTGCGTCGAACCCTCTCCGACGCAGAACCTCAATGAGAAACGACCAGTTCACTCTGTCGTAGGCTTTTTCGAAGTCCAGTTTTAACAGAATACCGCCTAACTTCTTGGACTTTAATTCATGAACAATTTCAAGGAGCGCTAACGCACCATCCAAGATAAAGCGACCTTTTAGGAAAGCAGTTTGGGTGGGACTGATCACTTTGTTGGCTATTGGGTCCAGCCGGGTTGCCAAAGCCTTAGAAATGATTTTGAAGATTACGTTGATGAGCGCAATTGGCCTGAACTGGGTAATTTGGTCCGCCCCTGGATTTTCGGAATAAGCGACAAGACGCCGAAGTTTAGTCTAGAAACATCGATCCTCACTAGCATAAAATCATTTAGCATGTGCAAGACCCCTTGTCTGCATAGAGGCCAAAATTTCTTAAAGAAGGACACCGGGAAACCGTCCGGGCCCGGCGCCTTATTTGATTTCATGTCCTCTAGAACGCAGTCAAGCTCTTGTTCAGAAAAGGTCAGCCTAAGAGACTCATTTTTGACGTCCGAAACTCGGGCCCCCTCGGTCCAAGTGTTGTTGGCTAACCCTAAGCACTGCGGTGCCTCTGTGCCCAACAGGTCTCTGTAGAAATCGTACACATGCTCCTGGATGCACAGAGGATCAAAATAGGCCCTGCCGGCGTCACTAAGGACGAGATAATGCATTTTCTCCTTCTGCCGTTAGCCACAGCATGAAAGTACGCTGTGTTTGCATCCCCTTGCAACCTCCAGCGCACTCTCCCTCTCTGTCGCCAGTACTCCTCTTCCAACTTCTAAATTTGCAACAGCTGTTCTTCCAAGTGGTATCGAAACATCCACTCATCCTCTTCTAGGCCGGCAGCATCGGCTTTTGCATCTAGCTGCGTGATCTGTGCCACTAACACCTTTTTATTCGGTCTGGCATCCCTGCCCATGTTTTTACTCCAGCCCCTCAAGTATTGTCTTAGCCCCACCGACATGTGGTTCCACCAGTCCAAGATATCCCGACCCCCTGCCCTCGCAAGTCTCTGCCAGTTGTTCTTTACTAGACCTAAGAACCCTTCTACTTCGAACCACCCAAGTTCAAAGAAGAAGCGGTTGCTTTTTACCGTCGCTCCCTCACCCGAGCTAAAAATTAACGGCGTGTGGTCTGACCCAAGACTGGTTTCAGCGCATAGCGTAGAAAGGGGAAACAAAGCGTCTAGCTCAGGGGCAATAAACACTCTATCCAACACACACCGAACTGGGTTGCATTGCTTGTTGGACCAGGTATATATACTGTGCCCTCGAGCGCTGTATTTCTCTGAGTGCCCAAGAGGCGATGTGGTTGTTGAACAGGTCAATCCACGGCCAGTTAGGTCTGTCGTTGTTCTTGTCTTGCGCCCCATGCAGCAAGTTAAAGTCCCCACCCATGAGGACCGGAAAGCGGTAGCTCGCCACCTTAGTTGACACCTCGTCAAGGAAGTTGGCCGAGGCTACATGATTTGCTGGACCATAAATCCCAATAAAGGTCATCGGTTTGTTTAGCGCTCGGTGGAGGACGTTCGCGCTCAGGAAGAATTGACCCCGGTCAGTACTTTCAACTTCAAACGCACTATCTTTGAAACCCATCAAAATTCCGCCGGAATGGCCCATGGCCGACAGCCAGCACCAGTAAAAAATTTCCCCCACCTCTAAACTTTGAAGTTCGAGATCAGTAAAATCTTGTTTGATTGTTTCTTGAATGCAGATGATGTCTATGTTGTGCTTGCGGAGTAGCTCTTTCAACAGGGTTCGGCGCCCCACGCGACCAAACCCTCTGATGTTCTAGAATAGGATGCACATTAAATCACCAAGCCTTGAGCCTGTGCTTGGCGGGTTGATGGACGCCGCCCCTGCGGCGCCACCGATTTGGCCCTTCTTCTCGTCGACGCCTTGGGAGGGGAGGGCGAACGCCCCGGTGCCTCTTCCGCGGGCTTGGCTCCCACACCCCTGCTGTGGTACTAGGTATCACTTAGGCCCCCCCCCCCTCGGTGTGCAGTTTTGGGTCCGCCTCCTTCTCCATTGCCCTAGCAGCGGCTTGCTCTTGTTCCAGTCTAACACGTGTGCTTGCAAGCGCGGCTTGCGCAAGTTCGTTTGCCCTGATCAACGAGGGTGCCTCGGTGGCTTGGCCACCCGAGGCAGGAAAAAGAACACAACTATCCGAAGCTACCGAAAACAAATGTAAATCTGGGAGTTCTTGTAGAATAGCAAAGATCGGATCGAGATTTGTACCTTTGGATTTCTTCTTCGCTGTAGAGTTGTTCTTTTCCTCCGTGTGACGCACCGCCTTGTCCAACATCAGGTCATCCGAGCTGCCGTCCCCACGGCCGCTCTTGCACAGGATTTCCACCGGCGTGTCCTTGGACCTGAGCCCGCGCACCACCACCGCGTTCAGCTCCGGCACCACCGGAGCTGTCCAGAACTCCCCCATGGCAGTTGAGGGAGATGGAGCCGAGCGTTTGATGTCACGCGACTCTTCCACCACCTCCTCCTTCTCTTCTTCTCTTCGAACCCTAGCAGCCCGGTCTTGGTTCATCTTGCTACGCCACTCTCTGGTTCTGGACGAGTTAGCCTCTGCCGGTGTCTTGAGAGTCCCTTCGGTAGAAACATCTACTGTTGCATTTGGCGAATTCAGCATGGAGTCACTCAGGTTTGAACGCTGGGGTGCCTCAGACAGGGTGGTAGTTTGCGCTGGCACGCTAGCGGCCACCACAATTGCACCCAAGGTTTTGAACACATTTCCATCCGGGGTCAGGTTGGTCCCATACTGAGAAAACATCGTCTTAGGCAACTCCAGAGAGGGCGCGGGGTGACCCATTAATATCTCATATTTTTGTTTATAAAAGTATATAGTAGTACATTGGCGTCCACAATTTCCTTCTCGACGCAAAGCCCCCTGCCCCCCTCCCCTGCCGCCGCAAGTCTAAGATCATTATAACTGGCTACCGCTGTTGTGGCTTGAAGGCCACACCATATAGAGATTACTTCTTTCGGGCAGCTTTCCCTAAGAAAAAGAAATAGTTTCACCTATATCTCCAGTGCCTTTTTATTCGAAGCATAAGAGCACTAACTAAATAGAATTTTAATTAACAAACAATCGGTGTTTTTCTTCCTTGGCCCATCTCGGTGATATGAGGCTGCTCTTACTTGAATCATCTCTCCTCTCTACAGAAAGAAATCGATTTCATGCCCTCCGGAAGAAAACATTTGGGCCGGTTGGATCTCGACACAGAGCAAAATGTAGCTGATCTCCGCAAAACGCCGTATCTAAACAAGCATTAATTACATTAAGATACAACTTATAATACGCTACACCACTATACCTAGCATAAGGCAAATGCCAATGCAAATTTCTTAGCTTATACGCAGTGGCGGCGCCAAGAAATTGGTGCTGGGTATTCATTGTAAAAAAAAATTTGCTCTAAATACAATCTCTAACTCAAAACAGTACGACAAGCAATTTTTCAATGCAAGATACCATAAGAATTCAGAATAATTTTTCAACGCATCATACATAAACAGATAAACTAGTAGGAGCAAATAAAAAAAATCAATAAAATTGGGGCACGCCGGCACGGCCGCACCTTCTGAGCCGCTGCCGTGCGGGGATGAAGAGGAGGGGGCGCATGGGGCAGGTCGCTGCTGCCGCCGGCGCGGTGAGCGGGGGCAGGCTAGCAGGGGATGGGGGGGCCATCGGCGGCGCGGCCGTTGCTGCTGCTGCCTAGGGTTGGGCAGGTAGCCGCCCCCGCGGGCGCGGGGGTGGAAAGGGAGGGCAGGCCGGCGAGGGCCACCATCGGCGGCGCGGGCGCTGCTCCTGCTCGGCTGCTGCTGCCAGCGGTGGATTCCGGCCATCGGCGATTTGGCGGCGTGAGGCCACGAGGGCGAGGGTTCTGTGCATCTGCGCTGCGCGAGGCTGCGAGTAGCGAGCGAGACGGATGAAGGGTTGATTGGTCCTGGGCATCGTGGCTGGGCCGATCGATGTAATAGGTATAGTCATTTTTGTGTGTGTCAAAATCATGGGTATTCCATGGAATACAGGGGCATACCCCTGGCGCCGCCCTGCTTATACGGAGTATATTTTGCTAGTGTGACATAATAGCTAACAAACAATCCTTACACGTACGTGACTATAGACAAATAAAATTGCTAGCCCGATCGTATGCATGCATGAGTAACAAATCATTAAATTTAGATACCACTGATAAAAAAACAATGCATTGAGCTAGTTGCATTTTAAGTTTTAGTTATTAATATAACATGCTAAAAGATGGTGCGTTGGCACATGCCTAGCACGCTAATAGCCAATCATTTTGGGAAGGTTAACAATGACTAGTTAATTTGCGTTAAAATGGTACATACAGAAATTGGTGATCATTCATCCAGTAACACAGCTTCTGTTTAGACCGACAGAGTTTGAGTTTGGAAGAGAGAATGTCGAAAGACAAAGACCAAAAAGGTTTGACCATGCGTAGTAGACCAGACCAGGTTCCCAAAACAGCATCCGATAGATCTTCCCTCCTCCCGAACAAGCTGCTGCCTGCATGCACAACAGTACAACACCAACCACGGCCCCCGGTGTGAAAAGCGGGCGGGTCGTAGTGGGCCGGCCGTGCACGGATTACCCCAAGACAAACTACGAGGCCACTGCACTGCACTGCTGGTAGAGTTGAGAAGAATTTGAGATTTATCTTCCGCGACAGATGGCCAGAGCGTTCGTGCGTGCGCGCGCAGCACGAGCCTCGATCCGGAATGGAGGCGAGGCGCGTCGGCCACGGCCGGAGCCAGACCCGACCGCGCGCCGCGTGCCCCGAGGCCGGTGCCGGCCGCCTCCCGTCCCGAGCAGATCGCACCCCGTAATAAACCAAACCGTGTAATGTCTGGATGTAAAAGCTCAGATCATCACTTGCTAATATTATAATTGCTTCATGTATGGTGTGCGTCCATGGCGCTATATCTTGTCCCGTCCGTCGGGCCGTTTCTTGGTTGGTTCCTAGTATCTTGCGCGCACGCACGCTCCGCCTTGTTTCAGCTTTCCTATGTAACTAGCTCCGTGAGTCGACCGGGGCTAATTCTCGTCTTGGGCCCGAGACCCTGCCGGAAAAGTCCACCCTCCATGCATCACAGCCTACAATGCTATCTCTACAATAAACATATTACATATGTAAATTTTCGATTATCGTTTCGACCTAGATACTCCTTGGCAGTGCACCTTGGTGATCCACAACATACTACCTCTCTTTGCGCTTATAAGAACCATGCATATTTCAACCTCATGGATTTGAGGAATAAAACACGAGTAATACGCTCCAAAATGTATGTGTCGGGGGCTACCCGGGTAGGGTCAAGGTATGGTATAAATTATGTCCAAGAGTGGACCGAGGTACAGTGAAACCGACATAACCAGGCCCAGAAGGGACCGGGATATGATGCTGGTGCAAACCGACATAACCAGGCCCAGAAGGGGCCGGGATACGATGCTGGTGCAAACCGACATATATTGACCGACATATACTGACCGACATACGAATGTCGGTATCTTCGTGTCTTCTCTTATGTGCAGGGGAGGATAGCCAAGGAAAGGGAATCCGGCATATCCATACCGGGTTAAAGAGAAGAGACGCCTTATGCCGTTGGAAGTCAATGCACCGGTCACCTCCCGCCTGACACGGGAGCATGGCAGGCGGTATGGCGCGGGTACGAGGTGACCGGTCACACCTATCGCTGACCACGGGCGTATGTGGGAACAGAGTGCAAGGCATGGACAGGCCACGTCCTGTCCGTTGCAGAGGACACAATCATGACCAAGCTGCTGATGTAGACGCGCGTGGCTACAGTGTAATGTACGGCACCAATCCTGTGACCCGGGGTACCAATATATAAGGTGCCCCAGGCCCTCCTGCGTGAGGGACAACACACTGAGCGAGATACGGAGATACACTGAGAGAGGCACTGAGAGGACGAGCACCGAGAGATCTTTTCCCCCATAGCTTCCTTCTTCTTCCTTGAAGCTTCACCATAGCAGAGAGCATACAGCTCGAGGAGCACCTTTGTATTCTCGATATCCAGTATACTGAGACAGACAGGCAGGAGTAGGGGTCTTACCTCCTCACGAGGGCCCTGAACCTGGGTAGATTGTGGTGTGATTTGTGTCTTCTGTGTGCGCTCCTTAGCGCGCTATCCCTCCCCGGTTCCACCAGCGTCCATCGGCCCCAACTCAAGCCATCCTATGGCATCTGCCGTGATACCACCACGACAGTTGGCGCCCACCGTGGGGCCAGCAGCGGCGCTGGCTGGTGTGTTCATCCGGACGGGTTCCATCATCGCCTCCGGCGAGCGCGTGGTCAGTGGCCTTGTCCACAGATTCGGCTCGCTGAACTTCATCAGCGACAACGCGGGCTGCTTCGGTAGCAGGCCGCTCTCGAGGAACGGCTGCCTCATCACCTTCGGGCGTACGAGGTCTACGTCGCCACCGAGTTTGTCTGCAGGTACCCCGAGCAGGTGCTTGTAGCCGAGGATCCTCCTGCTGTCTGTGCGGCTCGCGGCCGGCGTACCGCTCGCCCCGGGAGCTGCGCAGAGGTCATGATGACCGGCTCCACGGGTGGTGCCGGCAAAGGAGAAACCGGCAAAGGAGATGCCGGCAAACCTGCCGCCAAGACCACCAGATCGGCGAAACTGCCGCTGGAGAGGAAGGAGAACCTCCTCGACCAGGCCGGTACATCCCAGGTACCGGTCAGGCCGGCTCCTCTCGAGGATATGATCGAGAAGCTGGCTGTGCCGGTAGCTACCGGTACAGATGCTGCCCTGACGGAGGCCGAGTTGGAGTCGCATCGTCAGAACCTGCATCAGGAGGCTCTCGCGATGTCCCAGATAAGGAGAGAGTTCGAGATAACCTCCGTGAGTATAACAAAGCTCATGGTTTTACTCCGATAGCTACTCATCCTAGTCGCATAGAAGATGTGCGTAAAAGGGGTAGAGGCCTCAATGTCGAGATTGCTAGAGATGGTAGATCAAGTTCTAGTAAAACTCCTAGTCACATGTCGGCTGAAAAGCCCAAATATAGTTCCCCTGCTAAGACTCTTAGAGCTGCCGAGGCAGCAAGAGCCGAGTTATCTGGTTTATCCGGAGAAGCTCTCCGTAAGCAACAAGACCGGTTAATGAGCTAGTAGGTGTTGCTGTGCGGCAAAATGAGGCCTATCTTAAGGCTAACACAGCTGCAGGTGGGTCCCAGATTGTTCACTCGGCTAAGGTAGCCAGTGAAAGATCTAAGGGGCAAGCTTCATCACCGCACGTCGGTGGAGATCGTGACCGGAGTGTAAACTCCGGTAAAAATAAGCAGATACAGACATATGATCCGGCATATGCCGGAAAACAGTTAGCCGGGAGGCAGTGCCGGCCGGGGTAAAAGCAATCCCGGTCCGGGCAATCCAGATGCCGGAAAAATTAACTCGGCTGGCCGAGGTTATCCACCTCGGTATCCGACACAAAATCTGCCCGGCAGCAGCAAAATATCGCGCATGTTCAGCAGCCACAAGGTGTGACCAGGTGGCTAACCGTTATGATGATGGTTACTCGGCTATGGAGAGAGCCGGGTATCAGAGATATGAAGGTGCACTGGGATCCCGGCTGGGACCTCGCCAGTTGTCGGCGAATGATGCACGCTACAAGTTGGACAGGATCTTTATGTCCGAGATGCTGGAAGAGCAAGGCCCACCTGGCCCTGCATGCTTTGGACCTCGGATCATGAGGGAGCCACCGGTGCCGCACTTTCAATTGAACCGGGGCGCAAAGACATATGACGGCAGTACTAAGCCGGAAGACTGGCTGACAGATTATGTGTCGGCAGTGCATATCGCGGGAGGAAACCGCCGATGGGCGGTAAGGTATATCCCGCAAATGTTGGAAGGGCCAGCCCGGATCTGGCTGAACAACTTGCGAGAGGGCAGCGTTGACTGCTGGCTGGACTTTGAAGAAGCCTTCGTTAGCAATTTCTCCAGCACATACAAGAGGCCGAATCGTCCTCAGCAGCTTGCCATGTGCAAGCAGAGGGATGATGAAACTGACCGGGACTACTTGACCCGGTGGAGTACTGTTCGCAATTCCTGTGAAGGAGTTGTTGAAGCGCAGGCCATTTCATGGTTTGCTCAAGGGTGCCGACACGGCTCCATGCTCTGGCAGAAGTTGCAAAGGGAGATGCCGGCCACCTTGGCCGAGACAATCCGGATTGCGGATAGCTATGCACTGGGTGATCCGATGCAGCCCTTGCTGAACTCGGTGGAACCGAGTAGAAGATACCCGGTCAACAATGGACCCGGACCATCCAGGCGAGGTGACCGCCAGGATTTCGGGAACAAGAGGAGAGAGGACCGGCCGGATTACGGTACGGTTCAAATCAAGTTGCTGCAGTTGATCAAGATCAGCCAGATGCCGGCAATAGCCAGCGTCAGAACAGCGGTCCTGCATGGGGCCAAAACCAGGATGGGAAGAGACAGTGGAGTGACCAGAGGAAGCCTTGGGAGGATAGCCGATTAACCTATGAGGCAATGCTGGATGGACCCTGCAGCTATCACACGCACGACCCCCGCAGGCCGGCTAATCATTCAACCCGGCAGTGCAGCTGGTATCAGCGCACGTTGAAGGAAGGGGGAGGATCCGGAGGAAATCAGATGGGTGCACCTCAGAGACCTCCAACACTACCGCTCACCGGGGCAAACACTGTTCCCGTGAATGCGCCTCCACCGAGGCCTGCAGCTCCGAGACCTGTGGATAACAGGAGAAGGCCAGAAGATGTTAACCAAGTGAATGTCGGAGGCAACAACAGCAATGCTGGTCCCAGCCGCCAGGGTGAATATGCCAGGGTGAGTATAGAGAGGCTCATCAGAGCTATGTGGTCTTTGTGACCGAGCCAACTGACAAGCAGAGCCTGCACCGGCGTGCAATGGAGGTAAACGCGGTTATGCCGGCTGTGCCGAAGTATATGCACTGGTCTGATCAGGAGATCAGCTGGAGCATGAAGGACCATCCCCGGATCATGCCAGCCCGGGAGGTTACGCTCTAGTGGTGGATCCGACATTCATCGGGCCCACCATCAATGTCAGGTTCACCCGAGTTCTCATTGACAATGGGAGCAGCATCAACATCATGTACCGAGACACCATGGTGAAGATGGGCATCTCGGCAAACATGTTGCAGCCGAGTCATACAACCTTTCACGGTATAGTGCCTGGTGTCTCATGTGCACCTATGGGCAAAATTTGGGTTGATGTGTTATTCGGCACCAAGGACAACTGCAGAACTGAGAGCATCCAATTCGAGGTGGTGGACCTCGAAAGTCCATACCATGCTTTGCTCGGTAGACCAGCGCTGGCCAAGTTCATGATATCTACCCATGTGGCTTACCTCAAGATGAAGCTGCCGGGTCCTAATGGCATCATCACCATCTCGGGTGACTATAAGCGTTCCTTGGAGTGCGCCTCGGCTGGCTCTTGTCTGGCCGAGTCATTAATCATTGCTGCGGAGAAGAAGAGATCCATGAAGTGGTGGCGCTGGCCCAGTCCGCGCAACTCGGTATGCCGGGTATGACTAACCCGGAGCAGAGTGCGGCATTCCAGGTGCCGAAGGAGACGAAGAAGATCAACGTCGACCCGGCGTTCCCAGAACGCAACGTCATCATTGGTACCGGGTTGACCGAGAAATAGGAAGGCGAGCTCAGTCACTTCCTCCGTGAGAATCGGGATATCTTTGCATGGTCAAATCAGGACCTGCCAGGTGTTCCGAGGGAGTTGGCTGAGCACTCATTGTTCGTCAGACCGGATATGAAACCCGTGAAGCAACCTATGCGACGTCTCTCGGATGAGAGGAGAAAGGTGATAGGCGATGAACTGGCCAGATTACTTGCATCTGGTTTCATCATGGAAGTGCTGCACCCGGACTGGTTGTCTAACCCGGTCCTGGTGGAAAAGAAAAAGGATGACCCGAACGTGGCCATTGTGGCGCATGTGTATTGATTTCACAAACTTGAACAAGGCATGTCCTAAGGATCCATTCCCGCTGCCTCGGATTGATCAAGTGATCGATTCCACAGCCGGGTGTGAGCTGTTATCCTTTGTAGATGCATATTCTGGTTTTCACCAGATACCGCTGAACCCTGCTGATCAAATGAAAACTGCTTTTATTACCCCGTACGGGGCTTATTGCTATCGTGTCATGACATTTGGTTTGAGAAATGCTGGTGCTACTTACCAAAGATGTATGCAAAAATGCTTGCATGATCAAATAGGCAAAAATGTGCAGGTATATGTCGATGACATCGTCATCAAAACTAAGGAGAAATCCACTCTGATTGATGATCTCAGAGAAACATTCGCGAATCTAAGGAGATTCCGGATGAAACTTAACCCGGACAAATGTACATTTGGTGTGCCGGCAGGCAAGTTACTCGGTTTCCTCGTGTCAAGCCGAGGTATCGAGGCAAATCCGACAAAGATCCGTGCTATTGAGAGCATGAGGTTGCCGAAAATCTCAAGGATGTGCAAAAGTTCACTGGTTGCTTGGCATCCTTAAGTCGGTTTGTTAGTAGGTTGGGAGAAAAGGCATTGCCTTTATACCAACTAATGAAGAAAAGTAACAAATTTGTGTGGACCCCGCAAGCGGATGCGGCGTTCACTGAACTAAAAAAGATGTTGGCAACTGCGCCGATATTGGCCTCACCATTACCCAAAGAGCCGATGTTGCTCTACATTGCAGCCACAAACCGAGTTGTGAGTGCCGTAGTGGTAGTGGAGCGAGAAGAAGATGGCAAAACCGTGCAGAGGCCGGTATATTATCTGAGCGAGGTGATCTCGTTGTCCAAGCAAAATTATCCTCACTACCAGAAAATGACATATGGCGTCTATATGGCGGCCAAGAAATTGAAACATTACTTTCAAGAGCATCCAATCACAGTGGTGTGTGAAGCTCCTATCTCGGAAATCATTGGTAACAAAGATGCAAGCGGCCGAGTAGCCAAATGGGCCATTGAGCTGGCTCCTTATACGCCACATTATGAAAGAAGAGATGCCATCAAATCTCAGGCACTGCCTGATTTCTTCGTGGATTGGGCCGAGATGCAATATGAGCCACCATTGCCTGACTCCAATTACTGGAGAATGCACTTTGACGGCTCCAAGACAAAATTGGTTTAGGTGCCGGGGTAGTCCTTACCTCGCCAAAGCAGGATCAACTGAGATATGTGTTGCAGATTCATTTTGCGGCATCTAACAATGTGGCCGAGTATGAGGCACTTGTTCATGGGCTCAACGTGGCCAAGGAAATTGGTATTCGCCGGATAGAATGCTTCGGAGACTCGGATCTGGTGGTGCAGCAAGCCTCGGGAAATTGGGATGCTTTAGACGCCAACATGGCGTTATATCGGTTTCATGTCCAGAAGATCTCGGGGTTCTTTGAAGGTTGCGAGTTCAAGCATGTACCTCGGCAGAAAATGAAGCCGCCGATGTACTGTCCAAGCTAGGTTCATCTCGGGATCCAATCCCACCCGGCATATCCTTGGAGCATCTGAGGAAGCCATCAATCAAACCGTCGCCCGAGTCCGAGTCAATCTTTATCCCGGCGAAACCGGAATCTGATGCTGTTCCCATGGACATCGATGTCGGGTGCATTTGGGAGAACCCGGGGACTGCTTGGCAGAACCCGGGGACTGACCAATTGATGTCAGAGGAGGCAATGTCGGTTGAACCAATGGAGGTGGATGAACCGATCTTTCCTGTACGTCCTGTGCCAGGATGGGCACAGCCTATAATGTCGTATATGATAGATGGGAGTCAGCCAGATGATGAAGCCGAGGCCAGGCGAGTGCAAAGAAGATCCAAAGCATACACCATCATCAACAGAGAGTTGTATAAGAGAAGCGCAACCACAGTGCTACAACGTTGTGTTGAACCGGAGGAAGGGCAAGAGATGCTCCTGGAAATTCATCAAGGAGAATGTGGTCATCATGCTTGCTCAAGAGCCTTGGTTGCTAAGGCATTCCGACATGGGTTTTACTGGCCCACTGCTTTGCAACAGGCAGAAGATATCGTCAGGAAGTGCGAGGGATGTCAGAGATTTGCTCACAAGATCCACATGCCAGCTTCAGCACTCAAGACAATTCCCATCACTTGGCCTTTTGCTGTTTGGTGTCTGGATATGGTGGGGGAATTCAAACCGGCCCGAGGTAACATGACTCATATGCTGGTGATGGTGGACAAGTTCACCAAGTGGATCGAGGTGAAGCCAATCAGGAAGTGTGACGGCCACACGGCTGTATCTTTCTTGAAAGACATCATTTTGAGATATGGTTACCCACACAGCATTATCTCGGATAATGGCACAAACTTTGCTGTAGGAGAATTTGCTCGTTCTGTGCTGAAAAGAGAATCCGACTTGACCTAGCATCGGTCGCGCATCCGGAGTCCAATGGGCAAGTGGAAAGAGCAAATGCATTGGTGTTATCCGGCATCAAAGCCCGGTTGATTGAACCACTGCTGCGAACTCCGGGTTGTTGGATAGATGAGATACCGGCAGTACTGTGGGGTCTCAGGACCACACCGAATCGATCAACGGGCTATACGCCATTTTTTCTGGTCTATGGAGCAGAAGCGGTCCTGCCGGCCGACATACAGTATGACTCGCCAAGAGTTACACTGTACACAGAAGCCGAGGCAAAAGAAGCTCGGGAAAATGATGTCGATCTGCTCGAAGAAGCACGAGAACTGGCCTTATCTCGGTCAGCAATATATCAGCAAAATCTCCGACGCTATCATAGCCGGAAGATAAATCCTCGTGTATTCCGAGAAGGAGATTTGGTGCTTAGGCTAGTGCAGCGCAAAGCCGGCATGCACAAGTTATCACCTCCATGGGAGGGACCGTTCATTGTGAGCAAGGCTCTGCACAATGATGCATACTATCTTATAGATGCACAGAAACCAAGGAAGGACAGGATGGACAAATCCGGAGAGGAAACCAAACGACCCTGGAATGTGGCTCTGCTCCGTCCCTTTTACTCTTAAGGGCGCAATGTATGTATCTCGGTTTCCTTTGAATGAAATGTTGGCACTCCGAAAAGAATCTCGGGGACTGCCTTGTCTATATGCATGTGTTTTATCTGTGTTGTTCCTATGCCGAATGGTTTTAAACCTTGTCTCAAAGTTCAAGTAGTGTATGCTATCTTGTTGTGATCTTGTGACTCGACTGACGAACGCCAAAATGGCAGTCAAGAGCAGAGGTTATGGAATATAGTAAACATGAAAACAGACTCGGGGACTCGGTCCAAAAATGATTCGGTATATGTTGTTTACTAACCCTGTATTTTATTCCTTATCTTTGTGTCGGATGACTCTAAACCTTATCTCAAAATTTATGAGTACTGTATGCTATAAATTTGATCTTGTGACTCGACTGTCGAACGCCAAAATGGTAGACAAGAGCAAAGATTACTAAGTATAGTAAACAAGAAAGTAAACTCGGGGACTTGGTGCAAAGTGATCCGGCATTAAGCCAGTCTCGTTGAAGCTAGCAAGTTAAAGTAGCACTGATAAAAACTTAAGAGTATATATACATCTGCACCCGGCATCCCGGGGATTTAACAGTTCAACTTGTGATAAGTTCAAACAGCTGCGTGGAGGAGCTCGGGTCAGTAGGAGCAGTGCGAGTCGCAGGAGCAATCTCGGTCGCAGGATCGACCGTCGTGGTGGTTGCCGGGTTGTTGGTGATGTCGGATGCTGCTTCCGAAGATATGTCGGCTGCTGCGGCAGTGGCAGTATTGGGAGTTTCAGCCTCGATCTCCTCGTCAACTTCCTCTTCCTCGTCATCATCCTCTTCCTCTTCGACGTCATCTTCTTCGTCGTCGGAGTAGACTGGACCAGGAATGAGATTTGGGTTTGAGCGTAGCTGGCCATGAAGGAGGCTGCTTCCTTGCGGCTCTGGATCAGTGTTGGATCCGACGTCCATTTCGAGTCGGAACGCAGGGATTTCAGTGCATTAAGGTCGATTGCCTCGTACCAAGAAAGCACAAAAGTCAGAGCTTGATCTGCACCGGCACGAGCTGAGGAAGATCTCCACTCTCGGAGCCTTGTCTCGGCGGCCAGCAGGCACTTGGATAACTCGGCGATGGTAGCTGGAGTCGCAGACTCTGGCCATAGAATCCGGTAAACCCGGATACCAGCTTCAAGGAGCTCAGTACCAATGCACCTCAGAGGAGATATGCGAGCATCCAGAGCCGTCAGATGATCTTCAATGTCCCATTCCTCCGAGATCGGGCCAGATTCTGCTCTTTTTTCTCGTGCCTTGATGGTAATGTTTGCTGCAGCGGCCTTGGAGTGGGAGAAGTGTTCTGAAGAAAGAAAAGCTACTACCGAGTTAAGTCATATACCGGCATATATCTAATGTCGGTAGAAGCAAAGGAAATGAAAAGAAAGGATAAAGGAAACTTACTGTCCATCTCGCTGTTGATCCGGGTGAGCTCGGCCAACCAGCTGTCGCATTTAGCCTTGAGGGCATCCAGTTCTTGTTGAGCCGAGGTGGCGCGGACCTCGGTCTGGTCGAGGAGCTCCTTATGCTTCAAAGCATCTTCTTCCCGCTGCATCAGAGCTCTCTCCATCTCGGACTTCTGATTCTGAACCCGTTCAAGCTCCTTCTGGAGCCGAGACACTTCAGTTTTTTCCTTCTGGAGCGCAGCGTTGTGCGCGTCGTCCTTGTTCTTCAACTCCTCCTGCAACTGCTTGTAGGATTTCTTGAGCTTCTTGTGATCCAAGAGCAGCTTATGGAACACCTTGGTCCGAGTATTGGTGCATTCCTGAAAAAAGGGAAAGTGTTAGTGTTATTATAAAGATTCACGCCGAGTAAACTCGACCTGAATCTCGGGGACTGGATATCGGAATTTTTGAAGTGGACTGGATATTGAATTTTTATGAAGATTCACGCCGAGTGATCTTTACTCGATCGAGCATCAACCACTCGACCCGAATCTCGGGGACTGGGGATAATATATATCTATTATCTATTATAAAAGAAAAAAGAGCTAAGCCGAGGAAGGTTCACCTCGCAATCTTGCTAGCTTTAAGGACCGCAACCTGCAGCGTGTGCATGGACTGCGCAAGCTCGCTTGGGCCAGCTGGATGCCGGGATGCCGGGTTCTGGGAAGAAACCTCGCTGGTATCGGCAGCATTCCAGTCCATGTTATAATGCTCCACCGAGCCCAGGCTGTTACCGCTTTGAGTTCGCAGCCGGGGAAACTCCCAGCCAGCTGTGGCGACTCTGGAGATGGATGCAGCTAGAGCTTGAGTCGGAGTCAGCGCCAGTTGTTTATCCGGATTGACCGGCACTTTCCCGGTGGCCAGTTGACTCTGTAGCGGATTTGGCCATTGTCGAGGCTGTATCGGCTTTGGCACTGGTGCTTGTTTCCGGGATGCCGGTGCGGAAGACGTCGGTGGTGGCGGTGGCTGCTGCGGTGGCTGTTGCTGCTGTGGCTGCTGCTGCGGTGGCTGTTGCTGCTGTGGCTGCTGCTGTTGTGGCTGTGGCTGCTGCTGTTGTGGTTGTTGCTGCTGATCCGGTGCTATCGGAGTTTCGGTCCGCTCCGTCGCAGAGTCCATGATGTGGGCACCGAGATCAGCATCTCGGTCAAGGGCCGAGGTGTCGGTATTGAAGGCAACCGAGTCCATGACCTCGGTTTCTGAGGCGTCTTGGCCTCCTCCAGGTGCGGCAACGGAAGTCGGCAGCGGTATGTCGGCTGGAGTTGTATGTACTCCGGTGTCGGTTGACCGAGATACCGCTGGCGGCGGAATAGGTGAGCGCACGGAGGATGCACTCTGATTGACCTCAAGGGCGGCGCTGCATCAAAACAGGAAAAGATGTTACCTCGGGGAAATATTATCTCAGTTAAAGGAGTAAAGGAAAAGATGTTACCTCAAGGAATATTATCTTACCCTTTTGTAACTGGCGGCATCCTCTTGCCCCGTGGCTTATTTGCCGGTTTCTTCTGCAGCTTCGGTTTCTTCGCTGCAGGGACTGAGGCTCCTGAGGTCCCGGTATCTGAGGTACCGGTCCCTGCACGTTTGCGAGACACGCCTCGGTTGCCCGTAGTAGCAGGGTGTGTACTTGGAACCTGGCCGCCCGAGTCAGCTGGTGCCGAGGGTAGTGGGTGAGCAAATGCGATGGGACGAACATCAAGTACCTCTAAAATTTGACAATCATCGTCATCGTCATCTGACCAATCTCTGATTGAGTCTCAGGCTTGAGGCTTACCCGAGGCAGGGGCGCCAGCAGCCGGAATCGGCATATGATCCTCATCGTCCGGGTCTTCAACCTCGGCGACGGCCGGGATATGTAGATCTTGGCCCCATTTGGCGGAGGGATTCACTCCGTCTTCAGTCACTTGCCGAGCAAATCTCTGCAAAGCAGACGCAATAAAACCGGGTTATTCTAGGAGCCAAATATGGTGCCGACATAAGAGTTGTCTCGGCAGGCAAGATATGTCGGTCTAGAATGCAAGTTACTTACATTCTCCGGAAGCCGAGCTCTATTATGGAGTTCTTTACCCCATTCCCAGTCATCTGTCATCCGCGTCCTCGCGATTGACTTGACGCGTTTCCGGACGGCGGCCTTGCTCAGCTCATGAGTGCTGACCCGAGTAGGGTCGTATTGGCCACTCATGTGGCAGATCTTGTGAACTCGGTTTTGGAGGGGGGAGACTCGGCGGCTAATGAAGGTTCTCAATAGGTCATCGCCTGTCATCCCTTCCCCCTGGAGCTGAGCGACGAACTTGTGAATCTGGTTGATCTCGAGATTTGTCTCCTTTGGGTTGAACTGCCAATTAAATTGCTCCGTGGGGGCACCGAGACTGAATGTCGGCAGGTTCAAGAGATCGGCATTGTCCGGGCTCTTCACTTAGAAGAACGTGCGCTGCCACTTCCGGCATGACTCCAGGCCTTGAATCCGAGGAAAGATGGAGGCTTTCCGAGGTATAATTGTAGCGGCTCCGCACGGGGTCATCTCCTTGGGGAAATTCTTGTTTTCCGGATCCGGAACACTCTGCTTCCGGAGTTGGAAGTACTTGGCCCAAAGGTCAACGGTGGGCCAAAGGCCGAGATATCCCTCGGAGAAAGAGACATATGCCGAGAGAGTGGTGATAGCATTGGCTGGAAGGTGATGGGGTTGAATATGAAACCGATCTAAGAAGTCTCGGAAGAACTGGCTCGCCGGGAGGCCAAAGCCGCGCTCGAAATGCGCGACGAAGACCACACGCTCGCCGGGTTCCAAATTCGGCTCGGCCTCTTTGCCAGGGGGGCGACATATCACCTTTTTCGGGATACACCGAGTTCGGATCAGCCAGTCAATTTCTTCTTGGGAGACGTCGGAACCTTCCCACCCAGCGCGCTCACCCTCCTCGACGGCGGCGTCGGCGGGATCCGCGGCATTGCTAGATGACATCGCGACGGCGCGATGGGGAAAAAACCGCGCACCCGTGCCGGCGGCGGAAATCTGTAAAAAGACAAAGATTCACCGGCGGTGAGCATCTCTCGATGTTTACGCGGTGGAAGAAAAGAAGCAATAGAGAGAAACAAGAATCTATGAGCAAGAAACTAAAAAGAAGATCTACGGAGAAGATCTAAAGAAAACCTACGGAAGAACTACGGAAGAGCTAAATGCTAGCCGCGGGAGGTGCTATGGGCGAGCAGCTTACCGGAGGAACGGCGGCGGCGCGAGGCGAGGAACGCAGGACGTGCCGGCGGAGAGCTTGGCTCGGCGGCGGCATGAAGAACTCCGGTCGGCGAGGGCTCGCGGGGTCCGGCGTCGTGCGATGGCGGAGTGCTCTGCGCGGAGTGCTGTGCACGGTCGCGGCGAGGTGGAAGAGGAAGAAGAGAGAGGTGGAAGAAAGAAGAGGAGGAGGGTTGCCCCCGCTCCCCTATTTATGGGCGTGGGAGGTGTGCGGTTAGCAAAATTACCGCGCACGATTCCCGTAACCCCCGCGTGGATTAACTGCGCACGATCTGCGCGGTTTGCGGTAAAAACGGCCGCACGTTCGGCCACATGGTGGGCCGCAAAGTGGAAACTGCACAGGGCGTGGTTAATGGTGTGGTTATTGGCGCGAGAATCGAGGAGCCGCGCGGTAAGGCGCACGCCGGTGCGGTCAAAGCACTCAAGTGAGCAGGGGACGTGACAGCTCGTGGGGCTCGCGTGATGTGGGTGGCATGCGCACAGAGGCATGTCTGTCCGCGCACCGGAACCTAGGCGACACGCAGCGTTTTGCTGCCACGTGCAATGGCAAGATCTTTGAAAAGATCGAGGAAATCTTCTTGTGTCGGAGAAACCGACATAAGGGCAGATGTCGAAAGTGGTTGGAGGTTTGGTTCCTGATGTTTGAGTTGGACCGACATAAATATGTCGAATAGTTGGTCAAGTTGGTTTGGTTGTATAAACCTGGTGTGGCCCTTCATCCGAGTCTGCAGGACCGCACCAGCTTCGGGGACTAATGTCGGGGGGCTACCCGGGGTAGGGTCAAGGTATGGTATAAATTATGTCCAAGAGTGGACCGAGGTACAGTGAAACCGACATAACCAGGCCCAGAAGGGGCCGGGATATGATGCTGGTGCAAACCGACATAACCAGGCCCAGAAGGGGCCGGGATATAATGCTGGTGCAAACCGACATATATTGACCGACATATACTGACCGACATATACTGACCGACATACGAATGTCGGTATCTTCGCGTCTTCTCTTATGTGCAGGGGAGGATAGCCAAGGAAAGGGAATCCGGCATATCCATGCCGGGTTAAAGAGAAGAGGCGCCTTATGCCGGTTGGAAGTCAATGCACCGGTCACCTCTCGCCTGACACGGGAGCATGGCAGGCGGTATGGCGCGGGTACGAGGTGACCGGTCACACCTATCGCTGACCACGAGCGTACTTGGGAATAGAATGCAAGGCATGGGCAGGCCACGTCCTGTCCGTTGCAGAGGACACAATCATGACCAAGCTGCTGATGCAGACGCGCGTGGCTACAGTGTAATGTACGGCACCAATCCTGTGACCCGGGGTACCAATATATAAGGTGCCCCAGGCCCTCCTGCGTGAGGGACGACGCACTGAGCGAGATACGGAGATACACTGAGAGAGGCACTGAGAGGACGAGGCACCGAGAGATCTTTTCCCCCATAGCTTCCTTCTTCTTCCTTGAGAGCTTGACCATAGCAGAGAGCATACAGCTCGAGGAGCACCTTTGTATTCTCGATATCCAGTTATACTGAGACAGACAGGCAGGAGTAGGGGTCTTACCTCCTCACGAGGGCCCTGAACCTGGGTAAATTGTGGTGTGCTTTGTGTCTTCTGTGTGCGCTCCTTAGCGCGCTATCCCTCCCCGGTTCCACCAGCGTCCATCGGCCCCAACTCAAGCCATCCTATGGCATCTGCCGTGATACCACCACGACAGTATGCCATAAGAAAGTTCTTTCAAATACTTATGATCAGTGCTAGACTATTTTTGTGACACAAAACTCATATGTGCGCGGGCCTTATAAACCGGGAGGGAGTAACTTGACTCTTTTCACTTTGTTGGTAAATTACAAAATGAACCCTCATCCGTTGCAGCACCTCCCTCTCCTGCTCCATCATCGACACCTCCTACTCCACAACCTACTATATTCATGTTCGGCCGCCATGATCAACCTGCCTCACCAACTTTGTCTACAGGGTATCTACAACAACGTGTGACAGGCAGGGTATCACCACTCCTTGCTGCTCCGCGTAGCAGTCCACCTACACCATCGATTGGCACCATCAGACGGCTATCTCGTCTGGAAAATTATATGTAATTCCACGATTGTGCATAAACATGGGCCTCTTTAATTCATAGGGCTTAACAAATACAAGAATAGAAAAGCGCATAAGTGCAATGTGAAAGTGCATGTTGCCCCCATGCGTGGTTTTGGTAATTAATGACAATTCTTATGGACTAATATTTGTATTGAGTTATTCTTATAGGTTTGTCCATAGACATCGCTTGAACTCCATGTGTTGGATTCAAGGTTATATGCCATCAAGATCATTGATAATAATGGACATATTTGATATGATCATGTAGAAGAAAAGATACAAGGTTGATCAAGACTAAGTGCAAAGAGTGGACTCAAGTTGATAAACACACACAGCTAAATGATGCACCATGTGGGACCATGTGATTCAATGGAATGGAAAGAAATTGTCCATATAGCTTTGTGAACTAACCCATTATGTGTGTGTGTGGCTTTCCTTTGTTGGGTTAGGTATCTCTCCATGGTCTTTGAGGGAAAATAGAGAGAAGATCTAGATCTATATTTTCACCAATTCATCTCTCCTCTAAGTGAGGGGAAGTCCCTTGATCTAGATCTTGGAGTTCCATTTGTTGAGTTCTTCTTTGTTCTTCCTCTATTCTCCCCCCATAAGCATTAGTTGCTTTTGGTGGGATTCGGGAGTGAAGGACTTGAGCACTTCTTGTGTTCTTGCCTTTGCTTTTGTGCATCGGTTTGCTCTCTCCACGAGGATTCGTGGAAGTGAAAATTCTAAGCTTGTTACTCTTGGGTCGTTGGACCCTAGACGGTTGTTCCTTTTGTGGGTTGTGCCTCAAGATTGTTGTAAAGGCTCCGGATTCCGCCTTGAAGGATTCCGATAGTGCAAGGTGAACCGAGCTTTTGGGCAAGGTTCATCGGAGAATAGGGTGAGGCCATTTGTGGCATTTGAGTTTGAAACTCACACCCCTCCAACGAGACAAACTCCACTAAAAAGGGAGGAACTCGGGAATATATCATCGTCTCCGCGTGCCTCGGTTATCTCTATACCCGAGCTCTTTACTTATGCACTTTACATTGTGATAGCCTTCGTGCTTGAAGTCCTTTATCTTGCTATCACCGTGTTGCTTGTCTTGCTTAGCATAAGTTGTTTGTGCACATAGGTGAGCCTAGTATATTTAGGTTGTATACTTGTTAAATTAAAACACCTAGTTTTATTCCGCATTTATCAAGCCTAAACCGGAAAAGTTTTAATCGCCTATTCACCCCCCCCCCCTCTAGGCGACATCCTTGTCCTTTCACAATGTTATCCCAACAAGAATCCTACATAATTGGTGTACTGGATTTAGTTTGGTACCACCTGTGAAAAGATAGATGCCACTTTGATATAGATATTTTTGGAGGAATTAATTCCAAGGATTGTAATACTTGCAATTTTTCCTACGTGGATTGTTCTATTAGTATGAGTGAATCCCATTGTATTTCTAAGGATTTCTTATGCTACATTTCATATGAAAGTTATGTCCACTAAAATCTCGTGGTAACCATGCTTTACTTTTCATGTGCTATAGACAAACAAATTTTGGTAGAAACAAAATCATGTAAGATTTCGAATGGGCATTGCAATGCAAGCATGTATTTTTCCTATATTTTTGCATTCTTAGAATCCTAAACCCTAAAGAGGTTCGTCAATAAAAACAAACCTTTACAAAGTACCCCACACAATAACTTTGTTGATTTACAAACGAAATATGATATGTGTATATATCTACGTGGCTGCCATGGCTAAGCCGCTTGGCCAAAGCGCTGACCAACTATACTCAATCAACTCGGAACAAAGGATAGAAGAATTTGTTCCAATGGTGTAGTCAAATTTTGATCGACCAGGGTCAGAGCAATCCATACTAAGGTATTTCCTACTAGTGTTGGTGGGCTCGTGGGAACCCAGAACGGTATGCCGCCCTCCTGGGCAATCGGGTTCGAACTCTTTCTCCGAGGGGCGTAGGTAGTAGTCCCGCTCTGTGGATTGTGGTACGTTTCTACTCCTGGTGTGCCCTCGTGGCATATTGAGCGGTGGATATCTCCTGTGATGATTATTTTCTGGAATGGCATATCCATGGGAGGAATCACATGTAAGTCTCAACATGCAGAACAACTTGCCATGTATGTAAATTTGTGTTGACTTCGGGTTGAACCAATGGTCCTAGTTACCCCAACCACGATGACCTTGCACATGTGATGCTCAAGATGAAGGAGTTCACGTGATTCACATGGAGTTTGTCGAGGGATTGGACGTGTCTGGATGCACTGGCCTGACCTGCTACATCGAATTCTACACATGATGGTAAACTCGTGCCAATCCGTAAGCATAGATCTTGGTGATGCATCATTGGAAATTTTATTTTGTGGAATCATTCATTCAGCATATCCTAACACTTCGTTTATTTTCTCCATTTCTTCTTCTGTTGGTGATCGGTTATGTGTGTTCTCCCTTTCGTCCTGTGAATTCCTTTGTAGGGTTTTCTGTTAATAGGAAAATAGTTTGAAAATTCTAACTCCTGGGAAGCAACATACATGTTGTTAAATAGTACAAAAAATACAATGGATGTATCTGACGAATATTTTATCAAGTTTACTTCATCAATGGTGCCAAGTGCAGCAAATGAAGGTATTAATGCTTAAATGTCCAGCTGGCCGCATTGAGCTTCGAGGTCCCAATTAGTTTCCCCTAGAAACTACAATGCTAGAATGGTTAATTACATGGTTTTTGTCTCTCCAGCCCTTTGACAATTATTCAATGAGCCGAAGTGTAACTGATCGAAGCAAATTATAGTAGTGTTATCGTTCTCGAACACAGGGATCAAAGTACTGCTGTTCTCAATTTCCAAAAGCTAGGCTGAACCGAAAAGTTGATGACTTTGGCACGTTTTCAAACTTTGCAAACAGAAAGGAATTGCAGTATTCAAAATAAAAGGGAAACAAACCAAAGGAAACAAGCAAAGGGAGGCTAAGGAAGAAATCAAGAGTAACAAACTACTCTCTACTAGGTGATGTTCATCCGATCCAAGTCTCGGCCAAAACTTCGACACAAGTACAGCACGATCCAGTAGCTAGCACATGAATTCCCACACAAAGTTCACAACAATTCCAACTACAAGTTATCTAAAGTGTTTTAGAATGAATTCACCGAGGAGTCAGCGAGAAGAGGACTTGTTCTTCACTGCGTGTTGATGTCGAAGCAGGGGAAGAAGCGAAGGAGGACAGGGAAAGATGCAGAAGCAGGGGAAGCAGCAAAGGAGACAGGGGCAAATGCAGATCTAGGCGTCTAGTTCTTCTTTCTTTCTCTCCTTCCTCTAATCTCCATTGCTCTCCCCGGTGAAGCTCTCTTCCTTCTTCTTCTCTGGTGGTGTTGTGTTGTGGACAGCACGAGGCTTGGCCTCCTTTTCTATCTCTGCGTAGTGGTTGGGCAGGAGCTCACCAAACACATGCTCCTGTCTCCACCTTTTTCACTTTTTGCTAGGAAGCCCTTTTGTTTCTCTCCAACTTATGACAAAGCGGTCACACGGGCTTGTATTTCTAATTTGATTTAGTTTTGGAAATTTGGTCGATCCTTAGGAAAAAAGAAAACAGAGGACTCTCTGCGCAAGTTTCCATTTTTTATATCATTTTTCTCTCGGAGAATACAAAATGTGATCTAAATTGTCGGCATCGCAGTCATAAATTTTTTGAATATATTTGAACTTTTTCGTTCTTACCGCATGTACTACCACATCACCTAGAAGGGTTTTTGCCAAACTTTATGACAAGGCAGCCACACTTGTAGTTCAAATTGAGTTACTTTTGGCAACTCGGCCAACCTCAGGAGGAAAAAGGCATCTACTTGTACTCACATGCACAGAAATGTATCTAGAGATGTTTTAGTTTGTACACTCACTCATTTTACTATGCATCTAGACATCATGCGGAAATTCCTGTATTTTTTCAAAATGGGTCCAAATTTTCATTCATACCAACGTCGCCCGCTGATTAGGGTGGCCCACCCCTGGTCTCTTCATGGCGACTCGTCGGCATCCCCATTCATATACGAGTATATACCAAACGTTGTGTCAGGACAGCTGGTGCCAAAATTCAGAATCACAGTTTACCGCCAAATACTCCCGCCTGCTTCCCCGAAATATTCTGTGCCCCAAATTTCCCATACTCTTTCCTTATATCCGGTAGCCTCAGCCTCTGGCCTGACTCCTCAGTACTCAGTAGCGTCCCATCGGCCCCGCACTTCTTCTGAGCAGGGTCGACCGACGCGCGGGGTACACCCCAGGCCCCTGCCAGTCCGGCCAACGATGGGGGATCCCATCCATGAGCTTGTTGGCGAGGGCTACCACCTCCTCGTGGAGGAGGTAATGCGTGATCTCGAAGAGAAGAAAGAAGAGATGGAAGATTTATTACTAATGGTCAAGCAGAAAGGTGAGCGATTGCACGAGCGCCTGCGATTGCTCATGCAAGAGTTCGAGCTGGAGGTCTAGAATCATCTTTCATGTGCGCCGCCCGGTCCATCAGATCAAATTTCATCGCTCACTTTGAAAGTTCTGCCTTCCCCATTTCCAATGAGGTTAGATTAGGAGGATTGTTGTTTTTAACCGTAACCCGTCGTGCGTGTCGTCAGATCTGGAAATGTGTATTGTCTGTGTGTTAATGAACTGTTTAGTTAAAGATATTCTTGGTGATGATGATGTCTCGAGATCTTGTTTGTAATCTAGTTGGTGCTATGTATTGTTTAAGTTTTGTGCTATATGTCGCATGTTTCTGTACTGAAGGACACTGCTTGTGCATCAGGTTTTTCTTGATGTAGCAAGGCAAAATCTGGGAAAACTATTGTAGCTCGTTATGTTTCGTTAATGAAGCAGGGGTTTTTCCCCTTTGATCAAAAAAATAAAACAATGTTCTCTTTTCAAATGCATTGTGTTGTTTAGTTGATGAATTTTGTTGTTTAGATAATATAATCTCAACCGTTACGACTATAATCAACAGATTATATATTTCTAACCCATGTGGATAAACGTGGTGGCTCAAAAAACTCACTCATTTTGCTTTTAGTATATAATAGATATAGTAGATGACATGGCCTATGCTGTGTGGAGTAATTTTGTTGATGCTTTTTGCTGTTAATTAAATTTGACGATGCATTGTCCTGTTTAGATGATGAATTTGCTATTTAGATAATATAAATGACAGTCTATGTTTGTATAGGTAAATTTCATGATGCTTTCTGCTGTTAAGTCAAATTTGATGATGCATTGTCCTGTTTAGATAATACTAGTCATCAACCCGTGCAATTGCACGGGCTAGCAGTTTTGAACAGATAATAATTATCTTTTAAATCATTTTCAACTAAATTTTTGGTGCGTAACTTGTAGATTCGGTTTCTGAGGATTTTAAATAAGGAAAAATGGAATTTCATACTTAAAATATTTGTCAGAACAGTTTTATTATATGCATATCATGTAAGTAGTACAATTTGTCTATTTATTTGTATGAGTTTACTTTCTATGGAGATAGAGTATATACATACACACTTAATTAATGTATATATATGTGTGTAAGCCACCGAATATGAAAATAACTTTAATAGAATGAAATAGATCAATAACTGTATTCTCTTGGAACATACGTTACTTCCTAGTCTTTTCCCAGTCAGATCCGTCCAATTAAATAGTTTTATCCAAAAAAGATCATGAGAAGTAGCTCCGTTCATTCATGGATACATTGGTCGGATCCTCTTGGTGCAAACACATAATCACTGGGCTATGTCGCAGTCTGCACTTGCCTCCCTGTGCAAGTTCCAGGTTAAATTTCTCCTCTCTACTCATTAATCCAATGAATCACCGTTGCTTGAGAATACTCCCTGAAATTAATGTGCAGATACTTCCATATCTGAAAGGATTAAGAAAAGTAAATTTTAGTAGCTGAACATATAGTATTATACTGTGTCGTGGATGAAAAAAACATCTTTTGTACAACTCAAAGATATGATATCTTCATACAACGGCAACTTTGAAATTTCATACCAAATGTTAAATCTTCTCATTCTGTTATTATGAAACAATTTAAGTACCTTTCGTGAATGGCGTTTTATTTTGTCCCCAAAATATTACAGTATGAGAGATTCGATACCAAGAGAAGAGCAGCCTATTTCAGAGGAAATGCATGATCAGATAGGACAGATCTCTCCATCAAATTCTGGTTTGGACTGAGACAGATCTGCTCAATTTGGATTTCGACCGGTGCAGAACACTCTTGTGCGTTCCATGAATAGAAAAACAAAATGAGTAAAACTGATATTAACTAATGGATGTTTACATATACGTACCTATTTGCTAGAAAAAATTGTGTGGAATCGCTGCTCGCCCTAAGAAGAAAAATGTGAAGTGAGAGAAATTTTAATTAATACGTATCTGTTTGCTAAAAAAAATTGCGTGGAATCGCTGCTCGCCCTAAGAAGAAAAATGTGAAGTGAGAGAAATTATAATTAGAAGTCACTGGTTTTCCTAGGATTTGATGGAGAAGGCAAGCTAAGTCACGAAACAATCCTAATTGTGTTCAACCAAAAGCTCGGCAAATTCCATCTGCTCAATTTGGATTTAGACTGGTGCAGAATACCCTTGTGCGTATCTGGTAGACATCGTTGACAACAGTGTCACTGTAGTCGTCATGCACGCTGCTGTCGACCAAGCCCGCCGGCTGCTTGCTCGGCCAGCCTGCCGAGTGCCGACCACGCGTTGCTGGCTTGCTGCCTAAGATTAGGGATTTGAAGATGCAGGTACAGCTCACGGTTTACTCTGCCCAAAATTTGATCACACCATGCGGTTATGCAAAAGAATCAGATCATGTGTTCGGGCTGACAAAGGACAACCTGGTAAGAAATTTAGGAGGAAGCTTGTAGCCATGGCGTCGACAACTATCGTGGAAGGTGGCTTTGAAGTGCAGCCGGCCGGCCGGCCGGCGGCGGAACAGTGATATTATTGGAGAATCTAGGAGGATTAGGGCATGAGACGGGAGATTAAGTTTTTTTTTCTTTTCAATGGCGTGCAGCACTGGTGGAGTCCGGGTGCGCCACTACTCGTAATCAATCCAACGGTTAAAGATGGATAATTAATCTGATCGCACGGATGATTTTCTTTACCGCGTGAGAATTAACGTGGAGGCTTCTACGGTGCCTCCAATTAGTAAATATAAGATAGATCACATGGTCTGTTCTGTGTAGGTAACTTTGATGATGCTTTCTGCATTTAAGTCAAATTTTATGATGGATTGTCCTATTTAGATGATGAATTTTGCTTTTTACATAATATAGATGACATGGTCTATTTTGTGTAGGTAATTTTGATGATGCTTTCTGTTGTTAAGTTAAATTTGATGATCCATTGCGCTATTTAAATAATTTTACCTTCGCAGCACTGTTTCAATATTTTTATGATGCATTGTGATATATATATATATATATATATATATATATATATATATATATATGTAAACCTTATAGCTTCAATGGAAGCGTAAACGAACTGCCAGACGATATAGTCTCTCAGATTCTTGTCTGGCATCCTCCGCACGCACGCTGCTTACTGAAGGTATCAGCCGCCTGTAAAAGCTGGTGGCAATATATGGGAAGTAATGCTTTCAGAAAGCTAACCCTGTCAAACAGCGGAGGAAATCGGTTGCTAGGATTCTACACCAACAGCTCTGAGGACAAATGATTCTTAACAGAACATGATCTTGACCTAGATTTCAGTGTAAAGTTGGGAGACCTGTCTATGCTGAAACACTCGTGTCGATTGCTTGTCCTTGGATGCCGCAATGGTAGGGTGCTACTACAACCTCAGGTAGAAGGTTGTGAAGGGATAATTACGTGGGATCCAATCAGAAACATTCAAATGTACTTAGGCATTGTTCCAGCATGTTGTTTGGAGTGGCACCATGGCAACGGCACAATTCTCTGTTCAAGGAACCATGGCGAATCTTTTACACACTGTTGTGACTCAGCCAGTTTCTGGGTTGTTTGGATATCAACATGGCGCTACTCTAATGAAGCTCGGGTAATGAGGTACTCATCATACTTGGGAGACTGGGAGCTTTGGGTTGGATCTACTGCAAAGATGGCAGAGATTGACAAGAGGCCTGCAACTCTCATCGGGGGGATTTTGTACTGGCCGACAAAGTCCAACTATATCATTGACTTTGACAATGTGTCCAGGGTTCTGTATTATGTTGAGTGCCCTCAGCAGACACACGACATCCACGGGCGCAATCCTCACATCATTAGGGGGCATAATGGAGGTGTTGGCCTTGTTGTTGTTAGAGGTTTCACCCTACAAACGTGGTGCAGTGCAAGATCGTCAACAGGTGATCATGCATGGACGCTTCATAGAGATGTTGATTTGGCTGCTCTCCTTGCCCTTGACACTTCATTTCCATATAATTACGATGTCACTTTAAAGATACTCTGCGCATTTGAGGACAGAGATGTTGTGGTTCTACGGGCAAAGGAAGGAGTATTCCAATTAGATATCAGCACCATGGTGTGGAAAAAGTTAAACCTTCCTACGTGTTCTTTCACTTTATATCCCTACACAATAACACCAGGTCAGGGTAGTCATACATACCCTATCAGTAACACCACTATGTAGCAGTGCATTCATACACCTATCATTTTTCCTAATCAATTTTTTTATTGTCTGTCAGTTACCGACCTGATCCAGAGGGAAACCTTAAGGAGAGGAAATGAAAACACTGTCAGCACTCACCTGATTCAGAGTGCAACATGAAAGATCCAAAAAGAAGGCGGCACTGAACAGGCAAGTCTTGTAGGACAGAGCTTCAGTGACTTTGTGAACCAAATTCTCACTCTCACCATGACTACTACACTTTTGTTTATGGCTTTAGCTGCTATTACTAGTAGCTGGGGCTGCAGGAGGTTTGGAGCTGCGTAATGTGATGCCGATGTGGCTTATATATACGCTGTAGTCTGCGACTGATACTTTGTTTTATGTTCTGAAATGGTCACATATGTATATATATGTGCGCTCGTGATGAAACATTATTTCCTATAATCTATTATGTTCGAAGTTGGTATTTTTTATGTTAGTTTGAAATAGTATTTGTGTACATCACGTTTTAAGGGATCATATGATCTATAATACGGAGTACTGGTTAAAAAGTGCTCCATGCAAATTTGGGTGATGTGCGTCCGTTGGATCTTAATCTAGTGGCTCTTCGGTGGTCAAAGCCATGGTCAGACTGGTTCGCAAAGTCATCGAAGCTCTGTCCATAGTACGGTACCATTTTTTATTCCATGGCCTATTTTGTAATCTTTGAGCGCCAAATACACCCGCCTGCCCTGAAATATTTTGCGGCTCCAGGTTTCAAACACTTAATGTTCCCCTTCTGCCCCTGTACGGAAGACCCAATCCCCATAGTACAGTAGGGGTTTGTTTGTAATTTCGCCTTTCAGCACCGCCTTACACCTCTATAGTCCAGAATCGCCGTTTCCACCGCCCATCCTCCCAAAAATCCTAAGCCCTCTCCCACCTCCAAGACAACCGCACCGGAACATCCATCCCCACCGCACAATCCCCGCCGCACGTCGTCGGCGTACGCGCCCCACCTCGAAACCATATTCTCTTCATCATCCCGTCTACCGTATCCGTTCAGCCTCGGTCTCTTCCAGCATACCCTACCTCGTCCACCTCACCTGGCCCGCTTCACCGTCGCTGCTTTCCACGGCACCGGATCTTCTTTACCCTCGCCGCCGTGCACGGAACCGGATCTCCTTCACCGTCGCCGTAGTACACGGCACCGGATCTGCTTCAACGACTCTAGTCAACCGCGCCGAACCCGTCCTCGACCACCCCAGATCAGCTTTCCCTACGCCGACAGCCATAGGAAGCGCAACATCCTCGGCGACCTTGACGCGACCCTTACGATGTTGTGTACGCGTAGACGCCGCCACCAACGAGGTAACCATCTTCTTTTGTTTTTGTTGTGTTAGCAGTATAGCCGGTTCATGCTTGTCGCACTGTACGTATTGCCGCTACGCACCTGGTGTATGTTGGGGCTATGTCATGTTATTTCTTTGTACTGTATAGTCAAAGTGCTCTTGCCTATTCCTAAATGTCATCTTAAACACCTTTGTATTATGTTTAATTGCTATTACGTAGTTATTTGCAAAATTGAAGTCACTCAATATATTTTATTCTATACCCCGCTCAACTAATTCACAAGAGAAGCCATTATAAAATTTATGTTTGGTTTTTGTTAGTACAAATGTAACTGCTATCTTGTGCTACCTCTCTTCCATTGTTATATCATGTTTTACCGATTTTTCGAGATTCAGTGTATGTAGACGAATCTTAAGCATTTCTACATATTAAGTGCTCTAGTTGATGTCCGCCTCTTCTTAAAAAAACTCGTTGTGCTACTTTTAAATTTGAGGCATTGAACTGCGTTGACGTAATTCGTACTAGTAAATTTCGAGTCACTTAGCATGCTGATTTATTTTCTCTGTTCTACTTGTGTACATGTCTCGACATTATAATTTCTATGTGGTTCTCACTACGCTATGGTACTATCTATTTCTTCTTCCCTGATACCTTTCTGTTATTGTGGAATACACGACTGCTCAACATGGAACACATAGAATTGTAGAGGGAAGCACCATTATAATGTTGTGTGTTCCTGTTGCTTTCGTATATATGTCTACTTTTATCGTCTTCGAACCTGCTCGTTTTTACGATTGCCCGTATATTTAAGCAGAGGAGAAGAAATTAAATACACCAAGCGTCTTTCCAAGAACTGGATTGATGACGTGAAAACACACGTTCGTTGGGAGACCCCAAGAGGAAGGTATGATGTAGTGCAGCAGCAATTTTCCCTTGATATCTACCAAGTTTATCAATCCAGTAGGAGTCAAAAGTGCTTCAGAAGGTTGTCAACGGCACCAGAAAATATGGCACGGCGCAATGTCGGATGATTTGGTGGTTGACGTGGACTTGCACACAACACAATAAAACTAGTTTGCCCCAACGAAACAGGAAGGTTGTCAATCTTCTCGGCTTGCTGAATACAAAGGATTAAACGTATGGTGTGGAGAATAATAATAAATGCAAAAAGTAACAGAGAACAGATGATTGCAGTTGGTGTTTTTATCAGTGTAAAAGAATGGACCGGGGTCCACAGTTCACTAGTGGTGTCTCTCCATAAATGATAACATGCATGTTGGATAAACAAATTACAGCTGGGCAATTGACAAATAGCAAGCGCATGACAATGCAATATATGACAAGATAGTTTATTGTAGTATTTATTGGGCATTACAACATAATACATGGACCGCTTACCAGCTGCATCCATGCCTAAATAATCCACTTCCGGGATAGCATCCGTGTCTCCCGTTAGTATTAAGTTGCAAACAACAGATTATTGCATTAAGCAAAGTATGTAATGTAAACAAACACATTAGACTTAACAGCAGTACCCTTAAGCTAAGCATTAGTTATTTTATCCCTAGTGGCAACAGCACATCCACAACCTTAGATGTTCTTGTCACTCACCCATATTACTGGAGGCATGAACCCACTATCGAGCATAAATACTCCCTCTTGGAGTCACAAGCATCTACTTGGCCAAAGCATCTACTAGCAACGGAGAGCATGTAAAAACATAAATAAAACAGTAGATAGATTGATAAACAACTTGATCATAACATCACTATTCATCGGATCCCAGCAAACACAACATGTAGCATTACAATAAGATGATCTTGATCATGTTAGGCAGCTCACAAGATCTAAACATGATAGCACAAAGTGGAGAGACAACCATTTAGCTACTGCTATGGACCCGTAGACCAAGGATGAACTACTCACGCATCACTCCGGAGGCGGGCATGGTGATGTAGAGCCCTCCGGTGATGATCTCCCTCTCCGGCAGGGTGCCAGGAAGAGCTTCAGAACCCTCCCGGACTAGGGTTGACGACGGCGGCGGCGACGGAACTTTTCGTGGAATAATGCTCGGGTATTTAGGGTTTTCGGGACGGAGGCAATATATAGGCGAAAGGGCGGCGCGTGGTGCCAGCCGAGGGCCCCACACACCACCACGACGTGCCAGGCAGGGGGGTCGCGCCCTAGTGGTGTTTGGATCCCCTGGGTCGCTTCTTCGTGCGCCCTTCGGACTTCGTCTTTATGTCGGTGAAAAACTGGGCTCCGTTGATTTTTGTCCAATTCTGAGAATATTTCCTGACTAGCTTTTCTGAAACGGGAAAATAGCAGAAAACAGGAACTGGCACTGTGGCATCTTGTTAATAGGTTAGTCCCAGAAAATGCATAAAAATGCTATGAAGTGTATATAAAACATGTAGCAATATGTATAAAACAAGCATGGAACATCAAAAATTATAGATACGTTTGAGACGTATCATGGATACAGTTGACATCTTCAACCAATGTATATACAACATAAGCACATTGAGACAACACGAAGCTACTGTAAGTACGTGGTATTGCTGCCATTTTCTTAATTCATGTTCTTGTTTTTATTAGCCCTATCCGAGTCTGCCGATAATTAGAACATTACACCTTCAATGGGATCCAATATAATGTATACACAACTCTCATTACGAACTTTGTGAACTATCTCTGACCTTTATATTTGGTAGCTTAGTTACAAGATCTTGCTATTTTAACATCAGACACACCATGGTTTCTAACTTTCTATGGATATAAGTAGCCATTTTAAACTCGTACCCTTCTCATTCACTATATACATGTAGGATACTTTTTTGAAATGATCTGTCAGTTTATATAATGTTTGCCACACTTGTCCTCAGTCTAATCTGTAAATAGCGCTCACGGTAATAGCTTGCTTTGTTGTATCAGGCCATTGACTCATACTGAATTCTTCACCGTGAGCATGGTGGTGTGTTTACCTGTTATGCTGTTGTAACTCGTTTTTTATTAGTTTCAACCAGCAAATAAAGCTATGAATGGAAAAGGAAATGTCCCTACATCTAGTACAGAAGTCTTTCAGAGTGACAGTCGTTATTGCTTGCATTGTTTTTTGTCAACTATACCAGGTACTCCAGCTGAAAGCAATGTTGTCTGTGCAGGCCATGATCCATTTGATATATTTGGACCGCATAGAGATGCTATAATCACCGACACACAGGAACTGAAAAATCGGCAAGTTTTGGTTGACCATTGGCTTAACACTATCATCAGCAGCTCTTATGGTAAACTACAGGTCACATGCTTGGCTGCAAGCTCGAAAAAGATATGGGTGTTTAAGCACCTATTTTGTTGTACATTATTAAAGAAAACTGTTTAAATTTACATGGTTTGTAATAATTAGTTTTTTTGGTGCAATGGTTGTAATATTTGATTCTTAGTCTAGATTTGGTTTTATTATGTAACGTAATTTGAACCGTCACGGGCTAACTCCCAAAAAGTAATTGGCATTGTTCTCGGTTTCTAATGGGCCCAGCGCACGGCACATCTCACAATTGGGGCAGCCCATGTAGCCAAAAAGGTCAGGCCCACATAGAACGGAGGCCCGCTTGGGTTAATAAGGCTGGCCCGTTTAGCCTAATGGTCCGGTCCATCACATTTATCGGGCCGGGCTACCTAATTTAAGTGGGCTGATACGACAAACCTAGCAGACGGGCCCAAAATAATAGCAGGCCGGCCCACGAACTATTAAAAGCGACACGGAAATACAGCAGGCCAGCCCACCTAAATCTAGCGGGGCGGCCCACCTAGCTGTAATAGGCGGGCCCAAAAAACACAGCGGGACGGCCTTCTAACCCTAACAGGTCGGACCAGCTACACGCGGTGGGCCATATCGCAAGGCGTAGCCGGTTGGCCCAGCTAAGCTATGCAGGTCAGCCCACCTAACCTTAACAGGCCGGCCCAGCAAGTATTAACAGGCTGGCCCACCTTATAGCAGCAGGCCTCGGGTGGGCCTGACTTCTGCCACGGTTTCTAGCTCGTGGTAGAAGACATAACGCCGTTTTCCACGTGTCTGTTAGATTCTTGTACCACGACAACTTGTTCGTGATTGATTACGAATCCATCTACCACGAAATCCCGCCGCCGTGGTTAATGAATCAGCCACGCATCATCCACCACGGTACCCCCCTCGTTGCTGAAAACCTTTAGCCACGAAAAAAGGCCTTTCTACCACGAATCGGAGCCGTGGTAGATGGCGATATTTCTTCTAGTGAGTGGACAAATATCTTTCTAGCTTCCTTAGCAACATCATTGAATTCTTTAAGCAAAGTTTCAAATACAAAATCATTATTTTGCCCACTTTCCATACTCAAGTTTGATAAACATTTGCTGCAATATAGGATGAAGGTTCACAAACCTAGCTTCTAGCATGTTTACAAAGGAGGCTATAGCAATTTCATAATTCTGGGCAAGTTCCACCAGGGATTTATCCTCAAGATCATCAAGCCTATTTATGTGGTTAAGGAATTCTTCCATATTATTTCTACCAATGATGGAACCACTTCCTACCTTAATGACTTTCATAGCAAACTTAGGCAAAAGCATGATGACTTAAAAGCAAAAACAAGAAAAAGGCTAAAAGCTGAAATTCTAAAAAAAATGTAGTTTATAATTTTTAAAGCAAACAAGACTAAACAAAAATAAACTAAGCAAGACAAAAACAAAGTAAAGAGAGAGGTGATGCGAAACTCCCATTGCTGGAGCTTCCAACTCCCCGGCAACGGCGCCAGAAAAGTGCTTGATTACGTGGATCACATGTTCGTTGGGAACCCCAAGAGGAAGGTATGAAGTAGTACAGCAGCAATTTTCCCTTGAGAACAAAACCAAGGTTATCGAACCAGTAGGAGTTGGAAGAGCTTCAACACGGTGTCAATCTACTATGGCGCTTGTAGATCAACGTGGACCTGCACACAACACAATCAAACTATTTTGCCCCAACGAAACAGAAAGGTTGTCAATCTCACTGGCTTGCTGAATACAAAGGATTAAACGGATGGTGTGGAAAATGAGTGTGGATGCAAAAATGATCAGAGAACAAATGAGTGTAGGAAACAGTGGAAACGGTGTTTTTATAAGTGTAAAAGAATGGACCGTGGTCCACAGTTCACTAGTGGTGTCTCTCCATAAACAGATAAACAAACATGTTGGGTAAACAAATTACAGCTGGGTAATTGACAAATGGCAAAGGCATGACAATGCATATTATGACAAGATAGAGTTCACTGTAGTATTTAATGGGCATTACAACAAGATACATAGACCGCTTGCTAGCTGCATCTATGACTAATAATCCACTCCCAGGATAACATCAGTGTCTCCTGCAGGTATTAAGTTGCAAACAACAGATTATTGCAATAAGCAAAGTGTGTAATGTAAACAATGCAAATGACACGTAGACATAACATAGTTGTTTTCTCCCTAGTGGCAACAACACATCCAGAGCCTTAGTCATTTCTGTCATCTCGAGCCCAGACAACTGGAGACATGAACCCACTATCTAGCATAAATACTCCCTCTTGGAGATACAAGCATCTACTTGGCCAAAGCATCTACTAGTATCAGAGAGCATGCAACATTATAAATAAAACATATAGATAGATAGATAGATAGATAGATAGATAGATAGATAGATAGATAGATAGATAGATAGATAGATAGATAGATAGATAGATAGATAAACAAACTTGATCATAACTTCACAATTCATTGGATCCCAGCAAACACAACATGTACAATTACATAAAGATGATCTTGATCGTGTTAGGCAGCTCACAAGATCTAAACATGATAGCACAAAGTGGAGAGACTACCAACTAGCTACTGCTATGGACCCGTAGTCCAATGGAGAACTACTCATGCATCAGTCTGGAGGCATGCATGGCGGTGTAGAGCCCTCCGGTGATGATCTCCCCATCCGGCAGAATGCCGGGAAGAGCTTCAGAACCCTCCCGAACTAGGGTTGACGACGACGGCGGCGACGGATCTTTTTGTGGAATTGTGTTCGGGTCTTTAGGGTTTTCTGGACGAGGGAAATATATAGGCGAAGAGGCGGCGCGAGGGGCCACCCGAGGGCGCCAGACGACCCTTCGGCACGGCCCCACCTTCTGCCGCGCCGAGGTGGCGTCTGGGCCCCCTGGGTCGCCTCCTCGACTGCCCTTCGGACTGTTTCTTCGTATCTTCGTAAAACTTATCTCCGTAAAATTTCGTCCAATTCCGAGAATATTTCCTTACTAGCTTTTCTGAAACAAAAAAGACAGCAGAAAACAGGAACTGGCACGGTGGCATCTTGTTAATAGGTTAATCCCAGAATATGCATAAAAATGATATATAATGCAAATAAAACATGTAGCATTTGTTATAAAACAAGCATGGAACATCAAAAATTATAGATACGTTTGAGACATATCACCCGGTCAATAGATCTTAGTTTTTCACCCTGAAGATAGTCCCAGGTCCCAAAACAATGCCTTTAACCAGGTCATTGCTAGCAGTGGCGGAGCCAGAAGTACACAATTATGATGTCAATTTAAAATTGTGATGTCAAATACATGTATTTGTATAACTTTTGTAATTTCCGCATGATTTTTACTCTATATGTGAAGAGTTTGCCAAAATGATGTGTAGTCATTTGACTACACAACTAAGGCGCGGCCCCGCTACTGATTGCCAGGTACAACCAATGAAGGTCGGACCTCGGGTTGTCATCCTGAAAGTTCTTGAAGACTCGATACTCGAAAAGCACCACCAAAAATGAAGTCATCCAATGCTTCCGCCCCCACATGTCAATGCCGCTACTGCAAGTCACCAAACACCAGGATCACACGTATCATATATCCGGTATGTACTGGAGCTCCGCAAGCAAGACTTCATCACATCACAGTTTCAAACTCAACATGAGCCATGAAAACCTTCTAGCCCTCCAATCGTGGTCACCATGACATTTTCCGCCACTATCAACACCATGAAAATTTAGCCATAGATATGTCCCATGTTGTCGATTAAAAGCAGAACTTCACGTCGCGCCCTGTTAAAGCTGCACAGGCTGATGATACGAACGCGCACTACCGGCCGGTCCAGAGATCAAGGAGCGCCATGCGTCAATCCGTGAAGATCTCCGGTGGAGAAGTTCGGAACTCGTCGGCGGCCAGATCGAGGAGTACCGACAGCAGGGAGATCAACGATTTGGCTGAAATGAGCACTACGGCTGCCGCCATTATTCGATCTAGAGCCTCAGGCTCCCGCGCTGCCAACCGCACACATGCGCCGAGCGCTGTTGGAATTTACTAGTATTTACTAGCCCAAGATAAATTCAGAAATTCTCATTGGCACATTATTATATTTTGTTAATTGGGAAAATTAATGAGTCATTGATTAATTAGTAACGGTCACGTTTATTACGGCCGTTTCTAATTCATTCATTGATTAATTAGTAACGGTCACGTTTATTACGGCCGTTTCTAATTCATTAACAGACACGGTTAATACAGCCATTTCTGATTCACAAACACGTTTATTGTGACCGTTTTTAATTCATAAACGGACGTGTTTAATACGGCAGTTTGTAAATCATAAACGGACGCGTTTATGAGGGCTGCTTTGACTCCCAACCTGCACTATATAAAACCGAACCAAGCCAATTTTGGCACATACGCGCAACACATGGTCTCGCACCACCGTTTCAAAACCTTGCGCCGCCGTCTTCCAAGTCTTCTCCATCCCGTCTTCCGGCGTGCACCGGTTGAAGGGACAGTAGGCCTCCGGAAACCCGCCTCTTGTGATCCTGTACGGGAGAGGGGCGATCAGGTTTTTGGGGAGCGCACTCGTGCGACTACTGGCATCGAGTTCTTCCCCAACGACGACTTCTTCCCCGACATCGGCAGCCTCTTCATCGACGACATGGGCGACAACAGCAACGCCAACGCTTCGGCTGTCGCTGCACCGTATGATTACTTGATCTTCCTGTTTACGATACTGCTACAGTTTCTGCTTGTAGTAGTTGCTTTAGATTCGTTCTATTTATCTACTATTCAAGTAGATCGCATGATTAGTATAATTCTGGTTATTCTAGTCATAAACTATTTACTGTTTTCGCGGATTAAATCAATAGCTAAATTGCTTAAATTTTCAACAAGCGCACCGCCCTAGCGGCCGTCATAGATGTTATCTCCTCGCCTCCAAGGCCGACGCCCCTTGTCCTGTCTCGGCTGCGAACGGGCGGAGTCCCCCCCCCCCCCCCCCCCCCCCCCATTCCTTTGGGAGCGAGGGCCGCCAAGGAGGCGACATGGGGTCATTATGTTTCTCTATATGTAACTTATTTTCTATCAAATAGAAGGGAAATGTCACCAATTAATACTCTGGTGCATGCACCGTGGTAACTGTTCATACCATGTTGCTCTGCTCAAGGGAGGACGATTGCGTCCTCAATATACTCGTGGCTGCTTCCGGGCAATGAAAGCCAGCCGGGCTTTTTGTAATCTAGGGCACATACACAATCGATCACAGTGTATTCGTGCCTCGATTCCTTTTGGAGATTCGAAGTTTGCATGTATTAGGCAAGGCAACTCATCACAGGTGCAACAGTATTGCACCACGTACACCTCCTGTGTGTGCGTGACTGTGATTTACCTAAGCCTTTGCACAGCTGCATATGCTTAGGAAAACTACTGCATGCATGCAATATGCCGGCCGGATGCATGCATGATGACATGCATTATTACCGGTACTAGCTACTACCTTCTTTCCAAAGGTGCCCTTTCAGTAGTGCATGCATGTTCAAATCAAATTCCAACCAGATACACATACATATATATGAATGAATGCATGCCTCACATATGCAGCTGCACAGGATACAAATGCTCTCCAGTGTAGCTTTTGGTTTTACATGTCGATCTCACTCCCTCGACATGATCATAACTTGGCTTTCAGTGTCACGCATGCATGCGACGCGATGTGCATTCACTCACTCACTCATTTACACATATAAATACCTGAACAAAGAAACACAAGGAAGCTAGGAATTGTCCATGGAACTGGTAGCTTTCAGTAGTTGGCTAGATAGCAACCGGCATTGAAGACGAGCACTGTGCGTGTACATTGCAGTGTCCATTCCGGCACAGACGAAGGCGTCGCGAGTGCCGGCGTTCAGATTAATTAAGCAGCTAGGCGATCGAGCTGTGCACTCTTACAGTAGAACGGTGGCGCCCTTGACCAACAACCGCATACTGTTCCAATTCATTAGCCAGTCGGGACTCGGGCGGTGCTACTGTTGCTGTACACAGATTGGAGTAATAATCAAGCCGCACAAGCAAGCACAGATCCTACTAATCCGCCGCAGCAAACTGCGTACGTGCCAGTCCTTGTAGCTTTGCATTCATCAGTGGGATATGAGAGGTGCCATGCATCCTTGCCAAAATATGGAACTTCCATCGATTAAACTAGCCAGGTTGCCCGCGAAATTTGCACATTTTCTAAGACAGATTCAGAAACCATCTCTGTGAGACACATACAATTACAATACAAGAGTACTCCGTGCACATCCATGCATGCATTGCCGGAGTGTAAGCTAAGACGGATGTGCAGGGAGCATTGACACTGTTAGGAGACCGGGCATGACCGGACATAAGTTATGGGCCCGCGCGATCAATAGAGACCGGAGGCGGAGGCGGGCAGACAGAGCGGGTTCAAGGTATAATCATAAACTGCCAACAGTGAGTTCATTGAATTGGAATAGTAGCCAGAACAAGGGGCTGGTGGTGTGATGCATATATAGTGTTGTGGTTGCACGGAAGGACAAGGGGCAGACTGGATTGATGGCGCCATTCAAGTCCGGCCATGGGAGAGACAAGTAGGAGTAGTCCACACTACACTGCTACTCGTTTGTTCAAAGATATGCATCCAAGACATTCTCCATGATCAAGTCTATCTCTCTCTAAACTTTCCATCAATACAAGCACACGCAGTCACACACACTGTTGCTATCTTCTTACTACTTAATTCTCAGTTTGGATCAGTTCCTCTATCGTGTAATCAAAGTGATTATTTCCAGTTGAAATTACGCATGTAATCGTACTATTTCAGGCTTAAGTAGGGCCGGGCTATTACTATCGTCCCATCAGTTGATCTCACGGTCGGGTGTACCACATAAGCCTGTTGTGAGGTGAGCTTCTGCCGTTTTTTCATCTACTACAGAACTTTATGCTTGTCACTTGATGGCCTTGTCGATGATATATGTATCAGCTAGGTACAGTATATGTCTTCGAGGTAAATTTTTATCTTGATGTCCACAATGATCTATCGCGCGACTATGCAGGATCGCGTGGGCAAGCAGCAAGCAAACTCTCATGTGTGTTGAGCCTTATTGGAAGCAAAGTAATCATCACACGGTTGACCAGTGCACATGACCACATGTGCATTTTCTCAAGAGATAATCTTTGTGACCAAAGTCTAACACTCTATTTTTGGTTTTACATGGTTATTAATCGTGTCATGGTTCCATTATCTAGAAGAATATGAATTTGTATGGATGCACCAAGTACTGAGCTGGATTATGATAATCTAGCTTTCACAAGAAGCTCCCGCCTATTTTTCGAACGCTAGCGCATCAGCATCAGTATTCTGGTGTGACGCAATCTTCCACTTTGCATGCAAATGCTAGGAGATAGCTCGGTGGTTGCATGCAAACACGTATACAAGTATTTTCGACAAATCCATAAGTTCCCAACCTTTTTTGCACCAAGATACCATGTGGTAACTGTAATATAACATACCATGGAAACGTCGTCAGTCCTCGTGTAGCTACTTTTAAGGCAAAGAATTCGTCGAGACATACCAACATGAAATCTACTTTCAAAGAACTCATCGAGACAAAGTCGGATATTTTAAAAAAAAATGCAGAGAAACTTAATAATGTCATTGTTTTTGCTTTGGTAGTGCATGCATGCGCATAAGGTGTAGCTCCCTAGAAATATTGCATGTACGCCCATTATTATTATTTTGAAATGGGGAGAACCCCGGCCTCTGCGTCGAGTGATGCACGCAGCCATTTATTACAAAGTTTAAGAGCATTATTATTAAGTTTTATATCTCAACAAACCGCTAAGGAATGAGACAAGCCTCAACCAGCAAAAGCAAAGCAAGAGCAACTACAAAAGTCTACTAATATGCTGCCACGTATGTCGGGAGAAAAAATCTTGTGCCATGCATCCAGACACCATAAGGTCCCGCTGGTCCGAAAGTAGCAGGAAAACCCATAGCTGGATCCAGTGCACCGCCATATGGATAACCTGTAAGACATGAAAAGTTTCTTTCCTGTTAAAAACAAGATTGTTCCTACGATTCCAAATAGACCAACAAATAGCTGAGACGCCAATACGAATCATATCCTTGGTCTTTTTATCCATCTCATCCAACCAATTCCCAAACATATTAGTGACATTGGTAGAAGAAGGAATATTGTAAGTACAAAAGACGACATGCCATACAAGTTTTGCAAAATGTACGCCCATAATGGTTGTCCTTTTCTATTTGGCTAACCAATTTTGTGCACGCTTTTCTGGCTATTTTTTAACCACAGATGTTTCAAAAGTTCACCACAACTCAGCTCAACACAATCACAAAAGTTCACCATAAGTCTATGTATAAAGACCATACACTGAGTTCTGCTTTTTTTAGATTAAAGAGTTCAAACTCCAATGATGAATTTAGAAATGAACTCAACTTCGAACGTCATTTGTCCACCAAATTCAGAAGCAGAAGTGTTAACAAACTACCTGCATAAATATAAGAAGGCACTTTTAATGATTAATCGGAGTACTATCACTTTGTATGATTAATCTAAATTGATTTATCCATATTATCTGTTACAGAAGTTTTGCTACAATATATATCTTGAATTCGAACAAGAACATAGATAAATAATCGGTTCTTAAAGAAACAGTTCACAAACAGACCATCCGCCAAACCTTTTGTTAAGAGCGTGTGCTTTCATGTCGTAAAAACAGCACGCCACAGAAGTTTCCAAATAAATTGACAGTAGCCTCACCTACTTCTTACTTCTCCTACCAACGGAAGCTTGCAAGGAAATCATAAAAAGTAGGAACATTTGTGCACTAAAAAACCTTCAAAGACAAAATGCACCGAGCTTTTGTTTATTTTGCCCCACAGGCAACGCTGTAAAATACTACCACTAAATGAGTTTTTCATGATTTTAGGTGTCTTGAACTTCAATCTTCTTCCACAATAACCCGGTGTCATCGGCACCTTCTTCAGGCGGCAGGTCCCAGGCGGGAAAATAAGAAGAAAAAAAATCAATGCGAACCCCTCCAAACCCAAAGCCCAATAAGCATGGGAACAGCCATGATTCCGGCCGGGAGATCGAGCCAATCTCGGCCACGCCCATAACACGAGGGCGCCAGCAGCACGGCACGGCATGTGCTCCTCCTCCTCCCTTCCTCTTCCTCTTCCTAGACACATGCCCACGGTGCCCACAACCCAAACGCCGACCCTTCCCTTCGATCCAGGAAATTCATCAAGATGGAGCCAGCTCCAACAGTGGGTGGGAGCGATAAATGCCGGAGCACAGATGCTTCGATTTAACACGTCGAAGCAGCGCCTTCCCTGGACAGAGCGAGCAATGATAGCGTCCAGGAAGACAATAGTGGCTAGTACCAATAGTATGGGCTACAGTAATAGTAGTAGCAGCAGGCAAGAGGAACAAGGTACGCAAGTACACGGGCGCCTCATGACTGCGTCGATTGATACAGCTCCCGTGGGCACCGCGCCGTAGCGAAAAATAATGGGCAGATCATACATACACCGTCCACAAGAATGTTTAAAACCCAACTACTGGGCAGTGGGAATCACTGGATACTCTCATTTGTAATACACAGAATGTTCAAGCCGATAGGTAAGACTACAGTTACAGTTTGATAGATCTGGGAATGCGTAGTTCCCAGAACAAGCGCGTGACATTGAATAACCAGCACAAAGTTCTCAGTTGTAATTGCAAGCATGGGCGTGGCAGTATATACGAATATCCTCTAAGAAATGCTCCTGGCGACTTCCATGATGGATACCTCAACTCTAATACTATATCTCTGTTTCAGCATCCGAGACCTTTCAGTATATTCCTCAGCTCACTGATAACATCTGCGGTTCTCGCGTCTGTTCCAGGGAGATTTATGGCGTGGTATTCTAACGCCTTCCAGCGCGAGATCAAAGCAAAATGTGGGCGTCGATACAAGCTGCTGATGATCTCGAGAACTTTTGTGCCTGGTGTAGCTGAAACCAGGTGTGTTAGACCAGCCCCATGAGCCCCTATTACTACCGAAGCGTCCAGGATGGCCCGGAGTTGCTCCTTCATACTCATGTGCGCAAAAAGACCATTGACGACGTTTAGTTTGCACTTCTGGCCTTTTGCCCAGTTCTCAACCGCCTCGAATACCTCCTGCTCATTGCTTAGTCTAGATTCAACCTTTCCACTGTGACGTGGGTGGGCCAAGTAGTCTTCTCGGCGAACAAAGACAATGTTGAATCCGTTTGATGTTTTAGACGAAAGGATGCCATCGTCCAGAAGACCAAAAGAAGCTATAATCATCTCCCCAAATTCAGACAACCGTGCAGTTTTCTGGGGGTCAGGTTTTTCTCTAAGGGACTGAGAGGAGGCACCTTCACAGCTGAAGCTTTCACTAAGCCCCTTAAATAGAGCAGTCTCGTAGCCCAATGGTGAAAGAATTGCATGCCGGAAACAAACAGGACCAGAGAAGTTCTTGACATAAGCCACATTCGAAAAAAGTGCCTCCCATGTTTGCTCCAGTGGTGCCTGTGGATGTCAGGTCATATCTGTTACACACAAGCATATACAGGGGGAAATCAAATGAATCATTATTGGACAAGAATGAGTTCACTTGTTAATTAGCAGATAAAATGCACTCAAAGACAGAAATTAATCAGAAAGTATGCAAGCAGCTGATCTCAGTACAATGGCAAAACTAAACAGATGGCCACTCATGTTCTTCTGTTGAACGTTTTGGGAGGAAGGATCATACTGTAAACAAATGACACCACTGTTGGATAGCCGGTTAATAGAACTAATATTACTCTTCACCATCCTACAATATCTTTTCAAATGTTTTAATAAGGAGTTGCAAGCTGCACACACATCAACTTTCAAAAGCATGGCACTGTTCTAATTATTCCGTTGACATATGGTAATATGATTGATGAGACATGCTACATAACGGTTCCCTGACTGATTTTGCCAAGCTAAACTCATAAGAGTCAAAAGCCCCTTATTCCATTCTTCGGATTTTACGGTATGAAGTACTTAAGTTTAGTAGTTATCATAAACCACATTTTAAGCTGCATACGACGATTCTGAACAAAGAGAATGCCATGTCAGAGCAATCGAAAATGAAAGCTTAGGAAGATGTGGAAGCATAGAGGTGTATGAATGGCAGAGCTTTGGATCAAGTGTCGGGACAGAATTCTCAGGTTTTGTATCTGTCATAGATGTAGAACAGAAATACTAAGAGAAAGGGAAAGAATTTGGAAGAGTTTCTAATTGCAATGATCTCTGAACAGGAGCAGCAGTCATGGTCCTAAATACAAAACGAACAAGGATATTTATGTGCAAAATATGAACGCGCTAACAAACTATAAATCAGACACATAAATCTGAAATCGGTATTTGACCACCCAAAATTATTGCTAAGGCAGACTATTTTATCATAAGATCATAACTCATGCAACATATCTCATGTAACAATACAATGTACCAAGAATCATAAGCATATAATGTTTTCAAGTCCAGGACATACCTTGCAATGACCATCCACGAAAACAACATTAGGACGGTTGGGTAAATTTGTGACTCTGGAACTAACATATGCACTGTACCAGTCTGTAATTGTGTGGAAAAGGTTTGCATACTCAAATCGTGTGACCAGAAGTGTCGGTTCTTCAATCCACTGCACCAAGTGTTATAACAGTCACTAAGAAATTACAGAAATTAGGGCGGATGTGTTGAAAATGTTACGATTAAATAGGACTTCCATATAAGGTCACAATCATGAAATAAATTAAAGATCTTTTTGTCCATAAGTTCTTGTGCTTCATTGTGAAAAAAGTATAATACAGTGAGCACCAATAGGCTGGTACAATTTGTTAGAAGTAATCTTGTCATATCTAGGCATGAAGTTTCTAGCTTAGTCATGAAGTATCTAGAGTATGTAGGAGTCCTAGTAGAAGTAAAAGTCTGAAGGTTTCTTGTTCAAGTCAGAGTTCTGTAGTAGTTTCTAGATGTCACAGGCTGGTGAACAGTAACCGACCTAGACAGCCTATATAAGGATGTACCCCTTTGTATGAGAACCAAAAGCTTGTAAGTCAAGATGTAGCCTCAAGCATATGTATGATATATAAAGCATATATGTGGTCTGTCATATATGCATATGTGTTAGTGTGTGTGAAGCACAACCTTATTAGAAGGGACCTAAGTGACTTAGCTTCCAACAATTGGTATCAGAGCCTCAAGATCTGAGGGCGGCGGTGATGGACTCCATGCGATGTGGAGGACGACGGCATGAGGTGGAGGTTGTTGGCGGTGTGATGCCACTAGCTGCTGGTTGCGGCATGATGCCGCTAGGAGGAGAAGGCAGTGTGATGCTGCCAAGAGAAGACGGTGGTGCGATGCCATCGTGATCATGGAGAGTTGGTGCAAAAAAAATGTGATGTTGTGGCAAGACAGGCGGTGGTGCGATACCATCGTCGTAGAGGGCGTTGGTGTGAGGCCGACCACTATGGTGTGATGCCATTGTCTATGGAAAGGTTGGTGTGAAGCCAATGACGCTGGTGTGGTGCCATCGTCAAGTGGAAGAGTCGGTGTGAGGCCGACAATTGTGGTGTGATGCCACTGGCACAGGGATGGTCGGTGTGAAACCAAATCGATGGTGTGATGCCATCGTATATGGAGTCAGTGTGAGGGTGTGATGCCATCATATATGGAGCCAGTGTGAGTCTGACAAGCACGGTGCGATGCCGTTGCTAGACATGAGGCAGTGCGAGGCTGTCACAAGATGAAGCGCATGGTCCAGGTTATTTGGATTAGAGGATCTAGTTGGTATTACAAGATTAAGGGGGAGATTGTTAGAAGTAATCTTGTCATATCTAGGCATGAAGTTTCTAGCTTAGTCATGAAGTATCTAGAGTATGTAGGAGTCCTAGTAGAAGTAAAAGTCTGAAGGTTTCTTGTTCAAGTCAGAGTTCTGTAGTAGTTTCTAGATGTCACAGGCTGGTGAACAGTAACCGGCCTAGACGGATGTACCCCTTTGTATGAGAACCAAAAGCTTGTAAGTCAAGATGTAGCCTCAAGCATATGTATGATATATAAAGCATATATGTGGTCTGTCATATATGCATGTGTTAGTGTGTGTGAAGCACAACCTTATTGGAAGGGAGCTAAGTAATTTAGCTCCAACACAATTTAATACCATGGATAAACGGCACCATTGATTTGTTTTACCACTCCTAGATATTAGAGTAGCGACATGTTTTGGTATATTAGTAAGCCGGTGATCATTGCATGAAGTAACCATTTCAACCTTAGAACAGAAAGGAAAAAATAAGATTCTTCAAAGAATCGTTCATCTGGTAGGCCTCAATGGTAACATCTTGGATTGCTCCCTCCAATTTACTTTTCGCCACATAGGCTTACAACTCCATACATTTGACCAGATCGCATTTTTGTCCCCCCAAGTTTCATCGTCGCATGAGATATGAGTTTGGTAGTCCTCAATGATAACATCTCGGATTGCTCCCTCCAATTTACTTTTCACCACATAGGCTTAGCATTAAGAGCTGCTAGGCGTGCGCTCCAGCTAGATAGGTGCTAAGCAGGAGAAAAACTATGGATTTAGGCCTAGTGTTTTTTTAACCTGATATATAGTCTGCTATGGTACACTACTTCGATATTGTCATTCATACCTATCTAAAATGTGGAGTCTACAGAGAGACACAGATGCCTCTTACATTGTTGAGGAAGTAAACTTTGGCATCCATGGACATATGTGCAACAACCCAAACTTGCTGAAGAGTAATTTGTATGCAGTTATTAAATTAGGGCTTTAAGCAAATCAGAAAAGTTGGAATTCAACATGAGTGGCCCATTTGCAATTGCACACAACATAGTCGCTGGTTTTCTGCAATTATTTTTAGAGGTAATAAAGCTGGTGGTGCATAGACTAGTCCCGGATGTGCAAACTGGTAGAACAACTCAAAAATTGGTTTCGTCGAATATGTAAACTTGTCTTGCGGGTGCATTTTGGTCAAACCAGGCCAAATCCAGGCGGCGTGGCGTGCCACGTAGATCGAGGGGTCACGCGGAGCGCACGTGACGCTCGCCCTGCACGGAGAATTTGCGTTTAGGCCCTCCAATTGTTTCAGCTGTGCATAACCAACTCCTTGCCCCTTCGTCTCTTTCTGTTCGAGATGAGGCACTGGCGTCATCGCACGTGGTAAGGGAGGCCGATGTCATCATCGCACCGGCGACGATCAAGACGGCACAGATGGATCATCGCCAACGAATAGTTGCTCCCAGATACGGTCAATCCCCGACATGCTCTCTGCTTTTGGCCGGAAAAATGGAGTTGTGGGTGCGGATGATCAACTCGATTAGAGCTGCGACTTGGTTTTGATTTGATGATTTTACTGATGCTAGTTCTTAGGTCTTGCACTCGTGGCCAACTGGCGACATGTTTGTAGTTTCTTTGGCAGAGGGATAGAGACTAGGGTTTTAGGTTTGTCGAGGAGGCCGAGAGGAACAGTATGTGTTGAACCAATTTAAAATTATCGTGATATGGTTGATTTTCACTAATTTCTGGCATGATCATGCACCAATAGTGAATAAAAAAGCTTTTTTAGATGAACCAAACAGTGGATACTTTGCTGTTTGAATGAATGTACTGCATTTTTCTGATTGTTATGATTTGTAGATGATAGAGCCTGTTTAGATGAAGCAAAGTGTGTAGATGTTCTGCATCGACTGAACCAAGCAATTAGTGAACATTTTCTAAAAGTGTAGAAAGTTACTGTTTTTTCTGAATGTTGCTGTCTGCTGCACTTTGTACTGAACATTTTCATTGAATGGTTGGACATGTAGGTCCACGAGACGACTTGTTCGGTGTAGAGTTACACCACAGAGTTTTTTTTCGTGGAATCAGGAAGATTACCGACGTTGATGATCAAGTGGCTATTTTGACAATTGTGTGTGTGTGCCACATGGTCAATGACTCAATGTTGTGGATGACAGAGTTTTCAACTCACAGCAGAATCCAAAGGAGCAGATGCCCAAAAGGACAAAGAAATTAGAGAACTTGCGTCATAATTCATGCACTTAAAATCATACATCCTGGTGTCCCACGTTCCGACCGTGAACCTCTACACCATGCAGAACTGCAGCTCGTGCACTTGATCAGTAGCAGGGACCGTACTGTGGGTGGCGGACGGAGCTGAAGTTGCTCGAAGACGCCATGGCGATGCGCGGCAGCCGGCAATGGTGCTGGAGCAGAGGCGATTGTGAGAGGCCGGAAGATTGGGGATTTTATTCTAGGGTTTTCGGAATGCCCAGACTAGTCTATTTCATATCGAACAGATAAGGAGTTGATTCTAAATAGATAAGGATTTCATTCTACCAATTTGACAGAATGTGAGGACCTAATCGCAAAAAACAGCACCAGCCTCTCCGCATGAACCTCAGGTGTGTTGTGGAAGACCCCCACGGTCTACATGGCATGCCACGTCGGGTTGTTTTGCCCTGGTTTGATCATTTTGCACCAATTTGCACCCGCGGGACAAGTTTAGGGATACGACCGAACCAATTTTCAAGTTAATCGCCAGTTTGCACATGTGGGACAAGTTTATGCACTCCCAACGTTATTGCCCCTTAGTCTTAATTCATCTAAGTTGTTTCTTTGAACTTTGCACAGATATTCCTTTTGTTTCACACGCACAATTTCCATCTAGTATCACAGATTACAATTTTCTTTATCTGTAGTTTCTTCTTATTACTGGCATGTATGCAACAATGCAATAATTATGAGATTACCTTTTGGATTCCATATCTAGTAACCATTCTTACCATTTAAGGTGAATAATTTATTTTGAATTCACGTCATACAGGGGACCAAATATGCACCACTTGTGACATTTGATTCTGAATTTGTACTACTTAAGATCTTTGATTCCGAATACAATATGTACCACTTTGTCAGCAGTTGTTTCAGAGAAGTTGCTGGCAATTATAGTCATACAGGGGCACAGACAATACACCACTTGTGATATTTGATTCTGAATCTGTACGACTTGAGATCTTTGATTCCGTATAGGATATGTACCACTTTGTCAGCAGTTGTTTTAGAAAAACTGCTGGCAATTAATTATGGCTAGATCCTTAAGTGTAGATCATGTCAGCTGGAGGAAGGTTCCAAAGCAGTTTGCATTTAGAAAGAAATTATCATGGCTATCCTCCTCACAATTCTATCCTTTGTTTAGGAAACAGGTAAAATAACTCAGTAGCAAGGTAGCTGCATTGCATGAGAACTGGATCCAATGGACTTCACTTAATTCCTTACTACTACATGCCAAGCACACAGCCAATATGTGCTCTTCAATTTTATAAGATTCAGTTCTAGAAAACAGATTCTGCTATAATTCACTACCGAATATACGTTAGCACTTAATTCCTTACTACAGTACATGCCAAGCACACAGCCATCTATGCTCTTCAATTTTATAAGATTCAGTTCTACTCCCTCCGTTCCCATTTAATTGACTTGCTATGCGCCACATGTGGATGTAAGGGAGTAGAAAACAGAATCTGCTATAATTCACTACCGCATATACGTCAGTTTATACTAACAAAAATTTACTCATGAGTTATGACAACAAGGAATACCTGGGAGCAGTGGAGCTCACCGGGCGGCACCAAGCGCGCGGAGTCCAGCAGAGCTCTCATGGTGTGCATCCCAATCCCGTCGGTTGGCACGTAGGCGTCGAGGAATCCAGGTTCCACCAGGGGCCCCGTCCTCCCCGCCACCACACCCTCCACCTCCAGCGCGCCGGGTTCGTACCTAGGAAGCTCCTCCTCCTCCCCGCGCCCCATGACCTGCACGATGGGCTCGCCGCCGCGCGACATTGCGATTACGCCGGGTCGAGCCGCACCCGCGCGCCCTCGCAGATCGAGCTGCCCAGAGTCTCGCTGTGGTGGCAGCGGAACCAGCCGCCGCCTCCGGGACCCTCGGGGAGGACGTCCACGCGGCGGGAGAAGCCGTTCCCGAAGTAGGCCTCGCAGGAGCGCGGCGGCAGCGACGGGTCGGCGGTCCAGGGGAGCGAGGATGGGAGGCGCGGCCACGGCTTCTGGGCAGACGGCGCCCGAACTACTACTCTCTCGTGGGTTTGGGCTTCGGGCTCGGCGGGATTTGGGGAGGTGTCGTGGGACTGGAGGAGGAGGTAGAGCGCGAAGGAGACGGCGTGGACGACGAACACGATGACGAGGACGCACGGTATGAGGCGGCGAAGCCTCTGGCTGTGGTTGTGGGTAGTGCGGACGGCCATCCTCGCCGACGGGCGGCGGCCGCCGGAGAGTGCTCAGCGCCGCCGGGATGGACTCGAGAGGGGAAAGTGGAACCGTCCGGTTGGTGGGTAGAATCGGACGGTTGGTCGACCTCTGGACGTCTGCGGTTTCCGTCGCCGTGATCAAGCACACGAGGGGAAAGCGTCACTCCCACTGCTCGACCACGTTGTCGTAGATTTTCTTAATAATTCCCATTCAGGTTTAAAAATTTCCATTTGGTACGATGGAAGATTTACGTGTGTGCACGATAGAATCAGCAGACAAAAACTGCAGTATGGATCTCGATTAGTTTACCTGTTTTGAAACTTCTGCGAATTGCGATGATTGCGATGTCACTGGTGGCTCCAATTTTTCTTTAGTTTCGGAGAAGAGGCCCAAATCTCCCGATGTCAACATCTAGAATACCTAAAATTGGAACCATACGAAACGGACAGCTGTTTTATTAAACAAGCTGCTGATAGTTCAGAGTGCTTATCACGACCATTTGATTGAGCCACATATTCAATTCGAGATTCCATATCTCTGAAGCATCTCATTGCATATTCTGTGAATAACAATCAGCCATTCCCCGTGTAGTCGTAGATAAGGCTATTATAAATTCTTCACCCATACCGTTGGACTAGTTTACCCCTCTAGTTCAACGCCAGGTGGCAGAGGTAATTCTGAAAGCGAATTGTCTAGGTTGAACAAGACCATCTCCATCACTCCACCAAATATATTTATTTAATTTTTTACTTCTCTATATAGTACATGAGTTTTGAATTTGGATTAGCAATCCACAGTGACCCGGAACAGAATATCACCCCATGATTTGTTCCATTGGGCGAACACCTCCCATCGAGACCCGACCCAAGTGATCTAATGACTGAAATTTCGTTGTGCGCAGACGCCGGACAAAACCAGAGTTGGTGAGACGTTAGCTTCTCCTGACTGCGTGCGCTCTCGCGTTCGGCTAGTGGGATGTGTCAGTTCCATATACTTATAAAACAATACCACGGGGGTGGGGGCGACGACTAGTGTTGGTTAAGACGGTATATAGCGGCGATCTCCGTTCGTGCCTCATGGCCCTAGACCTACCGGCCAAATTCATTGTTGGGATGTCTATGTTTGCCGATGTTTCTTTTGGCATGGAAGAAAGGATGCAAAGGGTGGCTGGCATTGGACAAGGTGTGTTCGTCGAGCCATTGGGAGGATCTCGCATCCAGATTTCAACCACATGTACGATGCCACTTACCTGCTCACAAATCGGAGAAGATAGGTCGATGGGAGGAAACAGTTGAGGGTTTAGACGGTGAGAATGAGAAGTATGGAAAAAACATGGGAGGTGAGCAAATTTCTTTCGTCCTCTTTTCGATGCAGCGCATGGGCCTCGTCCATCTTCGTGGTCACACAAGCTCGTACGCCCTCCTTGCACGCTAGGAGCCTATCTTAGCGGACGTGACTGATTCAACCGTTCGAAACGGACCTATAGTTGGGTGATGCTTTGAGATTTATGCGGACCTAGCCTAGAGGCGCCTGCACGCAACCAAACATCGAAATGTGGGTAACACTAGAGAAAGACCTGTCAACGCAAAGGCCTAGCCGCCATGGACAGTTTTTTCTTTACTCCTGTTGAATATATTGTGTACGTGTATATTGTGTTGTAGGCCCACCTCCAAGTTTTCCTGTATAGTTGAGGTAGAGGCCCACCTTGTACTCTTATATACGTGCCTAGTGCACCCGATCAATGCATTGTGAGTTGCCTGCCAAAACCCCAAGTTTCTACATGGTATCAGACTCCCCACGTTCCTAACCTAGCCGCCGCCGCCAAGCCTCCCTTGCGCAGCCGCCGCCGCATCTCCCACCGCCACCGCTGCCGCTCCCCCGAGCCGCCGCCGCCGCCGTCTGCCCTCTCCCGCTTCCGCACCCACTCCCCTCCACCCACCGCTGCCATGGCCTCTCCCGTTTCCTCCGTCTCCTCCGGCAGCAACCCGTTCGCCGGGCCAGATGTTGCCCTCATACGCGATCTCAACATCTTTGAACGCGTTCCGGTGACCCTTGATCAGTCCACGGCCTCCTACTCCGCCTGGAAGAGGTACTTCTCCTTGGTGTTCCGTGAGTATCTCCTTCACGGTCATATTGACGGCACCGTGACTCGCGGCTCATGGTGAACGACGAGGACTGGATGATCCTTGACGCCACGATCATTCGTTGGTTCTACCTCACCATCTCACGGGACCTCTTTCACACGGTGGTGGCCGACAATGACGACGCTGCCGCCGTTTGGCGCAAGCTCAACGGCCTATTCACCGACAACAAACTTCAGCGCAAGGTCCTTCTTCACGGCGAGTTCTACGGGTGCCAGCAGCTTGATTGTTGAGTCTTGTGAGACCACCAAACTTCAGCGTCTTTTTGTTTGTTTGTTGAGTCTTGTGAGACCACCACATAATAATTATATATGAGAGAGTTACTGGAAATATGGGTTGAAATATGTTGAATGCTTTTATAAGATTGGGAAAAGGGATGTTTGACTTGATTTTTAATGATACATATAGTTGCATGATTCATGAGCTTGTTTATGAGTAATAGTTTGCAAATTCTTTTTGTAGAGCTATCACTTATTCATGTTTTGATGCTGATTGTTATTTTACATTGTTTAACATGGATTAGTTAGTTCTATGGACACTCATGCATGCATCTAGATGGTCAACTTTCTCCCTTTTGCTAGCCCAAACATTCCAACAAGTCAAAACTTGTTTCCAACACCTTCAACCAAAGTTATTCCAGTGAGTCCACCATATCTACCTACTAGCTATATGCTATTCCGAGTATGTTCATCATGATATTTGTGTTATCTATACCTCTGAATGAAAATGATTATGTTATTGATTGCCATGGGAAAAGTTGGTTATATAGCTCTCACGAACTTGATGCACATTTTACTATCATTGCAATAAATAAAACATGACCCATTGTGATTAAGATTATGATGCTAGTGGCTTGATAAATGTTCGAGGTTGGGAGTTAGCCCATATGTGTTGTCACATGCAAAGCTTTCAACATGCTCCTTCATCTCATTTAGTTGATATCATGTACTTTTGTTTATGGATGCCTATCATGGTCAAATGAGGTGGAAATGAAGTAGTTTAAATGAGTTTGTATAAATGGTTAGAGAGACGCCTGGGCCGCTAATCTAAGCCATGCATCATTCATGGTGGAAATTTACTTACATGCTATGGTGAACCGTCTATGATGCACCTTATAATAAAAAGCTATTCCAATGGTAAATAAAAAGGGTGTTGAGGTTGTTCATCTTGTTTGTTTGTCTTGTCATTTTGATATGGGCTTGTTCCATATCCTGGGACAAGAGGTACCCCAGTTGACGCTCTTGATGATACTATTATTACTTACAATGATAGAACTTGAACTTGCTTTGTTTCCTAAGTTGAGTAATCATGGTGTAGGTACTTGTATTCAAGGGGCATGAGACACCTAACCTTTACTTTGTCAAGCACACTACTCATATTTGCTCTCACATTAAACTATAATCATTCAAGATGCTATGATAGGGGAATGAGAGCTTGACACCAAGTATTACCACATTGCAATCATTAAATTAAGTAGGAGAGTTTGGAGTTAGATGAAACTTATGCATGCTTTACCTTTACTCACTTATTCATCTTTCCAAAGTGTCCACCAAATATATTCAGATTTTCATCTACACTCTATGACCATTGTAGGATGTTCTACTTATCATTATGCATTCATGTGTTCCATATTACTTGCTACCATGTTACACTTTGTGAACTATCAATGAACATCCTTGTCTTGAATACTTGATATCACTTCATAAACTATTTGCATATTGCTACTCCTTTGAAGAATGAATCATTTGACTATATGTAGCAATAGTAATCATCTTTGATATTCATTGTTAAGTATTAAATTGCAAAGTCCATGTTAGTTTTATCATCTTCATACTCGAGGACGAGCATGGATTAAGCTTGGGGATGTTGATGCATGTAAAATGCATACATGAACTTTGCACTTTAATTGCTTATATTCCAATCATATTTGCATCATATAAGGGTTATATCAATGTTTTATCATGATTTTGGAAATATCTTAATGATTTCCTATTTTTATGGAATTAACCCTGCGCAGGCAGAAAACCCCGTTTTCTTATTTTAATGTTTCAGGGACCCAAACGTCAACGAAATCACCTGGAAATTTACGGGCGTCAATATTTGGAAGGAAGAAGGACTACGGAAAAAGGAAGCAAGCAAACGGAGGCCCGAGGGCCAAACGAGCATGGCCCACGCGGCCACAGTACCAGGCCACGTGGGACCCACCCGTTCGGGCCTCGTGGCTCCGTTGCCGTCGATCTTTCGTCCACCGACTTCGTCTTGACCTAAAAACGCCTATAAAAAAGGTCCCATGACGTTTCGCGAAAGGAGGCGGCGGAGAAACAGAAAACCACGAAACAGAGAGTCAGAAGGCTGCCGCCGGAGAAGATCGGAGGGGGGAAACGCCGCCGGAATCACCTCCGGAGGGCTCCACCCCCCTCCGGCGTGTTCATCATCGACATCTACAGCAAGATCATCTCCATCTCCCCACTGTAAACTCTTGGCAAACATGATGTGTGGTGCAATATACTATTCCCTTGATCTATTGTGTCTCCCATCTGTGTTTGAGAAGTGATTTGTTCATGGCACTTGTGAAATAGTTCGTTGATTGGTTGCATACAAGTGTTGTTATCTTTTATGATTGTCTTTATGTACAATATATGAGTGCACGCATATGTTGGGGAATGCATGTAAGGTGATCACCGTAGCGTAATGGATTGAGTAGGACATGTCGGAGTAGAGAGAAACCGGTGTCTGAGACTTGAAGTTACTTTATGGGGGATATATATGGGGGACCCTAGAACTTAAGGCTATGGTGGGACAATTATGTCTTAATAATTCTTGTGCTGCACATTTATTTGGCCATGAGATCCATCATAAGAGTTGTGTTATTGCTCATTTACTTGGCTACACCTATTTATGGCTCCCACCTAAAAGATACAACTAAGACTGAAACATGTGCTTCACTAATTGTGACAACCACGCGAATGAAATAACAATTGCTAGAACATTTGCTCCCTTGAGATATTTGTTACTTGAGATATTTGATACTTGCTGCTTGAGAAACTTGCTTGAGAAAACTGCTGAGAGAAACTTGCTCTAAGAAACCTGTGTCTGAAACTTGCTCTAAGAAACTTGCTACTAGATAAACCCATTCCACATCACTTGCTTTCATTAGTTAGTTCTTTTCATATTTATTGCTTTGCATAAAAGGCCGTATAAGAGGGTTATAGGGCTTTAGAGAATAGATAGTTTACCTTCAGCTCCTCGTGGGTTCGACACTCAATACTTATCGAATTGTGCTACAGTGATTCCTTGCTCTTGGGGATTATCAAGTACTTTTCTGGCGCCGTTGCCGGGGAGCGTTGTGCTAAACTTTTATTCTTGTTTGCATTGCATACTAACATATAAATCTAAAACACAAAAAAATTAGAAAATGGAAAAGAACCAAAAAAATTTAGAGTTGTATAATATCTATCTTGAGTTAGGACATGAAGTGTTTGAGGAGAAAATTAAATTTTATTTGCATAACACTCATGTTTGTGGTACTAACTCTTTGCACACCTTTATTGCTAATGCTCTGGAAAAGTTTAAGCTTGGGGAAGCCGTTGAGGATGAAAGTGATTTAATTAAGTTTGATGATCCATTATGCTCATTAGATGATAAGTGTTTGATGCATGTAAAATGCATACATGAACTTTGCACTTTAATTGCTTATATTCCAATCATATTTGCATCATATAAGGGTTATATCAATGTTTTATAATGATTTTGGGAATACTTCATAGTTTTCCCATTTATTTGGAATTAACCCTGCTTTTCCAGAAAACGTCTTTTTTAGTGTTTCAGACTTTCCGGGAGCTTCGGGACTCCAAAAAGGGCAAGGTCAAAGAGCACGGTTCAGAATTTTCGAGACGAAGGCAATGGGCTTAAATTGAAGACCAGAAGCCCAACAGGCTGGAAATGGGAGGGTCCCACGCGGCCTAAAGTACATGGCCGCGTGGGCCTATCTCGTTTCCACCTCGGAGCTCCGTGGCCGTCGATCTTTCGTCCACCGACTTCGTCTTGACCTAAAAACGCCTATAAAAAAGGTTCCCTGGCGTTTCGCGAAAGGAGGCGGCGGAGAAACACGAAACCACGAAACAGAGAGGCAGAAGGCTGCCGCCGGAGAAGATCGGAGGGGGGAAACGCCGCCGGAATCGCCTCCGGAGGGCTCCACCCCCCTCCGGCGTGTTCACCATCAACATCTTCATCGCCATTGCTGCCTCCCATGATGAGGAGGGAGTAGTTCTTCATCGGGGCTGAGGGCTTTACCGGTAGCTATGTGGTTGATCTCTCTTGTAATCTAATTGAATTCATGGATGTTTCTCCTTCATTGTTTGTGCTACTCAAGTGGTTTTATTAATGTGATTTCCGGAGTCACCTTTGTCCCATGGTGTGAAGTTGACAGTGTGCGCACCGTGTGTGACTCTTAGGCTAAAGGTTACAGAAATACTTACCATGAGTTATTCTTTGTGTTGGATGTCACTATAAAATTGTGGTGTTTGTTTAGTACTATTTGGGGTACTCATAGTGACCTTGGGGTTCCCTAGATGTGGAAGACAGACTTTAAGGTGTGCTTTTGTAGCCCTACACGATGGTCTTGGTGTTCTATGATATTGTGGTGTTTGTTCACTCAGACTTTAAGGTGTGCTCTTGTAGCCCTACGCAGTAGATTGGTATTTCTATCCAACGGGAGAATAGTTCAGAGTAGCAAAGTGAAGAGGAAATATCTATGTATTCAATTGTTGGGAGTGTCCACTAGTGAAAGTATGATCCCTAGGCCTTATTTCCAAGCATCCTAGAAACACACACTTGAGCTTGTCCTCTTGCTACATAGAGGATTGGGCTTTCTCTCTTTGAGAGCTTTCACTTGCTACTACCTTTGTCTTGTCCTCTTGCAAAGAAGAGGATTGGGACACTTTTACATCCATCAAACCAACCATCTTGTTCTCTAAACTTGTTTAGTGCATAATCAACTAAAACTTGTGACACTTTAGTTGTAGGGAATAGATAACTTTTCCTTCTTGCTCCTGCGGATCGATACCTTACTTCCACATTGAGAGGTGCTACAGTGATCCCTTGCTCTTGGGGGTTATCAAGTACTTTTCTGGCGCCGTTGCCGGGGAGCGTAGCGCTTAAGTTTCTATTCTTGTGTGCACTAGACTAAGCTTGGGGAGGTTCTTTCTTTTATATCTTGCAATCATCTAAGCTTGGGGAGGTTCTTTGACTTGTTTGATGATACTATGTCTCCTATTTATGATGATGAATATGATATTTTCAGTCCACCCACTATTGAGTATAAAGTTTATTGTGATTATGATATGCCTCCTATATATGATGATTACAATGATTATTATGAATGTTTTACTCCCACTATTCCTAATGAAACTGTTTATGCTTATGTGGAGAGTAATGATACTTTTATGCATATGGATCATGATAAGAATGTTTCATGTGATAGCTATATTGTTGAGTTTATCAATGATGCTACTGAAAGTTTTTATGAGAGAGGGAGACATGATTTCATATATCTCAAAAATATTAAGTCTTCTCTCTTTTTGTTGAAAATTTTGAAGTTGCACTTGCTTTGCCTTCCTATGCTAGTCACTTTGTGCTTTATTGATTTATTTTCTTACAAGATCCCAATGCATAGGAAGTGGGTTAGACTTAAATGTGTTTGATATTTGCTTCTTGATGCTCTTTTATATTCAACTCTTATTCCTATGGGAGCATCATTAAAACTATCAAGCCTAGCTATATGGCTATAAAGAAAGCGCTTTGCGGGAGGCAACCCGGTTATTTTTTGTGTGATTTTCTTTGTGTCCTCTTGCTGTAACAAGAGACTTTGTTTAGTTTAGGTTCTGGAGTTTTCAATAAAGTGCCAAGTTTTACCCTTTTTGGTTTGAAAAGTTGCTTATAGCGTTCGGAGATTTTATTCCTGCACGAGTCAGTGCACGGTATGATTTTTAATTCTTATTCTGTAACTCCGAATGAGCTCATATTTGAACTGTAGTTGCAACTTTTCATCCTCTGTATGCATGAATTTTTTCGGAATTTTTCGAGAAAGTTTGGTAGGGTAGAAAAATACGTTTTGCTGCTGCTGTTTTTCTGGACAGATTCTGTCCCATTTTGTTTGATGCATGCTTTGAGCTTTTAAGTTGAATCTTTTTGATCCAATTGAGTTTATGAGTAGGCATACAACATTATACACTTTCTGGACATCTCATATGAATTTTTGTTCAAGGATTATATGCAGCAAGAACCTATTTGTTTATCACTATTAATGCACCCCACAGAAAAAATGGGAGAAACGGTGTTTTGAAGTTTTTTCACAGGGATTGGAGGAGATGCACCAAGAGCTATCCAAGGATGGTGAAGACCATAAGCTTGGGGATGTGAAGACAACCCCGCTGGACCTACACACTCTCGGTTTGCACACGTCCAACTTCTGTTTTTCGATCGAAACACTTTATCGCATAAACTTGGAGCGTCGTTTTTGTTTTTGTTTGAGTCTTGAGAGACCACCACACTATCATTATATATGAGAGAGCTACTGGAAATATGGGTTGAAATATGTTGGATGCTTTTATAAGATTGGGAAAAGGGATGTTTGAGTTGATTTTTAATGATACATATAGTTGCATGATTCATGAGCTTGTTTATGAGTAATAGTTTGCAAATTCTTTTTGAAGAGCTATCACTTATTCATGTTTTGGTGCTGATTGTTATTTTACTTGGTTTAACATGGATTAGTTAGTTCTATGGACACTCATGCATGCATCTAGATGGTCAACTTTCTCCCTTTTGCTAGCCCAAACTCCAACAAGCAAAAACTTGTTTCCAACACCTTCAACCAAAGTTATTCCAGTGAGTCCACCATATCTACCTATAGCTTATGCTATTCCGAGTATGTTTATCATGTTTTGTGTTATCTTACCTCTGAATGAAAATGTTTATGTTATTGATTGCATGGAAAAGTTGGTTATATAGCTCTCACGAACTTGATGCACATTTTACTATTGCATAATAAAACATGACCCATTGTGATTAAGATTATGATGCTAGTGGCTTGATAAATGTTCGGGTTGGAGTTAGCCCATATGTGCTGTCACATGCAAGCTTTCAACATGCTCTTCATCTCATTTAGTTGATATCATGTACTTTTGTTATGGATGCTATCATGTGAAATGAGTGGAAATGAAGTAGTTTAAATGAGTTTGTATAAATGGTTAGAGAGACGCCTGGGCCGCTAATCTAAGCCATGCATCATTCATGGTGGAAATTTACTTACATGCTATGGTGAATTCTGTGATACACCTTACAATAAAAAGCTATTCCAATGGTAAATAAAAAGGGTGTTGAGTTTTTCATTTGTTTGTTTGTCTTGTCATTTTGATATGGGCTTGTTCCATATCTGGGACAAGAGGTACCCCAGTTGACGCTCTTGATGATACTATTATTACTTACAATGATATATAATTGAACTTGCTTTGTTTCCTAAGTTGAGTAACATGGTGTAGTACTTGTATTCAAGGGGCATGAGACATCAACCTTTACTTTGTCAAGCACACTACTCATATTTGCTTCACATTAAACTTAATCATTCAAGATGCTATGATAGGGGAATGAGAGCTTGACACCAAGTATTACCACATTGCAATCATTAACTTAAGTAGAGAGTTTGGAGTTAGATGAAACTTATGCATGCTTTACCTCTACTCACTATACATCTTTCCAAAGTGTCCACCTATCATATTCAGATTTTCATCATCACTCTATGACCATGTAGGATGTTCTACTTATCATTATGCATACATGTGTTCCATATTACTTGCTACTATGTTACACTTTGTGAACTATCAATGAACATCCTTGTCTTGAATACTTGATATCACTTCATAAACTATTTGCATATTGCTACTCCTTTGAAGAATGAATCATTTGACTATATGTAGCAATAGTAATCATCTTTGATATTCATTGTTAAGTATTAAATTGCAAAGTCCATGTTAGTTTTATCATCTTCATACTCGAGGACGAGCATGGATTAAGCTTGGGGATGTTGATGCATGTAAAATGCATACATGAACTTTGCACTTTAATTGCTTATATTCCAATCATATTTGCATCATATAAGGGTTATATCAATGTTTTATAATGATTTTGGGAATACTTCATAGTTTTCCCATTTATTTGGAATTAACCCTGTTTTTCCAGAAAACGTCTTTTTTAGTGTTTCAGACTTTCCGGGAGCTTCGGGACTCCAAAAAGGGCAAGGTCAAAGAGCACGGTTCAGAATTTTCGAGACGAACGCAATGGGCTTAAATTGAAGACCAGAAGCCCAACAGGCTGGAAATGGGAGGGTCCCACGCGGCCTAAAGTACATGGCCGCGTGGGCCCAGCTCGTTTCCACCTCGGAGCTCCGTGGCCGTCGATCTTTCGTCCACCGACTTCGTCTTGACCTAAAAACGCCTATAAAAAAGGTCCCTGGCGTTTCGCGAAAGGAGGCGGCGGAGAAACACGAAACCACGAAACAGAGAGACAGAAGGCTGCCGCCGGAGAAGATCGGAGGGGGGAAACGCCGCCGGAATCGCCTCCGGAGGGCTCCACCCCCCTCCGGCGTGTTCATCATCAACATCTTCATCGCCATTGCTGCCTCCCATGATGAGGAGGGAGTAGTTCTTCATCGGGGCTGAGGGCTTACCGGTAGCTATGTGGTTGATCTCTCTTGTAATCTAATTGAATTCATGGATGTTTCTCCTTCATTGTTTGTGCTACTCAAGTGGTATTATTAATGTGATTTCCGGAGTCACCTTTGTCCCATGGTGTGAAGTTGACAGTGTGCGCACCGTGTGTGACTCTTAGGCTAAAGGTTACAGAAATACTTACCATGAGTTATTCTTTGTGTTGGATGTCACTATAAAATTGTGGTGTTTATTTAGTACTATTTTGGGATACTCATAGTGACCTTGGGGTTCCCTAGATGTGGAAGACAGACTTTAAGGTGTGCTTTTGTAGCCCTACACGATGGTCTTGGTGTTCTATGATATTGTGGTGTTTGTTCACTCAGACTTTAAGGTGTGCTCTTGTAGCCCTACGCAGTAGATTGGTATTTCTATCCAACGGGAGAATAGTTCAGAGTAGCAAAGTGAAGAGGAAATATCTATGTATTCAATTGTTGGGAGTGTCCACTAGTGAAAGTATGATCCCTAGGCCTTATTTCCAAGCATCCTAGAAACACACACTTGAGCTTGTCCTCTTGCTACATAGAGGATTGGGCTTTCTCTCTTTGAGAGCTTTCACTTGCTACTACCTTTGTCTTGTCCTCTTGCAAAGAAGAGGATTGGGACACTTTTACATCCATCAAACCAACCATCTTGCTCTCTAAACTTGTTTAGTGCATAATCAACTAAAACTTGTGACACTTTAGTTGTAGGGAATAGATAACTTTTCCTTCTTGCTCCTGCGGATCGATACCTTACTTCCACATTGAGAGGTGCTACAGTGATCCCTTGCTCTTGGGGGTTATCAGTGTTTATGTGGTGATTCTATTCAAAATCATGTGGGAATGTTTAACTTCAATGCTTGCAACTATTATGAGAGAGGAAGAGATAAGAATCCTCTTTATATTTCTATGTTATTTAAAATGCAAGCTATTGATCATTATATGCATTGGTTACCTCAAATGGGTTGTTATTTATTCATATATAAAATGCCAATGCATAGGAAAAGAGTTAGACTTAAAAGTTAATGGTTTAATGTTTTGAGGTGTGCTCTCTATGCTTTTATCTCCTATTCAGTTTGGGCACACATTTATATCTTGAGAACCTGCAAAATAACTTTACCTATTGATTTCTAACAATTAGTTTAAGATTTTCACTCTATATGAAATTTGGGAAAGTAAATGAGAAGGATGAGTAATGGAGAAGTTGGGGTCGACCTTGAACATGTGTTGTTCATGCCAATGGAACCATTGCAAAGTCTCTATCATTTAAACTTTCCCCAAAGCTAAAACCAAATAAAAAGAGTGATAATAGTAATTCGCTGTCCAGTTTTTGACATATCCTGTCTTTATTCTGCATTACTCTCATTACTTGTGTTTTGTGCGGTTCTTTTGATCAAGGAGCATTACACAACCATAGTAACAGTAGCTAATGTTTAAAATCAATTCATGATATGTCTTTGCTGTGCCTATGTGGATTTAATTTATGAAGGCACTAACCCCTCTAATCAAGTTTGTGACGAGTGATGTGTAAAGAGAATTTTAAGGTGGAAGAATTGAGGGTGATGAACAAGATCAAGAGGGACAAAAACTCAAGCTTGGGGATGTACCCCTAGGCTCACCCTACATATATCAAATAAGTACAAGAATTTAAGCTTGGGGATGCCAAGCCACCTCACTTCAACCATCTTGATACCAAGTAAGTAAGCCTAGCTATATGGCTATAAAGAAAGCGCTTTGCGGGAGGCAACCCGGTTATTTTTGTGTGTGATTTTTCTTTGTGTCCTCTTGCTGTAACAAGAGACTTTGTGTCTAGTTTAGTTTCTGGAGTTTTAAATAAAGTGCCAAGTTTTATCCATTTTGGTCTTGAAAAGTTGCTTATTGAGTTCGGAGATTTTATTCCTGCACGAGTCAGTGCACGGTATGATTTTTAATTCTTATTCTGTAACTCCGAATGAGCTCATATTTGAACTGTAGTTGCAACTTTTCATCCTCTGTATGCATGAATTTTTTCGGAATTTTTCGAGAAAGTTTAGTAGGGTAGAAAAATACGTTTTGCTGCTGCTGTTTTTCTGAACAGATTATGTCTCATTTTGTTTGATGCATGCTTTGAGCTTTTAAGTTGAATCTTTTTTATCCAATTGAGTTTATGAGTAGGCATACAACATTATACACTTTCTGGACATCTCATATGAATTTTTGTTCAAGGATTATATGCAGCAAGAAACATATTTGTTTATCACTATTAATGCACCCCACAGAAAAGAAATGGGAGAAACGGTGTTTTGAAGTTTTTTCACAGGGATTGGAGGAGATGCACCAAGAGCTATCCAAGGATGGTAAAGACCATAAGCTTGGGGATGTGAAGACAACCCCGCTGGACCTACACACTCTCGGTTTGCACACGTTCAACTTCTGTTTTTCGATCGAAACACTTTATCGCATAAACTTGGAGCGTCGTTTTTGTTTTTGTTTGAGTCTTGAGAGACCACCACACTATCAATTATATATGAGAGAGCTACTGGAAATATGGGTTGAAATATGTTGGATGCTTTTATAAGATTGGGAAAAGGGATGTCTTTCATTCGTTGGTTCTACCTCACCATCTCACGGGACCTCTTTCACACGGTGGTGGCCGACAATGACGACGCTGCCGCCGTTTGGCGCAAGCTCAACGGCCTATTCACCGACAACAAACTTCAGCGCGAGGTCCTTCTTCACGGCGAGTTCTACGGGTGCCAGCAGCTTGATTGTTGAGTCTTGTGAGACCACCAAACTTCAGCGTCTTTTTGTTTGTTTGTTGAGTCTTGTGAGACCACCACATAATAATTATATATGAGAGAGTTACTGGAAATATGGGTTGAAATATGTTGAATGCTTTTATAAGATTGGGAAAAGGGATGTTTGACTTGATTTTTAATGATACATATAGTTGCATGATTCATGAGCTTGTTTATGAGTAATAGTTTGCAAATTCTTTTTGTAGAGCTATCACTTATTCATGTTTTGATGCTGATTGTTATTTTACATTGTTTAACATGGATTAGTTAGTTCTATGGACACTCATGCATGCATCTAGATGGTCAACTTTCTCCCTTTTGCTAGCCCAAACATTCCAACAAGTCAAAACTTGTTTCCAACACCTTCAACCAAAGTTATTCCAGTGAGTCCACCATATCTACCTACTAGCTATATGCTATTCCGAGTATGTTCATCATGATATTTGTGTTATCTATACCTCTGAATGAAAATGATTATGTTATTGATTGCCATGGGAAAAGTTGGTTATATAGCTCTCACGAACTTGATGCACATTTTACTATCATTGCAATAAATAAAACATGACCCATTGTGATTAAGATTATGATGCTAGTGGCTTGATAAATGTTCGAGGTTGGGAGTTAGCCCATATGTGCTGTCACATGCAAAGCTTTCAACATGCTCCTTCATCTCATTTAGTTGATATCATGTACTTTTGTTTATGGATGCCTATCATGGTGAAATGAGGTGGAAATGAAGTAGTTTAAATGAGTTTGTATAAATGGTTAGAGAGACGCCTGGGCCGCTAATCTAAGCCATGCATCATTCATGGTGGAAATTTATTTACATGCTATGGTGAACCGTCTATGATGCACCTTATAATAAAAAGCTATTCCAATGGTAAATAAAAAGGGTGTTGAGGTTGTTCATCTTGTTTGTTTGTCTTGTCATTTTGATATGGGCTTGTTCCATATCCTGGGACAAGAGGTACCCCAGTTGACGCTCTTGATGATACTATTATTACTTACAATGATAGAACTTGAACTTGCTTTGTTTCCTAAGTTGAGTAATCATGGTGTAGGTACTTGTATTCAAGGGCATGAGACACCTAACCTTTACTTTGTCAAGCACACTACTCATATTTGCTCTCACATTAAACTATAATCATTCAAGATGCTATGATAGGGGAATGAGAGCTTGACACCAAGTATTACCACATTGCAATCATTAAATTAAGTAGGAGAGTTTGGAGGTTAGATGAAACTTATGCATGCTTTACCTTTACTCACTTATTCATCTTTCCAAAGTGTCCACCAAATATATTCAGATTTTCATCTACACTCTATGACCATTGTAGGATGTTCTACTTATCATTATGCATTCATGTGTTTCATATTACTTGCTACCATGTTACACTTTGTGAACTATCAATGAACATCCTTGTCTTGAATACTTGATATCACTTCATAAACTATTTGCATATTGCTACTCCTTTGAAGAATGAATCATTTGACTATATGTAGCAATAGTAATCATCTTTGATATTCATTGTTAAGTATTAAATTGCAAAGTCCATGTTAGTTTTATCATCTTCATACTCGAGGACGAGCATGGATTAAGCTTGGGGATGTTGACGCATGTAAAATGCATACATGAACTTTGCACTTTAATTGCTTATATTCCAATCATATTTGCATCATATAAGGGTTATATCAATGTTTTATCATGATTTTGGAAATATCTTAATGATTTCCTATTTTTATGGAATTAACCCTGCGCAGGCAGAAAACCCCATTTTCTTATTTTAATGTTTTAGGGACCCAAACGTCAACGAATTCACCTGGAAATTTACGGGCGTCAATATTTGGAAGGAAGAAGGACTACGGAAAAAGGAAGCAAGCAAACGGAGGCCCGAGGGCCAAACGAGCATGGCCCACGCGGCCACAGTACCAGGCCGCGTGGGACCCACCCGTTCGGGCCTCGTGGCTCCGTTGCCGTCGATCTTTCGTCCACCGACTTCGTCTTGACCTAAAAACGCCTATAAAAAAGGTCCCATGACGTTTCGCGAAAGGAGGCGGCGGAGAAACAGAAAACCACGAAACAGAGAGTCAGAAGGCTGCCGCCGGAGAAGATCGGAGGGGGGAAACGCCGCCGGAATCACCTCCGGAGGGCTCCACCCCCCTCCGGCGTGTTCATCATCGACATCTACAGCAAGATCATCTCCATCTCCCCACTGTAAACTCTTGGCAAACATGATGTGTGGTGCAATATAATATTCCCTTGATCTATTGTGTCTCCCATCTGTGTTTGAGAAGTGATTTGTTCATGGCACTTGTGAAATAGTTCGTTGATTGGTTGCATACAAGTGTTGTTATCTTTTATGATTGTCTTTATGTACAATATATGAGTGCACGCATATGTTGGGGAATGCATGTAAGGTGATCACCGTAGCGTAATGGATTGAGTAGGACATGTCGGAGTAGAGAGAAACCGGTGTCTGAGACTTGAAGTTACTTTATGGGGGATATATATGGGGGACCCTAGAACTTAAGGCTATGGTGGGACAATTATGTCTTAATAATTCTTGTGCTGCACATTTATTTGGCCATGAGATCCATCATAAGAGTTGTGTTATTGCTCATTTACTTGGCTACACCTATTTATGGCTCCCACCTAAAAGAAACAACTAAGACTGAAACATGTGCTTCACTAATTGTGACAACCACGCGAATGAAATAACAATTGCTAAAACATTTGCTCCCTTGAGATATTTGTTACTTGAGATATTTGATACTTGCTGCTTGAGAAACTTGCTCTAAGAAACCTGTGTCTGAAACTTGCTCTAAGAAACCTGTGTCTGAAACTTGCTCTAAGAAACTTGCTACTAGATAAACCCATTCCACATCACTTGCTTTCATTAGTTAGTTCTTTTCATATTTATTGCTTTGCATAAAAGGCCGTATAAGAGGGTTATAGGGCTTTAGAGAATAGATAGTTTACCTTCAGCTCCTCGTGGGTTCGACACTCAATACTTATCGAATTGTGCTACAGTGATTCCTTGCTCTTGGGGATTATCAACATCTTAGTTTCACCCGATCTTATTAAAAATTTCGTTTCCGTTAAACATTTTACACGTGAAAATCCTGTCACTGTCGAATTTGACATGTTTGGTTTCTCTGTCAAGCATTCCCGTACCAGGATGGTGCTCCACCGATGTGACAGCCCCGGCGATCTCTACGCGGTCCACTCCACAGCCTCCACCTCCTCCGCCGCCCTCGTCGCCCTCGCCACCGGTGTGGACCTTTGGCATGCTCGCTTGGGACATCCCAAATCCGCCACTCTTCGTCACATACTTAGGAGTTTTTCATTCACGTGTAATAAGATCGATGATCACTCTTGTCACGCTTGTCGCCTTGGCAAACATGCTAGGCTTCCCTTTAGCGCTTCTTCTCATGTTGCTTCCTATCCCTTTGAATTAATTCACAGTGATGTATGGACCTCTCCAGTTGCAAGAAATAAGGGCTATCTATACTATCTTGTCATCCTTGATGATTTTTCGCATTATGTGTGGACCTTTCCGTTGCGTCGCAAGTCCGATACTATCGCCACTCTTGCCGCGTTTTCTTCCTATGTCTCCACGCAGTTTGGGCGTCTCATTCTCGCGTTACAAACGGACAACGGGAAGGAGTTCGACAACCTGGCTGTTCGCACTCTCCTCACCACACATGGCACGATTTTTCGTCTCACTTGCCCCTACACTTCGCAACAAAACGGTCGCGCCGAACGCGTTCTTCGCACCCTGAACGACTGCGTTCGCACGCTTCTCTTTCACGCCAATGTGCCTCCGCGCTTCTGGCCTGACGCTCTTGCTACTGCATCACTTCTTCTTAACCTTCGCCCCTGCCGTACTCGCGGCAACTTTGTTCCCCACCACCTTCTCTTCGGTGCACCACCATCTTATGACGAGCTTCGCATTTTTGGCTGCCTCTGCTACCCTAGCATCGCTGCCACCGCGCCGCATAAGCTTCCACCTCGCTCTGTTGCCTGCGTCTTCCTTGGTTACCCACCCAACACCAAAGGATATCGCTGCTATGATCCCGTCTCACACCGTGTGTTCACTTCACGACATGTTTACTTTGATGAGCACGTGTTTCCCTTTCAGCAGGTACCCGCCGCCATCGACTTGTCGCCGGCCGCCGGCGGCCCTTCTGTGACACCACCCGCTGGACGGTCTCGCTCGGCTCGCGGACCACCGCCAGGCTTCGGCGCCCCTCGCGACATGGGCCGAGCTGCGGCCACCGCTTCTGGCCGCGCCCCCTCGCCACCGGATGCCGGCGCGGCATCGCTCACCCCCTCGGCGTCTCCAGCATCGACCGCGCCCTCGGCGTCCCCGGCGTCGACCGCGCCGTCCTCTCCGACTGCGGCGTCGCCTGCTCCTTCGGCCTCTGGCGTGGCAGGGGCTTCTGCCGCCTCGCCACCATCGACTGAGGCCCCGCCTGGCCCTACGACGCGGTCTCGGACTGGCGTTCATTGTCCGAACCTGCGGTACTCCCGGGACGAGTATCTTCTAGCTGCGTCCACCTCCGAGCCTTCGCCGGTTCCCGCATCCGGCCGGGCAGCCCTTCGGGATCCTCACTGGCTTGCCGCGATGCAGGAAGAGTTCGACGCACTACAGCGGAACCGTACTTGGACACTGGTTCCCCGTCCACCTCGTGCCAACATCATCAGCGGCAAGTGGGTTTTTCGTCATAAGACCCGCTCGGATGGCACTCTTGAGCGCTACAAGGCTCGCTGGGTGGTTCACGGTTTTCGTCAGCGCGCTGGAGTCGACTTCACCGAGACTTTTGCACCGGTTGTCAAACCTGGCACGATCTGCACTGTCCTCCAGTTAGCGGTCTCTCGCGGTTGGCCGGTTCATCAGATGGACGTCTCCAACGCCTTTCTTCATGGTCATCTTGCCGAGCAGGTCTACTGTGAGCAACCTACTGGTTTCGTCGACGCCACTCATCCTGGTCACGTGTGCTTGCTGTCTCGGTCTCTCTACGGCCTCAAGCAAGCACCTCGCGCCTGGTATCAGCGTATCGCCGGATTTCTGCAGACAGTGGGCTTCCGTGTTACTCGCTCGGACGCCTCGCTGTTCGTTTATCACCATGGCGACACGACTGCTTACTTGCTCCTATACGTCGACGACATTATCCTGACGGCTTCCTCCGCAGCTCTTCTTCAGCAGATTACTCTTCGGCTGCGCGACGAGTTTGCCATTAAGGACTTGGGTACTCTTCATTACTTCCTTGGCATTGAGGTTGTTCGGCGTCCCGACGGCTTCTTTCTTCATCAATAGAAGTATGCGCATGAGTTGCTTGAGCGTGCCGGTATGCTCAACTGTCATCCTGTAGCTACTCCAGTTGACACGAAGGCCAAGGTTTCTGCTCAGGACGGTTCACCGGCGTCGGATGCCACCTTCTACCGGTCCATTGTTGGTGCTCTTCCGTACCTGACGCTGACCAGACCCGACCTGCAGTATGTTGTTCAGCAGGTGTGCCTTCATATGCACGCCTCTCGTGACTCCCATTCGACGCTCGTGAAACGGATTCTCCGCTATATCCGTGGCACGATGTCCCTCGGACTCACACTCACGGCATCTCCTTCTATGGATATGGTGGCCTATTCCGATGCTGATTGGGCTGGATGTCCTGATACACGGCGCTCCACCTCCGGCTACTGCGTCTACCTCGGTCCTTCTCTTGTCTCATGGTCGTCGAAACGACAACCCACTGTGTCGCGCTCCAGCGCGGAGGCCGAGTACCGAGTTGTGGCAAACGCAGTCGCTGAGTGCACCTGGCTACGACAGCTTCTTCAGGAGTTGCATCACGACGTCTCACAGGCCACGGTTGTCTACTGTGACAACGTCTCTGCTGTGTACCTTTCCGCCAACCCCGTTCATCATCGAGCTTGATATTCACTTTGTGCGTGAACAGGTAGCTCTCGACCGCACTCGAGTTCTCCATGTTCCGACTGCACAACAGTTCGCCGATGTGATGACTAAGGGACTGCCTACTGCCACCTTCGAGGAGTTTCGGTCCAGTCTCTGCGTCTCTGGCGACGCTTCGACTGCGGGGGGTGTTGAATATATTGTGTACCTGTATATTGTGTTGTAGGCCCACCTCCTAGTTTTCCTGTATAGTTGAGGTAGAGGCCCACCTTGTACTCTTATATACGTGCCTAGTGCACCCGATCAATGCATTGTGAGTTGCCTGGCAAAACCCTAAGTTTCTACACTTCCAAACGGCACACTAGATTTCCAAGTGCATCACACGAGTCTAAATCTTCCCAAATCGTGTGGAAATCGTACTGTTTTCACTGCAATCCTTACAAAATCTCATGTGAAACGTAATGCAACCCATAGACCGATATACGACAGCCGTACGTAGTCACAAACACGCTTGAGCTATTCATCAACTCGTATCGCCGCTGATCTGTTGCGGTTCTAACAGCAGAGTGGCACTCCAGCTTAGCTGAGTAACACATACAGACGAAGTGATTTACAGATGAAGATATATACTCGATCGTGTGTTGCTTAATTATCCAGGTCAATTATCTCATCCCCGATCGCGCCTATACAAAACTGCTTGATCGCGCGCGCAGCATGCATGTCAATCTTGCCCGCTGAAGTCGACGGTCTTGAACGACTGGTGCAGACGGCGGAGGACGGCCTCGTCGCGCCCCCACTCGGCGTTGGGTGCCGTAACGAAGTGCGCGTACAGCTTGTTCCTCGCGCAGGTGACCGATATGAGGCTGTGCCCGCCGGCGCCGGCCACCTCGTACTCGTAGTACACCTGCCCATCCCCGTCCTTGCGCTCCGACGACGCCACGTCGTCCGCCGACGAGATCTGGTCCTGCAGCCCAACGTCGGAGAGCGCGAGGTTGTCGAGCACGGCGCCGACGGGCGCCAGCTTGCGGAAGCCCGAGAGGAAGGTGAGGTACTCCTTCTCTGAGCGCTTGCGCGGGTTGTAGAACTCGCTGTCCGTGCCGTTGGTGCCCTTCTCCACCTTGGACACCAGCCGCTCCTTCCACCCCTCGGGAACGTCGTACACGTACTCCGCCGCGTCCTTCTTGTTCGCGTTCCCGCCGTACCCGCCGTAGTTCGCCGCGCTCGCCGCCGTGCCGTAGTAGGTCTTGAACTCGGCCTCCGCGTGCAATGGCGCCACGGGGGACAACAGCAGGATGCCGGCCGCGGCCGCCGCGGCCAGCGTGGCCGTGAGCGGCGGCCTGGGCGTCGGGAGCCTCACGGACTGTGGCGCTGGCTGCGATGAGGAGGTGGAGGCGGCGGTGGTGGTGAGGAGAGGGGAAGGGGAGAAGAGGGAGGCGAGCATGGTCATGGTGGACCTCGACGACGTGCCCCTGCGGTGGTTCGCGCACGATTTTGTGTGGTTTTTGTGTCGCTGAGAGGATAGGAGAGATCGGCGTGGCTTATCCGGTCCGAGCGACGAGGCTACCGCTTCTCCTTGTCGCTGTAAGTGTAAGGAAATTGTGACTGCATGGGCTTGCGGCCCAGTAATTCAGCAACTCAGCAAGGCCTTTCGTTGAACGATACAGGAACTTCTTGAGATGCCGTAATTGTTTTTGGAATGGGCCACATGTAGGGCGGCCCATTTATGGGACCAGTTTTATCCTGAAAAACATCAAGTAATAAATAGAATCTCCAAAATTATTTTTAGAAAGTTGAGAAAAATTCATATAGTTATTAAATATTCACGGGGTTTAAAAAAATTCATATGAGAAGAAAAATATCCGCACTGCTCAAAATAATTGTTCGCTAGTTAAAAAGATGTTCGTATGAGGGAAAATATATGTTCATACAGTACAAAATAACTATTCACAAGGTTCAAAGATATTGAAGTATTGCACAGATAGAAATCTGTATGGTTTTATAAAGAAACAAGAAAATAGGAAAAGAAAACATGAAAAAAATAGAAAACGGAGGAAAGAAAAATAGGTAAAGATAAAAGAAACAAGAAACAAAACATAAACAAAAATGCAAAAGAAAACTAAATGCTTACCTGGACAGGCCCACACGGGCAAGACCTTTAGACCTTTAGAAAACACTATGAGCGTTGTCTAGAAATTGCCATAGAGTTCGGTGTTGGGAGAGAAAATGGAACGTATTATGATGGCATACTAAGAATTTGGGACAAACTTTTTTTTATAGATATTAGCCTACTCACGCGGTAAAAATACACCTTTCGATCTAATTCACAAATTCGAGTGAAGTGACTTGGAATTTTTGTGTGGCGTCCACCACAAATAATTCTTTCTTATTATTTGTGGAAAATGAGGAATTTATATTTTAACTAATCATTAAGTAATGTGAATGTTTTAGTTGGAGTCCAAGGTGCTAGATTTATCAATTAACCAAGGAGAACTACTGATGTAAGTAAAAATAAATAAAACTACAACACATCCAAGGAACAGCGCGTAAAGGCAACCTTACTACCATCACAGACACGAGACACGACACGGAAAAGAACTCATCCATCGAGGTTGCTTGCAAGCATGGTGAAACTTGAAAATTTTGATCCAAATTTTAAATTTTAACACAGAATGAACTAGTTTATAGAAAAATCACGATTTAACCCTATCATAGCGTCCGCACCTTAAGTGTCATGATAGACAGCACGATGCCCTGATCAAGGGCGTCATGGACCATGGCTCCGCCAGTCAAGCCGTCATACTTACTAACATGGCGCCGCGGGCCACGGGGCATGTGACTTAAGAATAACCGGCACGCTGCCTCCACGGGCCAAGGCGCCATGTGAGTTAAGAATAAACCGGACGCACGGCCTATCGAAGCCAAACCGTTCACTTCTCTCATACGCCCGCCGACCCCGTCGCCTCTCTCTTCTTTTCTCAAATCCATCTCGAGATGCTCATATCAAACTCTTTTTTGGTGAATTTTCACTAGTTTTTTTTTTTATAATTACAAGGGCGTGCCACCAATCTGACAATGAAGTACCCACCAGAAACAAGATGGAGAAACAGTTTCCCTTTCCTCTGCACACACGACCCTATTTCTGGAACCCCCTCCCCTTCTACAGTACCCAGAGGCGCATCGGAGGCGACTTCGGTCTTCCCGGCGGCCGCCGGCGTATCCGTGGGATTCCCCACCCTCCGCCTGCCGCTACGGCGGCGGGAGGGTGGGGAATCCCCGGATCTGCGTTCCGGCGGGTAGATAGGGAGCCTTGGGGCGGCGCTGGCGTGGTGGGGTCGCCGGCGGCGTCCTTTTGGTGCTCTGCAGCTCCCCCGTTCCGGCGTCGTCTTCGACGGCGCTGCCGAGCTGCGGGTGAGTCACCTTCCCCCCGTTGCTTTCTCTGGCGGCGACGGCGGGATCGTGGCGTGTGTACAGGTGGCTGGTGGAGGAGAATCAAGATGGTGGAGGTGCGGGCTGGTGGCGTGCTGGTGGAGGATCTGAGGCGCAGGCCTCGGATCTGGGGCAGATCAAGCTTGGGGAGGCCCCCCGGCCGATATTGCTTCGTCGACTTCAGATCCAGCTCCACGGAGCTGGTGGGTACTGCGGCTCGTCAACGCCTTCGGGCTAGGAGCTCTTCTGCTCCCGCGGCGGGTGTTCCTGGTGGCTGCCTTCTTCGGCGTCCTCGGCGGTGGAGGGACGGCGTGCCGGCGACCTGGAGGTTGAAGATGGACTGGTTCATCGCTGCTGTTCTTGGTTTCTTCTCGTTTCTGTCTTTGCTTGTATTTCGATGTGTAAGGCTCCCTTTTTAGTATGAATACAAGTATGAAAAATCAAAAAAAAAAAAAAAAAAAAAAAAACAAGATGGAGATCCCACAAAAATAGTTTTACACCTTTAGGCCCGATTGTTCACGTGCTATGGACCCACGAAAAATACGACGGATTGTGTAGAAACGTCCGGAAATATTCATGGGGCGCAATTTTTCCTGACATTCCAATCAGGCCCTAATGACAGACTGACAGTAATGTTGAGTTCATTGTTCCATTGCATCAATGAAACAGAGTTTGTACATCTTCTCAGGTTCACAGGGAGGCGAACACGGCAGACAAAGTTTGTACCGGTTGGTTTGAGTCATAAGAATCTGGTGTTGTTTGTTAGAGATATATTCGGTGTACGTATATTTTGGTAGTTTAGGATTTGTAATCCGTCTCCTACCTTATCTCTAGGAGAGGCCTCTTGCCCTCCAAGTTTTGTACCCCATATATACTCGCACATGTGGCTCAATACAACATCCACCAATTCCGCCAATCTCATAATTCTACATGGTATCAGAGCGGCACGTTCTGACCTTAGCCACCGCCGCCGCGCTTCCGCACCGCGTCGCCCCGGGGAGATCGATCTCCATGATCTCTCTCGGGGGGCCGCGCCGCCCATACCTAGGGTTCGTCCACCGTTCGTGTTGATCGGCTGCCCTAGAGTCTTTTTCCCCGGTCGTTGATCCGGTTTTTTTTCTCTCGCCGGTCGTTTTTGATCGGCGTTTCTTTTTGGTTTTTCGATCTAAGATCGGTTTGCGTCCCCCGCCACCGCCGCCGTCTTCTTGCGTCTCTACTTCGACAACGGCATCGACCTGCACCGGCATCCTCCTCGACAGACGGCTATCGCGGCCGACTCGCCGGCACCGACTCCGCACCGTCCGGCTCCTCCAAGCCGGCTATCGCGGACGACACGCCGACGCCGACTTCGCACCGACCGGCTCGTCTTCACCGACCGCGCAGCAAGGCCGGACGCGCTGTCCAAGGGACGCCTCGACGCGTCACCGCCGGCTTCTCTCGCTTGCAAGGTCTCCATCGCCGGTTCATCTTCGCCGTCATCGACCGAGACTTCACTGACAACTTCGCCATCGACTCTGATTTGCGCGTCGTCATCGCCGCCATGGCGCGTACCGCGCTGCGTCGGTCTGATCAACCGAACGCGCGCATGTCTACACCAAGCACGTCCCCGAGCACGCGCCTATCACCGATCGAGCTACAGGGTGCCGCCGCGTCACCCCTTCGGGCTGCCGCGCCGCCGTCATTGGTCCATGTTGCCGGCAACCAACTCGCCTTCCCAGGCGAGTCCGCCGCTGGCGGTTTGCCGCCGTCGCCCCGACCCGCGCGCTGCTGCTGCGTCGCCCTTTCGGGCTGTAACGCCGCGGCACGCGGTCCACTCTGCCGTCCCCGCGTGTCGACTTCTACGTGGTATGCGCCGCGCCGCCTCCCTAGGCGCGGGAACGCCACCGTCCACGCATGGTCTTCGTCAAGCCGCCGGGTTCTTCCTCGCCTACTTCGAGTAAACGCCGCTGCCATCTACAGGTAACCTGCATGGCCACTTCAGGCCATCGCAGGTCCCGCCGACCACTCCTTGTCCAGTGTCCAGCATGGCCACTCCAGGCCGTCGCTGCCTTCGCCGCCTTCTACGTCTTCGTCCACCACGACCTCGTCGCCAGCGTCATCATCCCCGTCCCCGACTACGTCTACTCCGACAACCGCGGACTGCATCGACATCTCTCCCTCTACGTCGCTCTGCGACTCTTAACCGTTCAGGAGGCCTCCTCTGCTAGTCCCTCCGACGCTGGCATATGGTTCACGGTGGTCCCAGCCCACGCATGAACGGTACTAGCAACACCGGTGCGTGCCTTCGTCCCCGACGTGTCCCCTGGTTTGGCAAGCCCGGGTCGGCACCTCGTCTTCATCGGCTTCGACAACGTCTTCGGCATCGACTTCCTCCTCTACGGCTGCCTCGACCGCGTCACCGACTTCGTATTTGAGTACTCGGTTCTGGCAAAACCGGAGTATGCCTTCGTCCCCGACGTGCGACTTGTTCCGGCAAAACAATGGCTGCACCTCGTCCTCGACGGTTCGTACTGCGTCGTCTCCGGCATCGGCATCCTCGACGACTGCCTCGACGTGTCTCCGTCATCTTCACGCGCTCTATGCGCCTGCGGCTTCATGTGCGTCTACCTCGACACCGGCAACCCCTCGCACGGCGACCCCTCGCACGGCTACCACGACCAAGGCTGCACCGCCCAACGCTCTCGGCTCCCTCGACATCGGCAAGGGCTACCACCTCGCTTGAGCACCTCTTCAGCTTCCTCTACAGTCCAAGCTCCGCGCCGCGACACCGTCCACGACGTTCCCGTTCGTACTGCGGGGAATGTCAGCTGGATTCTACTTCGGTTTATCTCCAGTCTGACCTTCCGCGACGTTCCAGTTGTTCACGACGCTACCACTACGACTGCGGGGATGTTAGAGATATATTCGGTGTACGTATATTTTGGTAGTTTAGGATTTGTAATCCGTCTCCTACCTTATCTATAGGAGAGGCTTCTTGCCCTCCAAGTTTTGTACCCCATATATACTCGCACATGAGGCTCAATACAACATCCACCAATTCCGCCAATCTCATAATTCTACATCGTTCTTCATCCGAAACTTCTACAGGAAGGATCAGACATTCAGACCCAAGCTGTGTGAAGCAGTTCGCCACGTGTGTTGTCCAGGACGAGCAAGCATCTCGTCATCAGTTCATCTCGTATGATCCAGAGACTCCAAACCGCTGCAGACCGCAGCGCATAATTTATTTCTATCACAGTGATCGTTCGAAGTGAGCCAGCAAGCAGAAATGTCATCAACTGATGTTAGATTGTGTGCTTACAGAAAAATCTGAGATTCACTCCCAAACTTTACTAGCAATCACACATTCAAAGATTAAGTGATATGTATTTTAGCTCCACAGCAAAGTTGTTGAAAGGTTCCCTCACTGGGTTCAGCAAATAAACAGATATGGACTACAAAAAACAGTTCAAACCAAAAGTTCAGAATCGGATTCCCATTTTTTTTCGAACCTCGGCAATGCCTTTGATTGATAAAGTCGAAAAGAGTTGGACGGTTTATAAGGGAAACCGGCCAAAAACCATACAACACAACGCACCACACCGGCCCGGAGGCCACGCCCCAAAAAACGAGTCGACGACCATGTCGCCCTAGCGAAACCATGGCCGACACCAACACGGCGGAGACGACCTCAACGCAAGAAGAAACCCGGAGCCGCCGCTCCGACATCCACACCGGCCCGAAGGCCACGTCCCTAATCTAGTCGACGACCATGTCGCCCAAGCAACCAAAGCCGACACTAAACACGGCGGGGGCGACCTCAACGCAAGACGAAATCCGGAGCCGCCGCTCCGACTTCCACGCCGGCCCAAGGGCCGCGCACCACCTAGCCGAAGACGAAGCTCGCCGCCGCCAACCACCATCAGCCTCCACAAGTCCCACTGGCAGATGAAACATCCAAAGCTAGGCCCCAAGAGGCAAGCGACGCAGGAGCGCCGCCCTCGCCCTTCCCCCGGAGAACCCGGCGTGGAGAAGTAACAGAACCACCTCGACGACGCCTTCAAGAAGGACGCGGCGCCCTAGGGCGTCGCCGTCGTCGGCCCTGGCCGACAGCCAGGGCAGGGCTTTCGCCCGGCGATGCGTCGCAGACCCCACAATCCACCATCAAGGACCGGCCAGTCCACCTTCACCGCATGCCGCAGCCACCGTGGCACCTCACACCACGACGGCGCCGCGCCGACCAAGCCCGGGGCCACCGCCCCGGCATTCCCATTTGGAAACCAAAATAAATTAGAATAAGAAAGCATATTTTCTCCACCTGCGAACCTGAAAACATAGTTCATTTTCGTGAGGTCCAGAGACTCCAAAGCGCCGCAGGACGCAGCACAAAAGTTATTTCTATCAGAGTGTTTGTTGGAAGTGAGCCACCAAGCAGAAATGTCATCAACTGATGTTGGACTGTTTACAACCAAAAAATCTGAGATAAACTCACCAGCTTAACTAGCAATCACGCATTCAAAGAATAAGTGCTCTGAGATAAACTCCACAAAAATGTTGTTGCAAGGTTCTGTCACTAGGTTCAGCAAATATACCGTCTGAATACATGTAAACCAAGGATGTGCTCGGTTGCAGCAAGTGTAACGCTAATGGTAGCGGTTTGAGAATACATCGTGATTGCAAATGGAATGGGTGGAGGGGACTGATTATGTCTGGTTCGTGAAGATACTGGTATACAGATACTACAATACAACGTTTGGTTCTTGAACTGTATTCTGATTACAAATGGTGGTGACAGACAAATTGAAATCCTGATGAATGTTCATGTTTCCTCTTCCGTCCCAATTGAAAGCCATTCTCAGAAGAAGAGAAAAGACACGAGCTTCTAAAACAGTTCAAACCAAAGTTCAGAATCTGATTCTTATTTTGAAACCAAAATAAAGTAGCGTTAACAAACACAAAGTAGTACGACTAACAATGTCTCGAGATCCAGATTGAAACGGTGAAGGTCAGATTGACAGGAACAATAATATTTCTTCAGATTGCACTAACAGTGATGTTCCCACAGGCAGTACGACGCTTACAAGATGACATTTTCAGAACACAGTAGAACATCTAACTACCGAGCACCAGATTCATCGACAGATGAACCATACTAACGAGGGGAACTCTACAAGAACACAACAACTGCTTAAGAGGACGTGAACTTGGTGACGGCCTTGGTGCCCTCGGAGACGGCATGCTTGGCGAGCTCGCCGGGGAGGACGAGGCGGACGGAGGTCTGGATCTCCCGGGACGTGATGGTGGGCTTCTTGTTGTAGCGCGCGAGCTTGGCGGACTCGCCGGCCAGTTTCTCGAAGATGTCGTTGATGAAGGAGTTCATGATGGACATGGCCTTGGAGGAGATGCCGATGTCGGGGTGCACCTGCTTCAGCACCTTGAAGATGTAGATCTTGTAGGTCTCGACGCTCTTCTTGGCCTTCTTCTTGCCCTTCTTCTCGCCGCCCTCCTTGGAGGCGGTCTTCCCGGCGGGGAGGCTCTTCCCGGCCTTGGGCTTCTTCCCGGCAGGGGCCTTCTCGGCCTTCTCCGCCGCGGGCTCCTCCTCAACGGGCTTCTTCGCCGCCGGCTTCTTCTCCGCCTTGGGGGCCATGGGATCTGCTGGTGTCTCCGGAGAGGGAGTGTGCAGTGGCGGCGGCGGTGGTTTGGCTCGAAGGAGGTGGGGTATTGAGGATTTGAGATTGAGATGTGAGGAGAGGACGAGGGGCGGAAACCTTAATATAGGAGAAGGAGGTGGGCGCTGATTGGTAGATGGTGGGTTGCCGCGGATCGGTAGAGCAAAGTGATATCAGCCGTTCGCTGCTGTTTAGGATGGGCGGTTGGGATTGTTTTCACTCGGATCGCTGAGGTGGCGAAAAGGTGGGCGCGGGAGAAGAACTGCAGAAGGCGCGCGATGGGAGCGCGTGCAGCAGCAATTGGAAGATGACCCGCGCGGCCGGAATTTTGGAACTTTGGGTCCCAGCTGCCAGTGACTATAAACTTGATCGCAGCGGTCTCTAGTTCATGCAATTATTTATTTTTAATTGACAGCCATGTGATTATTTGACCGATATAATTCATAGTACTGTAGTAGAATTTGTAGATCTGTCCAACACGTACTAGTTTATATTTGAATTCTGTGGCGGACAAACTTTGGCTACTAGCAAAAATGCACGCTAGTCGCTACAAGTCACAACCATTAGGGCACCTCCAACGGGGTGGAGCAAACGGACACCCCAATGTGTCCGATTTGGTCCGTTTGGGCGCGGACAGCGGACACATTTTGAGCCTTTGTCCGTTTGGGGTGGGGGTGTCCCCAACGGCCTGGCGCAAAATGGGCCATCAAAAAATATTGGAACATTCAAATGACTCAAATTGGACTCAATCCAAATAGTTCAAAATACAAATTTTTCAAAATTTAACGCGAATGCGACCCCCTGCCCCCCCCCCCCCCCCTTCTTCATTGGACTTGGTGGTGGCGTGGATGAGTCTCTCACCCTCTCGGAGGCTGTCAAGGAGAGAGGCAAGTTCGTGACAATGGATGACCTCACAAAAATAGGGTTTTGTCTCTTTATATAGAGTGAAGATAATGTTTCCCGGCCTTCCGTTTAATGCCCCTTGGATCATTCAAATAGCTCTTGGGCAACTCTAAATCTCTGTAGGCCTCCTCTTTGTCCCCATGAGTTCGTAGGGTCGAACCATGGTCGAATCCTCAAGTATGGCAATAGTACGAGTCAACCCTTCATCCACTCGAAGCCCCCAACACAAATGGTTTATCCGGGAGCGGGCCCGCCGTCCAGTCAAATGGAGCGGCAAACAAAAGCAGGGACGGCGTTGGGGCCATCGGCAATGAAGGAGAACGAAGTGGTACCCATCATGATGCCAACAAGTTAGCGCACAAAGCTCCTACCTTGCGCGCCAACTGTCAATGTTACGTAACCAGCTAGTGAACTTGTATGTAGGTAGAGCCTTGTGACCACGATCAGATGGGCTAACGGCTTCAAGCACACAAGAATGCATACATATTGGCCCTGGGATCGTGTCCGATAACATCCCTACTCGGCTACTCATGTGTGGATCGATGTATTGCAGTGTGTGACGTGCTCAAAGTACACAAGTTGGTCGGCTGGCGGTTCATCCGGCGGAGTGGTTTATCCGGTTGAGAAGGTTCCCCTCCCATACTAAGAGTGTTCCCCTTATACAGGGGTGCACTACCGCCTTATAGAGATGGAAAAGCAGTGTTAGGTTGTTGTAGCTGACGTCCTTTGGCCGGAAGGAGGCCAGCTAGGTTGGTGTAGCTGACATCTGCTCGTCCTTTGGCCGGAGGGAGGCTATCTAGATTGTTGTAGCTGACAACCGGTCATCCTTTGGCCGGAAGGAGGCTATCTAGGTTGTTGTAGATGACGGTCGGCTGATCGATCCATACGTAACACGGCACCAGGCCACTGTGTGAGATGTCCGCGATAACTTTTGGCGTGAGGGGTGTGGGTCTGCCCTGATTGCTCGGGGTGGGACTGGACCCACAAGTGATTGACTAATTCAATTACTATATCATTGTCACATACTTTTGTTATGATTTATCAATTTAAATAGTTTCGTTTGACTAACCTATCAACCCAGTATCAAGTGTGAGCTCTTTTTTTAACTGTATTTGCGTCAGAGTTTACATCAACGAAAATATCAAAAAACATCGGGGGAAAATACCACGGACATAACTTTCTGAGATGAAGACGAGTAGCTAAAGAGGCCAGCATGAGCCCTGCCACGTGACAGCGTGTGGGGCTGACGCAGCCAGCCCCTTGGTCGCCACCTCATGTACCCCTCGCGTCGCCCCACTTCGCCTATATTTTCCTAAAAAATCTAAGACCCAAAGAGGAGACGCCTCGGAAAATAACCTTGTTTATGTACTCTGTCGAATGGGGAATTCATCACTCGAGGCTTCTACACCACCACTTCACCTCCATGATGATGTGTGAGTAGTTCATCATTTGACTATGGGTTCATACAGGTAGATAGATGTTTATCTCTCCTTAATTTTTTTCAATACAAATGTCTCGTGAGCTGCCTAACATGATCGAAATCCATGTGATGGAATTGTCTTTATTGCTGTGTTTACTGGGATATATGATGAATTGTGATATTATGAAAAGATCATGCATGTTATATTAATTATGTTGTTTGTTATATTAAATTGCTTATTTACTGTTCCTGCATGCTCTCGGTTTATGGGACTAGTACAGAACCTCGCATTAGAGCCGGCCCCAGAGAGTCACCTCCGACGGTTTTAATGGCCGTTGAAAGGACATAGTCCACTAATCTTGTTTTGGTGTTTGATCACAACACTTGGAGTGTTTAACCATCCGCTAAGTGCTTACAGGAAATCTTAGGTTTTATGTTAAAGGGATAAACTTATCTATCTCTATACAAAAAGAAGAAAGTGTAGCGATGGAAAAGAGGTTTGTGAAACCCAGGCCGGCCAGGCTGGGCTGGCGTCCCCCTCAAGGCCGGGCGCCTCGGGTCCCCTGCCGGCCTCCAAGAATTAAAATTGGAGTAGCACCTATTCACCCCCCCCCCTCTAGGTGTCATACGATCCTTTCAATTGGTATCAGAGCCTTGGCTCTCTTGTTGGGCTTAACCGCCTAAGAGAAGTATGACTAATGGTGAGGTGCCCCCAGAAGGGCAAAGTACACCGGCATCCATGGCCGATCTCAAACGATGGAAACATCATTGAGATCGTCCATGGATACCAATTTAGTGAGATACGCGACATGCTCGCAAAACTCGCTAGTACCAAGCCCCCTTCGGACACTCTCCCATTAATAGAGGACCCTCTTCATCCCAACACGGGTGATTCCGGGGATGGAACGAAGAAGAGGGAAGGGGTTGAAGAAACCGATACCGAACCTAAGAAATCTCCTTCATCCATAACAAAACCGGAAGGTGGGAAGCCCGAGTACCATGAGGTCTCTCCTCTTGGTGTCTACTCTCCCGACCCACCTATCCCTCATCCTCGCATAAATACCTTAGGTCCTCCACCTAAGCTTAATGCATTGGCTTTTACTAGTTGGTAACACTCAATGAAATCTCATGTCAACAGTGCCTCTATCGAGCTTTGGAGGATCATACGAGTGGGATTCAAGGCCGTGGATCCAAACAACTTGGCAAGAAGAGAGGTGGTTGATGCTCAACTCAATGTCTCCGCTCTTCACATGCTTGAACTTGCCGTTGGAGAAAATGGTCTTCATCACATTCAACACGTCACCACCGCCAAAGAAGCTTGGGATTGTCTTGAGGAGGTGTTTCTTGGAAATGAGAGCATGAAGAGGAATAGATTTGATGCCTTGAGCAATGATGCCGAAGGTTTCTACATGCTTGATAGTGAAACTCATGAGGAGATGTACGGAAGGCTCAAGATTCTTGCCAAAGCCTTTTATAATGTAGGGGCAACCTATGTGGATGATGCTTGGATCAAGAGGAAGTATGTGAATGCCCTCATGCCATTCGAGCCCATTGAATTGAAGGCCATACAAGGAAGACACAACTATATTGAAATGTCATCCAATGAAGTTATGCAAGAAATGCAAGCCTCCAAGGTTGCTACCAAGAATGCTCAAGACAATCGTGCTAGGGCCATGGGGATGAAACAAAGTCCGTCTCTTGCTTTGAAGGCCAAAGTGGTGTGCCTAGATGATAGTGTGGAAATTGAAGAATGCCCAAGCAACATCATTCCCGATGATCTCCAACAAGCCTACCATGAACACTTGGCCCTTGCGTCAAGAGCATTTTGGCGTGACCCGGCCAAGACAAAGGCCCAAGTTGATCAAAGAAACAACCCAAGTGGGAAGAAGGAGTTTGCATCCAAAATGAAGACATGCTTCAATTGTCATGACAAGTTTCACTTCATCAAAGATTGTCCTTATGAGAATAGAGAAGAACATGGTGGGAGGCTTGTACTAAAGGATCAATCAAAGTTGGTTCAAAGGAAGCCAATTGTAAGAAGAAGCCATTCTTCAAGAAAGCACCAAGAATTGTGTTGATGACTCAAGAAGAGTACCATTCCAATGATTCCGAAGAAGAAGAAGAACCCACATGTGAGGTGGCCGCATTGGCTATTACCTCAACTTCATCACCTTCTCTCTTCGAATCCCCCAATGAGAACGCCTCCAACAACACCGCTCGTTGCTTCATGGCTAAGGCCACCGAGGTATCATCCTCCACCCCCAAGTCTATGCATGAAATGGATGATGTCACTAGTCTTGCAATTAAGAAAGAACTTGTTGCTTTCGATACTTTTGTGACTAACTTGCAAGGTGAAAGTGCATGGAGCCTCCATGTGTGGTTTTGGTAATTAATGACAATCGCTATGGACTAATGGTTTCATTGAGTTATATTTGAAGGGCTTTTCCATAGGTAATGATAGGAAGTCCATGTGTTGGATTCAAGGTTGATGCCATGAAGATAACAATATAAGTTGAATATTGGCATCAAGATCATTGATACAAAGAGATGAAGTCCATGTGTTGGATTCAAGGTTGGATGCCATGAAGATAAATATATAGGTTGAATATTGGCATCAAGATCTTTGATATGAAGAGATGAAGATGATATGATCAATGAGAAGAATTGATGACGGAGTTAGTGTATGAAACTCAAAGGAAGACATGCTCTACTTTATGTGTTAAGCCATAAAGGATCAAGATCTTGAGTGTTTGATTTTAAGAGAAGAATTCAACATATATCTCTAAGTCGAAGTCATGATGGACTCATGTGTTGAGCCCTAGTTTACTAAGGCTTTGAGCATGCAAGCAAGTGAAGAATTTATTATGTATATCAAGATATTGTGATAGAGCATGACGAAGATTAAGTGATGGTCAAAGTGGTGTTCAAGGTGTGATCCGAAGAATGGTCATGTGAGAGTTGAGCCTTTGGCGAAGTGTGTCTTGGAGAAATGAAGATCGTGTGAGCATTCATTCTTACCTCCAAGAGATCATCATAATGAAGTCTAGAAGAAAATATAGGAGGTTGATCAAGACAAAGTACAAAGATTGGATTCAAGTTGATCAACTCACAAAGCATATATGGTGTACCAAGTGGGATCAAGTGATCTTGTGGTATGGTAAGTAATTGTCAATTGTGCTTTGTGAACTAACCCATGATATATGTGTTTGGTGTTTCTATATGTGGTTAGGTATCTTTCCATGAGCTTGCATCAAAAGGAAGATTTCGTGTAGCCCATGAGAGGATGACATCAAGTGTTGATCGTCATCAAGATTGAGAAGTGCAAGTTTTAAGATAAGCATCTCGAAGATCACATGCTTGAATCGTGCCGTCCATTTTGGTGTAATGGACATGTGAAGATATTTCAAAATGAGGCTTTCCCATAGTGGAGTATGGGGGAGCAATTTGCAAGTCTTCACCAAGCAAATGAAATCAAGAAAGATATTCCATCTTGAGACGGACATGATTATCATCACCTAACTCAACTGGAATGCGCAAGGCAAAGGTATAAACTTGATAGGTTTCTATTTTGCCGGTCTCAAGGTGGTTGTTCGGAGACCGGGTTATAGGTTTGATAACCGTACTATCAAGGGGGTTCTCGGGTTAGTAACTTGTTCGCATTGTTCGTACAGAGCTCAAACCTTTGCATATTTGACATCATCTTTCTTGGTTCTTATTTGTATTTTCTCTGGTTGAGGTTTTAGAACTTGTTGTCATCTTCATGACAAGCTTAAGTTTACAAAAAACGGATTTCGTATGAAAAACTTATTGCGTTTTTGGTGTTGGATTTAGATCTTGGAGTCATTGGTTGACCTCCTCCATTGTTTTTCCTCTTCTATTCCTCCCTAGCACTTGTTGCTTTGGTGAAATTTGAGAGAGAAGGATTTGAGCACCTCTTATGTTCTTGCTTTGCATTTGTTCCATAGTTTGAGCTCTCTGGCTCGATTAGTTCGAGTGAGAGCCCATGTCCTTGTTACTCTTGGAGGGTGACCTCCTAGACGGTTCGGTGGTTGTGACCACGGTGACCTCTTCGTGGAAGATTTGAAGAGGCCCGGGTCTTCTCCTTCGTGGGGATTGTGAAGTGGTTGTGGAGCTTGCCATCTCCGGAGTGGAGGAAAAGCTAACCGTAAGGAAAAGGCCCTTGCTTCGTGTGGGGGCTTGGAGAAGAAGGTGAGCCTTCGTGGCGTACGGGTGTCCTTCGTAGTATCCCGCACCTCTCCAACGGTGACTACCTTTCTTCGTGGAAGGGAACATCGGGATACATCTTCGTCTCCGCGTGTCTCGGTTATTTCTATATCCGAGTTTATTTCCTTGTGATAGCCTTCGTGCTTGAAGTTATATATATCTTGTTTATCCCTTGTGATATATCTCTTGTGCTCATCTTGTTTAGCTTAAGTTGTTGGTGCACTTAGTTGAGCCTAGCATATTTAGGATTTGTGATTGAAAATTAAACGATAGTTTATTTCCTCATTCTTTCAACCCAAATCCATAATTGATTTTAAAAACGCCTATTCACCCCCCTCTAGGCGACATCTCGATCTTTCAATTGGTATCAGAGCAAGGTCTCTCTTGTTTAGGCTTCACCGCCTAGAGTGAAAAGATGTCGGCTAGTGGCTTAGTGCACAATGACACAATTAAATTCGATGGCACAAATTACCTCTTATGGAGAAATCATATGCTTTGCAATCTTCGGACCTTGTGTCCAAATATAGAGCAATTTCTAGATGTAGGTTTTTCTCCTCCAATGGATCTACAAAATCTATCTTTAGAGGATGAGAAAAACTTGCATCTTGAAGCTCTAGTATATAACGAGTTTCTTCATAATTTGAGTTTCCAGATTTATGTATTCTTGATTGTCTCGAAGTGCAAGTCCTCTCATAAAATGTGGACCAAGCTAGAAGAAAAATATGGTGGGTACAATTCTCTTGAGGTCGGTTATCTTTCCGAGGAGCTCTCTTCACCCTCACATCTTGAAGAGCTCCAAGTCGCTTCCACCTCCGGTTGTGAAGAATCTTCAATGTCGTCCACTTCACCAATGTGTGACATGCCACAAGATGGTTCCTCATCATCCCCAAAAGTTCACATGTGCCTTATGGCTAGGGGTTTAAAGGTAACTCCTACTTTGAATCCCAACATATCTCATCATGATGAGAGTGATGATGATGAGGATGAATTTGATGATGCTCTTATGCATGAGTTGGGCATGCACTAGTACAGAACGACACATCGGAAACGGGCCAAAAACCCCTTCGGCAACGGAGAAAGGGTCCGTATCCCCGACCCTGTCACTGATGTGAAGGCCTTCATCGGTAACGGAGGCAAAAAACCGTCACCGATGAGGCATAAGTTGGCTACGGTTGCGGACCCATCTCCGTTTCCGATGTATCGGTGCATCAGTAACGGAGATTCTATTTTACTCGTTTGCATTGAGGTTCTTTCAGAAGCCTACAGGAGCAATTCGGTTGCCAAATTACATTCAAAATCTCACAGCAGAAGCACAAAGTTGCTACCAAATCCATTCATAACGTATATAAGAATTGTCATCATTACATAGCATCAAAAGATGAGTTACACATGCCTCGCTAATCCTATCATTCTCATGCCTCCCTAAACTTAACTTTTATGACACTCCACTCTTCTCCAGCTCCACCTTCTTCCTCAGTTCCGAAGCGCCGAAAACGGAATTCGACCTAGCAAAAGACTCGAGTAGCGGTTTCATGCTTCTCCAAATCACATCTGCAGCCAAATTGCTACACACATACACAAAATAGATGGAGAAACTAAAGACAAGAAACCACACCGAGCTCGCAAGCCTCCTTAGCAAATTAATCTTGCCAAATTGTTCGTAGCGAGGCTTGCTCCATCTTGGACGGTGTCGCCGAAATATAATAACGTCACCGCTGTGACATTTCGGCCACACTGTCCAAGACACTCTTAATTAAAAAAGTGTTTTGAACAGTACAGCGAAACGTCACAACAGCGACGGTTCACGGATATGATCCCACTTTGTATTTAGCTCTTTTAAAGCTTGTTTGGATCTGCATGGCGCTTCTGCATATAAAATACATGGATGTCTAGTTAGAAAAGAGCCAAATATGATGCTACATGACATAAATACAATTTAAGATGAAAACAGTTTACACCTTAAGCGCCTATATCCGTGTGCTTGCTGTCCGATCGGAACGATTTGGAGGCAGAACTTGAAGGTGATGTTACCTTCAATTGCCTCACCATTTTTATGCATTGTCGCCGAAATATACTATTACTTCATACACTAGCTACACAAAACCATAACGAGGATTAGCACATTGACAAAGGGTTGAAATTAATCTATTAGACTTCAAATACTAAAAACAAACACAACACAATACTAGACTTCAAATACTAGACAAGGTGAAGGTAATGTATTCATCATCGGCAGTACTAAAAACAAACACAACACAATACTAGACTTCAAATACTAGACAAGTTTTATATGCTACTTTAAAAAAAATGTAAGATCTAGTGTTGAGGGGTGTATTCATCATCGGCAGTACTACAATACTAGACAGAACACAATACTACAATACTAGACAATACTACAATACTAGATCGGTAGATGCTACTTTAAATAAAATGTAAGATCTAGTGTCGAGGGGTGTATTCATCATCGGCACTAGACAGAACACAATACTAGACTTCAAATACTAGACAAGTTTTCTGTGCTACTTTAAACAAAATGTAAGATCTAGTCGGCTACATACCCGGGGAAGATGCACTGCAATAGACCAGTAGATCCGCGTCGGCGACATACTCGGGGAAGATGCGCGGCGGCTCGCCGACGAGCCGCTGGGGGGGATGCGCGGCGGCTCACGACGCGTCGCTGGGGGGGATGCGCGGCGGCTCACGACGCGCCGCTGGGGGAAGATGCGCCGACGCGCCGCTGGGGGAAGATGCACGGCGGCGATGCCGGCCGGACGCGCCGCTCAGATCTGCGAGATAAGTGTTAGGTCTGGAGCCGCCGCCACACTATGACTGTGGAGTGAGAGTGAGAGTGAGAGCGAGAGCGTTAGGGTTGCCGCAGTGGCACATTTATAGCATATAATAACATCGCAAACGGAGGCGATAAACAACCGTTTCCTCTAATTTCTTCACTGACACACTGGGCCTACTTACAAAGGATCGATAGAGTAATTGAACTAACTATCTACTCTACTTGTTCTGCTTACGCCCTGCCTCCGCGCCATTGTCATCCGCGGCGCGGCGTCGCTTCTTGCCGGTTGCCTTTTCCTCAGGCGCGTGCTCCTCCTCCTCCTCCTCCGGCGCCTCCTCCGATGCCTCCTCCTCCGGCGCCTCCTCCGACGCCTCCTCGTCGTCATCGTCATCGGCGTCGTCGTATTCTTCCTGGCTAGAATAATACGGCTCCGGCAGGTCCTCCGGCTCCTCTTCCTCCGGCGACTCGTCCTCTTCGGAGTCGTCTTCTCCTTCGCGTGAAGACGGCGGGTCCGAGTCGTCGGAGTCGTCTTCTACAGAGCGTGAAGATGGCGGGTCCGAGTCCGGCGGCCCGTCTTGATCCCACCATGGAACTTCACCGCGGTCTTCCGCGCTCGCGTCGTCGCTCGGGACTTCCTCGTTCTGCCACCAGGGTTCTGCCATGGCGGTTGTGCTAGTGTGGTAGATAATGTGGGAGAGAACGAAGGGGAGAATGCGGGACCTGCCTGGCTTCGCGCGGTTCCAGTCACATTTTATTAGCGTCGATCAGGCGGTTCCAATCCCTCGTGAATTAAGCCGCATTGAACAGGCGCGCTTCCAGATTGCAACTGCAATTTCCCAAGCACATTGCAAACGGATATACATAAACAACCGTAGCCATAGAGATACATATTGGAAACGGAGACAAATTTATGACCGTTGCCAATACTTTTGGTAACGGAGATATAAAATTCTCCATAACCAATGTTGACGGACCAGCCTCTGCCAGGCCTCGTCCGCAACGCTAAAATCACGATTCTCTGTCGCCTAACACCTGCCGTTTCAATAGAGGGACATCCGATGTGTCGTTCTGTACTAGTGATGGTGTATGCTTCTCTTCGTGGTAATACAGATGCTCGTGCTAAATTCGAATTTTTAATGGATACCATTGTTGAAAACAAGGAAACCATTAAAGATTTGAAATCCCTTGTTAATGAGGGAAAATTGAGATTCAATCTCCTTATGCAAGAGCTCCGTGATGAGAAACATACTAGTGCTTCTTTATCTCAATCTTTTGAAACCTATAAGCTTGAAAATGCTAAATCTATTAGTGATGCTTGTGCTACTAACTCCACTTCTTGTGAAGCATCTATTTTAAAGGAGAATGTTGATCTAAGAGCTCAACTTGAGTTGCTAACTAGCAATTATAGGAAATTGGAAGAAAGTCATGAAAAGCTCTCGAGCTCCCATGAGGATCTTCTAATCTCCTATGATGGGCTTAAGTTGGCTCATGAGGAAAGTATCACTAAGGTAACATATTGTGAGCCTCATGTGGACATTAGCACTACTTCTACTCAAAATACTATATTGTCGTGTGCTTGTCCTAATGATTCATCTAGACATGATGTTGCCACATCTTGTGATGAATTGCTTGCTTTGCCTTGTTGTTTTAACAATGAAGTTTCTACTTCCTCTAGTACTTGTGTTGTCACTAACCATGTAGAGGAAATCAAAGAGCTCAAGGACCAAGTCACTTCTTTGAAGAAAGACTTGGAAAAGCGTCATGAAGGGAAATCCACACTTGACAAAATGTTGAGTGTGCATCAATCACCCAATGAAAAGAGTGGAGTTAGATTTAACTCCAATAACAAGAACAAGTCCAAGATCAATAAGAAGAAGGGCCAAGACCATGTCAAGAATTCGGCCAAGATCATTTGCTTCAAGTGCAAGGTTGAAGGGCATCATGTTAGATCATGCCCATTGAAGAAGAAGCACTTGAGTGAGAAGCAACAAGGGAAGAGGCCACAAGGTCAAGTTCGACCTCAAGTTGTAGTAAGGCTACTTCCAAAAAATATTCAAGCTAATGCTCCCCAAGTCAAGAAAACAAAGAAGAAGAGAAAGGGGAGCACTTGTTGCTATTTATGCCGTGAGAAGGGGCACTTTGCTTCATCATGTTCTAACGGTACCTTCTCAAACCCTATCATTGTTGATGATGATTATTCACTTATTAAGGATAATGGTGGCAATATGTTTGCCAAGTTTGTTGGGACTCAAAGTGGTTTCAAGAAAAGAACCATTTGTGTTGCCAAGCCTATTGTGACTAACTTCTTAAGACCCAACTTGGTTGGGGACCAACAAGCTCAAACTTGATCAATAGGTGTTGATGAAGGGCATTGGAGACTTGGCTACACCATGAAGAATTAAGGGATCTTCATCAATTATATTTCCTCAAGCCAAGTCAATTGTATTATAATGTCTCTATCTCATATCCAATATTCCTCCTTGCGGTAACTTGCTTTTAAACTATATATACATTGAAAGTTGCTTGCCCCTTTGCATGTGTTGGTTTTATTACTCTCATATGTTTGTATATGTTGTGCTCTCTACTTACTTATCTTGAGTAATCAAGTATATATGTGTATGTTGGTTTGCACACCATGTACGTGTGAGTTTGTGTTGAGCCTCTATTGTATCTTGTTCGTATCTTAGTGGCCTCTTTTGAGAGATCAATGGACTATCCCATTTTGAGGGGAGTGATGTGCTTTGGCACTTCATAATCCTAGAAATGTGTATACATGAGGACTACCACTTAGTGTTGATATATCAAGATTATCTAATCTCTATGTGGTATGTCATATGCTCATGAGAAATTCAATTTCTATAATGTTCATTAACTATAGCTAATTGGATTTTATTTGTCTCTTGTTGATAAGTATTGGATTATCACATTATGGGGGAGTAATAAGCTATGTGCATATTACAAGCTTAGAAAATGTGAACATGTGAGATATTGCCACTTAGAATTTATATTGTAAATTATCGTGTTCCTATGAGGCGTGTTTCTCAAACAAGTTCCAATTTGCTAGAATGATTTTATTTGCTCCTCTCTTTTGGATCTTGTTTGTGAGAGATTTTCTTGGTAAGGTTTTCCTCAAATGTGTTCTTCTACATCTTTGGGAAACCGTTTGCTTCAAGGTATAATAATAATTGATTTGCATAATCATGTGAATAATTGAAGCTATCGAGAACATCTATCTAAGCATTGCACTTCAATCGTATATTTTGCCATGTGCTTTTCCGTCATGAAGATGATCTTGAATATACTTGCAAACTACCACCAAGGAATAAATTCATATACTCATTGTCCTTGACAAGTGACCTTCACATTTGTGGTGGAATTTGTAGATCGTCTTCGTATTGGTTTTTGTTTGGTGATTTAATTGAGGAGAGGCATTGATCTCATTTGTGTGCATTTAGTATTCAAATGCAAAATTCTAGATAATGCACACATCTTGGGGGAGCTATTCTATATCTTTGAGAACACTCTCTTTACACTCTTATCATAACATTTTTTTGTCCTTTTTGAGTGTGTTTTGATGGAAGACAAAATTCCTTTTTGGTACCTTGTGCCATTGTGAAAAGTGTGGAGGGTTTGGTTTTTGTTTTGTTGGAACCTTGCTCTCTTTTGGGAGTTTGCTATCTCATTCCTTCTTCTATATTTTATCTTCTTGAATGAGATAAGTGTTTGAGTTTGTGTATTTTGTTTCATCATGTTTGCTAAATGTTTTTGTTTATGTGTTAAACTTGTGGATCAATCTTTTGTTGGTTTGATTCTTTGATATATATAATTTGGACAACAAATGTGTTTTGACACGCTATTTGTGTCATCTTGGATTTCTTAGTGTTTTGTCCAAATGAATCTTCTTTGGATCTTGGAAGTCTCGTGCGTGCATATTTATTACATGTATTTTATGGCTTGCTTGGTTTACTTGATCCAATATATTGGGTAGACTCCATCAAATCCTAAATAGCTAAGATGTGCATGAAATTCAAATTTATCTCTAAATATGCACATATTTATACAGAGTTTTCCCAATGTATTGTAGTTATTCTAACTACTTTGGACCCAATAAGTTTGGGGAAAAATGTACTTGAATGTTGTTTTAGGTACATTGGAGATGCAATGGATGCTTGTCTCAACTATATGGAAGGTGTCCTCACCATGTGTAAATTGGAGCCAAGCTAGGATGGTCAATGAACTCTTACCTACTACATCATACCAATGATATCTCGGTAACAAGTATTAACTTCATGCATACATGTATTGCTTTCAACCTTGTGTAGGTTGCATCATGGCATGAATATCTTTATTTGCAAAATATTTTGGTTCTTTAAAAGGTTTTAAAGAAAAATCTTTATTGCAAATGTGGGAAATTTGAGATGATTGCATATCTTTGGGAGTAATCCTAAATATGTCAACTTCGCAATTTTATTGCATATCCTTTACTCATAATGCTCACATGTGCAATATTGATGAAGTTCCAAATTTATTCAACCTTTGTGATACTTGTTGCCTTCCTCAAGGCATCCCAACTATCTTTCGTTCCCTTATCGCTAGTTGTGTTTTTATTGAGGTTTGAGCGCTTGAAGTTCTTATTACACAATGAGATATATCAAGGTTTGTGCTATATATATGCTTTTATGCAAAGATCTTATTGGTATAGTTTATGACTTCTCTCTTGAATATCATGGTTTCTCTTTTTAAAGTAACAATTTTGTGTGTGCATGTTTCTATGTGGATTCATAATCATGATGTTTTGTTCACTTAGAAACTTATACACATGAATGAGTTATTATCTCACCTTGACATCCTTGTTCTTAGCCGACCATCTTTCTTATTTGTTTTTTTTTGTGGTTTCGGAAAGAATTTGTTTTATGAGTGCTTGTCTTACTTGATTGCATCTTCGTGCACTCATGTTTTGTGAATATATTGTGGACCCAAGTTTGTCTTGATAAACTTACTGATCCTTATCTATATCGTGTCCAAAATATGTTCTTTGGATCCTTATGGTTTCTTTGCTTCTTAAGTTGATGCCGCTCTCATATTTTCTTGTTGCAATTCTTGGATCCTCAATATGGTTTGAATTCCTCCATTTATTCGTCATTGGATAAGTGTATTTATTCCACTCATTTTATGAGATATGCACATCTTGGGGAGGAGCTCATACTATATTGGCTTTCTAGATTTTTTGTCCATTTCGTCAATTGTTGACAATGGGGGAGAAGTTTAGAGGGTTTAAGGGAAATGGTTTTATCCTTAAGGTTGGTTTGCTCTTAAGTGTTTGCCTTTCATGCATACCTATCTTTGATTGATGTTTTGCATGGTTTAATATATAGTGTAAACTCCACGAAAGGTTAATCTTGATAATGTATGTAATGAAATTCAAGTTCATCACGCGTGCATATATTGTGGGGAGTTTGCTCTATATATTATGGTTTTACTCATATCACCTTCTTTGGTAGTGGTTGATGTAAGTACAACTAGTTTTGGTATGGCCTAGTATCTTCGTGATACTTGATCATATCAGATACAACCTCTTGTATACAATTTATTCTCGGATAAGTTGCATACTTGTTTTCAATATTCATTATATAAACCCTCTTGTTGAGATTGTCATCAATTACCAAAATGGGGGAGATTGAAAGTGCATGGAGCCTCCATGTGTGGTTTTGGTAATTAATGGCAATCCCTATGGACTAATGGTTTCAGTGAGTTATATTTGAAGGGCTTTTCCATAGGTAATGATAGGAAGTCCATGTGTTGGATTCAAGGTTGATGCCATGAAGATAACGATATAAGTTGAATATTGGCATCAAGATCATTGATACAAAGAGATGAAGTCCATGTGTTGGATTCAAGGTTGGATGCCATGAAGATAAAGATATAGGTTGAATATTGGCATCAAGATCTTTGATATGAAGAGATGAAGATGATATGATCAATGAGAAGAATTGATGACGGAGTTAGTGTATGAAACTCAAAGGAAGACATGCTCTACTTTATGTGTTAAGCCATAAAGGATCAAGATATTGAGTGTTTGATTTCAAGAGAAGAATTCAACATATATCTCTAAGTCGAAGTCATGATGGACTCATGTGTTGAGCCCTAGTTTACTAAGGCTTTGAGCATGCAAGCAAGTGAAGAATTTATTATGTATCTCAAGATATTGTGATAGAGCATGACGAAGATTAAGTGATGGTCAAAGTGGTGTTCAAGGTGTGATCCGAAGAATGGTCATGTGAGAGTTGAGCCTTTGGCGAAGTGTGTCTTGAGAAATGAAGATCGTGTGAGCATTCATTCTTACCTCCAAGAGATCATCATAATGAAGTCTAGAAGAAAATATACGAGGTTGATCAAGACAAAGTACAAAGATTGGATTCAAGTTAATCAACTCACAAAGCATATATGGTGTACCAAGTGGGATCAAGTGATCTTGTGGTATGGTAAGCAATTGTCAATTGTGCTTTGTGAACTAACTCATGATATATGTGTTTGGTGTTTCTATATGTGGTTAGGTATCTTTCCATGAGCTTGCATCAAAAGGAAGATTTCGTGTAGCCCATGAGAGGATGACATCAAGTGTTGATCGTCATCAAGATTGAGAAGTGCAAGTTTTAAGATAAGCATCTCGAAGATCACATGCTTGAATCGTGCCGTCCATTTTGGTGTAATGGACATGTGAAGATATTTCGAAATGAGGCTTTCCCATAGTGGAGTATGGGGGAGCAATTTGCAAGTCTTCACCAAGCAAATGAAATCAAGAAAGATATTTCATCTTGAGACGGACATGATTATCATCACCTAACTCAAGTGGAATGCGCAAGGCAAAGGTATAAACTTGATAGGTTTCTATTTTGCCGGTCTCAAGGTGGTTGTTCGGAGACCGGGTTATAGGTTTGATAACCGTACTATCAAGGGGGTTCTCGGGTTAGTAACTTGTTCGCATTGTTCGTACAGAGCTCAAACCTTTGCATATTTGACATCATCTTTCTTGGTTCTTATTTGTATTTTCTCTGGTTGAGGTGTTAGAACTTGTTGTCATCTTCATGACAAGCTTAAGTTTACCAAAAACGGATTTCGTATGAAAAACTTATTGCGTTTTTGGTGTTGGAGGTTTTACCGGTTCTTCATTCATAGAGAGGTTAAACCTTTCCCCTTTTGGTTCTATCCTCATTTGCTTTTATTTTGTGTTTCTCTGTATGAGGATCTCGAGCTTGCTGTTTTCTTCAAAACAAGCCCAAGTTCATCGAAAACGGATTCCGCATGCAAAAGATATTGCGTTTTCTGTATGACTGATTTTCCTGTTTTTGGAATCTGGATTCAGATCCAGAATTTTCCGGGTCTAGTACTGGAATAATCCGGAATGAGTTACGGGTAGAAACCGGGCGATTCCAGGCGAGTCCAGTACCTATTTTTAAGCCTGGAATCAATTCCGGATCATTTCGGGTCTGGCATCGGAAAGTGCGAAAACTGTGTAACGGGAAGATTTCTTCTTTCCCTATATGTAGGCCTTCTTCCCTAACGGTTTTCCTAGCTTTTTCACACTCTCTCACCTCCATTGTTGCACTTGGAAAAAGCTTACTCCCTCTAACTCCCTCCCATGATTCTTGCTTGATTTTGAGGGAAAAGAGAGAGGAGATCTAGATCCACATCTCCACCAATCAAATCCCCCTCTAAGTGAGGGGAACCCTTTGGATTTAGATCTTGGAGTCATTGGTTGACCTCCTCCATTATTCTTCCTCTTCTATTCCTCCCTAGCACTTGTTGCTTTGGTGGAATTTGAGAGAGAAGGATTTGAGCGCCTCTTATGTTCTTGCTTTGCATTTGTTCCATAGTTTGAGCTCTCCGGCTCGATTAGTTCGAGTGAGAGCCAGTGTGCTTGTTACTCTTGGAGGGTGACCTCCTAGACGGTTCGGTGGTTGTGACCGCGGTGACCTCTTCATGGAAGATTCTGAAGAGGCCCGGGTCTTCTCCTTCGTGGGGATTGTGAAGTGGTTGTGGAGCTTGCCATCTCCGGAGTGGAGGAAAAGCTAACCATAAGGAAAAGGCCCTTGCTTCGTGTGGGGTCTTGGAGAAGAAGGTGAGCCTTCGTGGCGTACGGGTGTCCTTCGTGGTATCCCGTACCTCTCCAACGGTGACTACCTTTCTTCGTGGAAGGGAACATCGGGATACATTTTCGTCTCCGCGTGACTCGGTTATTTCTATACCCGAGTTTATTTCTTTGTGATAGCCTTCGTGCTTGAAGTTATATATATCGTGTTTATCACTTGTGATATATCTCTTGTGCTCATCTTGTTTAGCTTAAGTTGTTGGTGCACTTAGAGCCTAGCATATTTAGGATTTGTGATTGAAAATTAAACTATAGTTTATTTCCGCATTCTTTCAAGCCAAATCCGTAATTGATTTTAAAAACGCATATTCACCCCCCCTCCTCTAGGAGACATCTCGATCTTTCACAAGGTGAAGCCAAGAAGCATGTTGAGGCTCTCATGATTCAACTTGGTAAGGCCGAAGACCTACTTGAGGTCAAATGTCGAATTGAAAGAGAAGACTCTATCACTATAACATCTTTGAATGCTTCTCTTGAAGAAGAACAAGAATATAGGGGTACTCTTGAGGAGAGACTTGAGTCTCTTGATAGTACTAATGATGAAATAATTGCTAAAATTCTTAAGGAAAGAGACCATGCCATTGCCAAGTATAAAGTGATTAAAAAGGAGAAAGCTGAATTTGTGGTTGCTAATGCTAGACTACATGGGGATATAGAGAAGGTTGACGAGGCTCACAAGGCCTTGGAAACGACTCACTCTCTTCTAGTCAAGTCTCATGAGCAACTACAAACTCAACTTTCTAAATCTAACTCACCTAGACCTCTACTCCCTCTTATGATCATGCAAATGTTATTGAGGAAAATGCTAGGTTGAAGGTTGAGCTTGCCAAGGCCGCTAGTGCCAAGACCTCTATTCCCAAAGGTAAAGAAAAGGTTGTTGCTCATGTAGTTGAGCAAAAGCAACGCAAAGGGAAGGAGGGTCTTGGTTATGTAGCCAAGGCAATGAACAAGAAGAGCAACAACAAGGAGAACAAGGCCAAACCCGCACAAGCAAGACTTCCATTGCGGGTGGTGTGCCACTAGGGGCAAGACCACTCGTAGTGACTTTGCGGGGCATAATAACCCCAACTACATTCTTTATGTTGATTATTATGGGGATGTTTATGCAAAATATGTTGGTCCTTATGATGGTTACATTGCTATTCTATTTGGGTTCCAAAGACCCTTGTTGCTAACAAAAGAGGACCCATTGAAAATGGGTACCTAAATCCAAGCAATGATTTCTTGTAGGACTATGCTTCCGGTGGGTCTAAATGGGTGGTTGATAGTGGATGCACTAGTCATATGACCGGAAGCAAGGAGATCATGACGGAGTTGGGACCAAATATAAATCACTCAACCGTCTCCTATGGTGATAAGTCAAAAGTGAGGTAAAGGCCTCGGCAAGGTGGTAGTTGCAAAGGATATCACCCTTGTAAATGTCATGCTTGTCGAGTCCCTCGGTTACAATCTTATGTCGTTCGTGCACTTAATAAGATGAACTTTGATGTCCATTTTACTATTGATATGGTGGTACTCTTGAGGAGCAAGACTCTAAAGGTCATGTTCGTTGGGTATGTTGAAAATGAGTTGTTTGTGGTGGACTTTTCGGGGTCAACCAACACTCAAGCAATATGCCTATTCGGAAAGGCCGACGTGGGGTGGTTGTGGCATCGCCGCTTGTCCCATGTCAATATGAGAACTTTGCAAAGTCTTCACAAGGGTGGCCACATTCTTGGACTAAAAGAGAATGTTTCTTTTTCTAGAGATCGTCTTTGTAGGGCTTGTGTTGAAGGAAAGATGCATGATTCTCCCCACTCAAGCAAGACCATCATCTCATCAAAGAGGATATTGGAACTTCTTCATGTTGATCTCTTTGGTGCCGTTCCTCAACCGAGTCTTGGTGGGAAGAAGTATTGTTTGGTGATTGTTGATGACTATTCAAGATTTACTTGGGTTTATTTCTTCAAGTCGAAGGATGAGACTCAACAAGCCGTCATCGACTTCTCCAATGAAGTTCAACGTCAACACAATGTTCCCATATTGGCCATTAGAAGTGACAATGGCTCCGAGTTCAAGAACTACACCTAAATGAGTTTCTTAGTGAAGAGGGAATTCGTCATCAATATTCCGCTGCATATACCCCTCAACAAAATGGTGTAGCCGAGAGGAAGAACCGGACTCTTATGGATATGGCAAGGTCCATGTTGGCGGAGTTTAAGTCTCCTCTTACTTGTGGGCCGAGGCCATCTCCACGGCGTGTCACTCATCAAACCGGTTATTCTTTCGCGTTGGAAGAAAAGAAACTCCATATGAGATGCTTACCGGCAACAAGCCCAAATTTCCTACTACCGAGTGTTTGGTTGTAAGTGTTTCTATAAGATCAAAGGTGTTGTTTATCTAAATTTGAATCTAAAGCTTTAGAGGGTATTTTTGTTGGTTACGGTGCCGAATCTCACACTTATAGAGTCTACGACAAATCCTTAGGGAGAGTTGTGGAATCTTGTAGTGTGAGTTCGATGAGAATGACGGCTCCCAAGTGGCGCAATTTCATGTTTGTGATGTAGATAATGAGGAACCTCAAGATGCAATAAGAAGAATGGGCGTTGGTTTCTATCGCCCGTTGAGATTCATCTTGAGCCTCCTCAAGCAAGTCAAGCAAGTCCAAGCTCCACTCAAGTGGAGACACCATCATCACAAGTTGAACCGGCGCCTACCATGGAAGCAAATGATGCACCAACCCAAGAACAAGTTCAAGACCCTCCTCAAGTTGACCAAGTTGCTATGCAAGAACCAAGTCTCCTATTGTTGATGCTAGCCAAGGTCAAGACAAGATCAACCCTCTCCTTCTATTGTTGAAGATGTGCATCAAGATGATCAAGGTCAACATTCCGGTCAAGACGGGGACTCAAATGATCAAGATGATCAAGTGATACCTCCAAGATCAATAGAGATATCGAAACCCGTTAAAGCAAGAGTTAAGAGATTTGGAAATAAAGAGTCATAAGCTAGAAGCAATCATTGGTGACCTAAAAGGAAGGTTACCACAAGGGTCAATTGGCAAGCTTTAGTGAACATCAAGCACATATCTCCATGGTGGAACCAAAGAAAGTGTTTGAAGCTCTTGAAGATCCGGATTGGTTAGAAGCTATGCATAAGAGCTAAACAACTTCAAGCGCAACAAAGTGTGGAACTAGTTGAGAAGCCAAAGATTGCCGCAATGTTATAGGCACAAAGTGGATATTCAAGAACAAGCAAGATGAACATGGAATGGTTGTGAGAACAAGGCAAGATTGGTTGCACAAGGGTACTCTCAAGTTGAAGGCATTGATTTTGGAGAGACTTATGCACCCGTGGCTCGCCTTGAGTCCATCGTATCCTTCTTGCATATGCATCACATCATAACTTTAAATTGCAACAAATGGATGTGAAAAGTGTTTTCTTAATGGTCCTTTAAAGGAGTTGGTATATGTTAAGCAACCACCGGGTTTGAGGACCCAAACTTCCCTAACCACATCTACAAGCTTGATAAGGCGCTCTATGGTCTCAAACAAGCACCTCGTGCTTGGTATGAGCACCTAAGAGAGCTATTGCTAGACCGTGGATTTGAAGTGGGGCAAATCGATCCCACCCTCTTTACCAAGAGGGTTAAAGGGGAGCTTTTCATATGCCAACTTTATGTGATGATATTATCTTTGGCTCATCTAACAAAGCTTTCAATGATGAATTTTCAAAGCTTATGACCGATAGGTTTGAGATGTCCATGATGGGAGAGTTGAAGTTCTTTCTTGGTTTTGAGATCAAGCAATTGAGTGAAGGGACTTTCATCTCTCAAGCCAAGTACACCCAAGACATGCTCAAGAGGTTCAATATGCAAATGCTAAAGAGAAGAGGTTTCCTATGGACACCAAATGTCATCTTGAACTTAATCCAAAGGGTATTGATGTTGATCAAAAACTTTATCGCTCTATGATTGGTTCTTTGCTTTATTTTGTGCATCTAGACCCGATATTGTGTTGAGTGTAGGGGTGTGTGCAAGGTATCAAGCGGCTCCTAAAGAAAGCCACATGAAGGCGGTCAATAGAATCCTTCGATATTTGGTTTATACCCCAAGGTTTGGTTTGTGGTATCCTAAGGGCTCCAACTTCTCTCTTGCCGGGTACACGGACTCGGATTGGGCTGGTGATAAGGATGATAGGAAATCAACTTCCGGGGCATGCCAATTCCTTGGTAGGTCCTTGGTGAGTTGGTCTTCTAAGAAGCAAAATTGTATATCTCTCTCCACCGCCGAAGCGAGTATGTGGCAGCCGCTAGTGCTTGCACTCAATTGTTATGGATGAGGCAAACTTTAAAGGAATACGATGTCAATTGTGACAAAGTGCCTCTTTTGTGTGACAATGAAAGTGCTATCAAGATTGCTCACAACCCGGTGCAACACTCAAGACGAAGCATATTGAGATTCGCCATCATTTTATTCGGATCATGTTGCTCGTGGTGATATTGAGCTTGGCTATATTCCAACCAAAGACCAACTTGCGATATTTTCACGAAGCCTCTTGATGAAGCAAGATTCACTTATTTGAGGCATGAGCTAAATATCGTGGATTCAAGGATCTTGACTTGACTATCTTGCATACACACATATTTCTTGACTATCTATTTGGTTTAGGTGTAGGCATGGACATAGGGGGAGTGCGGTCCTAATCCATTGGACTATCCCTCCCCCCATTATGCCGATATTAATAACTCATTTGCATCTCTATGTTCATTTGTTGAATTGTGAGCTTAAATGACGAGTTGTGGCCGTGAACCCAAGATACATCTTCGCGGTGTCACACCACACACTCATACATGGTGGCCTCTTCTTTATGAAGAGTTGGTTCTTATTTGAGATTTTATTGCATACTTATTGTTTTTACCCTCTTTCTAATCACATCCAATGTTGCTTATTTGGGGAGTTTGGATTTTCTCCATTGGAAGTGTGAAGAAATCATCATGTTTGCATCTCCCCGTGTCACTTCACCTTGCTCCATGGTCATTCTTGAAGATTGTATTTAGCAGAGATGTCCAGCAGAAATTCAGGAAAAGTTTTAGGCTAAAATTCAAGGTTGCAGAAAAGGAGGCCGGCCAGGCCGGCCTGGCCGTCTACGGAGGCCGGCTGGCTCGGGCGCTTGCCCGGCCTTGCCTCACCCGAGGCCGGGGCTGGGGCCAGGCTCGAGGCCGGCTGCGTCGGGCGCCTGCCCGGCCTCCACCACACAACGAGGCCGGCCTGGCCGGCTCCGAGGCCGGGCTGTCGGGCCAAGTTAACAGGGGGAGGGGGGTCGGGCCGAACCGTTCTCCACCTCTTCTTCCTCCCTCCCCACGTCCTCCAACTCCATTAGAGCTCCCCCGTGCTCCTCCTCCATCGCCCCCTCCATTGGAGCCGCTCCCTCACCCCCTACACCCTCATATCTAAAGGGGCCCCTCCAGATCTTCCTTCCCATCCAAGAAATTTCTCCATTGCTGAAGGTTTGGGGGAGTTCCCCTCCGTTGTTGGTGTTCTTGCGGTGCTCTCAAGATTGGATTTCCTCGGTGAAGCTCGAGCAAGGATGGACTCCGATTCGGCCTTTGATGACCTTGAGGACCTTGATGATGCTCCTCTTTCTCAGCTCAAGGGCAAGGACAAGGGCAAAGCTTCTTCTTCCACCTCCACTACCCGTCCTCGTTCCAAGAAGCCCCCCAAGGGTACCGCCAAGAAAAAGAAAGCTCTTCCTGTCAATCCGGATGAACCGGTACGTGAGACTTGGGTCAAAATTCCTGCTGATGAGTTTGAGCGTGACCGCTTGCTTTTCAATCCATATGCCTTTGGAGAGCGCACATGCAGTGACAGCCGTTTCTATTGCAAGATGCATCAGCAGGTTTATGAATTTCTAGTTTGCGCTCGCAAGAACTCTCATGTTGCTCAGCATTACTTTGATGTGGATAATGCACGGGAATTATGGCCGGATGTGATGGAGGTTATGGATTTTTATGGTATCACTTCTCTCATGGCGTGTGATACCCCCTACTCTCCTGAGTTGCTTAGGGAATTCTATGCCACTGTTTTTTCTCTACGGAGGGACCAAGGACTATGACTTGGATGAGTGGTGGTATCAAGTGCGAAGCTACTCTTGCTGATTTTGGTGCTCTCTTTGGCCTTGAGGAGCTATCATTCCTGCCAATGTCTTATATTCGTATTCATGTGGATGAATCCAAGATAATGAAGGCCCCAGTCGGGATCCGTCATTGCTATCCACCCGGGTCGGGACTTTGTATTATTCCCAAGGTCACTCATATGACTCCTTTTTGGAAAGCCATTCACTCCATCTTAAGGAACACTATCTCTGTCAAGTTTGGGGAGAAGGGTGAGGTTCGCAAGTGGATGGTCAACCTTCTCTATCTCATTGTTAGTGCAAAGGAGAAGGGCAAGAAACTGGATGTTCTAGATTACATGTGGCAAGAGATTCACTCTGTGGTTCTTGAGAACAAGGTTCCCATCTATGGTCCGTACCTCCAGAAGCTCTTTAACACCAAGTTGGCTCAAGCTATGCTCACCAACTATGAGATGGTTGTGCCTACACTTCTCTCTTTGCCAGCTCCTACCCCAGTTGAGAATGTTACAGCTGCCCCTCCTCAAGCCAAGCGTGCTAGAACTGCAGTTCCTGAAGGTGGTCCTAGCTCTTATCAAGAGGAAGCTCATGTTGAGGAAGAAGCTTATGTTGAGGCCCCTAAGAAGAAGCACAGCTTACTGAGTATGTTCAAGAAAATGAATTGCTTCTTTGTGGACAAGCAAGACAAGGATTTCAAGGCATATCGAAAGCAAAAGCAATATAACCGCAATCAACGAGAGATCATGACGAAGCTTGAACTTCCCTATACAGAAAGCTCTGCCGAGGTCTCGGAGAAGACTTACAAGTCCAAGCACACCTATTGGTTCGGCGATGATGCCTCCTCTCTTGGCCCCTTTTGGCCGGGCAACCATGGTGCATCAAGCTCCGGTCAAGCTTTTGGTGGCGCCAATGAAGATGTTGATGGTGAAGATGATGAGGAGAAGTATGACGACGAGTGATCTCATGGGCTTTTCACTTCACTTTCTCCCTTTTTGGTGTCATGATGCCAAAGGGGGAGAGAGATCTTCGGGGATTTGCATTCATGCATTGCATCTATTTGCGTTTTCATTTGCATTGCAATCGTTTTAGTTGAACTCTATTTGGTTTATACTCGTGGAACTTGGTTACCTAAGTTATTGTATCATGGAACTATGTTATCATCAGATTATTGTAAGGCTATGTTATTCTCGGTTATCTATCCATATGGAGAAATCTATGTTGATCTATATCATTCTCGGTTATCTTTCCATATGGAGAAGTCTATGGTGAGATAAAACTCTATCCTTTACTTACATAGAACTCTTTTGTGAGTACATGCCTTACTATTACTTGTTTTATGCCAAGATGATCTTTTACCTATTGCTAATGCTTGCCTAGTATCATGATTATCCTTTTGGCATTCTAGCACTAGAGTTATTGTTGGCTTATAAAATCAAGGGTGAGCTTCAATTTAAACATTGCCTATGCTTAAATTAGATATCTTTTTGCAAATCCATATGTTGTCATCAAACATCAAAAAGGGGGAGATTGAAAGGACATAGTCCACTAATCTTGTTTTGGTGTTTGATCACAACACTTGGAGTGTTTAACCATCCGCTAAGTGCTTACAGGAAATCTTAGGTTTTATGTTAAAGGGATAAACTTATCTATCTCTATACAAAAAGAAGAAAGTGTAGCGATGGAAAAGAGGTTTTGTGAAACCCAGTGAGGCCGACCTCCAGGCCGGCCAGGCCGGGCTGGCGTTCCCCTCAAGGCCGGACGCCTCGGGTCCCTGCCGGCCTCCAAGCCGGCCTAGGCCGGGTTTAAGGCCGGGCGGCTCGGGTGGGTGGCCGGCCTCTAGGTCGGCCAGGCCGGGCCCAAGGCCGGCCTCCCGTACCTCTTCAAACGGGCAGATATTTTGGAGGGGGTATAAAAGCCCCTCCACCTACCTTTAGACAAGTAGCTCGCCCAACATTGAAGAACACCCGGCCTCCAGGTCGGCCAGGCCGGGCCCAAGGCCGGCCTCCCGTACCTCTTCAAACGGGCAGATATTTTGGAGGGGGTATAAAAGTCCCTCCACCTACCTTTAGACAAGTAGCTCGCCCAACATTGAAGAACACCATTATTGCAAGCTCAAGAATCACTAGATCTCCCAATCCCTCCACCCAAACTTGTTGATCTTTGGAGGATTGATGGAGAAGGCCCGGATCTACATCTTCACCAAGCCGATTTACATTTCCCCCTCATTCACTTGAGGAACCATTTGCTAGGGTTTACATTGGGAAAACCTAGCCCCTTGTTGTACTCACTTGTTGTTCTTGTGACATATTGTAGCCGTTCGGGAGCCCCCAATCTAGTTGTGGATTGTGCCCTGGATTGTTGTTGTAAAGGCTCCGGACTCCGCCTTGAAGGTTTCCGATAGTTGAAGGTGAACCAAACCTTTGTGGTGCGGTTCATCGGAGAAGAAGGTGAAGTCTTTGTGGCTGTTGAGCCATTGTGTTGGCTCACACCTCTCCAACGAGACGTACTCCCCTATAAAGGTGGAACTCGGAAATACATCCGTGTCTCCGCGTGCTTTCACTTCGGTTACCTCTATCCTTGTTTACCGTCTTTACCTTGTGTATCTTGTTTAGTTGCTAGCTTGTCATATAGGTAAATTCACCGTGGTTGCATATCTAGAGAATTTACCTTTCATGTCAAACCTAATTTGAAAAAGAATTAAAATTGGAGTAGCACCTATTCACTCCCCCCTCTAGGTGTCATACGATCCTTTCAGCCGTCTCTACGTCGGTGTCTCTAATGTACGCTTCATTAGAGCCGGTTGGCTCAGGCCGGCTCTAATGACCTCATCAGCTTCGACGGCCAGGAATAACAACCGTCTCCAATAACAAAACCTTCCGAGACGGCTGTGATTATCAGACGTATGTAATGCATATACATTGGAGCCGGCTACAAATGGTGGCCATCGTTAGGATGCGGACGGTCCGAGTTTTCTCTCCGGCCGTAACAGCTGCATTTTGGGCAATATGCGTGTGCTCCGGGATTATTTCTGGGTGTTCCAACTTTGTGAAGCAAAATATAATAATTAATAGATCATCACCACCAGGGAATCAGTCCCTTGTTCCATTATATTCATAGAAAATCAATTCACATAAAGAAAGTTCAACCCAACGTAGCTACAACAAAATATTTAATATTATGATTTCACCAAACCCATATGCATATAACTAAAGAAGTACTACTACTATATGATCTGCATCTCAATGATGACTTCCAAGCTGAGGTCATTGGTTTTTCTAAGAATGATCAGCACAGGTTGATCAACCTTAAAATTCTTGCCTTCGAGAAAATTCTTCCATCCCGGCTTGCCGAAAACAATGCGGTCGTCAGTTTTCGTTGTGTACGTTATGGTGGTGACAACCCCTACTGTTCCAAGTCGTAGTCCAGCATTGCCTTTGGTCGGTAGGCCAGCCTCTTCAGCTATCGTCTTAGGTAGTTTCTGCGCATGTAAAGAGACAACATAACTATGTAGGCATATGTACATTTTGAAGAGGTAAAGAGGCATGATAGTGTTCGTTACCATATCGTGTTGGTTCAGATTTGTGCTCGTCAAACGAGTGACAAAAGGAACCCCAACATAGTTAGCTCTTTGGGGTAGAAGCGGAACGAGGCGGTACTTCTCATGATTCTTGAGATGGACTCTTTGGGAAACTATGTAACTATCCTCTTCTTCACTCTCTAAATCCTCATCAGAATCACTGTCAGAAGATTTCTCGTCAGTGTCCTCTGCGTTTTTGCCAAAGTCCATAATGAGAACAGAGATTTTTGGATTTGGTCCGGTCATGCTAAAAACTAGCATGTCTCCTACTCTGAGATTGTTCAGCTTGATCAACTGTTCCCATCCTTTGCCGTACAAGCGAGTCTTTCTATGTTTGTTTTTCACATGAATTTTGTATGTGCCCCCAAGAGAACGAAAAACCAAACTTTTGCGTACTAATAACTCGAACTCTTGCCTGGCATAGCATGGTACAATCTGTGCAACAACAACAACAACGCATAAATTAGGTATATAATTATGATATGAACACAAAGACAGTAAAAGTATTTGATGTCAAACAAGATTTTCTTTCTTACCAATGACTTCCGGTGGAAGTCTTGCAGATAAACACTGAAGGATCCAGTGTATTTCCTGCCTGCGCAATCATTTTTGCACACTTGGCATCCATATATATCCTGCTAATCAATTAGTGATAATAAACAGGTATCACAACATGTGCATACAAATTCTGAAATGCATTTAGTACTGCATATTCAAACAACATGGTACATATTCAAACAACTAAATCGAGCTAGATTTATAATTAGCTAGAATAAACTGATGTTCAGCCCGAGCGGCCAGATTTTACGTTGCAGAGAAGGAAACTAAACATATTCCAAACAGAAACTTGGCGGATGCTCGTTGTAGTACTCTTCACGCCAGCTTGTGGTGGTCCAGAGCAGCGCCGCTGGTCTCCACAGCTTGCTCGGCTCGAAGCAGTGTCGTATTAGCCCGAGCGGTGAGGACATCAGCCCGACCGGCAGCGGCATCAGCCCGGATGGCCCCGGCATCAGCCTGAGCAGCGAGGACATCAGCCCGAGCGGGCGCGACAGTCACATCAACTCGAGCGGCGGCGACATCAGCCCGACCTGCCGCGACATCAGCCCGAGCGGAGAGGACATCGGTCCGAGCAGCAGCGATATCAGTCCGAGCGGCCGCGACATCAGCCCGAGCGGTCGTGAGATCAGCCCGAGCGGTCATGATATCAGACTGAGCGGACGCGATAGCAGAAGCAGCCCGAGACTGAGCGGCCCGAGCGGCCGAGACATCAGCCCGAGCCTGGGCGGCATCAGCCCGAGCGGTCAGGCGCGCGATATCATCATCATCCGGAGCGGTCGTGGCAGATCTTCCTCCGGAGCCACGCCCACCTCTGCCGCGCATGTGGCCGACCATCGATCTGAAGTAACGGTGAAGATCTAAGCTAGCGGAGGCGGCTCGGAGAAGATCTAAGCTTCCATAGCGGCGGAGCTATCGGATAAGATCTAAGCTATGAGGAACGGCCGATCAAAGGAAGAACGCACCTGAGCGACGAGGAACGGCGGTCGGCGGTGAGCAGAGGGGCAGCGATGGGGAACAGTGAGAGGTCGGGGGAATGTGGAATGGGGAATGGGGGCGGCGGCGAGAGGGTTAGGGTCGAGATAGGGTTTGAGTTGCCTGGCGGCAGTGGGGAAATATCCCCCGCCCCCTAAATTTTGAACCCAAAATTTTTGGCATTGCCACCAATATTCGCCCTTCGGACCATACGTATATGTTCGGTCACTCCGGATTTTGCTGTAATAAAAAATAAATCAAACAAATAAGGAAAAAATGTTATAAATTTTAAAAATGTGTACTTATCCTTTGTGCTGTTCAATTTAGTTGATATACAATTTATTGAACATATAATGAAGATATTATATAATGCAGTATACAAGCTGTGGAGTTTACACTCAAAGGTGTGGTGAACCGGCAGTGACGTTGTACTCGTTACAGTAGAACTTCAGTGCATTTTTTTTGAAATTGCGTAATATAATTACCACAGCCTGTAGGTATCATATAATAAACACATAGCAAGTTTCATGATTTATTGGCAAGTTGTATGCATTATATAAATTAAAACCGTTAAAAAGCAAAAAGAATAACATTAAATGCAAGAAAATAGATATTAAAGTTTAAAACTCCCCAAAAAATCACAGTACCAACATTTTGTGATAAGTATCATTGTAAAATGCAAGAAGAGTATTTTAAATAACTATTAATACAGCAAAACCGTATTAGTGAAAACTCGGAGTTTGTCCGGACCCTCCGGATATTGGTCTATTAAAATATGAACCACAGCTACAAATATTTTATAATTAAGTACTTACTACAACACATGTACTGATATCATTTAGTGCAACACGACAATTTTCATACATATTTACATAGGTAAAAAAATGGCATGTAATTAAATTATTACTTCAAAAATTTGCGTACATATGTAAATTAATGCAATTTTTTGTTGATTCCAATGCAGCATTTCAATGGATGAGACAACTCATTATTATCGTTTAATTGATAATAATAAGTTGCCAGACCCACAGAACTACTAGATGAGAACCAACAATTATATATATGCAACACCTAAATTGCAAGTATGGGGACTCGAACTTGGGTGGGCAAGGAAGACATCAACATCTACTTGCCACTAGGCTAAGCCTGTGTTTGCGACAAAAGTCCAACCGTTAGATATGTATATTAAAGTTAGAATGCACAGAGCCAGCCATACAATTTTTTTTAAACTGCGTAATACAATTACCACGGCCTGTAGGTATCATATGATAAACACATAGCAAGTTTCAAGATTTTCTGACATGTTTTACGTATTATTTAAAAAATTCCATTGAAAAACCAATAAATCAATTAAATGCAAGAACAATAGATATTCAATTTTAAAGCTCCCCAAAAAATCACAGTACCAACATTTTGTGATAAGTATCATTATAAAATTCAATAATAACATTTTAAATAATCATTAATACACGAACATCGTTTTAGGGCAAACTCGGAGTGTGTCCGGACCGTCCAGATATTTGTCTATCAAAATAGCTACAAAAATGGCATGTAAATTGAAAATAATTAATAAAAAGCCAAAAAAATGTGTATATATAACTGGAAAAACAAAAAAATTGGTTGCAATGCAACAGTTCGATGGATGCGACAACCCACTATCATCGACTACTAATTAATCGATAATAGTGAATTGCCGGAGCCACAGGACTGCAAGATCAGAACCTTTTTATATGCAACACCGAAATTGCGAGCGTGGGGACTCGAACTTGGGTGGGCAAGGAAGGCATCACCATCCCCTTGCCACTAGGCTAAGCCTATGTTTGTGACAAAACTCCCACCGTTAGATATATATATATTATAATTAGCAGGGCTAGAACTGTCGGCCGACCGGCGCGCAGCTTAGGGCTAGCTAGCTCTGCATCGATGTCGGTACACGCGCGCATGCCTAAGAAAAACTCTGCGCCGGTCAAACATCAAAGCCGTCGCAAATGGAAATACATTGGCGACGGTCAGAAATATTAACCGACGCACGTGTTATGAGAGACGGACATCAAATTCCAGCTGGCTGAGGAGTTTTATCCCAGACGGCCCTTCTTTTTTTTGGTTTAATCGGCTCTAGGCATGATGGCGTGAATCACACGTTCGTTGGGAGACCCCAAGAGGAAGGTATGATGCAGATCAGCAGCAAGTTTTCCCTCAGAAAGAAACCAAGGTTATCGAACCAGTAGGAGCAGCAACTCTTCAGAAGGTTGTTGGTGGCTCGCACGGCGCAACACGATCACCAACGTGGAATCTGCACACAACACAATCAAACTACTTTGCCCCAACGAAATAGTGAGGTTGTCAATCTCACCGGCTTGCTGAAAACAAAGGATTAAACGTATGGTGTGGAAAATGAGTATTAAATTGCAGAGAATGAAAAAGGAACAGTTTGCAGTTTGTGGTGGTTTAATCAGTGTAAAAGAATGGACTGGGGTCCACAGTTCACTAGTGGTGTCTCTCCATAAAAGATAACTAACATGTTGGGTGAATAAATTACAACTGGGCAATTGACAAATAGTGAGCGCATGACAATGCATATATATGACATGATGATTACTATGATATTTAATTGGGCATTACGACATAATACATAGACCGTCATCCAACAGCGTCTATGACTAATAATCCACCGCCGGGTTGTCATCCGAGTCCCCCGTTCGTATTAAGTTGCAAGCAACGGATAATTGCATTAAGTAAAGTGCGTAATGTAAACAAATACATATGACCGTGGACATAGCATTGTTAGGTTATCCCTAGTGGCAACAGCACATCCGCAACCTTAGAAGTTGCTGTCACTCTCCCAGATTACCGGAGGCATGAACCCACTATCTAGCATAAATACTCTCTCTTGGAGTTACAAGCATCTACTTGGCCAAAGCATCTACGAGTAACGGAAAGCATGCAAGATCTTAAATAACATAGGGCATAGATTGATAATCAACTTGACATAGTATTCAATATTCATCGGATCCCAGCAAACACAACATGTAGCATTACAATAATATGATCTTGATCATGTAGGGCAGCTCACAAGATCTAAACATGATGGCACAAATTGGAGAGACAACCATCTAGCTACTGCTATGGACCCGTAGTCCAAGGATGAACTACTCACGCATCACTCCGGAGGCAGGAATGGCGATGTAGAAGCCTCCGGTGACGATTCCCCTCTCCGGCAGGGTGCCGGGAAGAGGTTCTGGACCCTCCCGAGCTAGGGTTGACGGCGGCGGCGTCTCTGGAACTTTTCATGGATAATGGCTCAGGCACTTAGGGTTTTCGCGTCCTGGCTCTCCTCTGTTGCTCCTTTGGTCCTTCAGGTGTGTTCTGATGAAATAGGGATCCCCGTGAAGTTTCGTCCAATTCCGAGAATATTTCCAGACTAGCTTTTCTGGAATACAAAAACAGCAGAAAACAGGAACTGGCACTTCGGCATCTTGTTAATAGGTTAGTCCCAAAAAATGTATAAAAGTGATATAAAGTAGATGCAAAACATGTAGCAATTGGTATAAAACAAGCATGGAACATCAAAAATTATAGATACGTTTGAGACGTATCAGCATCCCCAAGCTTAGTTCCTACTCGTCCTCGAGTAGGTAAACGATAAAAACAAAATAATTTTTGAGGTGACATGCTACCATCATAATCTTGATCATATAATATTGCAAGGCACATGTAAATGAATGAAGTGATCCAAGTCAATGGTCTATAATTTGCTACCAAATAGATAATGAGTAAACAATGAATCACACAAGCTAAACGTTTTCATGAATAGTACTTTCGAGACAAGCATCAAACAGTTTTGCATAAGTGTTAACTCATAAAGCAATAGTTTCTAATAAAAGGTATTAATCAACACAAAGGAAGAATTAAGTTTCAGCATTTGCTTCAACTTTCAACATATTTATCTCATGGATATTGTCAACACAAAGTAGTATAACAAGTCCAATACATTGCATATAACGCATGTTGTAACAAAGTTGACACTAGTGTTTGCTTGTGGAAGACAGAAAGAATAGGAAAACTGACTCAACATAAAAGTAAAAGAAAGGCCCTTCGCAGAGGGAAGCAGGGATTAAATCATGTGCTAGAGCTTTTAGGTTTTTGAAAGCATATAGAGATTGCATAAAATATTTGATACTCCTCCCAACCTTGCTAACACAAGCCATGGCTAACCGAATCCTCGGGTGCCTTCCATCAATCACATACCATGGAGGAGTATCTATTTTTGAGAGGTGTTTGTTAATTGTCAACGAATGGTAGCGGGTGAGAACAGTATTCTACCTGTCAAACGGACTTTTAAGAGCGGCTCCCATGAAGGACGTTATTTCTACCAGCAAGGCAGATCATCCCTCTTTCTCTTTGGTTTACACACATTCAGGTATTTCACTGTTTGTCATTGCTTACTGATGAATCAGGGCAAAAGTGTGAAGAGAATTAATTGGTTAAAGTTGTAATTAATTGGGACTGGGCACCCCGTTGCCAGCTCTTTTTGCAATTATTGGATAAGCGGATGTATATGCCACTAGTCCAGGTGTAAAAGTCCATTGACAAATAGAATAAAGAATAACCACACTAATTCCTCATGAGCTAGTAAACATTGACACAAAAAGGGAATAATAACATTTTGAATAATTTAAAGGTAGCACATGAAAAATTTACTTGGAGTGGCAAGGAAATACCACATATAGGTAGTTATGGTGGACACAAATGGCATGGATTTTGGCTCAAGGATTTGGATGCACGAGAAGCATTCCCTCTCAGTACAGAGTTTAGGCTAGCAAGGTTATGTAAGCAAACAAGAATATCAACCCGTACACCAAGTTTTATATGACAAACATATTGCAAACGTTATAAGACTTCATACCGTCTTCCTTGTTAACCAAACCCTGTTATTAGAAAATATCTAGACCTTAGAGATACCACCGATGCAAACCAAATTTTCAACAAGCTTTACGGTAGTTCTTCACTAATAGGCTTAACTCATGTGATGCACAATTTAATCATGATCTACTTGTTAACTCAAAACAATTGACAAGCATCAAGTTATCCAAATTAGTGATCTACAAGATTAAGCAAGTTTTTCCTTATACCAATTACCACATGCAACATTTTCTGAACCAACCAAACACCAATCAATTTATTTCATCAACTCTCCAAACAAATATAAGTGAAGCAAGAGAGTACTTTCTACAAAAGAAAGCTAATAGCTCTGACAAGAGATACATGAAAACAAGAGCTAAAAGCTGAACAGCGCTAGATATGAATACTCAACAAATATAAGTGAAGAATAGGAGTATTCTCATGAAAAAGCGGAGCGTGTCTCTCTCCCAATCAAGAATGCTAGGGTCCAGTCAAGCTTTATTGAAAATAAAAGTGCAATACTGAAAATAAAAGCACACAGACGCTCCAAGAAAAGCACATATGATGTGAAAGAATTAAAATATAGTTTCACTAGAGATGACCTGATAATTTTGACGATGAAGAAGGGGATGCCTTGGGCATCCCCAAGCTTAGACGCTTGAGTCTTCTTGAAATATGCTGGGGAGATCCATGGGAGCCTCCCCAAGCTTAAGCTCTTCACTCTTCTTGATCCTATTATATCATCCTTCTCTCTTGACCCTTGAAAACTTCCGTCACACCAAACTCAAAGTAGATCTCATTAGAGGGTTAGTGCATAATCAAAAACTCACATGTTCTATAAAGACGCAATATGATTTGTTACTTTAAACATTAGCTACAGCCACTGATGTTATGTGAAGCTCTTCCACCCAAAAAAGAATTTCACTCAACACTAGTAAAAGAGAGAATGCAAAATAAAAAGGCATAATCTGTCTAAAACAGAACAGTCCGCAAAGACGAATTTTTTCGAGGCACTTACGACGCTCAGATCGAAAACTTGAACTAATGAAAGATTCAGACATTCATAAAGATTACGCACAAAAAATTTCAGATTTAATTAACAATCTGGTGATTTTAGGAATTTCGTACAGTGAACAGCAAAAATCTGTTTCTGCGCAGCAATCAAAATTAAGCATCTTAACATTAGAGGCTACTCTTGGCACAACAATGCGAGAAAATAAAGATACAAAGGAGTTGCTACAGAAGTAAACACTCCTTGACTCAATAAAAGAAAAATTGCAGAAAAAAATAATGGGTTGCCTCCCATAAGCGCTTTTCTTTAACGCCTTTTAGCTAGGCACAAAGCATGCATCAAGTATTACCAAGTGAAGAAAGGTCTAATTCATCAAAAGCTTCATCAAGAACAGGGTTTGTCACACTAGGACTTTTCAGTTTACGTAATTCTTGGGAAGAAAATTTAAATAGACCATTATGTGACTCACCCTCAAGCTCATTGAACACGTTATCCGTTTTAAACACACCCGTGGGTTTTGGTTTAGAAATTTTTGGCACATACATAAATTTTTGCTCTCTCCCCACAAAAGCCTTTTGCTTTTTAGTTTTAATAGAGGTAAAAGTAGAACTTATTACATCCATAGCCTCCTCTAATTCACCAATCCTAAGATTTTGATTATCTTGAATAGTACTAGTTTCTAAAACAGCAATTCTTTCATTAATGGTTCCCAGTGATTCATCAACTTTGCTAGTACTATCAAGGAGATTTGGCAAATTTTTCTCTATAGACTCCAATTTCTTTATAACATCTTCCAAGGTGATCTCATTTTTAATGTTACTAACAGGTGGTGTTCCTACTAGACTCTCAATAATATAACTAGCTTCCAACGCAGGGGTACCAAGAAAGTTACCTCCGTCAAAGTGTCCAAGACATATCTATACCAGCTAGTTATGCCAACATAAAAATTTCTAAGCAGGATCATAGTGGAATATTTTTTAGTACACCTACGATGAGCATCGCTGATTCTATACCAAGCATCTTTCAAACTTTCTCCACTTTGTTGCTTAAAAGATCGAACCTCAACTTCAGGAACCGAAACATGATGAGCCGAACCAGACATGATAACTAACAGAAAACAAAACTGAAAATAAACTAAATGCAAGTAACTAATTTTTTTGTGTTTTTGATAATTGAAAGCAAACAAGATAAAATAAAATAAACTAAGCAAGACAAAAACAAAGTAAAGAGATTGGAAGCGTGAAACTCCCCTTGCAGAAGACTGCTGTCTCCCCGGCAACGGCGCCAGAAAAAGAGCTTGATGCGTGAACACACGTTCGTTGGGAGACCCCAAGAGGAAGGTATGATGCAGTTCAGCAGCAAGTTTTCCCTCAGAAAGAAACCAAGGTTATCGAACCAGTAGGAGCAGCAACTCTTCAGAAGGTTGTTGGTGGCTCGCACGGTGCAACACGATCACCAACGTGGAATCTGCACACAACACAATCAAACTACTTTGCCCCAACGAAACAGTGAGGTTGTCAATCTCACGGCTTGCTGAAAACAAAGGATTAAACGTATGGTGTGGAAAATGAGTATTAAATTGCAGAGAATGAAAAAGGAACAGTTTGCAGTTTGTGGTTGTTTAATCAGTGTAAAAGAATGGACCGGGGTCCACAGTTCACTAGTGGTGTCTCTCCATAAAAGATAACTAACATGTTGGGTGAACAAATTACAGCTGGGCAATTGACAAATAGTGAGCGCATGACAATGCATATACATGACATGATGACTACTATGATATTTAATTGGGCATTACGACATAATACATAGACCGTTATCCAACAGCATCTATGACTAATAATCCACCGCCGGGTTGTCATCCGAGTCCCCCGTTGGTATTAAGTTGCAAGCAACGGATAATTGCATTAAGTAAAGTGCGTAATGTAAACAAACACATATGACCGTGGACATAGCATCGTTAGGTTATCCCTAGTGGCAACAGCACATCCGCAACCTTAGAAGTTTCTGTCACTCCCAGATTACGGAGGCATGAACCCACTATCTAGCATAAATACTCTCTCTTGGAGTTACAAGCATCTACTTGGCCAAAGCATCTACGAGTAACGGAAAGCATGCAAGATCTTAAATAACATAGGGATAGATTGATAATCAACTTGACATAGTATTCAATATTCATCGGATCCCAGCAAACACAACATGTAGCATTACAATAATATGATCTTGATCATGTAGGGCAGCTCACAAGATCTAAACATGATGGCACAAATGGAGAGACAACCATCTAGCTACTGCTATGGACCCGTAGTCCAAGGATGAACTACTCACGCATCACTCCGGAGGCAGGCATGGCGATGTAGAAGCCTCCGGTGACGATTCCCCTCTCCGGCAGGGTGCCGGGAAGAGGTTCTGGACCCTCCCGAGCTAGGGTTGACGGCGGCGGCGTCTCTGGAACTTTTCATGGATAATGGCTCAGGCACTTAGGGTTTTCGCGTCCTGGCTCTCCTCTGTTGCTCCTTTGGTCCTTCAGGTGTGTTCTGATGAAATAGGGATCCCCGTGAAGTTTCGTCCAATTCCGAGAATATTTCCAGACTAGCTTTTCTGGAATACAAAAACAGCAGAAAACAGGAACTGACACTTCGGCATCTTGTTAATAGGTTAGTCCCAAAAAATGTATAAAAGTGATATAAAGTAGATGCAAAACATGTAGCAATTGGTATAAAACAAGCATGGAACATCAAAAATTTTAGATACGTTTGAGACGTATCAAGGCCCCGTCTGCAATGTGAGGTTTTGTACTAGTGTGGGTAGACTCTAGCCAAGTTTATGTATGAATCTCTAGGAGGGAGTAGATGTTCGATAGTGCGTTCAGCCTTGCTCTCTTGGCGCTCAAGTGACATAAACATGCAGGTAGAGGTACAATATTGTTTTTGTGAAGGATAAAACAATGATTGTAAACTTTCCTTTCAATTGATCGTTCGGTTGCGTTACTATTTACATCATGTAGTAATTAAGATTAAGGCAATACTCTATCAATTTGACAGTTCCGCAACATCTTTGGCTTTGCTAACTCAAGTACGAAAGTTTGACAAGGGTTTTTGCGTTAGCCGAGATATATGGTACTTGGGAGAGAATGTATGTTCATGTGAAAGATGACCACCATTCGAAACCCGACTCTACTCGGTATTTTGCCACCTTCCTGGCAACACTATTTTTGGGAGAGAGAATGTGTGTGCAATGGCATGTCACGACATGGATATGTGTTAAACCTCAGTAAACCCTAATACGAAAAAAATCTTGGAACCTTGTTGATTGTACACTTTCGCCGCCAACGCTCACCAACTAAAAGAGTTATTTGTTGTGTTGGTTTAATTACTCGTATTGCTTGTAGCTTGAGCATAGATATCATTGGCGCATATTCGTTGTGGATACATTATGGTTTTCACCTCGACCTTCTGAATCTCACATCTCGGTTATGAGTGGCAAGATGATAGTAGTGGTATCACTATGTAATGCGAGATAATGGTCAACAAACTTGATTATTACAAACACAAAAGGAAAGTTTATCCTTTAAGTTTGCAGGGCATGATATCTCATTTTGAAACTCCTAAGTGGAGGAACGTGCACATTAGATCATACTTTACATTGACGTTCATAATTGAAAAGTGCCTTTAGCTGAAAATTTATTTTACTCTCATTAAGATAGACGCTTCAAACTTGTTTTCGCAGCCTAGCTAGACTTTTAAGACCTGTTTTGAGACTAAGATTTGTTATGTATTAAACAATTAGTGGTTAGGCATGCAAAATTATGTGCAACCTTACCGATTCTAGTATTATCTTATTTAAGGTTGCAAGTCTTATGAAGACGAACATATTATATCATCTCAGACTGGTGAGCTATCTTTTTTAAATGTCAAATTTCCTAGTTTGTTTATCATTGATAAGTTACTCGAGGACAAGCAACGTTTAAACTTGGGGGCGTTGATAGATCCATTTCATATCAGGTTTTCCGAGATGTTTTTGTTGGTTTGGCTTTGAGTTTCATCGATATTCGCCTTTACACTAACCAAAATACCCCAATGTACAGAAACATCTATTGTTCATGTGAGTTTCAGGAACCATGCACTTTAGGAAGGAAATGAAGTCATAATCAGGGGATTTGGAGCAAAACAAGCCATTCCATAATTGGAAGAATTTCCATCTGCGTCTCTAGCCGACTTAACAACCAGTGGCACGGTCAGGCACGAATGAACCATGTCGCCGTACCAAGTGTCGACACCTACGTATCATCAAAAGGGACAACTTTTGTAAAGGGCATGTGAGCAGAAAACATTCACAACACCGCCGAAACACTCCATAACCGAAGAAAGAGAGATCTGGAGGGAGAACCATCTGCCCGATTTGCTGCTCGATCGCCTTCTTCAAGATCCAACACTCCACCGTCATAACCCACATAAATAGAGAGAGAGATTCATCTTTATAAGGCTAGCGTTGTAAAACTCTACTTTAGATAGAACTTGTGATATTGTTTTGGTTGATCTTCGACTATTGTGACCTACCATGGTAAGATCGAGAATAACCCTATTCATATTTATCATTGAGTTTATGATTATTGTGCTAGTAAACCCCTCTAGGCGTGGAAGACGTAGGGTATTGGTGAGACGTGCTTGTGCCTATCCATTTCATTTATTTGTGAGAATTTTTAATTATTGTTTATGTGATTGATTGTCTATGGTTTGCATAATGCTTGTTGTCTAATTTAAGGTTCCGGACAACATGATCTATAGACATACATAGATAACACTTGTTGTTTAGCGAATCTACGACCTCCAAATTAACAGGTGGAGTTACCAACGGGGAGTGAAGATGACTCGAGGATAACAAAAAACCATTGCCACGTTTGGATGTTTGTATTGGGGCTTGATATTGGATATTCGGGTGGTTCAAGTCCCGAATACCCAGAATGTGGTTGTTTGGATGTGCTTAGCATTCAATCTGGACTTTCGGGCTCGATATCCAGCCAGGTCGCGCAAAGGCAAAAGTCGTCCCGAGTCAATCTCCACCTCCACCCCTGGAGATTGGTACACGTCGAGGGAGGAGCAGATGCAGTGGAAGGGGAGGGCGGTGGAGCAACGACGCCATGGCCGATTGAGCAGGAGAACAATATGCGCGGGTGGTGTGTGAGCAGCGGTCCCACTACCGATTGGTCTCAGTAGTTGTTGGGGGAAAGATAACCCGGTAGGCCCAAGGACAGTGAAGCTACGACCCGCCAGGAGGAAAACTGGCGAGGCCCACCAGATCATCTTGGGCCGGGCTACATTGATGGACCAAGGAGTTTGTCGGTAACCCGATGTAAACAAGGGAGGTTCTGGAAGACCCGGAGGCGGTATGCGAGACTTGGAGGCCAAGATAGATGAGTTAGATTTTGGTTAGGACTCCGAGTTCGGGCGTGACCCGGCCTTACCTTGTAATCAACCAGGAGACCCGGGTATCTATATAAACCGGCTCCTGGGTCATAGAACAGGATGAACTTTAGAGAGAAACTTGAGACATACAAGCTTACAGCGAGAGAACCTTGTAACCTAGACTCGGAACCCGCCGGTGTTGTTATCCGCCGGGTGATCGAGATCGATATGAGAATAGAGAAACACCAGGCTGGAAGTAGGTCTTTATCTCCTATGGAGAGGCTGAACCAGGATACATCCTTTTTCCCTAGCAAGCTAAACAATCTCCCGAACGCTATGGCTGCCTTGCCTCCAATCTTAAGTTACCACCCGGTAACATCTGCCGTGACAAAACCACGACAGTTGGCGCCCACCGTGGGGCAAACGTCAAAAAGCGTTATCATCACGGGAGAAGCTTTGCGAGGCATGAAGAACCTGGCCATTGGCCGGGTCATGATCAATCTACAAGGAGAGCACGTCGTGGACGATTTCGGGTGGAGCCTGGAGACAGATTCACTGGAGACCGGCTCAGTCGTTCCGATCAGGCGGATCAACGACTTCGTGGGGATGATAGGTACATCAAAACCCGCCTGCAATTTTCTGATTCTGTATCTGAAGCAGGAACCACCGTTCACTCGGATGGAGAGGAGTCAGTTGGGACGACGGAGATCGAGTCAGGAAACACCACGCAAGGAGCCGGGTCAGGAAAGCAGGCTTGGGCTCCACGTGGCCAGATCAATGATGATACAGAGTCAATTTGGAATTGTTTAAGGATCGCTATGGATACGAGATAGAGAGGAAGAGTATGAGTCAGAACCGGGTCCGGTGCGCCGGGCTGCGGTCTACACCGCTCCAGCAATCAACACAGAACCAGTCCCAACAACAGCTTTGGCGGTAGTAACCCAGCGGGTCAAGCGGCGCCGGGTTTGGCAATCAGAGAACCAGTTATCCAGGAGCAACAGCGGTGGAGTAGATGGAGAACGTGCATCAGTTAGTACCGAGTCAGAAAATACGGTGGCACACAGAAACATGTTTGGATTCTTAGCGAACAGGGCAACGGGTCAAGGAACATCAGCTTTACCTAACCCGCCCCCGCCGCGATTCCTTAGTGACCTGCCAGTTGATCCAGTAGCAATAGCAAATCCTGTGACCCCAGCAGCGGCAGCAGCGCAAGTTAGGACAACAGACCCGGCACGCATCAATTACGAGCAGCAGATGGCATCATTACAACGGCGTTTTGATCAGCAAGCAGCGCTGCAGCGGCAGTTGGATCAGCAGGACGAGTTTTTACGGCAAGCGGCAACAACATTAGAAAATAGATCCAGAGAACAGCAACAGAGACAACAGAGTTTGATTGGCCGTGGTGGTCACATTAACCCGGCTAATCTATTCCAGACGCCGCAGGATCAGTTGATTGGAGGAGCACCTGCAGTTCAAGCTACAGGACAGATGGTGGCTAACCCGCCGGCTCCAGCGCAAGCCGGGTCACCAGTTGTATGAACCGGAGGAGCCGGTAGAGATATTGAAGCCATGCCACCACCACAACCCAGATTTCACACGCCAGCGGGTCATTATAGTAACCCGGCTGACAATGTATATGCGGCTACAGTTGCACTAGATCGTATTCCATTGGGCGATTCACCTGCAGAAATAGAAGCAAGACGCGCCATTGATATGCTACGAACGGCCGTAGCCCAGCAAGCAAATTACTCGCATCGGAAAAGCGCGTTGCATTCAACAACTTTTCGCAGCCGTCGTACCAGGAGTCGTCACGGCGAGTCACCAAGGCCAGCCGGGTTAGCAGCCGCAGGGCAGCAGGATCCGGCGGGTCAGCAAAATCAAGTACCACAGCAACAACCGAGACAAGTGGCTCCAGCAGCATCAAGAGCTCAGGCCATAGTTGACAGCTCCAGGGCGAGGCGCGCAGCAAATGTACAACCCGCCGTGGTACCTGCCGGAGGAGCCGGAGAAATCCCACGGGCGGGTTCAGTATCTAATCAGCAAGTAGCAAGGGCAGGACACGTTGAAGTAGCATCAACAATGGCGGGTCCCAAGTGCCTCATCGATTCCATCAGATCAGAGCCATATCCAGATAAGTTCAAAGAACCTAGTAAAATTTCAAATTATGATCCTAGCATAGATCCTGAGACATGGATAAATAGTTATGAGATGGCTATGAGTATTCGTAATGCATCTGAAAATATTTGTGCAAGTTTATGTATCTAATGATGAGTGAAGGTGCAGCGAAGTTGTGGTTCAACACTATACCAGAGAAATCCATCAGTTCCTGGAGTCAGCTAAGGGCGGCTTTCATCAAGAACTTCCATGGGACGTGCAAGAGGTTATACACAATTGAGGACCTGGATCGGTGTGTACACAGGAAGGGCGAGTCAGCACGCAATTGGATGCGCCGGATTACAGAGATCCTCCACTCTTCCACCAATATTTTGCCAACTAGCGCGATGTCAACATTGGAGAAGAATTGCAGATATGACCCGGTTGTTCAGAAAATGAGTCGCATGAGGAACAGCCCAGGAGCAAATGATATAACCATGGGAGAGGTGTTGGACGCAGCCAACAAGCATGCTTACACAGATAAAACCAAGGATGAAACTGAGGAAGACAAAGGAAAGGGTAATGTGAACAATGGAGGAAGAAACAACAACAACAACAACAACAACTATCACAAGAGGCCACACGCAGAGGACAACTCAGATCTAGTTGCAAACGCAAATACCGGGTCAGCGAGACCCAGAACAGATGGAAATTTCAGAGGAAACAACTACAATGGAGGTAACAACAACCGTGGGCCACCGCGTCCCCCGGGTCACTTTGATCCGATGAAGATGCCGTGCCCGCGTCACAGTCGAGATGGCAGACCCGCCAATCACTCCTTGGAGCAGTGCGTGGATCTGCAGAGATGGAAGAATATGGAAATCCAGAGGGTAATGCGGCGCAGGAAACGGTGGAGGACCCGGCCGCGGAGGTAACCCGGCTAATGGTCCCGCGCCCAATGCTAATCCAGAAGCCGGCAACCCTGACAACAACCAGAACAGAGAAAATCAAGGGGGTTATCAGGAAAACCCGAAGCGACTTGGCGGGTATCACGTTCATACGCTCAATACATCAAAGAGAGAGAAAAAGTTGGTTCAGCGTGCAGTTAACACGGTTTCATCGGCAGTACCGAAATATTTGAAGTACTCAGAAGTTCCAGTAACATGGAGTAGAGAGGATCACCCGCCCATCGTTGAAACACCGGGTCTCCTTGCCTTGGTGGTTGCACCTCAGGTGGCGGGTTATGTTCTGAAAAAGTTTTGATGGATGGAGGCAGTGCTATCAACATCTTGTACTACGAGACGTTCTTGCGTATGAATCTCAAAAAGTCACAGTTGCAGCCAACCAATACCGTATTTCATGGAATAGTACCTGGGAAGTCACATAGCCCGGAGGGAAAAATAACACTTGATGTTGCGTTTGGTGAGTCCAAGCATAAGTTTCGTATGGAGAAAATTACATTTGAGTTGTGAAGTTGGAAAGCCCATATCATGCTATCTTTGGAAGGCCTGCCTTTGCCAAATTCATGGCCAGGCCGTGTTACGTGTATCTACAATTGAAAATCCCAAGTTCTAATGGAGTTATTACTATTCATGGAAGCCGGGAGATGGCGCTCAGTGTGACAATGGCGATGCAGCTTTGGCAGAACGAGCATGTGCAGGAGGAGCTGCGGTACTACACGTCTCAGGTAGACCCGGCTGATAGAACCGTGTTACAGAGAACCACGGCTGAAGAGAAAGAAAAGTTCAAACCCGCCCAAGATACTAAGATGGTTGATTTCACACCCGGCGATTCTTCCAAGCAGTTCGCCGTGGGGTCCAATTTAACTGATAGCGCGCTCATCGAGTTCATCCGTGAGAACAGGGACGTTTTTGCATGGACACCTAGTGACATGCCTGGCGTACCTGCTGAACTCGCTGAGCACAAGTTACATGTTAACCCGGGCGCAAAACCCGTCAAGCAGGTTTGCGCAGATTGAATGAGGAAAGGAGAAAGATTGTGGGAAAAGAGGTAGCCCGGCTCTTGGCCGCGGGCTTTATCATGGAGGTTTTCCACCCAAGTGGTTGGCTAACCCGGTACTTGTGTTGAAGAAAAATAATGAATGGCGGATGTGCATAGACTACACCAGTTTGAATAAGGTTTGTCCCAAAGATCCTTTTGCATTACCTCGTATTGATCAGATTATCGATGCAGTTGCAGGCAGCGAGCTCTTGTGTTTTTTGGATGCATATTCGGGTTACAATCAGATCAAGCTCAATGAGGAGGATTGGGAAAAGACAGCTTTCATAACCCCTTTTGGGGCGTATGTTACAAAAATATGACCTTTGGGTTGAAGAACGCAGGGGCGACTTACCAGAGGTGCATCCAGAATGTTTTGCGAAGCAGATTGGCCGCAACGTGCATGCTTATGTTGATGATGTAGTAATCAAGTCAGAGAAAGCCGGGTCACTCATTGATGACCTGAGGGAAACTTTTGCTAATCTGAGGAAGTATAAGATGAAGCTTAATCCCACCAAGTGTGTGTTTGGAGTTCCAGCGGGGATGCTGCTCGGTTACATTGTGTCACAGCGTGGAATCGAGGCTAACCCGGCAAAAATCAAAGCTATACAGAGTTTGAAGAAGCCAGAGGAGCTGGCTGATGTTCAGAAGCTTACGGGATGCATTGCAGCCCTAAGCCGGTTTATTTCGAGGTTAGGAGAGAAAGCAATACCACTTTACCGGCTCTTGAAGAAATCAGATAAGTTTGTGTGGGACAAAGAAGCAGATGATGCTTTTGAGTTGTTGAAGCAAACATTGGCAGAGGCGCCAATCTTGGCGGCTCCTGCTCCAAAGGAACCTTTGTTGTATACGTTACAGCAGGACCACGTGCAGTGAGTGTCGTGGTGGTAGTAGAAAGAAAAGAGGAAGGAAAAGAACACCCGGTCCAGAGGCCGGTTTACTATGTTAGTGAAGTGCTTTCAGAAACCAAGCAGAGGTATCCACATTGGCAGAAACTTGTTTTCGGTGTTTTTATGGCGACCCGGAAATTGAAGCATTACTTCTTGGAGCACCCATTCAGAGTTGTTAGTTCGATCCCGCTAGCAGAAATTATCAGAAACTCAGATGCAACGGGACGGATCGCCAAGTGGGCGATAGAGATGGGTGATTATCACATCAGTTATGAGCCACGCACCGCTATCAAGTCTCAGGCCTTGGTAGATTTTGTTAATGATTGGACAGAGTTAAGCATGCCACAGCAAACACCCAGCACCAAAAACTGGGTCATGCATTTTGACGGGTCAAAGCAGCTCGAAGGATCAGGAGCCGGCGTGGTGCTCACATCACCAAGAGGTGAAAAGTTGAACTATGTTTTGCAAATTCACTTTGATTGCTCCAACAATGTGGCAGAGTATGAGGCCCTACTTCACGGGTTACGTATGGCAAAGGAGATGAACATCAAGCGCATTCATTGTTTTGGAGACTCGGACCTCGTTTCCCAGCAGGTGTCTGGAACTTGGGACCGAAAAGATGCAAATATGGCGGCTTACAGAAGAGAAGTAGACAAGGTAGCCGGGTTCTTTTCTGGCTATCAGGTGGATCACATCGATCGCAGGAAAAATGAGGCAGCAGATGCTTTGTCGAGACTCGGCTCACGCAGAGAGCCGGTTCCACCAAACGTTTTCTTGGATGAGCTATGGAACCCATCAGTCAAAATAGAAGCGAAGAGGATCTGGGATGCCCGGATCAAGTTTCAGATTTAGTTGCTCATGTGCATGAAAGACCAGAGTGGACTGAGCCATACATTGCTTATCTCCTGCGAGGCGAGTTACCAGTGCAAGAAGTCATAGCCCGGCAAATTGTGCGCCGGGCCAAGTCATATGTGGTTATTGGCACAGAGCTGTTTAAGAGAAGTCCTTCAGGGGTGTTCCAACGTTGTGTTTCCCCTGAGGAGGGACAGAAAATTCTCAGAGAAATACATGAGGGAGACTGCGGTCATCACGCTTCGACCCGGTCTTTGGTAGCAAAAGCTTTCAGACACGGATTTTTCTGGTTAACTGCCCTGGCAGACGCGGAATATTTGGTCCAGAGATGTGATGGATGTCAAAGATATGCCAGGCAAGCTCATGTGCCGGCTCAGGAGTTGAGAACAATACCAATCACATGGCCTTTTGCAGTATGGGGTCTTGATATGGTGGGTCCCTTTCAGATGTCTCCATGTAAGAAAACACACCTCTTAGTCGCCATAGATAAATTCACCAAGTGGGTTGAGGTTATGCCAGTTACAAATTGCGAGGCAATCACAGTGGTGAAATTCTTGGAGCGGATCATATACCGCTTTGGCTACCCACATAGTATCATCACAGATAATGGGACAAACATGTCCCTTGGCGAGACAGAGATATTTTGTGCTGAGAAGGGCATACGCTTGGATGTTGCATCAGTTTCTCACCCACAAGCCAATGGTCAAGTAGAGAGAGCAAACCAAGAATTGCTCCGTGGTTTGAAGCCAAGACTCCGGGTTCCATGTAAAGAGCAGCAGGAGCTTGGGTAGAAGAACTGCCATCAGTTGTGTGGGGTATCAATACCACACCAACAGATCAACCAAGCAAACACCGTTTTTCCTGGTCTATGGAGCAGAAGCTGTTTTACCAAGTGATATCATACATGACTCGCCGCGTGGCGGCTTACGTTGAAGTTGAGAACGAGCAAACCCGGCAAGATGCAGTTGATCTGTTAGAAGAAGAAAGGGAACGAGTCCTGGAGAGGTCAGCAATTTATCAGCAAGATTTGCGGCGCTATCACGCTCGCCGGGTCAGAACGAGAACTTTTCAAGAGGGCGACCTAGTTTTGCGATTGACACAATCACAGGCTGGGATGCACAAGCTGTCACCTCCATGGGAAGGACCTTTTATCATAAGCCGGAAATTGCACAACGGGTCATATTACTTGGTTGATGCTAGAGAGAAAAGTGACTGGGTGAACGATACTGATCATAGCACCAAAGCATTGGAGGAAAGGAACAGGCCGTGGAACATAGCACAGCTTCGTCCTTACTACACTTAGTCTTAGAATTGAGTTCACAAAGATGTAACACACGATGTAAAAAGACAGCAGGTTTCAGACGCACTCTTTTCCTTACCAGGGTACCTAAGGGGACTGGAAGGTTTTTAATGAGGCGGCTTGCTGATCTAATATATGAATAAAGATATATGTGCCCAAAGAATCACCTCTTTTATGCATTTACTTTACAGTTTTTACTTATTTCTGTTCAAGTTCATCATATTCATAACAATGAGCCGGAAACTCCTGAAAGAGGAGACCCGCCATTGTATTACTCATAACGATGAGCCGGAAACTCCTGAAAGAGGAGACCCGCCATTGTATTATCCTACTGAGAACAATGAGCCGGAAACTCTAAAGAAAAGAGACCCGCCATTGCATATTTTGGTCTTAGGGGCTGCTTGCTTCATGAAAGCACAGCTTCAAACCTAATGACCCGGCCATGATGCCACTTTGGTCATGGGGGCTGATTATCTTTAAGGTACAGCTGCAATCCCATAACCCGGCTAATTTTTAAGCCATTATTTTCTTGTCTATCTTACTTAAGCTTGATGTGACTCGCGATTATATGGCCTGTTTGTTCTCCTGTAATTTCAATCAGTTATGATGCCCATGGGGACTTAACTGACACTGTTTTTACAGAGTGAGATGCAACAGTGAGAATCCATGCGAAAGCCGGCTTACAGTTAAAGATAAACAAAAGGGTCATCTAAACCATTGAATTTTGCAGAGCTAACACATAAGAATTTTTTGTTACATCTCATGCAAATTCACAAGGTGTACAGGCACACCATCAAAAGAATATTGTATCAGGCATAAGTTATTACAGCAAACGCCACAAAGGGCCATAAGACATTGTTTTTTCGCAGAAATTAATCTGCAGGAGCAAAGTTCACTGTTCAGTTGGTGTAGTAGCAGGAGCCTTTGCCGGGTCATCAGTTGTTGGCTCAGTGGAGGGTATAGTGGCCGGCTCTGGCTCAGGAACAGAACTTGTGGTTCTTCTGGTTGGCTCGCCGGGTTTCCCTTGGAAGCCTCTGCCGGGTCATTTACCACTTGAATTGATTTCTGAGTCTTGGGGTCTTCCTTTGATTTGGCCTTGCTAGAACCTTCCCCAGTACTTGCAATACTTGGTTTGGACTGCTAGCAAATTGCGCTCAGCTTATACCCAACAATGTCATTTTCATCTACACTTGGACGACTGGGAGGGGGCATAGCTGGTGTCCCTGACCCGGTAACAGCAGGAGCAGCCACTTGCTCAGATAGTTTCGGAGGAACCACAATTGCTGGCTCCGGCTCTGGGGATGTAACTGCTGGGCCTTCTTGTCAAAGCCGGGTTGAAATATGTCTAACCTGAGGCCTTCAGCAATTGTTGTGGCAGGATACCGGATTATCTTGTCAATCTGGGCAAAGGACTTGTCATCAAAGCGTGAGCCATCCAAGTTGAACTCTGGGAATCCTTTGGCAAGTTTGGCCGGGTCAATATCTGGGTAATGAGATTTGGCCAACGCAAGAGTGCGCATGGCACCCTTGCGACAACAAGATATCTTCCAGCGAGCAAACCATTCAGGAATGGTAGAGAGATGGCTCAGAAAATTCTTCAATGATTTGGGCGGCTCATCTGTTCCACGGGCTGCAGCAATTGCTCGCCCGGCTCCATAATACAGCTGCCGCATGATGGCGTGAATCACACGTTCGTTGGGAGACCCCAAGAGGAAGGTATGATGCAGTTCAGCAGCAAGTTTTCCCTCAGAAAGAAACCAAGGTTATCGAACCAGTAGGAGCAGCAACTCTTCAGAAGGTTGTTGGTGGCCGCACGGCGCAACACGATCACCAACGTGGAATCTGCACACAACACAATCAAACTACTTTGCCCCAACGAAACAGTGAGGTTGTCAATCTCACTGGCTTGCTGAAAACAAAGGATTAAACGTATGGTGTGGAAAATGAGTATTAAATTGCAGAGAATGAAAAAGGAACAGTTTGCAGTTTGTGGTTGTTTAATCAGTGTAAAAGAATGGACCGGGGTCCACAGTTCACTAGTGGTGTCTCTCCATAAAAGATAACTAACATGTTGGGTGAACAAATTACAGCTGGGCAATTGACAAATAGTGAGCGCATGACAATGCATATACATGACATGATGACTACTATGATATTTAATTGGGCATTACGACATAATACATAGACCGTTATCCAACAGCATCTATGACTAATAATCCACCGCCGGGTTGTCATCCGAGTCCCCCGTTGGTATTAAGTTGCAAGCAACGGATAATTGCATTAAGTAAAGTGCGTAATGTAAACAAACACATATGCCGTGGACATAGCATCGTTAGGTTATCCCTAGTGGCAACAGCACATCCACAACCTTAGAACTTTCTGTCACTGTCCCAGGTTAAACGGAGCATGAACCCACTATCTAGCATAAATACTCTCTCTTGGAGTTACAAGCATCTACTTGGCCAAAGCATCTACGAGTAACGGAAAGCATGCAAGATCTTAAATAACATAGATAGATTGATAATCAACTTGACATAATATTCAATATTCATCGGATCCCAGCAAACACAACATGTAGCATTACAATAATATGATCTTGATCATGTAGGGCAGCTCACAAGATCTAAACATGATGGCACAAAGTGGAGAGACAACCATCTAGCTACTGCTATGGACCCGTAGTCCAAGGATGAACTACTCACGCATCACTCCGGAGGCAGGCATGGCGATGTAGAAGCCTCCGGTGACGATTCCCCTCTCCGGCAGGGTGCCGGGAAGAGGTTCTGAACCCTCCCGAGCTAGGGTTGACGGCGGCGGCGTCTCTGGAACTTTTCGTGGATATTTGCTCAGGTACTTAGGGTTTTCGCGTCGGGGGGAATAAGTAGGCGAAAGGGCGGCGGCTGCGACCCCCGAGGGGCCCACACCACCCTAGGGCGCGCAGGGGGGCCCGCGCCCTAGTGGCGTGTGGGGCCTCCTGGCCTCCTCTGCTGCTCCTTCGTCCGTCAGGTGTGTTCTGGAAAAATAGGGACCCCCGTGTAGTTTCGTCCAATTCCGAGAATATTTCCAGACTAGCTTTTCTGGAATACAAAAACAGCAGAAAACAGGAACTGGCACTTCGGCATCTTGTTAATAGGTTAGTCCCAAAAAATGTATAAAAGTGATATAAAGTAGATGCAAAACATGTAGCAATTGGTATAAAACAAGCATGGAACATCAAAAATTATAGATACGTTTGAGACGTATCAGCATCCCCAAGCTTAGTTCCTACTCGTCCTCGAGTAGGTAAACGATAAAAACAAAATAATTTTTGAGGTGACATGCTACATCATAATCTTGATCATATAATATTGCAAGGCACATGTAAATGAATGAAGTGATCCAAGTCAATGGTCTATAATTTGCTACCAAATAGATAATGAGTAAACAATGAATCACACAAGCTAAACGTTTTCATGAATAGTACTTTCGAGACAAGCATCAAACAGTTTTGCATAAGTGTTAACTCATAAAGCAATAGTTTCTAATAAAAGGTATTTAATCAACACAAAGGAAGAATTTAGTTTCAGCATTTGCTTCAACTTTCAACATATTTATCTCATGGATATTGTCAACACAAAGTAGTATAACAAGTCCAATACATTGCATATAACGCATGTTGTAACAAAGTTGACACTAGTGTTTGCTTGTGGAAGACAGAAAGAATAGGAAAACTGACTCAACATAAAAGTAAAAGAAAGGCCCTTCGCAGAGGGAAGCAGGGATTAAATCATGTGCTAGAGCTTTTAGGTTTTTGAAAGCATATAGAGATTGCATAAAATATTTGATACTCCTCCCAACCTTGCTAACACAAGCCATGGCTAACCGAATCCTCGGGTGCCTTCCATCAATCACATACCATGGAGGAGTATCTATTTTTGAGAGGTGTTTGTTAATTGTCAACGAATGGTAGCGGGTGAGAACAGTATTCTACCTGTCAAACGGACTTTTAAGAGCGGCTCCCATGAAGGACGTTATTTCTACCAGCAAGGCAGATCATCCCTCTTTCTCTTTGGTTTACACACATTCAGGTATTTCACTGTTTGTCATTGCTTACTGATGAATCAGGGCAAAAGTGTGAAGAGAATTAATTGGTTAAAGTTGTAATTAATTGGGACTGGGCACCCCGTTGCCAGCTCTTTTTGCAATTATTGGATAAGCGGATGTATATGCCACTAGTCCAGGTGTAAAAGTCCATCGACAAATAGAATAAAGAATAACCACACTAATTCCTCATGAGCTAGTAAACATTGACACAAAAAGGGAATAATAACATTTTGAATAATTTAAAGGTAGCACATGAAAAATTTACTTGGAGTGGCAAGGAAATACCACATATAGGTAGTTATGGTGGACACAAATGGCATGGATTTTGGCTCAAGGATTTGGATGCACGAGAAGCATTCCCTCTCAGTACAGAGTTTAGGCTAGCAAGGTTATGTAAGCAAACAAGAATATCAACCCGTACACCAAGTTTTATATGACAAACATATTGCAAACGTTATAAGACTTCATACCGTCTTCCTTGTTAACCAAACCCTGTTATTAGAAAATATCTAGACCTTAGAGATACCACCGATGCAAACCAAATTTTCAACAAGCTTTACGGTAGTTCTTCACTAATAGGCTTAACTCATGTGATGCACAATTTAATCATGATCTACTTGTTAACTCAAAACAATTGACAAGCATCAAGTTATCCATTAGTGATCTACAAGATTAAGCAAGTTTTTCCTTATACCAATTACCACATGCAACATTTTCTGAACCAACCAAACACCAATCAATTTATTTCATCAACTCTCCAAACAAATATAAGTGAAGCAAGAGAGTACTTTCTACAAAAGAAAGCTAATAGCTCTGACAAGAGATACATGAAAACAAGAGCTAAAAGCTGAACAGCGCTAGATATGAATACTCAACAAATATAAGTGAAGAATAGGAGTATTCTCATGAAAAAGCGGAGCGTGTCTCTCTCCCAATCAAGAATGCTAGGGTCCAGTCAAGCTTTATTGAAAATAAAAGTGCAATACTGAAAATAAAAGCACACAGACGCTCCAAGAAAAGCACATATGATGTGAAAGAATTAAAATATAGTTTCACTAGAGATGACCTGATAATTTTGACGATGAAGAAGGGGATGCCTTGGGCATCCCCAAGCTTAGACGCTTGAGTCTTCTTGAAATATGCTGGGGAGATCCATGGGAGCCTCCCCAAGCTTAAGCTCTTCACTCTTCTTGATCCTATTATATCATCCTTCTCTCTTGACCCTTGAAAACTTCCGTCACACCAAACTCAAAGTAGATCTCATTAGAGGGTTAGTGCATAATCAAAAATTCACATGTTCTATAAAGACGCAATATGATTTGTTACTTTAAACATTAGCTACAGCCACTGATGTTATGTGAAGCTCTTCCACCCAAAAAAGAATTTCACTCAACACTAGTAAAAGAGAGAATGCAAAATAAAAAGGCATAATCTGTCTAAAACAGAACAGTCCGCAAAGACGAATTTTTTCGAGGCACTTACGACGCTCAGATCGAAAAACTTGAACTAATGAAAGTTTCAGACATTCATAAAGATTACGCACAAAAATTTCAGATTTAATTAACAATCTGGTGATTTTAGGAATTTCGTACAGTGAACAGCAAAAATCTGTTTCTGCGCAGCAATCAAAATTAAGCATCGTCTTAACATTAGAGGCTACTCTTGGCACAACAATGCGAGAAAATAAAGATACAAAGGAGTTGCTACAGAAGTAAACAACTCCTTGACTCAATAAAAGAAAAATTGCAGAAAAAAAAAATGGGTTGCCTCCCATAAGCGCTTTTCTTTAACGCCTTTTAGCTAGGCACAAAGCATGCATCAAGTATTACCAAGTGAAGAAGCATCAACAATCTTACGCTTAGCTCTTTACCTTACCTTATCTTTAGGAAATACTTGGTTACACATAGGTGAAGAGGCGAAATTCATAGTGCCTTGGCCCATATTATTGCTCCAAAGCGTTTCAACAGAGATCTCCAAGCGTAATTTGTCCTTCCTGCACATTCAATGACAAGATAATCAATAGATATTGTTATCCCTAAGAGTTTTGTAAATACTCCTTCGGCTACTCCTTGGTAATTTAATAGTATTATCACCAAGTTATCAATCTTCATTTGGAAAGCTCCCAAAGATTTAAGGAATCATAAATTTCCTTGGGCATTAAACAAATTCAGACATAATATCACAGCGAGAATGAAAAGTTTCACCATTATAACAACTTTTACTGATGGAATCCATCCCGATGGTTCAAAATTTATGGCACATTATCATAATGTTCACGAATCTGATTATACCCTTCTTTTAGACCAGATATATTTGTTTCAAGAGCATTTAATCTATCATTATGCTTGTCAAAGAATCAATTTTAGTGATTGGAGGGCTAGAAATTGTAATCAATTTTTTATAGCATTAAAAGCTTGATCCCCATCATAACGAAGGAAATCTCCTCCTACCACAGCATCTAAAGCATATCTGTAGCAAAGAACAAGACCAAAATAAAAGCTACTAAGAGCAGGCTTAAAGTCATTTTAGGTTCAGTTTTAGCATAGGACTCAAATATTCTAGACCAAGCATCTTTAAAACTCTCCTCACTCCCTTGCTTGAAAGTGAAATCTCTTCTTCAGGTGACATTACTACTGGAACAGGGCTAGACATGATAACTAACAGAAAACAAAACTGAAAATAAACTAAATGCAAGTAACTAATTTTTTTGTGTTTTTGATAATTGAAAGCAAACAAGATAAAATAAAATAAACTAAGCAAGACAAAAACAAAGTAAAGAGATTGGAAGCGTGAAACTCCCCTTGCAGAAGACTGCTGTCTCCCCGGCAACGGCGCCAGAAAAAGAGCTTGATGACGTGAATCACACGTTCGTTGGGAGACCCCAAGAGGAAGGTATGATGCAGTCAGCAGCAAGTTTTCCCTCAGAAAGAAACCAAGGTTATCGAACCAGTAGGAGCAGCAACTCTTCAGAAGGTTGTTGGTCCGCACGGCGCAACACGATCACCAACGTGGAATCTGCACACAACACAATCAAACTACTTTGCCCCAACGAAACAGTGAGGTTGTCAATCTCACCGGCTTGCTGAAAACAAAGGATTAAACGTATGGTGTGGAAAATGAGTATTAAATTGCAGAGAATGAAAAAGGAACAGTTTGCAGTTTGTGGTTGTTTAATCAGTGTAAAAGAATGGACCGGGGTCCACAGTTCACTAGTGGTGTCTCTCCATAAAAGATAACTAACATGTTGGGTGAACAAATTACAGCTGGGCAATTGACAAATAGTGAGCGCATGACAATGCATATACATGACATGATGACTACTATGATATTTAATTGGGCATTACGACATAATACATAGACCGTTATCCAACAGCATCTATGACTAATAATCCACCGCCGGGTTGTCATCCGAGTCCCCCGTTGGTATTAAGTTGCAAGCAACGGATAATTGCATTAAGTAAAGTGCGTAATGTAAACAAACACATATGCCGTGGACATAGCATCGTTAGGTTATCCCTAGTGGCAACAGCACATCCACAACCTTAGAACTTTCTGTCACTGTCCCAGATTAAACGGAGGCATGAACCCACTATCTAGCATAAATACTCTCTCTTGGAGTTACAAGCATCTACTTGGCCAAAGCATCTACGAGTAACGGAAAGCATGCAAGATCTTAAATAACATAGATAGATTGATAATCAACTTGACATAGTATTCAATATTCATCGGATCCCAGCAAACACAACATGTAGCATTACAATAATATGATCTTGATCATGTAGGGCAGCTCACAAGATCTAAACATGATGGCACAAAGTGGAGAGACAACCATCTAGCTACTGCTATGGACCCGTAGTCCAAGGATGAACTACTCACGCATCACTCCGGAGGCAGGCATGGCGATGTAGAAGCCTCCGGTGACGATTCCCCTCTCCGGCAGGGTGCCGGGAAGAGGTTCTGGACCCTCCCGAGCTAGGGTTGACGGCGGCGGCGTCTCTGGAACTTTTCGTGGATATTTGCTCAGGCTTAGGGTTTTCGCGTCGGGGGGAATAAGTAGGCGAAAGGGCGGCGGCTGACGACCCCCGAGGGGCCCACACCACCCTAGGGCGCGCAGGGGGGGCCCGCGCCCTAGTGGCGTGTGGCCCTCCTGGCTCTCCTCTGTTGCTCCTTTGGTCCGTCAGGTGTGTTCTGGAAAAATAGGGATCCCCGTGAAGTTTCGTCCAATTCCGAGAATATTTCCAGACTAGCTTTTCTGGAATACAAAAACAGCAGAAAACAGGAACTGGCACTTCGGCATCTTGTTAATAGGTTAGTCCCAAAAAATGTATAAAAGTGATATAAAGTAGATGCAAAACATGTAGCAATTGGTATAAAACAAGCATGGAACATCAAAAATTATAGATACGTTTGAGACGTATCACCGCACCAAGGCCATCACACTCTGTATTTGAGTTTCAAGGCTTGCCAAGTTCAGATGATTCCGGGTCCCTGCAAAATATTTAACAAGGTTATTCATGAGTATGATACAAAAGTATAGAGATTCAGGCAAGAGAAAAGATAAAAAAAAACACATACCCCAGATTGCCTTGACAAGATTACCCAGTAGGTCAGTGCAAGACTTGAGGGCTTTCTCTGCTTCAGCTAATTTTTTCTCGGCAGATTCCAGCCGGGTCTTCCAAGATTCTTCAAATTTCTCCACTTCCTTCTTCAGAGATAAATTTTCTTCTGTTGAGTTGGACAGGGAGGCTTCCAGTTCTTTGAGCTTTTTCTCCATTTCAGCTTTTAGCCGGTCTCACTGGCAAGTTGCTTAGTGAGCCGGCTAATTTCTTCAGCAACATGAGAGGCGTAATAAAGTTATTAGCACCTCCAGTTATTGATATAGATGCAATCTAGAACTTGGGGGCTGCAAATAGTAAAGAGGTAACAGTGAAAGAGAATTTTAGTCCCGAGTTGCTGCAGGCATACAACCCGACACTTAGGGGCTACTCAGTTGAAGATTTTTCGCCAAGTGAAAATTTAAAGCAGAAAGTGATATTTTTAGTCCCAGGTTGCTGCAGGCATACAACCCGGCACTTAGGGGCTACTCAGTGGAAATTTTACAGTCTACAAATACTAAGTGAAAATTTAGTCCCAGGTTGCAACAGGCTTGCAACCCGGCACTTGAGGGCTACAGTTTGAAGTCTAAAGCAACTACAGTTTGAAGTTTTATCCAATATGTTATGAAGTATTTTTTGGCTATGTTATTTTAGAACAAGCACCAAGCTCATCAACAAGTGATAAACTTAGAGCTTGGGGGCTACTGCATAAGTATATTTAAAAGAAGTAAGGGAAGTTACCTCATGGCGCTTTTGGATGGCGGAGATGAAGCTGTCCTCAATACCCCGGTGTTGTGAAACCTGGGAAAAGTACTCAGAAACAGAGCAGGAAGTTCCAGGCTATCCAAAGCCGGCATCCCAGAATAAATAACCGGGTCTTTGCCACGGTTTCCAGCTTCAGTCTTCACCTCTGGCTCCACAATCTTGGCAATGGTAGTGGAGGGCCCATCTTGGATAACCTTTCGTGATCCCAACACTTGCACTTCTTCAGTGTCTTTGGTGACAGTGTTGGGGAGTTGGTAGCAGATTTGGCTGGCGATGCCGGGTTATTTGAATTGACAGCAGGCTTGGAGGAGTTGGTGCCTGGGGCTCCATTTCCATTGCTGCCGGCTCAGATACGATTGAACCTTGAGCTGTAGCCTCTTGAACAACATGCTCGCTCAAGGCCGGGTCAGAAGAGGGAGGCGGCTCCCATAGCGTCGCCCTGGCACTGTACAAAGTAAACTTATGAGAAAAGTGATTCAAGAAAAAGTAGTAAAAGGTATATGTACAAGAAGAGAAAACAACATACCCAATGTTGATCTGGATGTCATCAGGCAGGTGCGCCACGCTCTCATCTGAAGAAGCTGATAGAGATTGGGACTTAGAGACCCGGATTTTGCCAGCAAAACTAGACGAGGATTTGGAGGCACCAATCGTGGAGACAGCTTTACGAAGTGAAGTGTTGTAGGGGATACCTCCACTAAGGGAATCAAAGGTTGAGGTAGACCGGGTCTTCCTCTTCTTGTTGGCCTCTTTTTTTAGACCGCATTACCGTAGGGGAAGCCCCTACGGTTATTTAAAATTAAATAAAACAGGGGATGGTTACAAGTACAAAAGGACTGAGGGAGTCAAGAAGCCATGACTCGATCAGGTGGGAGGGTGTGGAAATTAATCAAAATACAAGGTAATGCGGTCTAAAAGTGGCTGCACTCTGGCAGGTTGAACTCTGTATTGGTGCAATAGCAGGTCCTGTTTTGCTCTTCTACGCCAGTTCTGAAACGATGGCATCACCCCATTAAAGATTAGATCATTGCGCTCCTTCCAAATATTCCATGCCGCTGACGCAAAGAATTCATGGAAGTTGGGGTGCAAGGATGTGTCCATTGCTTCTGTGATTCTGTCTCTGCGAGTCTTGTTCATGTTCCAAGAAACACCAATGCTATCCCAGCACGTCCTGGCAAAGTCACACCTAAAGAAAAGGTGTTCATTATCTTGTTCCTGTGGTTGCTCTTCAGGTTGAGATTTGTTCATCACATAATTATAGAAGCGAGAGTGTGGCACCTTTGCAATTAGGGTTGAGCAGCTTTCTGACCTGGCATTTCAACAGCATCCGGGTCATCTTGTCCTGAGAGAGAAGTTGGCGAGTTATCAGTAGAAGGGTTCATTTGAACCGGGTCATTGTCAATCAATTCAATAAAGAGCCGGCCAACAGAATCTAGCTCACCATCATCTTCATTGTCTTTGTCCGTCTCTGTTTCCTCATCGTCAGAAGAAGAAATAGAGGTAAAATCTACAGACCACCATGCTTGGTCCTAATTAAGGAGAAATTAGAGAGTAAAAGAATTATAGACAAGTGGTTAATTGCTTTGAAACAAAGGAACAAGGTTGGAAAATTACTGAAGGTGGCAAGTTCTTGGCACTAAAAGGGGCAAGCCCGTCAGTGCGATCTTTTCCTTGGTCTCGCCAACAAGTTGCTTGGCATTCTTCACCAGCTGGTCATCAGTGAGAGTGATCTCAGAGTATCGCATGTTATCAGTTGGCTCACCAGTGTATTCATGGAAAAGCCGGGTCCTGATTGAGAGTGGCTGGATAAACCAACCAACCCAGCACTTGACGAGGTCAGTCCCGGCCAAGCCGTGGGCAAGCAGAGCTTTAGCCCGGCGAACCAGGCCCTCAACTTCGAGCCGGGCAGAGCATCAGTAGCCCGGCTGTTCATCTTGGCGTTGTATTTTAATGGAGAATTCCGGAAGGCCGGGTAACGAGCCTCGTCCTTCAAAGGAGAGGTGTCCTTGCAATAGAAATATGTGTTTTGCCATCCTTTGGGATGGCTGGCTAAGAGAAGAGCCGGGAAGAAAGTGCTGGCATCCTTCCTGCGCTGGATAGAAACCCCCCGTATGGCCCTAAGGCTTGGTTTTTGCGGTTCTGGGGGTTGCAGTAAAAGATTTCTAAGAACAAGGACAAGCTGGGAGGAACTTGGAGGTAGTCTTCACAAAAAACTACGAAGTTGCTGATATTCAGAAGGGAATTGGGTGCTATGTCTAAAGGAGTGAGACCGTAGTATGACATAACCCGGCGAAAAAATAGAGAACCCGGTGGACGAAGCCCCCGGGTTACGTGATCAAGAAGTACCACTATCTCATTTTCTTTGGGTTTCGGGCGGATCTCCTCGCCCGCCGCGCGCCATTGGATCTCTTCCTTGGGCGGGAGCTCGCCATAGCCCACGTATTTTTGGAGAGTAGCTTCTGTCACGGTGGACTTCGTCCAGTTCACCGGTGCCGGAGTTGCGGGCGCAGCGGAGCTAGATGCGCCGCCGGCCGGTTTCTTCAGTCCCCTTGCCGTAGTCTTTTCCCCCATGGTTGAGAGCTCGAAGAAGCTGAAAAGACCAGGATTCAATGAGTACAGATCTGGATCAAGAAAGACATGGAAATAAGCAGAAAAGTGGTGTGGAGTACAGATGAATGAGTTTTACACTAAAAGGAAGAGCGATTGTACCTGGTTTGAGGAGTTGTGGCTGGATTGAGCTTCGGGTGTTCAAGAACTCGCGTCTAGGGTTCTTGAGCTCTCTGTCTCGAGGTTGAAGACGAAGTGGCGGCTGGACGGGGAAAGTGAATGCATTTACCCTGGGTCCCACTATTTATAACCGCGGTCAGAGTTGACCTAGGGGTAAAATGGTAAAAAGAAGAGAGACAAGATAAGATAAGATAAGGAATGTTGACCGACCGAGATTCAGCGGAGAATATTCTCTGACAAGTTTGACCAAAGTTCCGGAAATCGTGGAACCGGGTTATGATGGAAACTATGAGCAAAAGCCATTCAAAGTAAAAAGAAGCAATGTAACCCGGCGTATTATTTTGTTAACCAGTTTTTATTTCAGGAGGATAATCTGAACTACGAAGGATGGCGGCTCTTCTCCAAAAGCTATGGTCATAGGTTGAAGAAGCGCGCCAACTTGGAGTTCAAATCATCCTAGGGGCTACTGTTGGGGGAAAGATAACCCGGTAGACCCAAGGACAGTGAAGCTACGACCCGCCAGGAGGAAAGACTGGCGAGGCCCACCAGATCATCTTGGGCCGGGCTACATTGATGGACCAAGGAGTTTGTCGGTAACCCGGTGTTAACAAGGGAGGTTCTGGAAGACCCGGAGGCGGTATGCGAGACTTGGAGGCCAAGATAGATGAGTTAGATTTTGGTTAGGACTCCGAGTTCGGGCGTGACCCGGCCTTACCTTGTAATCAACCAGGAGACCCGGGTATCTATATAAACCGGCTCCTGGTCATAGAACAGGACGAACTTTGGAGAGAAACTTGAGACATACAAGCTTACAGCGAGAGAACCTTGTAACCTAGACTCGGAACCCGCCGGTGTTGTTATCCGCCGGGTGATCGAGATCGATATGAGAATAGAGAAACACCAGGCTGTAAGTAGGTCTTTATCTCCTATGGAGAGGCTGAACCAGGATACATCCTTTTTCCCTAGCAAGCTAAACAATCTCCCGAACGATATGGATGCCTTGCCTCCAATCTTAAGTTACCACCCGGTAACATCTGCCGTGACAAAATCACGACAGTAGTGCTATTTGGTCTCTTGGTACCCAGTTCTGACTTTTGGTCTCGATAGCGATAATTGTTAGAACAGAGTATAGCTTTTGGAGAGAGATGGGAATCACTAGCATAATATTTGCTTCTGAATTGCCGACTGGTACTTGCTAGTGCTAATTGCCAGAATAAAGAAGCAATAGGACAATGATCGAAGTCTCGAAAAACTGCAATTCATCACTTTTATACCATCCAAACAACATTTGACATTCAACCTCAATATCTTGTCTGGGGTCCGAATATCTAACACATCCAAACAAAAATAGTGACATTCAATCTCAATACCAATATCGTGTATATGGGACATTTGGCTTAATATAATGTCTATCCTCCCAGTGCAAACATCCAAACAAAGCATAAAGGTTAAGCGTTGGTCCGGTGTAACGATTTTAATTGCTTAGCCGACCATGATTGGTGGTAATATGAAGCATTACAATAATATCAAACAATTCCGTCTCGAGAAGTTTGATTAGTCAAGGGTGACTCACCTACCAACTACTCAATAAGAAGAATATATTAGATATCTATGCCATCCGGGCAAATTCACTATTACCATGAACCGTATTCTCCTCGCGGTTATTTCATTCATAATAGTTCAATACATTTTCCTTCCAGCTTTTACTTTTCTGTTGATTACTTTCAGTTTAAACTCTACTTTACTTTCTTTAGTAAAACACACCATTTTCATCGTTTATTACTTCAACCCTTGCAGTCAATTCATTCCAGTCTAACACCTTGCGTGTGACAGAGATAACCACATGAAACACATGGTACAATCTTTCTTGGGGCGATATAGACCGGAGGTTGCTTCCACGGAATTGAGCGACAACAAACATATGCACATGCATGTACCAGTTGCTACAAAAAACGAAAATAAATTAAGGAAGCCCAACGTGATCATGAAAGAGGCAGAACAAAAAAAACGCTACAACATCAAGCAACAAAAAGAGCCAAGATCACGACAAAAGGAGCGCATACAACCAAGCAAGGTGAAGATTCAGAGAATCGATCAATATGTTGATAAAGCTCCAAAGAAAATAAAGACATAATAAGATGCTCACATAAAGAATAATAATCATAAATTAAAGAAAGAAAAGATTGCAATACCTTGATCAACGGAAGATTTTGCAGATACACGAGTAGTAGTCTCCACACAAGATGACAGTGAATCTCACATCATTTCATCTCTCCAAATATTTATTTTGTGACTGTACTCTCCAAATAATTCATGAGAGTCAAGTTGAGATAAAAGACACCTTGAAAACTCACAATCAGGTAATATTGTACGAACTTTCCAGATCTACCTCCATATCGACCAAAACAATATGCCCAATTGGATCACGGGTGTTACATCCATGCTTCACTTTTCTTATTGAACACCCGATTAAGTTTAAATGTACTACTGGCCACTAGATGGTTCCTTTTGCGATTTGATATGATATGTCTTCCTAGATGTTCTTACAGGTTTTCTACATGTAAAGTTAACGTTAATCACAAATGGCCGACTAATTTTTACGCCGATGAAATGTTATCTTGTGTTTTGTTGTTCATGAAACAGTGAATTCTAGCTCAATAGATTGTGCAGTGCAGTGGCGGACCTAAAATTATCGGTGGGCACACTCCAATCTATGTTTGCAAAAAGTTGACAAATGGACAATATAAGTAGCCAAGTGATTCACAACATTGTAGCTGAACACATATGTTTCAAATGTGTGTGATTCTGATGCAAATAGTTTAATACGTGAACAAGGTCTTATACGATGAAATATATAATAAATGGGTTAATATTTGCTAACTCTACACCATCGCATAAATAAGGGGAGTCGACGAGAGGCGGCGGAGAGGGGGAGTAAGCGAAGGGCGGCAGGAAGCAAGGGATAGACCGACAAATAGGGGAAGCAGTAGCAAGGAAGACCAGCGGCAAGGGGAGCCGGGGAGGGGCGCTAGCGATAGGTGGACTATGTAAGAGCCGTACTCGTTTCACGAAATAGGAATCGAACCATTGATGCATTGCATGCGTTGCATTAATGGGATGCGAGTTTGTCCGATAAATAGAGAAAGTGAGGCCTATTGGGTCATGAGGTTTCAGTCTTCAAAATAGTAGTAGATATTTGTTTTTAAATTTCTGGGTGGAGCACGGCCTACCTGGCCCACTCATTGGGTCCGCCCATGGTGTACTGACGACGTGGCCGTAACTGTAATGGTCGAAAATATGCATAGGAAAAAGATATGTCTTAGATGAGAGAGAAATAGAGTAAATCTCATATTGCAAACATATTGAAGAGACAACCGTATTATACGATCTTTTTTTTTCAAGGATACACCATGGTATTATACGATCTTTTTATAGCTTTTATCGAATACATTTAAAATAAAAAATCTTATTTATTGATAGAATGCTATGCTATCGATTTATATGTGTGAATATTCACGTGTTTACATGTACAGAGGAAATAAATTTATAGAGTCGGGTGTTCTAATTTCCGTGTTAAAAAGTGTTGTTATTCGTCTCCATAGGCGGGTAACATAGCCCGCTCAAAAGCAATAAAACCCAAAACAAAAACCCAATAAAATCTTGCGTCCTAGTCCCGTCGCCTAACCCCATCCCCATCTCCACGCGCGCTGCCGGCGCCTCCTCCCGGCGAGCCGAAATCTGCCGCCCCGCTGAAGCTTCCATATCCCGTTGATAAGCGCGTCGCGGATAAGTTCTACGGAGTACTCCTCTCCAGTTCTTCCCCACCGTTCTCGGCCCCGGTATCCCATCGGGCTGGATCTAGGGTTGCAAGGGGAGGGGTTCTGGAGGCCTCCCCCACGATGGAGGCCGCCGACCACCGCACTTTCGAGGCGGACTTCACCAAAGCCGGCGCCGAGCGGCTAAAGGAGCGCATACGGGAGAAGCTGCGTGAGTTCAAAGACGGCGAAGAAGAAGAACTCGTGGTAAGATGACACCACTCAATCCCCACTTGCTCGGTGGCTGGGTCCTTATTTCCGCGAGCTATGCTATTCCATGACCGTGTCTGGTGCTGCTTCTCTTACTTCCTCTCCCATGACGCGGATAGATCTTACGACCTCGCTGGTTCGCAGTTGCTTGATTATTTGCTTCCTAGACTTTGGGTATGCGTTGGGCTGTAGTTATAACCGTCGGCTCTAGTTTAGCGTGCACTATAGTCTCATCAATTACATTGTACTACGCCTGGTCGAATTCAGTTGGTGTAAATTCTAATAGGCATGAAGCAACGAAGTAATGTGTAATTATGCTCGTTTCTGGGACTGTGAACATTATGTATATTTAGTCGTTTCCCCCGATTGGAGGGACTTTTCACAAGGTGATCATAGGCTAGGAATTCTTCTCTTATTTATTTGTACATGGCTGAAGTTTTTTCAGTGACCCAAGCATGGTTTATTATTCAGCACTACTACATCAGCTGCTCAAGAATCATGGGTCCTTATTTCCCTACTTTCTAGTACTAAAATTTGTGAACTTGTGCATGATGCTGCTTGAAGCTTTAGCATGCTTGTGGCGCATCATGAAGCCTTAGCATGTTCGTGGCCCAGCGCAAAATGAAATTTAGGCCCTATGCCTAAAAATTCAATTGATTTTGTTTTATTGAACGCATGCCAATTTTTTCTCAAGAAATTATATCTTACAAAAAACAAAATATCGAACTTTAAGTGCTTCGTGAATTATGAGCACTTATTTTCCGAAAATTAAACTTTGATCGTTGATTAGTCTAACTATATGTGGATTATTGATACAAAATTAATATATTGCTAAAAAGTGTTTTAAGACGAACTGAACAATATCAATTTTGATTAGGCAGTACATTTTGTTGTGGACAAGTTCTCGCTCAAGGGTGTATTTTAAGAAGCTGAGTGATTTATGTTTCTGAATAGATGAGGTACGACTATATCTTAAAGTTGAACTGTTCTAATAGATGGGTGTGGCCAAACAAGATAGTCCAACTTTAGTATAAATAATGTACGAGAGAATGTTTGAAATGAAAGCACAAAAAGCGAGAAATGAGAAGAAAAACACCCACATATAGATAATAATTGAAATATTGGACTGTATCAATTTATTGTGAGTAACAATTTTTTTGAGACCGGAAAGAGCAAGGATCAAAGGGTCTTATGGATAGGGAGTGACTGGCTTTGCGTGAGATATTTTCCTGCGCACGAGTTCTTTCTTTACTTCCGTGTATAATGATAATTTAGTCAATTGATTAGTAAAATGCGAGTGCTTAGGGAAATTCGCCCCTACTTTTGGGTTGCTTGTGCATATGCACCGCTCTCGCACATGGTATATACGGGTCTGCCTTTCTTATTTACTGCTGGTCTTAGCCAAAAAATTTAGCAGTGAAAAGTGCCTAAATCATGATTGGAATAAATGCTCTGCACTATCTAGGTTGTTTTTAGGATTGGCTACAATGCCTCTGAAGGAAAATCTGCTGCTTAGTTGTCGCCTACAAGCGCATGCCATCATCTTAATCATAAAGAGTGGAGTTTGACATGGAATACATTGCTTTAGCACTTCTTATTATTATTTATTCATTTTCAAACACATTGGAATCTTAAACATCATGTTCTTCTCCTGTTGCTTTATTACATTTAGATGTTTTTAGAGAGAGCAATCAATGGACCTCTGTTGTTATCTTAAGTGCAGAAGTATGTTATTGTGCTGCTGAAGACTAGAAGGCGCAAGGATGAGACCAGTAAGGATCTCAATATTTTTCTGGGAGTTGATGATAGTGCAACGTTTGTTTCATGGTTAGTACGCATGACATATGATTTATATTTCTCTGTGCTTGAACTAAGCTGGTGACCAATCTCAGTGTATTTTTCCACATTTTTCTCCGTATAACCATTTACTATGCAATAATCACTTATGGATGCATATCTAGAAAGACATTTAGACTCAGTCATACATACTACTTTGGTTTCAGCACTGAATCAACGCAAAACTTCCCAAAGATACCCTATGTAGTACCACATCACCCTTGAAAATCTCAAGTTTAAGAAGCTAAAATGTTTTAGGGTAAATGAAGATGAGTTCTCTGGAGATAGTACTGTTTGTTCTCTTCCTCTCCTTTTAATTGTATATAGTTCTGTCAATTCTCCTTTTGTTTCCCACTCAATAAATGGAGTCTGAACTTGAAGTTTATATGGAGTGATGCTAAATCAAGAGCCTTTCTGTAATTCTAATGTTTGCACGGCGCTCAACACAAAGTGGTTTGCATGGTTTATTGTAAACCACTTTTGCGTGTGATACACATAGAAGCCATAAGTTAACGTTTTTATTTTTTTGCGCGAGTTTTTAGTAAGTTGGCTACTTATTCTACTACAGTACGACCCTGCTTTGCAACTGAGAAGAGGTTAAGCCCTCTTTCTACCTGGATTATCGTTTTATACAACAACAATGGGCATGTATATATTTTTGGGGTACTGATTGCAGTTATAAGTAATTGATATTCATATTGTCTCAGCAAGTGCATATTGAACACACCATTGAACGTCCTTATAGGTTGTGGGATCATCTATCTTTAAATTTGCACCAATATGTGCAAACACAAGAAAATCAAGAGGTGGAGAACAAGGATGATGAAACCCCAAAAGAACTACATGGAGGACATAGATCACCTGAGGTGCACGCAAGAAGCAAAGATCAAATTCTCAATGAGCATACAAGTGATTCAAATACGACCACCAGGAGTCGGAATAAGAGAGAATGGAAAGGAACTGGCCGAGAGGGTAATAAAAACTTTCCACTCCGAAGTGTATTAACTGATATTTTGCACGGAGAGGAGAAAAAGCTGCAAAAGTCTATTGAAATACGACAACCTCCATTGCCTAATCTAAGGAATGGCAGAAAGCGCGATAGGGAGGACGAACCACAACAAACAAAGGTGCGTAGCATATCTTAATAAAAGGTCTGTTTTGTGTTAACCAAACCGATTGCCTGCAACATTGGACTTTCATGTCTACCTCTTCTATACTTTCCCATGCCTTGCTTATTTTAGCATGGTGTGCCCTGGATCTGAATTTACTTACACCGTAACTAAAATTTTAATATTTATTATGCTTCTCTATATCTCGCAACATAGAAGCTTGTGAACACCAAATAATGAATCTGTTTAGTGTTAGCAATAATAGTATATTGAAAACTCAGTTTTAGTTTCTGGTTTAAATGATTATGATGTTAGATTCTAGTTGTTCCATTTTCCCACAGTTCCTCGACAACTGACAAATCAAATGTTTGCTTCCCATGGATATGAATATATGGCTTTATTTTGTATGCTACAGTAGGCTGTTTCCTATTAGGACATACTGACAAAAAGACAAAATCGTAATGACCTTAAATATTGTTTATATTCTATCTGGACAAGAAAATTGCTTGTGTTTTACCAATAAGTATTGGCTGTATTGCAATGCAATACACCTACCTAATTTCTGATACAATTAAATGCATTCATTTTTGAGGAATCCACTTAAGATTTGCTTTTGTCCACCTGAAATCAAAATGCCATTTACGACCAATTCTCTTATTTTGTGCCCAGAGAGAATTGCCTTCTCGTCCCGTGCTTGGTGCGTCCCGCCGTCTTCTGCAGTTTGCTGTTCGAGATGCTGTAAAAGCTGTGCAGCAAACCAGCAACCCTACCGAGCCATCTTCTAAGCGCCTACGTTCTGTGGTTTCTACATTATCCACAGACAACTTGCATGGTCAAAAGTCCGAAAGAACTACAGACTGCCTGCATGATAGGAGATCAGAAAGATCTACAAACAGTGTGCATGACAGGAGATCAGAAAGATCAAAAGACAGTGTGCATGATAGGAGATCAGAAAGATCTACAGACTACCCAAATGATAAAAGATTAGAAAGAACTAGGCAAATTCCACAAGTACCTGGAGCTGCTTTAGCTCTTAGAGCTGCTGCGGAGGCTGCTGCAGATTCTTCCAAAGCAAGATCTACTGGAAGTGTGTTCAGTCGATTAGGTCAAGGGAATGCTGTGAATCAACCATCTCGTTCTCGTGAAGAGAAGAGAGATTTTGAGCCAGTTACATCTGTAGATGATCATGATTCCGAGCAGCATGATAATGACGAAGAGATATCAGGGACCTGAACATAGCAGATGAGGAGGATGAAATGAATGTTGATACTACCTCTGATGATGATGTGGACATAGATGATGGAACTACTCGATACCAAGGTTATGATTCACATGCTGGTGCTTTTTCTTCGGTTGTGGAGAAGAAATATACATCAACGAAATGTAGTGCTGAACCGAAGACCAATACGAAAAGGCATTCGAGTTTGACTTTTGAGGGGCAACCTGTTTCTTCATCACCAATAAGAGCAAGCAAAACTGTGGTTGGTCCATTAATCTTAGTTCTGTGGAACCTGCCAGTTTTGGAACACCAAAAGATGTTCATGTGTGGAGAAACTGGAGATCACACCCATGAATCCTAATGTTACCTCTCCGGTAGTTAATGTCAAAGTAAGTTCCCTCACACCTGCACTAAGCAATTTTTTATGATAAACTGCACCATGGTAAGCATTTGCAGATAGCTCTTCTGATTATTTTATCTGCAAGTTATGGAAGAACCATTCATCAGACCATTTTAATAATCTATATTACTGTCTTCTAGGTTTGAAAAAAATGTTTATGTATTGTAATGCTTATTTTTTGCATTAGAGATGTAAATAATATATTGTAATGCTTATTTTTTGCATTGGATATGCAAATAAATTGCCATGTGAAATTGATCATTTTTTCTATTTCTGGGTCTCAACCGTGACTTTGGTACCTTATTGATATTTTTGAGTGAAAGCCTAAACATATTAATATGTGCCCTTTTTATTGTTTTTCTGTTGGATGTTTGCATGGTATGACTCTACTCATTTGCCATTTGGCTTGAATGTAATGTCAGTTGGACCGATAGACCATGATTTTTAAAAAATAACATATTTTCAACGTTTTGCTGGTTCTAGTGTCTACTGGATTGAACTGGGCTGGTTTAGTATGCTTTTATCTCTGTTTGACCAACTGCATAGGCCTGTGCTCATATCATACTCATTATTTCCTTTGCGGTCGTTATTCCAGTTTGGTGTTTTAAACAGAACATCTCGGTACTGGACCATTCAGGGGTTCTGCTCTGGGTCTTTATGATAGTTTAGACTTATATGTACAGACATAATATAAGAAAAATGTACGAAAAGGATGAGTGGAGGAAATGCCTGAATGTTGGCCAGGCCTAGCATTGTTTATGCATGCAGCGAGAGCAGGCCAATCCATGCATCCAAGTTCAAGAATCCCAGAAAACACTAGGCCCAATGCTCCATGCGACACCCGCCTTGGTAGAAGTAGAACCTGTAGATCGATACTGGTCCCACCTCATGGATGAGAAAAACCAGCCGTAGTACTGGTGCCTATATTCAGAGCAGAGTGATATTAATGCAGCACAGCGTATTGTACCTACCAGTACTGGAATGTCCGATGCAGGAAATCTGGCTGAGATGCAATGTGTTTGCCAGAATGCCTGGAATTTAGGCCGGTACGGAATGCAAGCTACTGCGTACCGTTTTGGTCAGGAAAATGGAATCATCCAGTAGTTCCGGCTGGAACAAAACAAAATTAATAAGTCTGGTTCATATGCCAGCATCCAAAGATATTTCAGATAAAAACCAAAGCTTTTATTATACTCCCTCCCTTCATTTTTAGAAGGCATTCTATTTTTTTTGAAAATACATGTATCTAAACATATTTAGTGTGTATGTTCACTCATTTGATCCGTATCTAGTCCATATTGAAATATCTAGACAGCCTTATAAAAGTGAACGGAGGGAGTATCACTCATTTTAGAAGGCATTCTATTTTTTTTTGAAAATACACGTATCTAGACATATTTAGTGTGTATGTTCACTCATTTGATCCGTATCTAGTCCATATTAAAATATTTAACAGCCTTATAAAAGTGAACGGATGGAGTATCAATGTTGCCTGAGGGAGTATCAATGTTGCCTGAATTTTTAAGAGATAGGCCCATACTTCCGTCATTAGCTTTTCTATTGAGTATTTCTTGTAATAAATAAGAAGATTTGCATTCTATCTGTTACTTAAGGTGCTGATTACTTTGTTATATTATTTGGTCATTGGCCTTGTATCATATATTTGTCAGTTGACCTGCCTCAGTGTTTATAATATCTTAGAATACTCACTGTACAAAAATTGCTCAGGAATCAGGTCATGGAGAAGTCCAAAAGGATTCACAGCGGTCTGCAACATCTGGTACGTAACAAAATTCAGGGAGTGTATTTTTTTAATGCATCATAGATATGCGAAGTGGAGCACATAGAATCAGTATCTGTAGAGAATGCTTCACATTTGACAGAATACTGTTTATTGTTTGATATAACACATTACTTTCCTTGCAGTTACCAGTTCATATAGCACTGCACATCCCACTGAGGATGCGGATTCAAGGACCCTCTATGTCAGCAATGTACGTATCCTTATATATTATCTCCCTTTCTATTTTCATGCCCTTAGATTCTTCAATTTATCTGCCAATTTTGTTTGAAGGTTCACTTTGCTGCCACCAAGGACTCGCTATCTCGCCATTTCAACAAGTTTGGTGCAGTGCTGAAAGTAGTCATCGTTACTAATGCAGCAACAGGACAGCCAACAGGGTTAGCTTTTTTCTTATGCTAATCGTTGTTGCCAAGATTAAGATTTATAATGTTTCTTTTAGTTATTGGTTACTTAAATTATGAGATAAAATTGATTGAGGCTGTAAACAAGGAAAGTTCATATTAGCATATCTAGTTCATAGCAACCATCAGGTGCTATTATGCATTTATGCTACTTCCCTTAGTTCAAGATCAGCTTGACTAATGTCTGAAAACTATGTGGACGCTTATCTCAATTTGATTCAGCCCTTGAGACTGAATTCCATGACAATAGCAACCGTAAATGAAAGGAGCATCCCACAAAAGAAATTAATAGAAGGGAATCGTTAGTAGATTGGTATCTGAAGTAAAAGTTTCGCTTAATACCATTTAGAGGTGAACCATAGATATGTCACACGTCCCGTCGGCAATATTTGAATGCAGTTTTTGGACTGTTATACTAGACTGAGAAAACAACCTGGATGTATCTACACACTAAAATACGTCTAGATACATCCGTATTTAGACAAATCTGTGTCAATCATTTTCAATCAGAGGGAGTATCAATTATGTGCATGCAATTTCATGAACTAAGTGGACCTAGGTTCTGATCGAACTTGGGTAAAAAGTTTAAAGATCTTAATGTCGAGTGCTCAATTTCTGACCTAAGTGGAACATAATTGCAAGTTCACAGAGCTAAAACAAACTAGCCAATTTTTTGTATACTCAGCAGTTCTGTATCAATTTCTTGAAAAGACATCAGTGAATGATTTTTATCTGATACAGGTCGGCATATGTAGAATTTTACACACAGAGTCGGCTGAACGGGCTCTGTCATTGAATGGTACATCATTTATGACACGCATTCTCAAGGTATGATTGCTATCGTCTTTTGAAGTATTTTTAGCCTGTCATGTACTGTTCCCTTTGCATTATTGGCACTGGAGTAGAAGTTGAACATAACTTATTCAGTTTATCTTTTATCTACCATATATTTCTGCACTGGTGTTCCATAGACCTCGTTGCACGAGAGTAGCATGTTATCACCCTGTCATTGTGTCGGTTAGCCTTTTGGGTTGCCTGCAAAGTGCAAACACATTACCGAAGCTTCTGAGTATTGAGTGCACTCCATAGGCAATACTCATTCGGTTTTCTTGTACTGTAGGTGGTGAGGCGAAGCTCTCATGAAGCTGCTCAGTTTTATGGTTGGCCTGGTAGTGGCCGGTCATCACTGTATGCTAGGCACAGTAGGATGGCATACCCAAGGGGCGCTCTTCCTGGTAGTTCTTTTAGAGGGCGTACTCCCATGAAAGCGGGTGCCAGAAGTTTTCAGTGGAAGCGTGAGGCTTCAGCCACTGATTCAAACACAGGTGCAAAGCCTGACATGGGTGTGGCACTGTCTTCAGCTGAACAGGTGCTTCCACCAGCCACATAAGGGATCATATTATAGATGATCATAGTGAGAACCAATTGGTGTCTTTCCAATTGTGCAGCATGTTCGAATGAGGACAACAGAGCCAATAAGCTGAGAAGATTGTTGCTCCAAAATGCTGCCTTGTAAAAAGACTAAAACAGGAAAAAAACATAAAAAAAGAGAAAAAAGAAGGAAAAACGGGAACGGGATCTGGAGTTCTAGTTTGGTAAAACTGCAATGCTGATACTTGCAGATGGTTGTGTTCTATATCAAGATCAGCTGCTGTAACAAGCAGTTTTCTTTGGCCATCTGAAAGGGGCTTACACACATTTGAAATAAGTGCAACTTCTGTTGTGTCGATGGTTGGTTCAATGCGGATTGATTGCCAGCTGGAGGAAAAAGACCAGTTCTTGGACACGACATTCTGAGGCTTAGTATGCGCCCTGTCAATGTAAGCCCTGACTGTATAGCAACCTATTTATTTGTACTATTCTCTCTGAACCCCTTCCCAAGCAAAAAAAGGTGAAAAAAGAAAAGAAAAGATAGTGTTCATCCCTGTGTCATTTCTTATCGAAGCAACTGTTTTTATTTCTTATATATTGATTTTTGTCAGACATTCATTTAATTTATTTGATGAACATTGTTACTTTAACTGGAACACCCTGTCGTATCAATAAATAAATTGAGCATTGTTGTACTCGCAGGGTGTAAAAATCATATTCTAAGCCAAATCAGCTTGCCAAATTTTGGAAGCTGCAGCATCCATCTTGTGTTTATGCATGCTTTGAGTCTTGCCCTCTGCTATGTCACTACTGCTTGCACGCTATATTTTGGCCCCAAAGTCTGCTTCTCTACTCGTGTACATTAGCCAGAGCCTTTGGTTTCACTAAACTACTCCTTCTGTCCTGTGCAGTTGCAAGAGATCCTTTTGTCCTGTGCAGTTGCAAATTTCGTAAGGGCAAAGAACTAATAAAGCAAAGGTAAAAAAAAAAACTAATAAAGCACTCCGAGATTACCCATGTTGTAGCTATGGGCACAAGATAATTAAGATTACCCATGTTATAACATACATCTATGTTATATATGCAACGCCAAAAATTTGCAGCTTCAAATCGGACCTAGATTTAGAGTGCCAAAAAAGAGAAACTTTACTATGAATAGTGCTTCATACTATTCAGCCAAATCTCACACTATTCACAGTGTACTTTAGCTTTTTTGTTTCTCCGACTTTAGATCGAATTTCGAGCTGAATTTTTTTGGAGTCGTAGAAACAGACCGTAGGTATGCTGTACAATTTTTTTCAGATTTCTAAACATTTTGTAAAAATGGTTTTGTGATTCAATCCTATGATCTCACCTAAAGTAGAGATCCTATACAAGTCTCCTCCCGTTGTAGCTATGGGCACAAGATAAATAAGCTGAAGCCCAGCCGTAGTGGTACGCCTAAACCACCCGTGCAATTTAGTTCACAATGGTACGACCAAATCACACGTCGGTGGCAGACGAAGGCATGGCCTAGTGGTGGGGAGTGACTGATGCCTTCCCACCCACACGAGTTCAAGTCCTCATTCTTACATTTTCGGTGATGTTGCACCATCCTCTATCAAAAATCACGTGGTTCTTCCACGTTGAAATCATTTTTTTTAAATCACACGTCGGTGGAGAGAAAAACCACGCGCGTCCACAGATCCCGCGACGCGAGCACGTGAAGCTAATATAGTGGTTTTGCTGCATAGCGCGGCAGCTGCTAGTGGTTTCGCTACGCAGCCTAGCGTCACCGTTCTGTCACAACATCCACTCGTCGTTGTTAGGATGACTCCAACGGGGCGACGCAAACGGACAGGCCATTTGGTCCGTTTGCGTCGTGGTCCGGCCGGGCGGACAGGGGTCGGACAACTCGATTTTGCGAGTGCCCCCAACGGCAGACCCGACGCATTTGACACAGTGCGGACAACTCGATTTTTCCCCTTTTCTTTTGAACACAAAAGAGCTCCAATCGCCATCTCCAAGAAATTACCAACAACAAAAAAGCTCCAATCGCCATCTCCAGGAAGATCGATCCAGCTCCACGAACTAGCTAGTACCGCATGCCAAACCCGCTTGAGCCGGAGACAGCAGCGGCAGAAGAAAGCAAGAGAGAGCAGGAGCTGGTTCACGCTAGAGGAGAGAGAGAGCAGAGGAAGTAGAAATCAAGAGATAGCAGCACCACCACGGCCGTGCTGCTGGGCAGGAGCTTCTTCGTCGACGCGCTGGGCCGCGCTGGGTCGAAGCATCCCGAGGGCCGGCGCCGTGGATGGAGGCCACGCCCTGCGCGCACGCAGCACCTCGTGGCGGAGCGCGCCGAGGGCGGCCACCTTGGCGGCGGCGACGGCGGCCGGCTCAACGCTCGAGCTCCTGGCCGACGGCGACGGAGGGATGTGGGGAAGGAGCTCTGGCGTCTCGCCGCCGTGCGCAATGTGGTGGGGATTTTTGCAGGAGAGAGAACAGTGGGGTAGGTGGAAGGAGGAGAGAGGAGATTTGTGTGGCTGGCATGTGGGGCAGCGTGCGGACAGGGGCGGATGTGCGCGGACGAAGCGGACGCGTTTTGTCTCCGTTTTTGTCCGTTCCCGACGCAAACCTGGACCAAATTTGGGCGAGAGATGCGTCGGGCCGGACACAAAACGGACAGAAAAACGGACCCATGTCCAAATGCGTCGCCCCGTTGGGCCCTGGATTTTCCCAAACGGATAAAAACGTACTCGATGCGTCGCCCCGTTGGAGTCATCCTTAGGTTTGAGACCTGGCCTTCGGGGACAGCTTCCAACGGTCCACGGACACGGCAGCATGTGTGTATGCATATCCAGAGCGACAAAAAAGACGCAAGGTCTGTGTGTTTCCGTAACTAGTTTCCTTGTAACTTGTATACATAATAATATATGTATGGCTCAACGATCACCAAGTCATGGCTTCCGGTAATTAACTAACCCTAAAACCTCTCCCCATCCCTGAAAAAACAAGTTCGATTCGTCCTAGCTCTCATCCATGCCAACATTGTGTCCTCACGATCGAGGTGTGGAAGGGAGATTAAAAACAATATCTCGTCGGATTTGGTTTTTTACCTGGGCCACACTCATTGTGCGGAACAGCTTTAGGTCTAATCTACGGATTCTCTGTTTGATGGAGAAGCCTCGAAATATCATTGCTTATAATACCGAAAGCGGCAGCGGCCACTTGATGAGCGAGCCGTCACGTCGGCCTCGTCCTTGCGGATGGATAAACAACTCGTTTCCATGGAATCCTGTTGCTGTGCTTTGTGGGGGCAGCCCACTAAACCTTATTTTCACGTAGATTAATCGATCCAGTTGAGGGTTGGAAGTTGGAACAAACGGAGCATCAGTCGGCAAGAGTCGCAACCGTGCCAGCCCTGTCTTAGCAGTTGCAGTCTACGTAGGAAAAGCTGGATCCCCGCAACATGAGCCGACGCTGAATCGTACAAGATTAGTGCATATCTAGCCGATCTCTCGAAACGGGTAGGGGGGAGTAAACCGCATTTAGCCGACCTCTTACTGACCTCAGAGAAGTAAAGTTTTTATTCACCACCACGCCGACTCTCAAATATACACGACTGCTCGAGCAAATTTTCTCCCCTCCAGCCTGCGTCGACACTATCGCCCGCCCGACCCGCATCGTCGCCGGCGTTGCCTCCAACGACCACGCTTAGCGTCCGCCTACACCTAGCAACCCGCCGCCCGCCTAGCCCACTCCGATGAGCTCTCTGGTTGCTCTCCTATTGCCGGAATCTCTGTCACCGCCGCGTCCATTATCGCCGGAATCTCTGTCCATCTGAGCTCGGTTTGAGAAAAAGGGAGCCGTCGAAGGATTTTGAACGAGGATTTCGTCGGAAAGAGAGGAATAATACGACGATGATGACTTCGAAATGACCATTGCGGTGATATTGAACGAAGATTTTCGGTTACTGAGGCTAGGATCACAGTTCAGCCGTTTGTACATCAATGGAGATAGAGCCACCGCCAGTACATGATGGGTTACTGTCTTGCAGATTGCATGCACCCTCCACAGGCCACATTTGTGAAGATAATCTCACGTCAAGGCAACAAGAGATCTCACTTCGTACAATGTCAAGAATCGACGGGAAAAGATGTAGAGAAAGCTTTCGGTGCATCTCAAATGGTGATCTAGTTGAGCAAGAACACGATGCAAACAGGATATAGAGATTTCTTGCAGCACATCGAAACATTGAGAACCGAGAGGTCCGTACTCAGCATCAAGATGATCTTGTTGAGCATGCCTACTCCACAACATTTCATAGTTGCTCTTTTTATTTCATTTGGACTCTTCCGTGTGTTTGGATTTGAATGATTTGGTTTGTAAACTTTAAATTTCTAATATATAGTTGAAATGTACTCCCTCCGTTTCCAAATATAAGATGTTTAGGCTTTTGTCCACATTCACATGCACACAAGTGTATCTGGACATGTTTCATGTGTATGTTCACTCATTTTAGTATGCATCTAGACAACATGTGTAACACCTAAAACATCTTATATTTAGGAACGGAGGGAGTAGCATGTAAATGAAAACTAGTTTAGCGGATCGGGTAAGAACCATTTTTACTTAGCGGATCAAATAATATAGCGAGTTAAAAAATAAAGATGCATGTGAGTGGCTAAATTATAAGGGACAGGATAGAGATGCCATTTAGTATACCATACATGATATTGCGTCCTAGAAGAAAAGGAACATAAAATATGGTCCGTGAGCTGTGTAAGTCGTACTTCCTCCGCGTCACGGGAATTTATCGTTCTGTAGCATTGACTATAATTTTAATTCTGAAAATCATAGTACTCCGTATTAGTTTGCCCAAAGAATTGCTTATAAAGTCATGGTATTAAAACATATATCGCAATATAAATAAGTGGTTGAAGCCTTGAAGACGGCGGCTCCGGCCGGTGTGTGTGAAGGAACCAGCCCCTTGTTTGAGCGTGGGCAAAGTATAGCTGCAGTACGTCGTTTTGTTGGTGTTTGACGGTACAAACTCCTCTTTAATCCTCATCCCCGTGTGATATTCCGACGGAGTTAGAAGGGTGAGCCCGGGAAGCCGTCCACTATATATGTCGCTATCTAAGCCGACAAGCTTTGGCCATATGAAGAAAGCCATTTTTAAGCAAGTAGGCACCGATGATATGATATGCCGTTTGGATGGCTGTTGCACACTTTTCTAACTTGAAGTAGCTCCTCCGACCGGTGGGTCAAAGTGAGTAATTAACTGAAACATCTTTTTCTTTTCCGGAACTGACATAGCATTAGCCGTGAAATGTCAAACTATCTTGAGCAAACATCAAAATGCCTAGCACCACCACTACTCCACTAATCTACTGTATTCATCAAGAGTTCTACTACCACGATGCAAATTAATTAACCATGGGGTGAGGCGACGTCTGGGCGGGGCCGTGGAATCCTAACGCCAACCGTTGAAACGTACGGCTCTGCTGACCGCGAAATTAAGCACTGCGCGGGCGCGCTGTCTCCACGCGCGTTTTCACCCAGACCCGCCTGCCTAACCTAACACGGACGAGACCGGGCAGCCCATTTTTAGGAGGGCTAGGGCTCTCTCTCTCTCGTCGTGGTAGGATTAATTAGCGGCGCGCGGCGCGGATTATTTGCACGTCTGATTTAGGTGGGCAGATGTCGATCGGGAGCGTGCACGCCGCCCCCATCCATGATTGATTCCTATAGGTCTATCCGCCCCACTTCGTGCTGTTAGAGCATCTCGACTCGTCGCCCCCAAAGCCCCCCAAATTTCTTTGGGGCGCCCGAGCGAAAAAGGCTTCCGCTCGTGCGTCCCAAAGGCCTGTTTCGTCCGGACGCGACCTAAATTTCGTCAGGCGCTACCGGCCCAACCCCGCGCCGTGGGGGTCGTGTTGGTAGCGCCGGACGAAACGAAAACGAGCGCGGGCCCGTCTTGTCATAGAGAGAGGGGAAAAGCGCGCCAAACTCGCCCTCTTTTCCCTTTCCCCTCCCGCCGTTTCGCCAGATTTGCCATTTCCCCCCTCCTCTCCCGCCCTTCCTCGCCGCCATGGCTCCGCCGCGCGCGCCACTGAAAGCGAACGCGCCGACGGGAACCACGCTCGGCATCAAGCGTACCAACAAGCCGCGCCCTCCCAAGACCAAGCCGGAGGGGATGCCGGAGGATCAGTGGCAAAGAGACTGCCTCCGCCGCAAGTTCAACATGGACGACCGCAACGGGTGGCGGCGCACCAAGGCGGAGTTGGCGCAGGTGGCGGCGGTAAACCTCGCGTCCATGTCGCAGCCGCCCGAAGGCTTCTTCTTCCCAAGTGTAAGCCAAGAGAGCAGCGCCGCCGCCGGTCGGTCAAGAAGCTCTTCGTCGGGTAACTCGCCATACATCCACGACTCCGCCACGCCTCTCCCGATGTCAAGGTTTTCCCCGAGCCCAAGGACATCTCCTGACTTCGAGGCCGACGGCTACGGCGGCTTCGACCCGAATGCCACGTTCCCGCAGGGATTCCCAGTCGATCTCAACGAGGCGTACACCAGTTCACCGGGCATGCGCAAGGACGCCACCGGTGCTGCGAGCAACCAAGCCCACCACAGTCCGTCCTTCGACGCCGCCGGTGCTGCGAGCAACCTGTTCGACGAAACGAGTTCGGGCGTCTTCAACAACAGTCAGGTATGGTCGTCGACTCTTTGCGTGGTTCGTGGTCGTCATAGTTTGTGTGTGCGCCTCGGCATGAACGGCGTGTTGTGTGTTGTGTGTGTGCAGGTACACGCCGCCGCCATGAACGACATGATCAATGACAGCCAGCCGATGGAAGATGAGGAAAGGGTCGAGGATGGAGAAGAGGACAGGGTCGACGATGAAGATGAAGAAGGCGAGGTGGTGGCCGACGGGAGCATGGATCCGCCGGGAGAGAAGAAGAAAGGCAGCCGAGGCATTACTTGGAAGAGCAAGGAGGAAGAGTGCTTGGTGGACTCTTGGAAGGCGGTGAGCATGGATCCAATCACCGGCGCCAACCAAACCAGTGATTCATATTGGAAGAGGATAAAAACTGAGTTCGATGAGCGCAAGTTCACCAAGGAATACAACAAGGTGTTCATGGACCGCAATCAAAATGCCCTTTCACATAGGTGGGGAATCATCCAAAAGGTTGTCAACAAGTTCCATGGTTGTTTGGAGAACATTCTTGTGAGGCCCGGCAAATCATCGACATACCAAGTTTGAGACGCCTTCTCTTTTTCACATTTGATCGCCGGCTAGAGAGTAATGCACATGTTTTGGCCTATTGCATTGCTAGTTCATCGACGCCCTCGCATGGTACCGGGAGATGAACAAGAGGGAGTTCCATTTGATGCATTGCTTTAAGAAGCACCAAAACTGCGAGAAATGGAAGAAGCTCCGCTTGGCATTGAAGGGCGGTTCGAGCGAGGTGACTGAACCTGGATTGGCGTTGGAGGGACGGCCGGTGGGGAACAAAAGAGCCAAGGCGGTGAAGGCGGCGGCGGCTGGCTCGGAGAGGACGCAGGCATCCATCGACAAGTTGGCCGCCGACGTCTTCTAGAACTCCAATGAGAGGCGCACCGCCAATGATGCAAGGTGGGCGACGCTGATGGAGAAGACGGACATCAAGTTGGAGCTCGAGAAGTCCAAGGTCGCCGTGAAGAAAAGGCACGAGGATTTCATGATCCTCACGGCCGACGTCTCGTCCCTGGATCCATAGGCGAAGGCGGCGTGCGAACTGCTGCGCTCGGCGATCTTCCAAGAGATGGGCCTTGCACCACCATCGGCGACGACATCCTCGACGCCAGCCACGGGCCACGGCATCCTCTACGCCAGCCACAACATCCTTGGCACCCACTGCGACACCAACGGCCCCAGGCGGCGAGACCAACGGCGAGGGCTTCCTCGACGGCACCCCCGCGAGGGTTTCCTCGACGGCTCCAACGTCGACATGACCGCCTGATTTCGCTCCCGGCGACGGCGCCGCGCACCATGCGCCTCTTTTGTGTGATGGCCTAGACTTTGAACTTGTGTGGCCTATGATTTTGTGTGGGATAGACTTTCAATTTGTGTTGCCAAGAGTTTGATCAATTTTCACAATTTGAATCTGCAAAAAATTGCTTTGGGGCGTCTGTTTGGGGACGGCGAGTAGGGAGAGGGAGCGACCAAACACGCCGTTTGGTCGGGGACGCCGCCCCAAAGCTCACGCGTCGGCTCACATCCGGACACGTTTTAGGGGGCGCGAGTGGAGATGCTCTTAGCGGCCGTCGTTAGAGCATCTCCAACCTTGGCCCCCAAACCGGTTTAATTTGTCCGGACGGACAGCCCGGACACTATGGGGAACAAAATAGCTACCCAACCATGGTCCCCAAACTGGATTTATTTGACCGGGTTGTCCGGCAACCCCCAAACCCAAGGCATATGTGGGGAGGGTTTGGGGTAGGAAAACATGTCAGGTTTGTCCGCTTGGACCACCTTTTTGCTTTCTTTTCCTTTCTTTTGTCCTTTGTTTGTTCTTTCTCTCTCCTTTTTGCCACCAATCACATGCAAATGACCCCACAATTTGGGGAGACTTTAAGGTACATGGTTGGAGGAGACCACTTTTGGGTGGTCCGGTCACTGTCCGCGAACACGTTTGGACGTTTCCGCTGACAGTTTGGAGGCTGAATTTGGGGTTGTGCTTGGAGATGCTCTTAGGTAGGCTGCTCCAAATCGCGCATATGTTCCTCGTTCCATAATACTCCGGCCACAAGCACCTTTCTAATCAGGTTTGGGACCAGGCGACTGATAAACCGACAAATTTTCACTCCAACCGGAACCTCTCTTTGTTTACCTCGACACGCTGTACTCACGTGCTTAATTATCACCGGAACCTCAACCAGTGATACTCCAGTGGCTACAGCAATGGTGCAAGGGGTCGACACGTGGCACGTCCATGCACGAGGCGGACAGCGAGGAAGCAGCTCGTGCTAATCCGTAGTATCCCGGACAGCTCAGCGGCTGGGACAGCGACACGTGACGGAGAGTTTAATCCGAGGCGTAACGCGCGGTGGGGATGGGCGCGGGACGGACGGACGCCGGCCTTCCACGGTTCCACCCACCGCACCCGGCCGCCGTCCGAAGGGGCTAGGCTGCCTTTTCTGGCTTTCTGCTCGCTTTCCTTTCTTGGTGGTATCGATCCATCGGGTGCAGGGGGGGCTACTACCTACGACCAGCAGGCCTCCTAGGCCGCGGTTCACATGTCACGTGACATGGTATCTCTACCGTCCCGCCAATGGACCAAACTGTCCCTCGGGATACAAGTTGCCATGTGAGCTCAATGCGTCCATCCATATGACCATCCACGATTCATTTAGGGTCAAACCCCAATTGCCATGCATACCCATAAAAAACATCCACAAGTGATTGCAATTATCGTCTATCTATCTATAAAGCAAAACCCGACTAACATAATACACGTTATCCAAACCATCTATTTTCCTAGATAATCGATTGTCCATGTCAATTCCATTAACATTTATTAATCACTATATGCAAGCTACGCAACATGCGTTTCTTTAAACCCATCGAACTCTTCACGTTGGAAATTTAGAATACACACTTGTCTCATGTTTATTAAAATTTAGTATCTTCACTATGATCAATTCAGTTTTTCTTATTCCTTCATACAACATAATGTATCATACCTCCTAAATCTTTTTATTTACACAATACAATCGCTAAAAGTGTGTAGAATATAACACATGTATAAAGATCTCCGTAAAAGCATAAGAATAAGCCACCAATTGAAACCATATTTAAGGTGGCAGCCGCAGCTAACCGACACCGAGATAACTGCCACAATCCCATCTCCATTGGGCATGCATCAAAAGGAAGGGGACACATTTCAAGGAAAGGACAAGTAGTTTTTGGTCAGTCGAAACGAGATTCGGATACATCACAACGATGGGTTCTATCACAATGTCAACGATAATTGCAGCGTCATAACGGTCAAGTTGATCACGAATCTTCTTGAGATCCGCCACAAATATCTCAACATGGTTTGCCTACAAAACTAGTACCATAAATCTCTCAAATAGCTCGACATGTGATGAGGTCTATAGTTAGATTAACATGTTAGATACATCAATAAACTTTTTCACAAGATCATGCACATAACCGTGTAATGTTCTGTTAATTTACAAGAGCATTGGGGCCGTAAGTGGTCAGTTGACCACAATCACTCTACCTAGCTCCACCCCAATCTTCTAAACGATACAAAGGACCAAGAGGATTATGGGGCGTTGGGAGGAGACGTACCCTACACACTGATAGTGGTGTTCCAAATAATTAACTAAATATAAATTGTACTAAACTTTTATAACTTTTTAATAACATTATGGTTTTACCAAATATATGTTGTATACTACTTAGTTAGCATCGTTAAACATGCAGTAACGTTTTCAATTTTTTTCTATTATATATTTGCAATGTATATCATTAATAATATATCTAAGTTGCGCAAAAATAATATTGTGAGATATAAGCCTCTTAACAAGATACAAAACCATCCTAAATGTGAAAATACAAAAGAAAAAAGCAAGTACATCCTTGATTTACTTACAAATGCTGAATTATATGCGTCTATGTATATTTGTGTGAATGTTTTTTCTCAAATTTAATATTACTAAATATATTCGTAGAGATTCCAGATCATACTGCCTCTAACTATAATCTTAATAGAGGTGTGTAGTATATGACAATTTAAGCAAATAAATAGAAACTTCTGGTGGTACACATCGGCCATTACTTAAAGTATCCAATCGTTCACATTAATAGTTTAAAATACACTCATCTTAAAGCATGGCTATATATAGCTCGAGCTACATGTAAGTCGGTTTTTATTTAAATATGCATTTTTGTGTTTCAAATAATCCGAAACAAAAATGGTATATGTAGATAATGTTGAGATTTAATATTGTGCAAAATTTTAATGAAAAATCGTTATATTTTCTCGGATTAGGATCAGAGCAGATAATTATTGATTGTAGATTTGAATCAGAGACGTAGCGAGCTCGGAGCAAAAACAAAAATAGTTGGATTAATATACTCTCATAGGGCGAGAATTATATTTCTAGCAAAAGTTGAGACAAATTTAACCTTTAAGTCTATGAAGAGTCAATTAGACAAATTGCTTGATTGACTCACCACAATGAACAAGGAAGTACAAAATATTTGTGGCGAGAAAATTCAAGTTCTCAATAGAAAACAAAATCATTGTGTCAACAAATTTAAAATGATTTAAATATATGCTATATAAAGTACCAAAAAATAAAATTCCTCCATGTGCGTTCTACTGTTTTGTTTCGATTTGGAAAGTATAGTACTTACCATATAACAGTTAAGTATACACCGAATGTTACCCATGTGACTAGGTTAGCATACGGTTGGAATTTGAACGAATTGGACTGAGCTCTGTTCAAGTTGAATTATATTAAAAAATATCGATTTGAGTCTATATGTACGTCGACTTAAGAGTTGGCTCATAGTAGGTGAGCAAGGAAGTGTTGATCCGAAGCCAAGCCGATAAGTAAATAAAATATGGTCACCAACGCAGCATGATACTGATCCACTTTCCGCATTACTACCTCTGACCCCTTAATGAGTGTATTGAATAAATCTCAGTTTAAAACTGTGACACTTATTTTGGATCAGAGCAAGTATTATTTTTCGCATGTAGAGGGAAGGTTTTCACTTGTATTCTATTTAATGAATGCTCTTTGCTGAATCAGATAACTGCATTTTTTTTGCGGAATGGACTTGTATTACTCAAACCATCAGGTATTACAATCTTGGCATGTGCTCAATAAACCCTCTGGACCAGAGGCAAGCCACAATGCCGTATGAGAATTAATTCTAGCATAATTTGCCAAAAATGACTACTGGAATTTTGGCATCTCTTAATATGAGTAATACAAGTTTGACGAACCTTCATCAATGTTTTGATCTCTTCTATCGTCGTTGAATAGACAGATCGATCCATCTCTTTATTGTTCAGAATCTTGACAATCTCTATACAATCCACTTCAAGCATCAAAGGCTGATTGCACCAATGGAGCGCCAAAGAAATACCCTCCAAAAGTGACTTCAGTTCTGCATCTCTAGGGCATCCCTACAGGAAATTAGATGTCGGCATGATGACAGTAGAATATCACCTACATGATCACGGATAATAATCCCAGCTCCTGCATCTCCGTAAGCACCAAAAGAACCGTCAGTATTAACTTTGTACCATCCTTCAGGTGGAGGTGTCCAACACACCTTCAAATCTGAAGTTAGTGTAGGTGCAGTATGTAGCTGCTTCTCCTCTGGGTCCAATATGAATTTTCCTTTGACAATATCCTCCAATGAGTGGTGCTTAATCTGGATCAAAGAATCCGTATAGCACATAAGGAAACGCCTTGAAACTTCCAGCGGTTGAGGTGGTTTATCATTTACAATCTCGTTCCGCACGTGCCAAATACGCCAAAGTGTCATCAAGACTCTACAGATCATTCCACTATTCAGATTGCAAAGGAAGTTAAGCAACCAATCCACCCCTGTATTCGTAATGGACTCCAAGCTAGGTAGATGCCACTTCTCAGCCATGAAATCCCAGAGCTGCCTCGCCATCGTGCATCTGATAAGCGGCGGCCCCGGAGCGGGTGGTGTGTGTTTGTGGCGTTTGTCGACTTGGGTCGTGTGGACGACGAGTTGCTTCGTTTGTGCCTTTCTTTTGTACAGATTGTATGGTTTTTGGATCCGGTTTTCCTTATAAACTGGGTCAATTCTTTCTATCTATTCGAGCGGTGGTACGACCACCTTGTCCTCAAAAAAATAAACGGGTGAAAATTATCCTCCGTCTCCATACCACACACTGGGCATTGATCAATTACTTCAATTGTTCGAATACGTTTATTTTTCCATGTTGGCAAGGAATCAGTAGCAAGGCGCCAAGCAAAGTGTTGGACCTTAGGTGGAACCGAAGACTTCCATATGAGATTCCAAACTTTTCGCATCCCGTCAGGCGCTGAACTAGATAACTGCATTTCAAAGAAACATAAAGAAACTTTTTTTAATCTTCATTTTATGTTAGAAGTAGATATAGCCGAGCGTTCGAGCCATAACCGATTTAAGTTCAAAATCGGGTTATTATTCTTCCTCGTTACAAAAGGTGCTTAGCTTTGCGTAAAAAAAAATGGTGCTTCGTTCTGTTCTGTTTCGAATTCTGAGGTGAGGTCGAGCAGGATCATGAGAAGAAAAATATCGTCGAAAAAATAGTACTAGGCCACTTTAACCTTGTAATCACGGAGAGGCGTGCCGACCACGAATACGCACTCCGTTGCATCCGCATGTGTCCATTTCCATTCTTCCTCCGTAAGAAAGAGACCGTCAACGAAAACTCACGACGCTACCCCGTTCTTTCCCGTCCCGTGTCGTACGTCCCAGCCGCGGGCGGGCGGCAAAGGCCATTCTCGCCAACGCGGCCAGCACTGGAAATAACACGGCTGGCCGACGTCGCTGTCGCGGGAGGGAGGGAACGCGTACGCCGCCCGTCTCCTCCCTCCTCCGATAAAAGCCCCGCCCCCTCCCATCCTCCGTCCCCGCCTCGCCTCCTCCACCTGCAGTACAAACCATTTCCCCAACGCCAAGCTCTCCTCCACACGAATCTCATTTCTCTGCCCCGCCACCGCCAGGCCTCCCCCGGATCAAGCTAGCTAGCTAGCTCCGTTCGTCCGGCGCAAGGCATCGACCGATCATCTCTAGCCAACCGTTTCAGCTCGTCGTCATGGCGCAGCGGGACAACAAGGTGGAGGAGCCGACGGAGGTGCACCTGCACGCCCCGGAGATCACGCTCTGCGCCAACAGCTGCGGCTTCCCGGGCAACCCGGCCACCAACAACCTCTGCCAAAACTGCTTCTTGGCGTCCGCCGCGTCGCCGCCGTCTCCTTCCTCCTCCTCGCTCCTCTTCGACAAGCCGCGACCCTCCGCCGCGGTGGCGCCCGCGCCGGTTTTTCTGGCCGTTGACCAACGGCCGGCGGCGGGGCCCGCGGACCCGAAGGCATCCAGGTCCTCGGTCAACCGCTGCCACAGCTGCCGCAAGCGCGTCGGCCTGACGGGGTTCCGGTGCCGGTGCGGCGAGATGTACTGCGGCGCGCACCGGTACTCGGACCGACACGAGTGCAGCTACGACTACAAGTCCGCGGCCAGGGACGCCATCGCCAGGGAGAACCCCGTCGTGCGCGCGGCCAAGATCGTTAGGTTCTGATGATCAAAAGGAGGCGGGACGTACCATACACAGAGGAGGAATTCTCAAGCAAAAAAATCCACTCTTTTTATATTTTCTCTTTCTTTCCTTTGAAGGAATTAAAAGGATCCGAGCGAGCGCGCTGTTCTTGAGAGTTTCTTCAAGGTATAGAGAGAGAGAGAGAAAAAGATGAAGGATGGTGATGGGGGCGACGAAGGAAGAACAAACAGTGCGATGATAACGTTGTTGTTGTAGTAGCGGTGGTTGGCGGTGGAGGGAGGAGATGAGGAAGATGGGGTTGGTGTGTACTCTACTGTTGTCCCACAATCTCTATTTAAATTCAATTTCCCTATTGTATAAATTATCCGCTCGATCGGCATTTTCTCTGCAGTATTCGCTATCAACCTTTTCTTCCATTGGTTGCGAATTGTCATCGACAGCTCAACCATTGACGCCTACAGCGCTCTCTTGGTTGGGATTGGATTAGTTCAGACGGCGAGTTATTGGGCAGGCAGGTGCACCTGTAACTGTACGTTCAGCGCCTACAGGTTCAAGTTGGAGCAATTTTCGGCCGTCTACATGGTGGATTAGTCCGAAAGGCGTTATGTTCTCCCACCGAGGATACAAAATTCAACGAGTTTCGGTTGGGAACCCGTCAAAAGGTCTCAACTATCCACGGCACAATCCATTCATCAGGATTTTCTGTGTGGTGGTGCAGCAGCAAAAGACGACAGTGACACCCCGTTTGCCGCTGATCAGAATTCAGAAGCACCAGACAGAGATCACCGGCAGGGCTAATTAGGCCGGCCAGCGACATCCATCCGTCCGCCAGGTCTCCACAGAAGATCCACGTCGAGCTTTCTTTCCGGCCGGAGGGATCTTTCGCCGATACCCACCACCGGTATACAAATAGAGGGGCGGTGGTGGGATGGCATCGATCGGCATCACCGGCACAGGTCGGCAGGCGCCACCATGCTGCGGCCCTAGCAGCCGGCGATTTTTCCTTTGCTTTAATCTAGCGATGATCCACCGGGGTTGCCCTCGTGGATCGCGACGTGGACCAGGCTGGAAGGGGGGCCGGCCACACGCCCCGCCGCGGCTCTCTCGTGGGCACTGCTCTCTCTGCTTACCTGGTCGCGTCTGGCGTGCGGGTCGGGCTATTCAGAGCCGACGGCGATAGACAGATTCCCGGTAAAAATATGGAGCACTGTATCGGGTAAACAGAGAAAGCAGTTTGAACAATAGCCTCGAATTATTGCTCAGACTCAGAGCAACTCTGACAGACTGATTAAGGGCCTCTTTGGGATTGAATCCTATAATTTTTTTTCCAATGGAAGCCTTGGATCATAGGGTTGGGGTTACCAAATTTATATGGAATCCATTCCTATGACCTATTCTATAGGATTATTAACATGAGTTTAACCTCATTTTAATTTTCCTTCACCAAGTACAATGCAGTTTCACTCTATATCTCTCTACTCTCTCATCAATCCTCTAAGTTCAATTCCTGTACACCATCCAAATGCACGCGGTGTAAAATTTCTGCGTTTCAAAATCCTATGGAAATCAATTTCACATGACATTTCAATACTGTGTTTTTTCTATTCCTACGTTTTTAAATCTTACAATCTAAAGAAGTCCTATAATGGTCTTATAGGTCACACTAAAAAATACTTTTAGAAGGAATCTTGATTCGGTTGGGAATCGGGCTAGTGATTCTGTGTCCCGATCTCTCGTCAATTATGGCAGGGGTTAGGCATGGCGAGACGTTGTTCGTTGTAATCCGAAAGACGTTTTTCCGCATAAACTGGATTAATTTTCTACACGTTCAATGAATTTAGCAGCTCTCCTGCTATATTATAAAAACTCCCTCAAATTGTTCTTACCGTATATTTTAATGTACTCCTCTTCTCTTTGTGTCTATTAACTTTATTTGACATTCAAAATTTCAAACCCTTTTATGTTGGAACCGAACACGGTTTAACATCTTCTCAAATTCAAAAGAAATCTTCATGGTAGATTAAACAATAATATATATGACTAACACTACATAATCAAAGCTGCACATCTTGGTGGTGCTCCATAACCGGGATTAACGGGAACGAGCGGAATGCTACAGTTTTTAGAAACATTGCAATAATGCCTAATATGGTTTTCTCGATTATTAAGAAGAATGCCTCTGTTTGGGGTTTCGCGGGTGCGGATCATTTGAGTGCTATTATGCGGTGATAATAATAATTTTGTAATCGAACCATATGGCTCGTTTTGTACTCTTTAAAACTCTACTTAATCAATTAAATAGGCAAAGGTTTTGCCTTGTTTCAAAAAAAACATTCATGATCATATCATCACAAATAGTTTAATCAACATACATCATCCAAAAGCATATGTAATGAAAGAACATTCGAGCATAACAAAGGGGTAAAAAATGCACCTAATGATCAAAATCAATACTATCACTACCCATGAAGACTACTACATGTGCTCCCACAAGGTCATCGTGATGCTGCTCCTCTAAAGCCCTATCATCTACTAATCGGTAATCCATAAGAAATATGTAAAGTCGATCAATTCTCCCTAGAGATTTGAGAGGAGTCCCCGCACAATCATACTCATAACAACCACATTATTCCTAGCTATCATCCTTTACGATCAAGTTGTGGAAGACCACACATACCGAAATCATGTTTCTCAAGATTTTGTCCTAGAGGCGAGGAGGATCATGCACAACTGCAAACGGACCTTAAAACACTTCAAAAGCACACACGATGTCTTTCCATACTACTTCTTGTTTTTCAGAGGGGGTGATCTTCGAGTTCCTTATTATCTTCGGAATAGTGGAAATTTTGTGATACTCACTAGCACATATCATGCTCATGACAATCACCCCTTTAATTTGCATGTCATACCTTCCCCATTTATAGACTTGAAAAAAAGAGACTATATTTTCAAAATATTGATTTCATTGTGTGAGCCAGACATCTCAAAGAAGCAATGCTAAATCAACAGATTCTCCGAGGGAACATCTTCAAATATGATAATTCGATATAGCAATATCGAGTGAATTGGCCATGCCATGCCGCATGCGGTTCTTCTACATTTCGTGCATGAAACTGATGCAATCAAGCATCCACGAAAATCCTCTAGATACACCCATTAACAAAAACTTGTGGCCTCCTCGACATTGTGTGCTCCGATGTTCTAAAATATGAAGACTTTGATCGTAGTATTTGGAAACTTGCTCACACTATTGAAGGTGGTCTCTCCCAAATGTGCAATTATTCAGTAGCATAGTCTGCGGGGACATCATATGCAAGCACACACATTGCTGACATTAGCAAAGAAGTAGCCCCAAGTTTCCCAACTACCTGAGCTTAAGGGAATTTCTTGGTGAAAATAAGGTCATGGAAAGGTGCATCATAATCGGTTACCATGTGATAACTCCAAAAGCCACAAATTTTATATGCAACATGAATGCATTGATGGAAGAAATTATCCTATAACCATGTTTATTGTGTAGGAAATCACTTTGTTTAAATAAAATATTTTAACCAACTCAGAGATGTAGAAATTTGTGGATTGCTACTTTCGTGAAAACAACAGGGAATAATTGATGTGGAATTGTACTTAAAAAGTCAGTACGGCTATACTGAAACATGGTGTATGTGAATACACTGGAATTATATCCGAAAACTGTATAGAGTGGAATGACATATGCGTGTTTGAGATCTTATTGATTAATACTATTTGGGCTTGGTAACTAACTTGTTACGATTGTGCTTGATTTAACAAGTCTAAGAGTACTATTTGAAAACGGATTTAAACATCTAGAATTTGGAGGCCATATAAAAAAATTACTCTCTACTCTCAAAATGCATTGTGAGCGGCACCACCGATAAAACATACCAATAGCGGGTAGACCGTGTAGCGCCAAAACCCTAGTTTTCCAAGTGTAGACATTCGTTCCTAGAAAAAAAAAATCAAAATCATTATATTTTCATGAAGATGGTTTCATAATTTTTTTTCTTCCTCGACAACATATGATCATATATTCGTAGACTATTTGTACATACACCAATAAATTAAAAGTTACATCTCTAGAAATGTGTACACATGTCCTAAGACGCCAAACCATTGTGTATTTGGCAATGATCTGGGTAAACAAGAGAAGAATCGTATTTAGGAGGACCACCATGCTACTGTCCGATAAAGAATTAAAGATACGAAGTTTAGAACGGTTGGACTTAGGGACGACGATCATGCGGTGTTTGCGTGTGATCATCATGCAATCTGTAGTAGCCCATATTTATATTTGTGGCACTGATCCAGAATCTGCGGAGGGGGCTTGTTTACTGTCGCCGTAGCGTGCCGCCACGGTGGATTATTAGGCAAACAAGATCCAATTATTCCAATCACCTAAACACACGGCAGGTTATCTTTCCGAAAGGCTCTCAACATAGGATGCTAATTTGCTCGGCGAAGAGAGAAGATCCGATCGCTCGCTGCCAGGACATGCCTGCGGTACAATGAATGATTGGGAAGCCAGGGTGGACGCCTTTCGGCAGCCTCGATCGGAAAGCAGATTCAGTGAACTTTGCCGTTATGAGCTTGAAACAGCCTTCCGTTTCTTCCAGTGTCCAATCGGCCTACTTTTCTGCCATGTTTGAGGTTAATAGCTTAGTTCCGTTTCTGTGCGTATTATCGTGTTTGGATCGTGCAATGCAACTTTATGGAGTACTGCTTCGAGTGGCCGGGGCTGTGCTGAAACCACGTATGAGGGTAAAGCTGTATAATAATTGTGATAATCGGGCGAGGCTACCACGCGCGCCCGGATTCCGACTACCCGTTCGCGAGATTCCAAAAGCAAAAGTACAAAACATCGGGAGGAAAAAGATGAGCACGCCCTGCTGCCACCGTCGGTCAAACCGCCTGTCTTCGCCGGCCTGCTCTCCTCAAATCACTACTCCGCGGTCCGGCCATACACACACATCAGATCTCGTCGCCGACGTGTACTCCCATCCCCACTGAAAAGTCTAGTCTCGACGGCGCCGTCTCGGCCGACGCAGGTGTGTGTGTGTGTGTGGGTGGGGGGGGGGGGGGGGGGGGGTGGATCGCGGAGGAAGGAGAACGTGGGAAGGGGTCAGAAGAAAGAAGAAGGAAGAGGGAGAAGAACAAGTGGGTGGGATCCACCCACGCGCGACATGGGTGTCTGAACCGCTCGACCGCTCACGCGCTCGAGAAATAGTGATTTCGATAATAATGGTAGGTATGAAAGAAACCACGTTCGTGTTAAAGGAAGATCATATATATTAATGCTGCGCGCCTTTGCATGCTTCATTTATCACAACTAAAACCTTTTTTTAGATAATCCTCGGATAGAACTTGAAACTATTCAATGGACTCGTTATCGCTCCTAGCAAGCTGCCATCGTTGTTAAGACAATTGAATCTGGCAAATGCGTTTAGAAGGGCATTTGCTAATTCAGCTTGTTGCACAGATCCATGTAGGATTGGCAGTGTGTCGTCGCGTATTGCAAAATTGGGAGGGTGCTCACTGTTGAGAGCTGGTGAGAAGAATAGATTTTCACGAGCCCGCGGTTTAGGCCCAGCCAGCCATTCGTATGAGGCCGCCAGATACCCACTTCAGCTGACAGGCTCGCAGCCCCATCAGACACATCGCTTGCAGAAAAAACAAAAGACTGACATTCAAGGTCCCAGTGTACGGCCTAGTCATGCAAGAAATCTAGGCCTAAAATCTAGCCGGTCCGCCGTCCGCGCTACACCATATCGGAAGCTCCTTTTGGACTTTTTTTTGTTTGCGAATATGGGCCAAGCCCATTTTCGTTTTTTGTTTTTCTGTTAATTGTTTTCAAAGAAATTTTGTGAAATTAAAAAAATGTTTCTCAGATTCTGAACATTTTTTTTAGATTTGAACCATTTAAAAAAAATGAAAAATCTGAACCATTTCCAAAAATGAAAAATCTGACCCATTAAAAAAATAAACTATTTATAAAAAATGAACCATTTTAAAAAAAGGAACCATTTCAAAAAATGAACCATTTTTCAAAATGAACCTTTTTTTTAAAATGAACCATTTTCAGAAAATAAAAATATGAACCAATTTTCAAAAATGAACCTTTTTAAAATGAACCATTTTCAAAAATAAAAAATCCGAACCATTTTCAAAAAAATGAACCATTTTTAAAATGAACTACTTCCTTAAATGAACCATTTTCAAAAATAAAAATATGAAACATTTTCAAAAATAAAAAATCTGAACCAATTTTTAAAAATTAACCATTAAAAAAATGAAAAATCTGAACAATTTTCAAAATTGAACCATTTTTCAAAAATGAAGCATTTTTTAAAATAAAAATTTGAACGATTTTCAAAAAATTCCATTTTAAAAAAATGAACCGTTTCCGAAAATGAACCATTTTCAAAAATAAAAATATGAACCAATTTAAAAAATGAACACTTTTATAAAAATGAACTATTCCCAGTAAAAAAAATTAACATTTTCTGAAATCGGAACCATTTAAAAAATTAATTTTTTCATAAATCTGAAAATATTCGTGAATTTAAAAAGAGTAAAAAAGAAAAAAAAACCAAAAACAGATAAAACGACCGAAAACCGGAAAAAACCCGTAAATCAGAAGAAAAAAACCGTACCAGAACTTTCTAGAATCTTTCTAAAACCAGAAAAACCGATCTGAAAACGAAATGGGCCGGCCCAATAGTAGCGTTATGTGCAGCCGTTGTGTGGGAGGGGGGTACGCGTCAGTGGCTCCAACCGACGCAATGAGCGTCGGTTAGGGATTGCCCACACCTTGGCAGTTGCACTTTTCCATCCCCTCAAAAAAAAAATTGCACTTTGTCACGTCCGGGTTCCCTACGGATATGTGGGCCTGCGCGGCGCCGCTTCGATCGACGGCAAACTGAACGCTCGTCGGGCGTCGGCACTAGCTTTTTCTCTTCTTGTGAGTGAATGGCGTTGGCGTCGGCGCTAGCTAGGCTGCCGGGTAGTACTAGTACGTGCAATGCATGCCCACAGCACGTACCGACGATGCCTGCGGCGGCGGTGCCACGGCGTCGCAGCACGCGTTACTGGGATGGGATCGCCTGGAAAGGTCCGAGAGACATCACGAGACGAGCTAGTGCGCCTAGTGTGGAGACATCACCTGCCGTCCTGCCCTATCGCGCGGTCCTCCACTGGAAGGCGCACGCCCGCTCCGTCTCAGTGTCAGCCTGGCCGGCGCGGCGTCTGCTTCGGCTTTCGTTCGAGCCAACCTGCTGCCCGATGGACCACTCCCTCGCTCCACTCTACTCTCTACGGAACGCTACTATACTCGATGACAACAGTGCTCGATTCGGACCGGGGCCTTAGCGTGCGCGTGAGTGCGTCGTTCGTTCGACGCATGTACCGTTCGGCCGAGCTGAATCATTTGGGACGTGTCTGTTGGGCCTGCATGAAGTCATACCAAGCCATGGGATGCAAGGTCCCGTGTTTGGATGACCAAATTTATGAGCTTCAAGGTCAGACCGGCGCGAACCGTAAAGCAATTCCGAGTCAGATCCGCTGGGAACGCTTGATTTGGCAGTTTCCGTGGAGACGGGTTTTAGATGTGCAACCCAAGAAAACCACGTGCGAGCAGTTGTAGCCATTGGAGATGGCGCAAACTCGAAAATTGCGGCGGTACAAATTCGGTCATCGCCCGCCTAATCCGCTCCTGTTTAAAACCACTTCGCTCATCGCCCAAATCGAAAGTTCACCATTTCCCCTATTCGAAATTGTTGCCTGGGAGGTGGTATATATTAACCCTCCGCTGATAAATTCAAATGCATCGCGAGTTGTTATTGGTCAACTCGTGGTGCATCTGTCCTGATTTTGAACTGCTTATTTATGCTATGATCCTAACTCGAATCCTGATTCTGAATTGCTTTTATGCTATGATCCTTGTTACTATCTGTGTATGGTATACGGTGAGTGAGTGATGGAGGTAAACTCATCACTCATGATAAAAGGTTACCACATCAAACATGTTGCATGCAACCAACATCCAACATTTGCATTAGCCTTACCTAGAATAAGAGTATGCATGTCACCAAACATCCAATTCTCGTTTTCGTCCTCATGCAAGAAATTAAGATGCGGGGAACCAAACGGCGACATGCACAACATGGCCTAGAGACAAATTTTGTCAAACCAGGCCATGCCGAGTCTGGTGCCAGGAGCCCTTGGGTAGCACCGTGGCAACCAGATATTTAATATGATGATAATTTCCTACATGGCAGGCAGGCGATACCACTAAACCGGTTTAAGTTAAGGAGCTCAACCATGATACGAGAGATATATAATTCACCCTTAGTTAACTCGTCATGGTAAAGGTGTGATAGATGCATATTATTATTTACTAGTGTTATAGAACGTTCTTTTGTCGTGTGTTATGTTTTACAAAAAAAGTGTCCACGGTCACTTCTGACGAAGAAATTTCACATTACTACTATAAAAGCTGAAGCTCTACCCGCCATTTGCCCCCCGTTGCCCCTCCAGATCAACTTGGTTCGTTGGATTTCACCTCAACAGGGAAAATAGCCCCTGTGTTTCACTTCTCACCGTTGGATGCGGTTAAAACTTTTATCACTTCTCTCCCGTGGGGCACATGCGATGACAGGTGGGGAACGTTGCGAACAGGGCCCACAAATCAGTACGCGAGAACACCTCGCATGCGTCGCTCGATTTGGCTCGCTGAGCCTCGTGAGACAAAAAGGCGAGCCCGCGGTCAAACCCTAGCACCAATCGTTGCTTGGCTCTCCACTCCCAATCCCCTTCCGCCTCCCGCTTCCCCTTTCTCTTCGCGCCGCCGCCGCGCACGGTGCCCCACGCTCCCGCTCTCCACCCCGCCCCGCTGCGCTGCCGGCTCACCTCCGCCCCATGCCCTCACCTCTGTTCCGCCCCGGAGGAGCTCGTGGAGAAGGAGCAGCGGCGGCACATCGACGAGCTCGAATCCCTGCGAGGCCGGAGGCGCTGCATGAGTGCGTCGTGGAGAAGGGTGGCGGCGCAGAGGACGCCGAGCTGGGATGCAGCTGCCAGGACGGGCGCGCCGGCCCGGTGCTCGGCCCTCGTCGTTGGCCGGCTGCTGGAGGACGGGACCTGCCGGAGGTGGTCCACATCTCGTCTCCTAGGTCGTTCCCTCATAGCCTCACTTCCTTCCTCTCCCAAATTTTCTTTTGAGGGCCTCCGGTTTGGTGGGGGCATGGGCTTGTGGAGTTGTCTCAGACAACATCACATTTTCTTTTCCCCAATTGGACTGCTGTTTTATTCTGAAGTGTGGAGATGGATGTGACTTACCATGTAGGAGGTGGTTACAATTTCGATTTGAAAGATGCAGCAGGCACAAATTTACTAATAATTTCATCCTTTACATGTGCTCATGAAACCTATCTGCATATGTACTAATTAATTTGTATTCTGTCATTCTCTGTTGCATTAGTGCAAGCTATGGCTTTGAGGGTGGTCTTTTGACACCCTATTATTGCATATGCCGCTGCACATGGTGATCCCATGATTCCTAGGGCAGGGGATGAGCAAATCCTTTTAAGGGATTAGGGAAAAGTGATTGGTGCTGCTGTTCCTGTGCATACAACAATGAAGATCACCATTTTCGAGTACCTAAATGGAAAAATCAGAGGATAAATAGTTGGTGTGTTTGTAGGTCTTGTTCCCAGGATCATTTTAAGACTTAATTCACTCAATTTGGTTCAGCCGTTTGGTCGTAGCGACAAAAACAAGTTGATGTATTGTTTTGGCAAAACAGTATTTTCATACCTTTTGTTCATAGTTTTCGAGAGTTGATAAAATGGAGTAATACAAATTTGTGTCAGCTTCTAAATAACAATGTTGCTGACATGAGGCTATGACCTCAATCTTTTGATACAAATAACCAAATATAATTGTAGGCTCGAATTTAAGCTACCAATCTTGGAGTGGTTTGGTTTTGGTTGGAGCGGAGGAAACAAACCGGGGACAGGATGGACGAAGAACAGAGCAGGCACCAAAAATCTTGTTGTAGCGGTCGTGCCTTGGAGGTAAACAAACAAATCTATGCTTTGCATTCCAGATCCTTTTGCTTATATCTACACGGCTTGCTTTGATAGTTTGGTGAACTATGGACAGTGATTATTGTAGTTAATAATATGATTGTTTCATTTTTCAGCACTGCATGGGGAACAATTGTTCTCTCTCTACTAACATAAGTTTATCTCGAGAGCCATCTCCATATTATTCCGTACAGGTCAGTGTTCATGTGCCCACTGCCACCACGCTTGGTGATGATAAAACTTTGGTTTCAATAAGTGCAGATCTTCCATTTAGAATTATATGTCAGCTCAATATTATTGTTTAGAAAGAGTTGCGGGTCTCACATACTCCAGTTATTCTCTGTCTACTAACACGTTCTACCATCAGATTTAAGGCCCATGCCGGTGTCAATTTCGAACGTGTTTAGTCTTGTGTATGATATCTTTCCTGAAATAAAGTTACAGATCATATTCCCACTATTGTTAGAACCATGCTTATAGTACAGCAGTACCATGTTCTCTACAATCTTCCAGTATTCCTTTTTGTATATTTACTACATGGACATTATATAGTTTTAAAGTGTTTTCTGCAGCATTTATTGTTTGCTCTAAGTTATTGACTTTGATGAATTTATGTTGATTTTGAAAAAATAGATCAGAGCTTTATGTACAAAATTTGTGTTCACCATTTCCATTATATGTTGATTTTGTAGGTAGCTTTCGAGAGATATGCCATGAATGCATCTATTTAAGCACTTTGAAGCTTTGCGCTGAGGTGAGCTGCTGTTGATTCTCTCTACTACTAGCACATTACTCTTCCCGTCCTCGAGCTTATACCTCTGCTCTTCTCCTCCTTAGAACATAGTTTTTTCTATGCTAACCAGACTGTGTTGGTCTAGGTACCAGAGACTGTATTAAGTGGAGTATGCCAAATTTGTAAGAGGAGATGGTTGACTCGGAACCAAGTTACCAACCAATATGCCTCCAGGTCTGCCAACTGACAAAAGGTATACAGTACCTAATAATTTAGGCATTCTAATGTAGCCTAAAATTTCATGACACATTTAAAAAGTACATGTGATGTTTTCTTAGGCATAAATGAAAGGATCGAGTAGGTTGACTAGAGGGGGGGGGGGGGGGTGAATAGGCAACTACAAATTTTCTTTTTCTTTTAATCAAATTAGGGAATTGCTCAAATATAAGTTCTCTAGATATGCAACTAGGTGAACAAGCCTATATGATGAGCAATAGACAAGCTAGCAAGATATACTAAACAAGTTAAGCTAGCAATACAAGTAAAGGAAGGATAAGAGATAACCACACGGTGACGCGGAGATGATTCCCGAAGTTCACTTCCCAATGGAAGCTACGTCTTCGTTGGAGCGGTGCGGGGTCACAAGTGAACCCCGAATAGCCTTGATATGGCACACCGTATCTCCCTCGTGTTATCCTCCAATGAGGAGTTCCACGAGCCACTATATGATGCCCTCGAGGTCGGCAACAAACCTTTACAAGGATGAGGCACACTCCACAACCTAATTGGAGGCTCTCACCAAATTCCCACGGCTCCCAAAGCCACAAGAATCACAAGGCCGGGTCGCGTCTCCACAACTTAATTGGAGGCTCCCGGCTAATCCTTGTGGCTACCAAAGCCACAAGAATCCCAAGTATCTTCTAGGTATCCAATGAATCAAGTTACACAAGATCTACAAGTGACTAGGTCGATGTAGACGAATCAGCTCTGTGAGGATGTGGATCTAGGGCTCCTCCTTCACTCCTCAAAGTATCAACGTGTTTGAGTGGTTGGAGTGGGAGCACTAGTAGATTGAAGCTTGCAACAATGGTGGAGAGAGAGAGAGGAATCAAGCTTGGTCTTCTAGAGAAGAAGACCCCTTTTTATACTCTCCAAATTCTGGCCGTTGGGGAGCTTTCTGCGCAGGCCGGAACTTCCGCTGTGATGGGCGGAACTTCCGGAGTGCAGGAAACTTCAGTCTTCTCAGCACGGGCCGCAACTGCGCACGGCCGGAACTTCCGAGCAAATGGCGGAAGTTCCGCATCACCGGAACTTCCGGACCAACTTCCGAGCCAACTTCCGCTTATGAAAGTGAAAACACCCGAGAGCTATTTTGCTAAGCGGAACAAGGGCGGAAGTTCGTCCGGAACTTCCGATGCCCGGAACTTCCGCAAATCTGACCGGAACTTCCGGAAACTGTTACTTTCTGAGTTCAAAGCAGATGAACTTCTGATGCCCGGAACTTCCGCAAATCTGACCGGAACTTCCGGAAACTGCTATTTTCAGAATTCAAAGTAGATTGCAGGATATTATGTAGACAATATATATATGCAATCTTTCATGCTGTCAAAGAGATGATAAAACCTGAAATCACTCAACGCACATTAGTGTGCAATTTATTGTTGTAATAAAACCCCAAAAAACATTTAGAGAGAGACATGTCCTTTCAATCTCCCCCTTTTTGGTGTTTGATGACAACAATAATTTGCAACAAGGTGGTTTATAAAATATAGACGGAACCCAAGTTAGATAGATGTATCTCGATGAGTATGAGCATAAAATGTAGAGAATACACACAATCCATAGCAATGGGGCTCCCCCTACATTTTATACACCAAGTAGTATATCATTGATAACTTGCACATGACATATGAAATATAGCTAGAGGGTTTTAGCACACAGCACACATAGTAGATAGATAGATAGATAGGTTCACATGTCTTACACCATGTAGAAAGCATAGTTTCATCATACAAGTTTATAAACCCAGGAGTACAAGCAATAAAAATCATCGGAAAAGGCAAGCTTGTGACTCCAACCCATGCAAATCCCCGCATAACCTAAATAGAACAATTCTCCCCCTTTGGCACCAAGACACCAAAAAGGGAGAAAAGAGATGGGAACGTCCCTAGGCGGCAGGATGAGTGTCGGAGCCCGGCGGAGGAACAGATCCAGCTTCATCATCATCATCCCAGTTGCGATGCTTGGACAGCCACTGCTCCTTTGGAGTGATAGTACCTTCTGATCCAGAGGACACTTCAATCCCCATTTTCTCCATCATTTCTTTTGGCGGCGGGCAGCATTCTTGTGATAGCAATGAGCATCATACATGTGTTCCTCATGTCCTCTTTGAGGCAAAAAGACTTCTTGAGTTTGATGTTGAGCTTCTTAAGCCAAGAGGGTTCCTCAATAGGTGCACTAGGGCCAGCAGCAGCAGTTTTCTTCTTAGGAGACTTCGGTTTCTTAACCCGAAGTTGCTTCACCTTATGATCTGTAAGTGGAACACCAAGGTCAATGCGTTCACCATTTTTAGCTCGAGCCCAGCAATCACGAATCAGCCTCATCACATAAGGACCAAATACAGGAGCCCGCTTATCAATGACAGCAAGATGGAGCTCATTGTAGAGAAAGTTCATCACATCCATCTCTCCTGAGATCCATGTTTGGCATAGGTCCAGTACAGCAGATCGATAACAAAGGCATGGACCTGATCAGTATTACCCACACGGGGAGCAAGGGTCTCTCGGAAAATGCGGTGCATGATTTCAAAAGTGGGAATGAGATCATCAGTTTCACCAGGGGAGCCATCCTCCAGAGTAATTGGAGCCAGAACATCAGAGCTCATAGGGCGGCCTCCCCCATGACATGTCCATCCACCAAGAGTATATCCAAGAGAATTCCCGAACTCTTCAAGAGTAGCCTCCAGAACGGTATCCTTTGTCATCCAACGGAGGGTTCTCTTTTCATCATTGTCAAAATGCACGGTGGAGAAGAACTGAGCAATAAGGAACTCATCATACCGTTGGTTGAGAACCATGATATTAATTAACCCATATTCTTCACATAAGGAGAGAGCTTCATCAAAATACCCATGGTGTTTCTCAAGCTTCATGTGATCAATGTCGAGAGAGTGTTGCTTTGTGACCTTGGTCTTTTGATTTAAATAGATGTCATTGTATACCCTCTCTTGATCCGAGGTGTAGAAGAAGGGGTTTGGCACATGAGGATTTCGAGGAGTTGAATAAGGATTCAGATCTCTATACTCTCGGTAGAGGTGACTCCTCATCTTGTCAAAAGTTATCGGTGGAGGTGGTTTCCGGGTTGAGGCTTTCTTGCCGTTGACTTGACCACTTTCTTTGCTGTGCCCTTTGGAAGTTTCTGCTTGTCCAACTGCTGCTGCCTAGCTGTCCTTGCGGTGGGAAGGATTTCTTCCTCCTCTGACTCAAACTCCTCATTGGGGCGAGACTTCTTGCGGGAACTCGACCCTGAAACATGATATATGCATAGGAGGAAAGCATGGGGTAAGTGCACATACCAAAAAAAATTATCCAAATAGCAAAGCATGGTAACATAGATTCATAAACACCTAGGTTTCAGAAGTTCCGACAAAGAGATAGGAAGTTTCGGTCAAAAACCAATTGGAAGATCCAACCGGGACCAAAGTGTCCAACCACATGAGCGGATCGATTCCCAAATCTAGATGTTTTTAAAACTAGGGTACAATGTTACTACATGGAAGAAGTTTGTCAAGTGTGGATTCAATCTACCCATTCAAAAGATTTTACAAAAATCGAGCCAACTAGTTCATGCCCATGAGTGGAGTCTAGGTTTGAGATTTAAACCATAGAACAAGAAGGGAAGGGGCAAAATACCAGAGGCCATGGATGAGATTGACAGGGGAGAGCTCCCCACGGAGCAGATCTGCAGGGAGACGGCGGGAGGGGCCCCTGCGGTGGAGGAGAGCTTCAATGGCGGCGCCGGACTTGGAGGTCAACTCACGGGAGGAAGATGAAGTGAAGTGAGAAGAAGAGTATCCCCCCGTGGGATAAGAAGCAAATTTTCCCGACCGGCCGGAAGTTCCGAGCCGAAGCTCGGAAGTTCCGAGCGTGCGGAAATTTTTTCGTCACAAATTGCTCCGGAAGTTCCGCTCGAGCGGAATAAAATTTCGATAGAAAGCGCTCCGGAAGTTCCGCCCTCCTCAGCGGAAGTTCCGCCAGAGAGGACAGGAATTTTTGAAAAAAAATAGACAATAAAATAGAAATTTTGTATGTGCGTTTGGATCGACAGCATGTTTAATGAGATAAGGAGTGCACGCTTAGGTTCAGAACATGGTCACTGATAAGTGGATACACACTTAGGAATTGCAAGATGCAAAGAATAAATGCCAATTCCACGTGTTTCTCCCAAACTAACATAAGGTCTATAAATACCCGAATAAATCCAATTAAATCCAAAAGAACCAACTCTTCACAAAGAAGAGGGCGGTGGCCTAGGCCACCATGTATGAGTTTGTGGTGTGACACCGCGAAGATGTATCTTGGGTTCACGGCCACTACTCGTCATTTAAGCTCCAAATTCATGAAATGAAAATATAGAGACAAAAAGATTTCTTACTATCGGCATAATGGGGGGAGGGATGGTCCAATGTATTAGGACCGCACTCCCCCTATGTCCATGCCTACATCCAAACCAAATAACTATAGTCTAATATGGGTAGGTATGCAAGAAGTCCACTAAGTCCAATTGCTTATGTCCACCACATTTAGTTCTCCTCTCAACTCCTTGAATCTTGCTTCACCAAGAGGCTTTGTGAACATATCGGCGAGTTGATGCTTGGTGTTGACATAATTGATTGCAATATCACCCTTCTCAACATGATCTCGAATAAAATGATACCGATCTCAATATGCTTGGTCTTCCCATGAAGTACCGGATTGTGAGCAATTTTGATGGCACTTTCATTGTCACATAAAAGAGGCACTTTGTCACAAATGACATAATCCTTTAAAGTTTGCCTCATCCATAATAATTGTGCACAACAACTTCCGGCGGCAATGTATTCGGCTTCGGTGGAGGACGAGGCCACACAATTTTGCTTCTTGGAAGACCAACTCACAAGAGACCTACCAAGGAATTGGCAAGTACCCGAAGTTGATTTTCTATCCATTTTGCAACCCGCCCAATCCGCATCCGAATAACCTACAAGATCAAAGCTTGTCCCATGGGGATACCAAAGACCATAGTTAGGAGTATCCATCAAGTATCTTAGAATCCTTTTAACCGCGGTTTCATGACTTTCCTTAGGACTTGATTGGAATCTTGCACACATACCCACACTAAACATAATATCGGGTCTAGATGCACAAAGGTAAAGTAAAGATCCAATCATAGAACGATAAAGCTTTGGATCAACTTCCTTACCATCCGGATCTAAGTTTAGATCCGCCTTGGAGTCCATGGGAAACTTACATGGCTTGGCATTGTTCATATCAAATTCCTTGGTCATTAGCTTAGAGAATTGATCACTAAATTCATGGTTAGTAGAACCAAAGATAATATCATCAACATATATTTGGCATACGAAAAACTCTCCATTTATCCTTTTTGTAAAAAGGGTGGGATCTATTACCCCAATTTCAAAGCCACGGTCTACTAAGAACTCCTTGAGATGATCATACCAAGCACGTGGAGCTTGCTTGAGCCCATAAAGAGCCTTATGTAGTAAGTAGACATGGTTAGGAAATTTAGGGTCTTCAAAACCCGGAGGTTGTTTCACATACACTAATTCATTTAGTGGACCATTTAGAAAAGCACTTTTAACATCCATTTGATATAAGTAATTTATGAGTAGATGCATAGGCAATTAATAAACGAATGGATTCAAGTCTAGCAACGGGGGCATAGTTTCACCGTAGTCGACTCCTTCGATTTGGGTGTAGCCTTGTGCAACCAATCTTGCTTTGTTGCGGATGACTTGACCATGTGAGTCTTGCTTGTTCTTGAATATCCACTTGGTTCCAATGACATTATGGGATGTGTCTTTGGGTCTTTCAACTAATGACCATACTTTGTTGCGCTCGAAGTTGTTCAACTCTTCATGCATAGCCGCAACCCAATCCATGTCTTCAAGAGCATCATATACCTTGAGAGGTTCTAAGCTAGACAAACAAGAGACATGACCACAAAAGTTAGATAATTGATTGCGTGTGGACACACCCTACGAATACTCCCAAGGATATTTTCTTTGAAGTGTTGATGATCCAATGTTGATGCACGCCGGATGACCGGCGTTCCATGGCTTGACCAATTGTTTCACCAACACAATATCTTCATCATTGCCTTCATCTTGTTCATGGTCAACCCGAAGTGGAGTTCTTGGAGTTGGGGTTCAATGTTCTTGTTCTCCACTAGAGTTGGGTGGGTCTTGACCATTTCTTGTTCATGTGGATGAATATCTTGATCTTGTTCTTGATAGTTGTTGATCAATTGTTGATGGATGGCTCAACTTGAGTAGAACTTGTTCCTTCTTCTTGAGTATCATCAATAGGTTCTTCAATAGGAATAAGTTCTCCTATGCCCATAGTTCTTATGGCTTGAGATGGAGCACATCACCTACATCATCATGATCAATATGCTCCGCTTGGGAGCCATTATCCTCGACAAACTCCACATTCATAGATTCTTCAACACACCGGTGGATATGTTGTAGACCCTATAAGTATGAGAGTTTGCGGCATATCCAACAAGAATACCATCAAAAGATCTAGATTCAAATTTAGCAATTTTGCAACCTTTAATGTAAACATGGCATTTGCATCCAAATACGAAAGTAAGATACATTTGGCTTTTTACCGGTAAGGAGTTCATATGGTGTCTTTTCCATGAGAGGACGAAAGAAGAGCCGGTTTGAGTAGTGGCAAGCGGTGTTGATGGCTTCGGCCCAAAAGTTGTATGGGGAATGAAATTCGGCCAACATAGTTCTTGCCATATCAATAAGAGTGCGGTTCTTCCTTTCGGCGACACCATTTTGTTGGGGAGTATATGCAGCGGAATATTGGTGTTGAATGCCCTCCCCACTTAGGAAATCATCCATAGTGTAATTCTTGAACTCCGTACCATTGTCACTTCTTATTGCCAAAATCTTGGAGTCATATTGGCGTTGAACTAGGGTTGCAAAGTCAATGAATATCTTTTGAGTTTCACTCTTCTCTTGATGTAGAAAGTCCAACAATATCTTGAATAATCATCCACAATCACCAAACAATATTTCTTGCCACCAAGACTATCATATGTGGGAGGCCCAAAGAGATCCATATGAAGGAGCTCCAAAGGCCTCTTAGTGGAGATAATGGTCTTCTTGGGGTGATTCTTTTCATGCATCTTTCCGGCTATGCAAGCACTACAAGGACGATCTTTGGAAAAATTAACATCGGTTAGTCCTACCACGTGTCCACCCTTCACAAGAGTTTGTAAATTTCTCATACCGACATGGCCTAGCCGGCGATGCCAAAGCCACCCTTGTCGGATTTAGCCATTAGACACGTGGCAATTTGAGTGGTCTCTTTCGAGAAATCGACCACATACAAACCGTTCTCACGAAATCCAACAAAGGCTACTTTAAGAGATTGAGTGAAAAGGATGGTCACGTGGTATTTATTAAAGATAACGGTGTAACCGGCATTGCATAATTGACCAACGGAAAGTAAATTATATGAAAGGGATTCAACAAGAGGACCTTCTCAATGGATAACTCCGGAGTGATCACTACCTTGCCATATCCCAATACCTTAAGTCTTGCATTGTTCCCAACGGTGACATGAGAGAATGTGAGTAATTGTTTCAATAAGCCTTTACTAATTCTTTGCTTCCGGTCATGTGGATGAACACCCACTATCAATGAGCCATGAAGATCCACCGGAAGAAAAGTCCTACAAGAAATCAAGTCTTTGATTTAGGTACCCATTTTGGAATGGGTCCTCTTTTGTTAGTCACAAGGGTCTTTGGAACCCAAATAGCATAGTGATAATCATCTCCATATGAAGTGCCAACATATTTAGCAAAAACACAACCATTTCTAGATTTCATAAGAACATATGAAGGGTTGTATTTTCCCGCAAAGTCATTGTGAGTGGCATTGCCCCTAGTGGCATCACCAATCACATTTGTCTTAGCCAACTCCCCCTCCTTCACAAAAACAATATCTTTGGAAGGGGAGTAGGCTTCTTCTTCTTCTTGTTGACCTTCTTGGACTTAGGTGTAAACCCAAGTCCTTCCTTGCCAACCACTCCCTTTTGATTGCTCAAAAGATCATTGAGGTTCTTCTCCCCTTGGATGCAAGTGGCTAGACCCTTCTCAAGTTGGGCCTTCAACCTAGTGTTCTCCTCAATAAGAGATGCCTTCACACACAAAGGGTTAGAGGTACAAGCATTTGCATCTTTATCATTATGAGATGTGGTGAAGCTAGCATAGATGTATTGAGCTTGTATTTAGCATATGACTCCTTGAGCTTGGTGAGCTCACTTGAGGTCACCTTGTGGGTTTCCCTAAGTTGCTCAAAACTCTCAAAGAGTTTGTTATGACTCTCTACAAGCTCATCATTTTTAATTTTTAGATCATAGCAACTTGAATAGAGGTTTCACGGTTTCTTTTGCCTTGGATAGATCCTTGGCTTGTGTCTCCTCAAGTTGCTCCGGAACAATTGTTCCTCAACAAGTTGATCCTCTAGCTCACCAATTTTATCGGCATGATCACATGCATGCCCTTCGAGCTCACAAATCCTAACTCCTTTTCCTCAATGAGGTTTTGGCTTCTCCATATTGATACAAGAGGGCCTCAACCATTTTCTTGGTTGGACCTTGGAGTTTGTTCACAAAGAGGGTAATCTTGTCCTCATCCTCATTTTTCCCTACATCCTCAACACAATCCAATAGAGATGGGTTAGAGGAGATAGTAATTTTAGGTGGGGAAATCACCTTTGTTTCCTTGGCCATAAGGCACATAGGCTTGGAGATCTTGTCGTCGTTCGGGCGGAGAAGAGGGTGCCAATGAAGGAGGAAGCGAGCCCATTGCAAGAGCCGCCATTCCTACTTCTTCACTTGAGTTGTTATCCTCCTCGCCACCGGACTCGTATTCCTCTTGAGGGATGCCACAAGAGCCTTTTGAGGTGATCTCTTCATGAAGTAGGCTTGGGGTGGTATTTGTTCTTCTTTAGAATGAGTTGACCACCATTATCCTCCCTTCTCTCATAAGGGCAATCCTTCACAAGGTGAGTGTCCTTTCCACAATTGAAGCACATTCTTTTCATTGGTGGGGAGGGGTTGCTCTTGATATTCTTCTTGTTCCAATACTTGGTGGCGGCAAGAGCAAGACCTCATTGAGCTCACCCTCCAAATCTTCTTCTTGTTCATAGACCGGGCTATCTTCATATCTTGGATGGTCTACCACACGGGCCTTCAAAGCAAGAGTCTTTGGGCCACGGACATTGTTGAAAGACTTGGATGTGGACTTCAATGTCATAGGTGACAAATTGCGCCAACATGTCATTGGGAGTCATTGTTGTGTAATCCGCTCTTGCATGGAGGTTCATCACCATAGTTTCACTATATGGCATAATTGCTTGAAGGAACTTGGCCTTGACCCATTCATCATCCATATCCTTCTTCCATTTTCCCTACATGTCACCACAAGCTTGTAGAGTCTTCGGTAAAGTTCAGTCGGAGTCTCTTCGTTAGCATGATGAAGTTGTCAACTTGATATTGAAGGACGGCCGCATTGGAGCGTTGAATGCCCTCATTTCCTTCATACACGGTTTCAAGATGGAGCCAAGCCTCATTGCAAGTTTTGAGATTCCGCACTTGATCTTCATCATTTGCGGTCATAGCACTCTCAAGAATGAACTTGGCATTTGCATCAAGTTGCTCATCAATCTCTTCTTGCTTGGTCAAGTTGTTGGGATCAACCGGGTTGAAACCATGTAGAACCACCCTCCAAAGATGCACCGAAGAGCTGCGAAAATAAGACTCCATAGATTTCTTCCAAGTGAAATAACGAGTATTATCAAGCTTAGGAGGGGGTTTACCAAGGTTGGTTACATGAGGTTGGGTGAGTGGAACTTGAGTGAGATATGATGTAGGTGGAGCAAAGTTAAGAGGGGCTTCTCACTAGGTTTAGGTTTGTTTGGGTCATCCTTATCAACCAAGGCCTCAACGATAGTGGCACGGTTGATGAGGAGGCATTTGAGTATTAATGACCCGAGTATATACCTCGTCCACCATTTTGCCCTTCATGAACCCAAAGAGTTCAATCATGGCTTTCATGGTGACCGGGGCATCCTCGGTTATGGTTATCCCCGCTTCACTTAGTTCTTTCTCAAGTTGTTCTTTATCATTTTTTCTTGTAGTTCCTTAGCAAGTTTTAAGTCCTCCTCGGTAGTCATCCTCCTCTTTAGGCTGTTAAGCCCTTAACAAAGAGACCTTGCTCTGATACCAATTGAAAGGATCGAGTAGGTTGACTAGAGGGGGGGGGGTGAATAGGCAACTACAAATTTTCTTTTTCTTTTAATCAAATTAGGGAATTGCTCAAATATAAGTTCTCTAGATATGCAACTAGGTGAACAAGCCTATATGATGAGCAATAACAAGCTAGCAAGATATACTAAACAAGTTAAGCTAGCAATACAAGTAAAGGAAGGATAAGAGATAACCACACGGTGACGCGGAGATGATTCCCGAAGTTCACTTCCCAATGGAAGCTACGTCTTCGTTGGAGCGGTGCGGGGTCACAAGTGAGCCCCGAATAGCCTTGATATGGCACACCGTATCTCCTCGTGTTATCCTCCAATGAGGAGTTCCACGAGCCACTATATGATGCCCTCGAGGTCGGCAACAAACCTTTACAAGGATGAGGCACACTCCACAACCTAATTGGAGGCTCTCACCAAATTCCCACGGCTCCCAAAGCCACAAGAATCACAAGGCCGGGTCGCGTCTCCACAACTTAATTGGAGGCTCCCGGCTAATCCTTGTGGCTACCAAAGCCACAAGAATCACAAGTATCTTCTAGGTATCCAATGAATCAAGTTACACAAGATCTACAAGTGACTAGGTCGATGTAGACGAATCGGCTCGGTGAGGATGTGGATCTAGGGCTCCTCCTTCACTCCTCAAAGTATCAACGTGTTTGAGTGGTTGGAGTGGGAGCACTAGTAGATTGAAGCTTGCAACAATGGTGGAGAGAGAGAGAGGAATCAAGCTTGGTCTTCTAGAGAAGAAGACCCCTTTTTATACTCTCCAAATTCTGGCCGTTGGGGAGCTTTCTGCGCAGGGCCGGAACTTCCGCTGTGATGGGCGGAACTTCCGGAGTGCGGGAAACTTCAGTCTTCTCAGCACGGGCCGCAACTGCGCACGGCCGGAACTTCCGAGGCAAATGGCGGAAGTTCCGCATCACCGAACTTCCGGACCAACTTCCGAGCCAACTTCCGCTTATGAAAGTGAAAACACCCGAGAGCTATTTTGCTAAGCGGAACAAGGGCGGAAGTTCGTCCGAACTTCCGATGCCCGAACTTCCGCAAATCTGACCGGAACTTCCGGAAACTGTTACTTTCTGAGTTCAAAGCAGATGAACTTCTGATGCCCGGAACTTCCGCAAATCTGACCGGAACTTCCGGAAACTGCTATTTTCAGAATTCAAAGTAGATTGCAGGATATTATGTAGACAATATATATGCAATCTTTCATGCTGTCAAAGAGATGATAAAACCTGAAATCACTCAACGCACATTAGTGTGCAATTTATTGTTGTCATAAAACCCCAAAAAACATTTAGAGAGAGACATGTCCTTTCAATAAAGCTATCCACATTATGATTTTTAATGTGTAGGTTGTGAAAACAGCAACATTGGTATGATGTTTTGCTGCATTTTCATGATACTCTACTTTCTCTGTCGGGATAGTTGATTATTGTACATGCTTGCTTTATAAATGAGATGTATATGCAAACATTGGAAATATCATGCCATCTATTTTGTTGAGCTCATTTTGCATATTAGATACACTGACCTCACTTTCGAAATTTGTTAAACTAGTCAGTATGCACCATGCAAAATAATAACACTGAGATATATGCATATGCTGGTTTAACTTAAATACCATCTATTTTGTGGAGCTCATTTTACATATTTGATACACTGCCCATGGTTTTGAGATTTGTAAAATCAGTCAGTAGAACTACAGGTTATATTATTTGTTCTACTTTTCTGGTGGGTGTTCATGGTCAGTTGGGGAAACAATCCAATTCTCCATTCTGATGAGCACTTCTATGATTATAAACATGTTTTTCTCTATTCTCCAGCTTCATACACATGATCTCTTACAAAACAGTCAGTTTTTAAGCTACCCATTCATCTCCATGTTTATATTATTTTTCTTTTAGGTTCTAAAGCAAAAGGTGCAGACCAAGTTCAGTTGATAGAAGACATGACATATCCTGAGTGAAAGTGGTTAGTGAAAAACCAGTCATTTAGCACCCTTGCAGAACTTTAAGTCTTCTATTTCCATTGAATTCCATCCATTCTTGTATTTCTGTAGTAGCTTATAACTGAGAAAAAATTCATTGTGTATCTTGAATTTGGATGGAGAAAGCATCAAGATAGTGATCTACAGCTTGGAAAGTTAGCAATAAACGCCCAGGTTAGCTGTCTCTGCTTACATTGCAAGGGTCCTTCCGTATTATGAACTTGCTTCTGTTAAAGATGTACATGTATTTCTTTTGTTTGCTGAATCTAAAATGCTTTAACATGCTTTTTATAGAGTACAATGCTAGCGACTTAGACACAGATGATGTTAAGGAAACCTGCAAATAATGCATATTTCCGAATGAGATTACTGCCATGTTCCCATGTGGCATCGTAGTCTAGAACTTCCTTATTTGTCGCAGCATTATGATTTGAGTTAATGGAAAAAATAATCCTTGTTTATCTCATCAGTATCTGATTATCCATACTTTAAGTGAACTAGCATATTAAGCTGCACAATGACAAGGGTAGGTTATTAAGTTGATCAATTGCTTGGTCTTGGCCCCTTTTATGTATCCCTTAAGAGCACATCATGGTTATGGCATCAGTTAGACTGTTTTGTTTGGTTATAAAATTGAAGTGTGATTGTGTGAACATCAATTAGACTATTTCCTTATTATGAAAGACATGGAAGCGTTACTATCTTTCCTCTCTTATCCTGGGAACTTCACTGTTTTTGAGCATCTAATCAGTATTATCAGTGTGTATGCATCTCTTAGCTTCGTTAGTTGTTTCCGTTCTTTTGTATAGCAGGAGTACTGGGAATCATGACTTGACAAAGCCCGGCATATGTAAAACCCCTATTTGCTAGGGATGGTGATGAGGATAGTAGTACCCAGGTGACTGCCGATTCCCTTTCGGTTTATCCGGTCCATTGGTGTACCGGTTTCTAATTTATTTGGCTATGTTTCTATAGACACATGATGCTCAAGCTTTGTTATTTTTACCTTTTGTCTATTGGTACAGGTACACATAAGCTGCTGTTTAGGTTGAGTACGTCCTTGATACACTGTCGTGTGCCGTCGTCCACAGGGTCGTATGCATGGTGAGTCATGATTTATAGCTCTGTGTATATGTTTCCATTTTATCCAGTGGGTTATGGTCCCATTTTCTGTTCAGATTCCCCTCATGCTTTGCTTACAGCACGTTCCCCTCATTTTTATTCTGAATCAGGTTAGAATGGTGCAACGCAACCGAGATTGTTTTGTTTCTTCATATATTGTTTGTGAACTATTGGGTGTATGGACATGCAATGGGAGTGGCTTTCACACGGTTGGTGTGGCTTGGGAAACAACATTTCGTCGAGCAAATGTATATTCCATGCATGCAAATGTTGCTTCTTTCTATTTTTTGACTAACCATGGTTGTGTTGTTCCCTTTCTTTATTTCCTCTCATTTTTCTTTCTCTACGCAGGAATTGCCTGCTTCTCTTTTCTGTAACAACTCGTTCTTTTCTGAGGATGGTTCTTATTTTGTCAGGTTCATCCACTACTTGATTTAGTTCCTAATTTCTATTATTAATATTGCCTTTCTTGCATGTTCAGTGTGTCGTGAAGGTTGATCAGTTTAGTTGCTTGTGCAGATGATTTTCCGTGCTAATGTGTAGTATTTGTCTACCTGCCGCTCTAGAATGATTAGTACAAAATGTTGATAACAGAGATAATTTGTTGGACATTAGAGTTTATACATGTCTCTTCACATATCCGATCATTACACAATTTTTGTTTGTAGAGGATAGTCAATAATTTTCAAGTTTTGAAGTATGATGAACCTGCTGATAGCTACAACCTAAAACATATAGAGCCGGTTTTTCCGTAAGGCCAGACATATTCCTTGCACTGGATTATATATTCTGTTGAAGTTAGCGGTTTTTGTTGATATCTTGCTTTGCTTGCTTCAGGGATGAGAGGTTTCAGAGTCGGAGCAGACAGTTGAGCAGCTTTGAAGCTGAGAGTAGATTCTTACTTCAAGGAAATAAGAGCAGCGTGGTTTGGCTCGCCATAATTTGTTATATTATAGCTTGGGCGAACCAAAGAAAAAAGTATTCTGGATAAGGTATGTATCATCGTTGAGAGGGGAAATGGAATTGAAGAAGAGATGCTTTTATATAACTGCTGATGTTAATCATGATTAGCTATTTGGCTCTCCATAATTTTTACTCAGCTTGGGCACGGCTTGGGTGGCCGGCGAGCTGCAAGGCGAGGCTGAGTTGCCCGGCGGTAGCAAGAAAGGGGTCGTAGGATTATGGTGTCGAGTGAGCAGCTGCAACAAGGAAGCAGCGTGCACATAATTTCTCTTGTTTTTGCCCATTTTTGTGTCAGATTTCATTTCTTTTTAATATTTTCCCATACACATGTTCAACCAGTCCACTTTCTTGGTAATAATGATAGGCTACATATTGATATGTTCTTTATGGCGCTTTGTCGGGTTTTTCATTACTAAAAACATACTAAATGGGACCAACGTAGCTTATTTTCTTAGGTATTATACAAAGGTATTGTTTAGAACCTTCAAATCTGATGCAAATGAGCTCTTGGTACTTCTCAGATCCTGGTATATTAGACCTCACACGCATGAGGATCTGTTTCAGCCTGTGAAGATGGAATGCGCTCTTTCCACTCTGATCCTGAAATAGCTGAAGAATCTGTTGCTTTAGAAGGGATATGATACATGCATAACTGGGAAAATATGGTGATAGAAGATCTGGATTTTAGTGAGCTGAAGTATGTAGAAGCAGAGAATAAAGAGCCGGGTTTGACTATATGTCGGGTCTCTGTCTCTATCTCTCTCTCTCTCACTCTCATGTCAATGTCGATTTCCTCCCATTATCCAGATTGGAAGTGGCATATGCACAGGAAATTGCTGCACCACATCCAGAGAGACGAGCTATGTCCTTTTCTTTGACTTGTACATGCAAGAAATAACTGGTGTTTCCTATGGATGTGGTATTTTCAAAGTTCTGAATCAAAAACTTTTGGAGACCAACTACCTGGAATAAACAGATCTAATAAATTTTCCTCAATTTTGTAGGTACTCCTGTATCTGAAAACTCCTTATTTGAGTGTTTCAGGTATTTAATTCCTTTCAGCAATCTAATTATGTGATGGCTACTACAGCGGATATCCCTGACATAAATTAGTTCGTGACAGGTAATTCTGCGCATCAGCTTTGTGTACCAACTGCTGTTTGGTTTGCTTGATAATACTATTCATGCCTTCCGATTCTTTTCGACAGTCTTGGAGTAAAATTTACTACTATCGATGCACATATACTCCTGCAGGGTAGAACTGGATCTCGAGTAAGCATCATGCTTATGGTTTATGGTGGACCAACCGGCGGATAGCGGAGTGTTTAGTAGAACTGACTGTGAAAGGGTGCACCGCAATATTGAAGGCGGCCTGCGAACAAAAACTGGTCGTGGAGCTGGTAGTTCTGAACCTATAATTATAGAACACATTCTGGATTGCTACATTTTGGTGACACAAGGTAAGATCCTTTTTTCTCTTACCCATTCGCGTTTCATATTTGTGCTATCTGGACAGAAAAAATATAATTTTATAGCATGCTTCATCTACTAATTTATTGAATGTAGCAATTAGAATCATTTTGTATGGCCAGGCATATTTTTGTTTTGCCATGCATTTTTCTAGGATATGCACAATTGGTAGGTAAGATTCAGAATTCCTACTCTTATATCATAGGTTCATTCACTGATAATTTCTTCTCTTGTGGATTGGTAGGTTAAGCAGGTTAAGCATTAGTTCTACGACTAGAAATTAAAATTTTCTTGTGTCTATATCTTTGTCATTAGAGTTCGGTGTCTGAAAATATCCATGGCTCTGTAGACGGGGATTGGGACGTCCCAGCTGCCAGACTGGTCTGTTGGTACGCCACGACATCGCTGACAATCGATACTAGCAACGACCAGTTCAGCTGGAAGCAACACGAGTGAAACCAATGCTACCAGTGTCCTACAAACGTTCATCAGGTTATCTTTGTCATTAGAATTCGGTGTCTGAAAACCAATGCTACGAGTGAAACAAGGATTTGCTTCTTGATGCTTCATGTTTGTATGTACTGAGTTTCAATATTTTTGGAGAACATAATTTCCACGAAAACTAATGGGCTTTGGGTGCAGGAGATATGCGTGTTAGTGTCCAGAAGCGGCATGCACAATGATGCTCCCTGGTGCGGTGTGGAGAGGGAGTCAGTGAGCACGACATTGCATTATTCAGCGGCGGCGTGCCGTTGCACACCTATGAGCTGGTTCTCTCCAGTCCTAGGTAATTCTCAGCATGGTGATATGTTACATAGCATCTCATGTTTCTCAAGGTTCCACATAATTCTTTGTTACCAGTTTGCATAAAAAATTGTCGTTGGGCCAAAAGCTTAGTTACTTTCCTGCTCCCTTCTCCCTTAAGATGATGCGATACATGCATCGCTTTTAAATTTGCCTGTATATTGCTAACTGCGTTTGGAATTAGAATTTATTGCTTTTAGCCTTTTACTAATTGGATTTGTTTTCTTAGGATAATTTGTTGATGGTTGATATTCTAGGCAATAGATGCTTTCCCGCTACTATTGCCCTGTGGACTGGAACTATTCTTTAGTAGGAGTGTCTCTTAATAGATGTCAATCCTCACATTATTATTGTGTTTCTTCCCAGTACTGGTTGTGTTGTATTTCAACCTTCATAACTGTTACGTTTTTTAAATTCATGTGTACGTTTCTGAGACAAAAAACATGATATGGATCCACTGTTTTGTTTTGTGGTCAGCTCTAAATTTTTTTCAGCTAACAAATCTTTTTTATACTGCTACTAAATTCAGTGTTCATGTCCTGGACAAACTAAGTCATTTATTGACTAGCGCCACCTAGATTATTGTAGGCTTTCATACACATGGTTCTTCAGGAATTGAATTATTACTTGATCGCTGGAACTTTAATATAAAGTGGAAGTCTATTTCTCGCTTGGCATTTTTTATATGTTTCTGATATTACAAATTTCATATATGTTCGGCTAATCCTGCATCTCTAGAGATTTTGCCTTCATCACTGAAAATTACTCATTTTCCTAAACATTTCTGTATTTTGTAGGGCAGCAACTGCTCTCCTCTCACATTCATATTGTACATATGAGGAGCACTCAGAGAAGACACAAGCATATACTCCTGTTTGGTCAATTCAAAGTAAAACTTCCAGTTGTACACAGAAGCAATAAACTTGCATTTATCATTCAGCATTACTACTACACTGCAGCAAACTACAAGAGCCAAATATCACTGGAGCAAGACAAAGAAAGGAGAAGATAGGCCACATACCAGATGCTCGGAGCCGTGGCGTGGTGAGGCAGGGTCCGCGCTACCACAATGGTGCACTTAGAGGAAGACGATGCATGCAACCATGGTAAGCAAATCAAATAAAGCGTATCTCACTTTTCTGTTTATCCTTAGAGTAAGCCGTAGTAAAATGTCTGTGCGACTATGTTCTGTGTAATAGACAAATGTGGAATCCTTTTTATTCTCATAGCCTATGATAACAATGGGGTCTTGCTTTCGGCTGTTGCGTAGTGCAAGTGCAGTGTTCAAATTTCCACTGTTAATTCAGACATGGAAATGAAACGATTATTTCTGTTTAGGTACAAAACTTTCAATATCAAATGATGACAGTGCTTTATACAGAGTATGGGTTTCTATATGGTACAAGTTAAATGCAAACAAATAAAATTAAGCATGTGACAACAATGTGGTAGTTGCATCCGGCGGTTGCGCAGTCGCGCAACGGGTCATCTAGTAACACTAACAATGGGAGGTTTGTTGCACGCAACCACAACCGCACATTTCTTGCACAAAAAACCACACTTTTGGCAATTAGTTACACAGAACACATAACTTATCATTAGGGCTCCTTTGATAATCCTTTTAAGCACTTGGGCCCAATTGCATGATGAATTTGCTGCATAAACTGGTCTAAACGAGACCCATTTTACTCAAACAGAGAAAGAGAGAGCAGCACTGAGCCACCATGCGACCACGCTGCGGTCGTCTTCAGCATGTACAAGACGGAACGGCGAACGGCAGCAGGGGCGCCGACAACAAGGATGGTCTCATTGCCGAACCTCGAAGAGTGGACTCGTAGCAGGACCTAGACGGATTGCCATGCAAATGAGGCCAGGTATTTAAACTGATGGTCAAAGAGGCTAATGACATATATGTATCTTGTGCAACTAATTACCCCAAGTCTGGTGTTTTATGAAAGAACGTTTATGGTTGTGATTTTGTGCAATAACCCTCCCCCCCCCCCCCCCCCCCCCCAATTACCCCAAGTCTAGTGTTTTATGAAAGAACGTTTATGGTTGTGATTTTATGCAATAACCCCCTCCTCCTCCCCCCCCCCCCCCCCCCCAAACTGTTGGTGTTATGTAGGTTTGTGCAATTTCCTCCTCCCGACGGCGAAGCTATGATATTCACCATATTAAGCTCCCAACTGCTTTACAAAGGACTACATGTGATTCTTATTCTTTTACACATACTAATGAGTAAACTAACCATTGAGGTTAGTTGCACTAATCAGCAATCACCACTACCATGTTTAGGGTGCCAAAAAGGCCAAGGACCACGTACGAGCTACGTTTGTTAGCCCTCAAATATAATCCTCACACATCAAAACATGGCAATGCCACACAATACAAAGTGTCTATATTGTAATAAAACGTTCCCTTATCAACACCTTTACCAAGCATGTCCCCCTTTGCATGGCCAAGAACAAGTTTTCAAATAATGCCCAAGTAGGCAAGTACTAAGCATCTCCATTACCCCTAAAATTAACGTTTCCGGTGTTAATGGCCGACCGTGCCACCCATACAAAAACCAGAGGTCTCTCCTACTTTAGGCCTTTGCATAGGTGTGCTAACATGGCTAGTTAGCTGCAAGTATATTTCTGTGATAGCTTTACACCGTTTGCATTTCTCTAGGGAACTTCATGCAGTGGGGTACGTTCTATGAGCAAATTATGTTCGAGCAGGACCTACCTGTTATGTGCGATTTTGGCTTATTCCTTGTGTTGTCGTTTCAGTTAAAGTGGGGAATGAGAAAAACTTTACAAAAGGTCCAAACCAAATTGGAAAATGGTAGCTTAGCTGATAACTAAGCTATAATAGGTGTGAATTGGCAATTCTTCGGGTGTTATAAGGTATCCTGATGATCAGTAGCACGTACCGGTACTAGAGTGATTCTGATGAACCTGATTGATTTTGGAATAGTGCATACCCACTTACTTGAGATTTGTTGGGACTGAGAATCATCAAACATGTCAGGTTGTTCTACAGTTTCTAGCAGTGCGTTAGCTAGAAAGATCAGTCTGAAGATTCTTCTTGTAAACTTCCTTTTTCTGTCATAATGTATTGACATGCAGAAAATAAAACTAGAAATACCAGCTTGAAGATTCTTTCCAGTAACAAAGAAAGAAGAAAACAAAACTTGCCCCCAACAAGTTGCCAAGTGATGTATCAGCATCATTGTTTCTTCTTGATCAACTGGATCGCGTAGCTGTAAAAAATAACCCGGCCAAAGGCATGCCTAACACTACATGCAGAGCACATCCATATTCAACATGATGTCCGGGATAATATTACTTGGAAGCTTACTAACAACGGCTGTTACTCCTCCGCATCGGCCTACAAGATGCAATTTTTGGGGCACACATCTTCAGCCCTCCCGCCCTTAGTTTGGAAGCCATAGCCCCTCCCACCCCCAAAGTGCAAAATATTTGCTTGGTTGATCCTACAAAATCGAGTATGGACGGCGGATAGGCTAGCACGAAGGAGTTGGCCAAATTGTGGGCTTTGCAAGCTATGCAACCAAGTTCAAGAAACGGCCCCACACCTCCTTTTCCAATGTCGCTCCACCACGCACATATGGTCTTTACTAAAAACTTGGCTTTGTTTCCATGACCTCAATCCGGACAATGGCAACCTTTTCTAACCGTCAAACATTGGTGGATGGAGGTTATTCATAAAAGGGGCCGCATAGGAAAGTCTTGGCTTCTCTTGCAATGTCAGTTTCGTGGGAGATTTGGAATGAAAGAAATGCTCGCGTCTTCCGAAACAAATCAAAGACCTCAAGCATGCTATTTAGCAAGATAAAAGATCAGACGGTGTTGTGGTGCTTAGCTGGGCAAAAGCTTTGTGTAACGTAATGCCGTGAGAGTAGGACTTTATTTGAGTCGTGACCTTTGAGGCATGACCGGTTTGTAAAACGCTCTAAAAACTTCTCCTTAATCAATAAAAAGGAGTTAATTGCACCCACAGTCACACAACTCGTCGGTCATGTGCACTTAAGTCACACAACTGGAGAACTGAATTTTTTGGTCACACAACTGAAAATTGGGTGCACTTTGATCACAAACGGGCCACGTCATCCCGTTTTGGACTGTCATTTTTCAGAAAACCCCCTAGGGTAATATTAGGAGTGCCAAATTACAAAATATACTCATGACCAGTGGGCCCACCTTCAGGTCTTTCTTCTACCTCAAGCACGGGAAGGACGTGCCTGTACGGAGGGGCGCCGGCCGCCGGCTTCACAGCTGTGCGCCGCTGCGCGGGATGGCCGCCGGCTTCCGCGGCGGAGCCCGCCGTCAAGCCACCTGCTCATCCTAGCAGTATTTGAGGTAGCTGGGTTGTGGCGCCGATCGGTCGTCGGGTGACATGTCTAGCTGGATTTGGTAGTAGCTACGAGGACCACTCGCTAGCACTATTTCAGGCCGATCTGCATCAGGCTCTTGTGAATTCGCTGGTAAAGATTTTGAAGTTCCACGAAATTATTTAGTAACTTGTATAATTCATTCATCCCCTGTTAGCTCTATGCAGCTGCTCTTTGATTGATGTTATCGTACTTCGTTTCCCCGTCATTAATTTACAGTTACACAATAATTTGCAGGGTGAAGTTGACATCTGCAGGCTGCAGCCATGGTGGTAGTAGCAGAAGTAGCTATTGGAGTTGCAGTGGTCGGGTATTTCATCTCGCCTCACATAACCAGGCTCATGGAGGTTGCACGATCCAGGGCAGACAGCAGCAACTACAAATTATCCTGGTGCGTGAAGAAGAACCTGAAGAAATTGGCGCAAGATCTGGAGGACATAAATGGCTTCTTGTATCCTGCTCGCATGGAGTTCGTCGGCGACAGTACCTGGCTCGAACATCTGTGGCGTCTCAAGGAGGCCATTCATGACGCCGAGGAGATCCTGGACTTGTTTGAGTCGCATATCCTTGAGCTCGAGGCGGCAAAAAACCTGAAGAAGCGCCGCGGTGGATCTGGGCCGCGCCTCGTAGGTCGCCGAGCCGCCGACCACACCCCGGCTCCGCGCCGGCCTTCGTCTCCGCGCCGGCCCTCGTCTCCGCCGGACGCCGGCCCTCGTCTCCGCGCCGGCCGCCGAGCACTCGTCTCCGCCGTCGGCCGCCGCCGGCAGACCAGCAGCAGCCCTGCTCTCCACGAGCTCGCCTCCGCCGGCAGACCAGGCGGGAGCAGCAGCCCTGCTCGCGCTTGGGTTCCTCAGCTTCGTTCTCTCCACGGGCCACGGCCGGCAGACCAGGCGCGAGGAGCATCCCTCGTCCTTCCCGTGCTTAGGTAGAAGAAAGACCTGACAGGTGGGCCCCACCGGTCAGGTGTATATTTTTGCAATTTGGCACTCCTAATATTATCCTAGGGGTTTTCTGAAAAATGACAGTCCAAAACGGGATGACGTGGCCCGTTTGTGACCAAAGTGCACCCACTTTTCAGTTGTGTGACCAAAAAATTCAGTTCTCCAGTTATGTGACTTAAGTGCACACGATCGACGAGTTGTGTGACTACGGGTGCAATTAACTCAATAAATAAAAAGGGCAAATCTTTTGCCTTGTTTCCAAAAAAAAACATGCGGAGCACTAGAACAGAGGTTAGACGGCAGTCAGATTTGAAACATATCGTCCACAACCGTGCATGTCAAACATTCCCTGGCATGCAAGAGATCGATTTTTGCATAATTGAGCATGTACATATCTGCCATGTTTGACGTTCCCGTCGACAGCGAGGCGCCCGTGGTGACTTCGTCAATCTCAAGACTCGACCCGCCGGCTCAGTCTCTCGGAGGTGCTCATAGGGGTAGGGTGTGCGTGCGTGCGTTCATAGGGGTGAGTGTGTGCGCGTGTATATGAGCGCTTGCGTTGTACTGTGTTTCGCAAAAAAAAAAGAGCACGTACTTGACTTATTTTGTAATGGCTTCAACTGCTAGAGATATGGCCGTTCCCAGCCACCAAATCCAAAGGGGCAAACCAACTGAAAGCCATGGCATGATTGCTTGTCCTGTACTACTCTAAGAGTAGCCGTATTTTTAAGCACCGAAACTGAGACGTTTTAAGAAGCATCGGAAGTTGTGGCATGATTTGGTTTGAACCTAGAACATGATTGGACTCAACTGTGAAAGGTAAGTAAATACTCCTGTACTAGCATTTCGGCAAAACATTTATATGCTCTCTGTTCTAATTATAGGTTCTGCGCGTGTTAAATCGTCAATTTGATCAATGTAACATGAGTTATATAATACTCCCTCGTAACAAAATATAAGACTTTCTAGGCTTTTTCTGCACACATGTATCTAGATTCACTAGGATCTAGATACATGTGTGCGGAAAAAGGCTAGAAAGTCTTATATTTTGATACGGAGGGGTACGTATTAGAAATATAAATTGTAAAAATAACATTTGAAGTTTGAATCGTATATTTTATGCAATATATAACTTGTAATACGTTGGTCAAATTAACGCGTGCAAGACCTATAAATCGGAACGAGGGGAGTAGCACAGGTCCAACCAACTATCATTCAGGTTGCTTCTACTCCAATTCTTATCCATCACTCTTTCAAAAAGAATTCTTATCCATCACAGAGTATTGAAAATAGGTTTGGCAACTAGTTGTGGGAGAATTCTAAGCCTAGCTATGGTGGAAGCGATGGCACGTGTTAGTTACTCGCAACATAAGAATGACGATATTTTATCAAAGGAGAAATAATTCTCCACCGCATGTTATGTAGCAGTGTTCAAAATATCGGCCGCTAAGCCAAATAATCGCCTATCGGGGGTTGAGCGATAAAATGAAGGCATATCGGCCGATTGGACCGATTTATCGGCATGACAAGCGATTTGTCGGCCGATATACCGATATATAGATTTTCCAACGCTCGAATCTGGGATTAATGATATTCATCTTTGAATTTGTAGTATCATCGAATATAATATATTTGTATATAGTATCTTAGAATTATAGTGCCAATATAATATATTTGTATAGCATATTTTAGATATTTTAGTGTTGAAATATGGGATTTACAAAAAACTAAGCGGTAAATATAGTCGACCGATAAAATCGATTTATCGTCCGAAAAGCCACTTATCTGTTATCTTGGACTGACCGGTTAGTTAACGGTAAGAAATATCGTCAACATTGTTATTTAGTCATGTACGCATTAACTTCGTATATGTTTTTTACACCTTTATGCTACATCTTCTCTTTATTTGAGACACTGTTGGTTCATTCTATTTTTGTGGATTCGATATGCAAGACCAGGTGTGTACTATACACGTACGATGGTCTCTCGACGAGAAAGACTGAGCAACCCCCCCCCCCCCCCCCCCCCCCCCCCCCCCCCGTGTTCTGTTTGTGATGAAGGAGCTTCGTAAGTTGTCAGAACATAGCCATCATCCCGGCTAGCTGGGCATTCGAGAGCGTTATTGTATCTTCTTGTTTAATAATGTAATGGACTCAAGTAGGAAAGATATTGCAATACTGCAATCACAAGAGTATATAAAACAAGTCAACTTCTTGTTTGGCTTTGTGTCATTATGAGGTAGGTCTGCTCCGGCGTAGTTTCTCTTCATTTCTTATGATACCATACCACCATAATAATTATCCTAACTACCCAAATAGTAATAACCTTTTTTTAGATAAAAGGCTATAAAGCCCAGCTTTAAATTAATAAAGCCAGTCGGCCACAAGTTACAAGGTGTTGAGCAGATCCTCTTACAAAGCAGACCAAGGTCAAGCAAAAACAAAGGGCTACACTACGCCGAGCACCGCATCCTTGCGTAAAACGGCCAGCCACCAAGAGGGGCAGGAGCGGACCACCAGCAAAGAAACCACAAGAACCGCCGAGCTTGACACCGAAGATGAAAGCAGGAGACGAAAGACCAGAGCCTTCGGACGCCGCGAGCACGAAGGAGAGGATGCCGAGTATCAAAGCGCCGAGCTGGGGCAGAGCCAGGGCCACGGTCGGACCCCTGTCCGAAACCAGTGGTGACGACGCCGTCAGACATGCCCGTGTGGGGACGGACCCCAGCCCGCCGCAACACCGACACCGGCGAGCACCAACCCCTGCGTAAGACGGCCAGCCACCAAGAGGGGCAGGATCAGACCACCGTGTCGCTCGGCGAGAAGCACCGAGGACTGCGACGCCTCCCAGGGTGAGCCACCACCAAAGCACCAGAACAAGACAACATCACTACAGGTCGTCGGCAACAGAAAGACACCACCTTTGCACTCAAACAGCCATGTCAAAGAAGGAGAACCCTGCTCGAGACGGTGCCTCCAAGGAGGTCACGACACAGTAGCGCCGCCACCGTTCGGTCAAAGACCAGGGTTTTCACCCGGAGCATAAACGAGGGAGGTGGGATGGAACCACGGCGTCGCCCCAAAGGGGGGAAACGACGCCCACGGGTGTCGCCGACACCGGCGTCAACGGACGTCTTGAGCTTTCGCTCGGCCTAACCCCCACCTACCCAACGTCGAGGGTCACCGACTCCACCTGCCTGCAACAGAGCCTCCAGATCTGAATCTGGGCGAGGAGCGGCACCCATACCGGACCTCGCCAGGATCTCCACACGCCGAAGTTCATGCCGCCCTCGCGACCTACGAACACGACCAACACCACCGCCCGGGGCTTGCCGCAAGACGCCCGTGCATCCACCATCCAGAGCCGCCGCTCCGGCGTCCGAGAAACCAACCTTACCCGCCTCCAGAAAGGAGACGAGCCGCAAGCACGCAGCAGGCCCTCCCGCTGCCGTACCTACGCACCTCCAACATCTGCATCTTGACGCCCGCCGTCGACCAGCCGAACAGCAACAGCCCTGCCGCACAGGTCCACGCAGCCCAAGCTCGCGCCCCCAAACCAGCACCGAGGCGGCCGCACCAGGTGGAGGAATCGACCCCCTGGTCAGACCTCACCATGGCACCACAAACCTTGCAGACGGGGGACCCGACCCCACCGCTGCACCGACGGAGGTAGAGCACCTCGTCGCCCGACGCACCGCCGGGGGGAGGGCACCTCCTGGACGAACCACGACCTCGCGCGCCGCCGAATCGAGATCTGAGCATGGCCTTGCTGCACGGGAGGAGACTGCGGGGAGGAAGATGCAGTATGGAGGAGAAAGGCGGCGGGGAGGCCGCCGGCGGGGCGGCGAGGGAGGGCGTGCGGAGGAGGCGGCTGCTAGGCGGAACCCTAATGGCCGCCCGAGTCGCCCGCTCGGGGACGACGCGCGGGCCTGGTTTTTTTTTCTAGAGCTGCCCTGTCTCAAATGACGAGGACCTAGTAATAACCTTCGAAGAAGAGATTCGTGCTGTACCTCTGAAGTGTAACGCACATATAAGAATAGCAACCGAAGGTTCGTCCATAATTTTTGTTAGACTGCATAGAAAATGTATTCCTTGGATTGCATATAAAATGTATTCCGTGGTGGTTGTGCTAATTAAGAGTTGGCTGAGATGATCAATCTCATTCAAAACTAAGGACTTATCTTCCGCACATTTCTTGTCTTGTCAACTTACACATCTTCATATGTAGGGCTACACACTAGTACATTGTTTTTTCCTATTCACTAAGCACTTTGGTGATTTCAATCAAATTATACAACTTTAGATAGAGTAGTCCTCTACTAAGGATAAGGCTACTGAATTCAGGCCACAATCGGGTAAACTATAAGGGTGTCATTTTCTACCGACTACATCAACTTGCACCGTACAACATACGGAGCTACATAATGCTCATGGGTGCCCTAGAAACGGGTAAGAAGTTCCTTTTACCTTACCGTTGCTCAGACATGCATAGACATATACCTTCTAGTCAATAACACAAAAAAGTTTTAAGAAACGTTACCCTGTTTGAGGGATAAAGATCGGCGACCCAAAAAAGGATGCCCTGGACAGTGATATCGCCGCCATCGTCCAATTGCACGGATCTAGGGTTTCCTTGGAGGTGCTTCTGTTGGAGGATTCATCTTGACGATGCCTTCAAGAAGGGAATAGAGTTGTCGTCACATGATCCACCACCTGCAGCCAAAGATAACGCCTTCGCTTGGCATAGTCTTATGAAACATATACCGCGTGAACCAGCCAGGCCAACTATAGGCCCCCGCGGGCTAGATCGAGCCCAATCCAGCCCGCCGATGCCCGCTGCCACACCAGAACGCCGCGGGATCTGGACCATAAAATCTCAGCTGTTGCAACTTTGCAACCACACTAAAAGCAGGGGTGCTAGCAGCAGACATGTACAGCAACTAAAATTGCACAAGTGGTAATACAATACAAGCTAGCCCTGCTTGTCCACTTGTAAACTGTGATTAGGTGTCAGCATAGAATAATTCCAGCTCCACCCCCAGCTATGATTCTCATCACATGCGGCTCACCGGGAGGATCAAGCAGAAGCAGAGAATTTATAAAAATGGAAAGGACAGCAGGACCAGTGAAGCAGACGATGCTTACATGCATGCTTGAGCTTAAACAATGGAGAGCATGCACTGGTCATCTATCAGAGGTGATGGTTACAATACTAGTGAACTTGTATTATTCGATTCAGTATGTACATATGCGCTCCTTCCTGGTAGCTGCAGTAGCTAGCTTGATTTAGCACAGAGTTAGTATCTCAGGGTGTTGTTTAAGTTCTGTATTGTGTAAAAGAAATTTCTGCACTGTGAGACAAGCGAGCATCTAAAAGGCATAATATATTGACACCATCTGGCTGGCTTGTCTAGCTAGTTTCTTCTTTCCAGTTCGTAGTAAAGTCAAATTAACTGTAAGATTGTTCGAACAAAACATCTTGAACAGTTATATATACAGCCGTATGTCACGATGAAGAACCGTAATACTAGTTTTGTGCCAGGGAAGACAAAGCCGCGGGAGAAAACAATCGTTTGGAATTGTCGCTAATGACACCAAGTGATGCTCCTGCTAGTCACGGTCTCTACACTTGTTTGGACCTTAGAATCCAGCCGCTAAGCAAGAAGACAATCGAAGACTGAACAAAATCCACGTATGCTTCGCTGCAGATTAACGCCATGTCTAGCTCCGTAATACGCTTGAATACTCGTACTTCGTGTAACTTATCCCATCAGCAACTCCTTGACCTGAACATACGCGATTTTTATTGCGTTAGATCGATGGTGACAACTGACAAGCTCGACTGTTTCACTGTCACTTTTAGACTTTTAGTGCATTGCTATACTACCAGTTCTGAGGTTGAGCCTGATGATCTCTCACTGAAATTTTGTTCAGAACTGTATCCCCTTCGGATCTTTCAAAAACAGACGCATTACTATGAACAGCCGATATTGCATCAGAACTCCTGTGTCTTCCGATCCATTGCGCCATATGATTGACGAGTTCGTCTTGAGTGGATTTATTCGATTCCCGCAGCCACACGTGGAAACCCCGGCTTTCCCTCCTTGAGCTCCACGCCCACTCCCTTTGCTGCATAATCAATCAAGCGACAGTGCAACACAAATTAAAAAACGAACATGAATTGTTTACATCGATCATCATCCAACTCGCAGGATTAGTGGATCGGCAGTGGTGTCTCTGCTCTATTTTAATCATCAGCTAGCGCAGAGGAGGGCTGCCTGTCGAATTTCTTTTACGAGTCACGCCAAAACTCAACATCTTTGCTGGCTATGTACGGTTTGTACATGAGTGTCGCGTTCGTGTAAGGGAACTACTCTGGATTAATCATGTGTGGGGTACGAATTGTTGGGAACATTTATGACATTATTATGTGATGGACTTTGTTACTCTATCTGTCTTTTCAATTTGATTTTTTACCATCAACATGCACATAAATATTTCTAAGAAAATAAATAAACAAGACAAAACAATTGCCTTTTTAATTGATTAAGATAAGAGCAGAAAGTGAAAAGTTTTATATGGCCGAAGCCAACCCCATTCGATAGCGTGGAGATGCACTATATGTTGGAGATTTCATAAATTACTTATTTGGGTTGCCCATAAAATGGGCCCAAATTTTCACACTATACGGAAGCAAAAGCCAAAAATAACCACATCACAATTACTCTTCCAGAATAAAATTCACCAAACATTTTGGACCGGCCAAGACCAAAGTCCCAGGCTCCTTCTTAATGTCCATTGTCGAGGGGACGGAAAATATATACCCAAAAACCCTAGAATTACCCGTTTACAATCTTACACGGGATGAGAGAGAGAATGGAAGTTATCGCCTCACGAGGGACGCAAGGGTGGAGGGCAATGACGACGACCAACAATGTTTGACGTTCACCATGCCCTCCCAAGTGGTCAGCAAGACCTGTTGGAAGCCAAGCAAAAGAGTGATATCGTTCCCAATACAAGAAGAATATCGACACATGAATAAAAGATGGACCGCCGATTCCTGCTATTGTTTACAAGGGGGACAAACCCCAGTTTGGCCAACCTGGCTCTAAAGGCAATTAGCAGTCCAAACTCTATTCTGAATTCCCAGCCAAGTGAAAAGCTTATATATGGGAGGCGTCGAAGTGCTCCATAATCTCACGATGGTAGATGATGCCCAATGAACTACAACATGTATGCAGATTTAGCGAAGCAGGATCTAATAGGAGCGAAACAACAAGTGATACTATCTCGCTGGTTCGAATATAAGGCGACGTTCTGAAGATTTTCCCAAAGATCCACGAATGGCTCCAAAGAATGGACGGCTAGCCCTTCAGGGAGATAATGGACGGCTGATTCGAAGATAATGTGACATTCTGAAGAGAGTCGGTGGCACTCAATTTTTCCTTGTACATAGAATGAAGATGTTGTGAGCGATGTCAATGGGCTTCAAACCATGAAGCCATGGAGCATGCCAAAAGTCTGGCGTGGAACATTGCCAATAGTGATGTGTGGTCGCATAGAAAAGATACATGTTTTCCTTCATGCATGGGTTCCATATTCCCACCCAAAACTTTTATGCCAAAGTCTACTTCTAGAACGGCCACCTGAGTCGAAGACATGACAAAGATATCAAAGTTGAGAACTCCCAGGCCTCCGAGCTCCTTAGGCCATAAGATAGACTCTCAATTGACTTTGAATTGGCCTCCAGGGATAGAAGACGAGCCCACACACAGGAAATCACGTTGAAGCTTCTCAACGAATTTGAGAGGTTGAGGCGGAACAACAATCAACGTAAGATGATTGATCTCATGAAAGCTGAAGAAGGACTTAATCCAAGCGCAGCGGCCATCCACAATAGGGTGCTTGCTCGTGTGAAGCGGCACCTTGGCGCCTAACAATTTTTATCTTTCTTTGCAAATTAAGGGATACAATGTGCAACTACCTTTCCATAGTTTGCAACTGTACTCATTTATTTTGAAATTACGAAATCGAGTTTTTAATAAAAAAAACAATTTACATGTTGATTTCAAAGATCGGTCGACTTCCTAGAGGTCAGACCCTAGAATAATGGTTCTCTTTGGATTAAAGGAATTTTATAAAAATGATTGAAGCAATTTTATAAAACAATTTGAAGGTTTCCAAAACATAGAAATATTTATTATGGAATCTCTTTGGATCATAGGATTGAGTCCATCAAAGTTCTAACGAATCAGTTCCTATGCGCTCAATCCTATACAAATTTTAGCATGAGGTTAAATCTCATTTTGTTTTTCGTTTGAAAAGTCCAAAGCACTCACAAACACTCTGCTCTCTCTCTCTCTCTCTCTCTCTCTCTCTCTCTCTCTCTCTCATCATTTTTGCAAAGTTTCCGTTTTCATTTTCTGTACACCATTCAAAAACATCTCTTACAAAATTAGTGTGTTTTTCCTGTAGTACAATCTAAAGAGGCCCTAAACCATCAACAACAAAAATGAAGACAGACCCGATTTAAGCAGGGTAGTGTGACCTTTTTCCCTCCTCCGCTACGCTGCTAGCTCCTCTTATATTTCGCCTCCAAACCCTCCTCGCCTCTCTCACCCATTTCCCCGCGCGCTCTCTATTCTTAGGCGAACCCAAACTACTCCCTCCTCCCGACGTACAAACGCGAGCGCGCGTGCCCCCGCGGCCCCGCCCTTGCCGGCAACGCCCATGGAGGTCGACCTCGACCGTGCGCGCGCTCTGCGCGTCCTCGGCCGAGGCGCCATGGGCACCGTCTTCCTCGTCGCGCCCGATCCGGCGCGTCCCGGCTGCGGCGGCAGCTACGCCCTCAAGGTGTTCGACAAGCGCTCCACCGGGGCGTCAAAGCCCGACGCCGACCGCCGCGCGCGCTGGGAGGTGACCCTCCTCTCCCGCCTCGCGCACCCGCACCTCCCGTCCCTCCTCGGCACCGCCGAGACGCCTGACCTCCTCGCGTGGGCCGTCCCCTACTGCCCCGGCGGCGACCTCAACGAACTCCGGTACTCCCTCCCCGACCGTGTCTTCTCCCCCGCCGCCATCCGATTCTACATCGCCGAGACCATCTCCGCGCTCGCCGACCTGCACGCCTCCGGCGTCGTCTACCGCGACCTCAAGCCCGAGAACGTGCTCCTCCGCGCCGACGGCCACGTCACCCTCACCGACTTCGACCTCTCCCGCCTCCTCCCGGCCTCATCCACGTCGCCTCCTCAGCAGCAGCCGCCCGTCTTCCGCCGGGCCAAGCGCGAGCCCGTCGTGCCCTCCGTGGCCGCGACGCCGAAGCAGCAGTTCCAGAACCTGGTCCGGTTCCTCATGCGAAGCAACGGCGCCGCCCTCGAGCTGGCCAAGAAGACCAAGTCGGCGCGCGTGACCCCCGTGAGCCGGAAGCTCGCCGCCTCCTCTGGCGCGGCGTGGGGCAGGTCGTACTCGTTCGTTGGAACGGAGGAGTACGTGGCGCCGGAGGTGGTGAGGGGCGACGGCCACGGGTTCGACGTCGACTGGTGGGCTGTTGGGGTGCTCGTCTACGAGATGGCGTTCGGCCGGACGCCGTTCAAGGGAAAGAACCGCAAGGAGACGTTCCGGAACGTGCTGCACAGGGAGCTCGACTTCCCGGGGGACACCCAGCGGCGGATGCCGGAGCTCACCGACCTCATCTCAAGGCTACTGCAGAGGGACCCCGCGAGGCGGCTGGGTTACGCCGGCGGCGCCGACGAGATCCGGGCGCACCCGTTCTTCGCCGGGATGGCGTGGGACATGCTCGCGGAGGTGTCCCGGCCGCCCTACATCCCGCCACCGGCGGAGGACGACGCGGCAGCTGCCGGGGAGGGGTTCGACGTGATAGATTACTTCAAGAAGCTCCACCTGCCACCGCCACCGGGCTCGGACACATCGTCGTCGGACTTCTCGTCGGAGTTCTGACTTGTATAGCTTACGTGGCCGAACGGGCCCGGCTGTCAATTTTTTAGCGTTTTACCCCTCAGTAGATTGCTTTTTCGCGACGAGGGAACGGGGGTGCGTGTACAGGGGCGATGGTGTAGATTGGGTGTACTGTTGGTGGAGATGTGCAAACTTTGAGAGGTGCATGTTGGCGTCCAAGCCTCCAAGGCCTTGTCCGTTTGTGTCCACTCGGCTAAAATCATGGTCTAACGTGGCGATGCAAACTCATCAATTTTCATTTTCCTGTCTGCTCTGACCTCTTTTTAATCCAAATTTAGGATGCGTTAGCATCGCCATGAAACACGTGTCGACGGCTGCTATGCTGTGCCCTCTCCTTCTATCTGTGGCACACTATCCCTACTCCCACCTTTCTCTCCGCCCTCGTCATTCCTCGTCGTCGCCACACCGATTTCGTCCCCGTCGCCACCCCTGGTGCGAGCCACCCGCCGCCACCGGTGCCGTCATCGTCGGAGTTATTTCCTTTTCTTGGCGCCGATGGAGTAGGTCGCGGCTCGCACTACAATCTCTTCAACCTAGTCTCTCGCCGTCCTCGGCACACCACCGCCTCCTCCACCCTCCACCACCTGATGACGTTGAGTTCGACGGCCTTGTTCCTGGAGCTTACCAGGATAGTCTTCACTAGACGAGACTCGTCCACGCCCATGACCGACGCCGCCCAAAAAACGTGTTCAGCCATCTGCGCGCCCAAGATGGAAACCAATAGTTCCATCTTCTCATTTTCTTCCAATTTATTTGCAACGATTTTAAATTTATTTGGTTGTAAATTATATTTTATTTATTTGGTTGTACCCCCTCCGTTCATAAAAAGATGTCTCAAGTTTGTCTAAATTTGCATATATCTAGACATAATTTAGTGTGTAGATACATACAAATTTGGTCTAGGTAGAGACCTCTTTTTGTGGACGGAGGGAGTAATAAAATATTTGCCTTATTTATTTAGTCGTGTGGAATATTATTTGCTCCAATCAAGATTGTATAGAATAGCCAAAATGATCAAAACATAGGGGTAGGGCAGATCAAATGGGTGGCCCCGTTGATTGCTATGGCCAAAAAAGGAAGAACAAGATCCATATAAACGGGCAAAAGGTGGGTGGAAGTTGTGTCCGTTTGAGTCGTGTCGTTGGAGTTCGTAATTATTGGTAAGTATCGATCAACTAAAATGCAATTGACAAATCCAACCAAATGTATATGTGTTCTAAACATAAACTCCACAAGAAACTGTTTAAATTAAGCTTGTGGCAGGTACGTACCTTGATCCGGTTTGGACGTACGGTTGATTGATTCGAGCCTGCTGGTTCGAGCTGTTGGCTGGCTGTTGAAGCCCATGTGATTGATGCACCGATGCTGTATCACGGTTTACGGAGTTTTCAATTCACGCACGCTCGTCATGCGAATTTCAGTTGTGGGCATTCGATCTATGCATGTCAAGCTGTGCACGGGTGAAGAGCAATATGATTGAACTGATTCCTTCACATCTCTTAATCGATCAGTTCGTAAGAAACAAATGAGAGGTTAAGGAAGGTCTGGATTGGCAGTTTGCTTGATCGTCCAACAGTTAGCTGGCGCCGCTCATGGATCCACGATTGATTAATTAATTAATTCTGTGGGTGGTCTACGTGAGTTTGCATGCATGGCAAACCATTACACGGATCGTTGTATGCCTGCAGCGCGGTACGTACGAGTGTCGCCGGTGTACGTTTAAATTGAACAAACTTTCGTGTGTGGGCTCCGAATTGTTCTAATCCTTTTCATATCTTAATTCTACAACATGAGCAATTACATGGAGACTGTTCAGAGACTAGCTAGGGGACATGTGGGCTCGAGTTGCACCCAAATTATGGGTAGTGGCATTTGGCTAAACCTATACTAACAAGGATGGCCCCAAGTGTAATAAGTAGAACATGAATATCCAACGGCACAACAGGCCATGCGTTGCTAATTAAGCTCAACAGGGTCGAGGCCAAAGAAACTATATCCAACCGTCTGCGATTGCTTTTAATTAGTTCTTGCAATTCAGGGTGATCGTTCAGAAAGTAGTACAACCTCCGATCCATATTAATGGCATCAACTTTATCTAGATACGGATGTATCTAGTTAAGTGTTTAGACTAGATGCATCCGTATCTAGACAATGTTGAGTCCATTAATATGGATCGGAGGGAGTATCGAAATTAAAGGCAGACGTTTCGGTGTAGTAAGAAGCTTTCCACATGCATTGAACATTCATATGTCGTGCGTCGCCTTAGCTACACTTTATTTTTGTTATCAACTTGCCATCTTTCGGCACCATCTTTGGTTCAAATTTATGCCACGCAGTTTTGGAATCAAAGATCATCGTGATGCATGTCCAACTCGGATGGTAACGTACGGGTGGGTCGATATCAACTAGCTCTACGTACATTGAATCTGGTATGTCGTTTGGCTTCTGACTTGGCGGAGAGAGACATTTTTTTGCTTTTGTTTCGGACAACAGAGTGAGAGTTTGGGCCTGGTAGCGAGTCCCAACTTCCAATGGCTGAACGTGGTAGACGATGTCCGCGGCCTGTATCAAGAGCATCGGCCCAGTTACGAGCCCGTCGCAGTCCAGCATCCGGCCTTAGCTCACTCCGAAACAGTCGAGGCCCATTACAAAATGCATCGTTCTGAGCGGCCGATGAACCTTGCAGGCCTATGGCCTAACCGCGGCCCAACTCTTGAGTGGCCCGTGTGATCATCCTAACGCGGGCATATAAAGTCGATCCCCCATAGCTTGTAGGGTTTTCCTCGCGCGCCGCCGGAACCGAATCAGAGTCTCGGAGGGAGGAAGCAGCAGCGGAGCAGGAGGAGAGGGATGGCGGACAAGAAGGGAGGAGCGCCGAGGAAGGAGGAGGTGGTCACCAGGGAGTACACCGTCAACCTCCACAAGCGCCTCCATGGCTGGTATGCTACCTCTCGCCCCTCCCCTCGCCACCCACCCTGGCTGTTGCCACTGTTAACTGCCACGCGCTCTCAAGATCCGACGCGATTGATCACGCAGGCCGTCCTGCTGTATTCGTGCGATGAACATAGGTAGTATGTTGGTCTACGGTGACAGATCGTGGTTGTTAGTCTCGCACAAAGTAGTTTGCATTGGTGATTAAACAATAACATGCCCCTGAGGCTGTCCATTGTGATACTTTCCTGATCTAGTTTAGACGGGAGCTGATATCAAGGTTATACCAGGGATGTACCATCTCACGACATTTCAGCTGAATTAGGTTTCACTTTTCTCTTCTCGTTTGGACATATTCCATTTGAAATTAGTATTGCAGCTACGAGTAGTTGTGGTCCAATTACCATCACTTGATAGATTTTCGACAATTTAGCTATGCTCACGACTAGGGAAAGGGCTTTCTTGCCCTGCCCTAACTCGTAAGCTCGATTCACTAGCTCATTAGGTAAACATTTCTAACAGTGTGTGTGAAATTCGTTTTTATACTTACATGTATGATGCTACAAAATGGTTGGAACATTGGCGTGTGATGCTTAAGTGTAGTTTGCCAATAGTTAAGTTTGTGGAAAAGCTTAAAATTTTGGGCTGGTTTGGATACCAATGATTCGAGTTGTATGTGCAGGGAAACTAGTTTGATCCATGTATTAGGCCTTGTCTCTGCTTGCCTTGACTGTCCTCTTTGGGTACCGTTTGATCCCATTCAATACCTTCAAGTAGATGAGAAATTTCAACTTCAATTCCTTCCAATCCGCAGGAATTGCTCTTAAAATTATGTATATCTACGCTGTAAAGTTTGTACTCATTCTTGACGTTCTCTCTATGGTCTCTGTTAGTTCAGTATCTACCTGTTATTGAACTTAACATTTCGTAGTTCAGCATCCTGTTCTTAGTTCTTACCCAGCATAACTTGCATTTCCTCACAATCGTAAGGAACTGTTCACTTACATGTACAAGACAACTTATTCTTATTAATTATCGTCCTATGTTATAGTTATTCATGATCTTCTCTTTAAGTATTTCTCTAATGTTTAACAGTACATTCAAGAAGAAGGCACCCAACGCCATCAAAGAGCTCAGAAAGTTCGCACAGAAGGCTATGGGCACCTCAGACGTCAGGATCGATGTGAAGCTCAACAAGCACATCTGGAGCAGCGGCATCAGAAGCGTGCCCAGGAGGGTTCGCGTGAGGATTGCCCGCAGGAGGAATGACGAGGAGGATGCCAAGGAGGAGCTCTACTCACTCGTCACCGTCGCTGAGGTGCCTGTTGAGGGTTTGAAGGGGCTGGGAACCAAGGTTGTCGATGAAACTGATTGAACTCTCTCCTTGTCGACATCGTTAGAATGAGTTATTTTGCATTGCAACAACATCCTTTTTGTATCCTGCAAAAGTTTTGGAGTATGGAACATCTCAAGCTATCTATTTTCTTTAATCTCAGTTCTGAAGATTGGTTTGCTATGAATGATATGTTCATTATTTGCAGTGTTGTGACATATGCTGTTGTGCGTGTACCTCATTGTGTAGTTTGAGAATAATTCTGGATGACATCCGCATGATACATTCAGGATTTTCTGGCAGCTAGAAACATGCTGTATTCGTGTCAAGGTGGCCGATTGTTAGACTACTACTCTAGTTTTGATCTTGCTTTTAACATCAGCGAGTGGCATCAGTTTATGTATCAATGTATGCGAGGCGGGTTAGTTAGCTCGTTTGCGTGCATGGTTTAAAAGGCTTGGGTAAGCAGGAGAAAAGGCAATCTCGCTCTCCTAGGGCTGCCATCCTTCTGACACCGGCCTCCAGTGCTTCCCGACCTCTGGCTGCAATCTCTTGTTGAAAACATGTGTTGTCAATACAAATGAATGATGTTAGTATTTTGAGCACAGTAAGTGTATGATTTCATCTTTATAAACTAGTGACTTAAGAAATAAAGTAATAAGTAATAACGAAATCCGTCTAATATCAAAAGGTACATCATATATGTACAAGTTTATTTTGAACATTTCTTTAGAAACATGCAGCCATATCAGGTCTATATCAAGTATAACGCAAAAACCATATATCAGTTAACCGGCCTAGATTTAAAACATAGGACAGGAGGGAGCGTGGAGTGGCACCGTTTAACGGAGTGGCATGCAATGTTTAACCGTACACTGCCGCTAGAACACATATGTGGCTACCGCAAAACCCATTTAATTGGCATGCCGCGGAAGCGGCTAGCGCCGCATTGCCCAGCAAACTGTCCACTAAATGTTGTTGTCCAACTAGGGTTTACGACCGGCTACCAAAAACTAGATTACGAAATGATAGGCGTCTATCATGGCACAATGTACAGGATGGGGCTTTATTTGATTGATGTTCTTTTCAATTTGGTTCATGTTCTCGTCAGTTTGCATGATTTGGGCAATATCAAACGTGACAGCACTGTATGAAATATGTTGAAATCAATGTCAAGTGGAATTTTCAATCAATGAAATGCAAATGGTCACATATCACACGACCAATGCAGATTTTCTTTAGACCTCGTTTGTTAGCCATCATTTCGGGCCGGAATTATGAAATTCAATTAAAATTCCATGCCTACGTGTTTGGTTGTCATGGTTTTAGTGTCTTTTCATTTCGTTTCCGCCAAATGAAATTAAATGAAATGAGGGGTGCCAAACGAGCTCGAATTTCGTCCTCAACAACCCTTTAAATACATCCTCTCTATACTCTTAAGATGCCTGACTAACGAATAGATTGCAGAGCCCATATTCTAAAATGGATCGAGCACGATACCTACCGCTGCCACTGCTATTTTGTTCTCGCTAGATCGTCGGCGGAGTGGAACCCTGACGCGGCGGTCTGATAAACGCAGGCCGTCGGTGGCAGCATCTCCATCTGCAGACCCAATACGTCTGCAGTACACTCGTGCCAAATACAGTCTCACGTCAGGTTGCAGTCGTCGCACCATAGACAGTGAAAGCAGCAGAGGTCGACCAGGCAACTGCACAGCCATGGCACCAAATACAGTATCACATCAGGTTGCAGCCGCACCACAGGCAGTGAAAGCATTCCTGCATTCGCATATGCAGTTGCCAGATATGCTGCAATTTAAGCTGCATCTGCGGGTGGCGAGTCCCCTTCGTCGGCGGCCGTCCGAATCGTCTGGTGACGGCGACTGGTTTTCGCTGGGCCGTCCCATTCGCATCGGCATCACATCCATTGATATGTTTAGACTAGTGGAAACAGCTCATACCAAAGTGCCCCGAGTGGGTCATCAGATTCGTCGGTAGGAAGAAACAGTATACAAGTGCTGACAAAAATCTTGCATCAGCCAAAACACCATAGACTAAATCTTTTACCACCAAGGGGGCACCATAGAACCGGTTCATTCATGTCCTCCTATACTACAAAAAAAGAAACAACATATGTATAGATGTACAGGATAACATATATGCTGCAAAGCAGCTTGTTTCGGGGTTTTCACCTCACTAGGGTTGGTTTCCCAACCCTTTTTATGCAAGCTATAGAAGAGATTTCGGACTTTACAGGTTCGCAGAATCACTGCAGGTCTTCTGACCAACCTCCCTCAGGAGGTTGTATCTCGCGTTCTCCATGGAAGCTCCTCTCTGAACACTGAAATGCGCGACGCAGTTAGACGGCGAAGGTGGAGCACTCTTGTCAACTAGGGATGCGAGGGGCGAGTCCAGGTCATCCAGATCATCGTCGCTGGTGTACCCTCTCCTCTGCACCATCGATGCATTCCTGTCTAGCTTTGAGCTGCCTCCGGTCACCGACACTTTCTCTTCTACATCCTGTTGGGAAGGGGGGCGGTACGCAATAGGAGCAGCGATGCACGGGAATGCGCTGGCCACATCTTTGCCGGTGCTACGCTCCAGCAAGCTCTGCATCATAATATCAAGTCTAGTGTTAACTACTATGATGTCTGCAGCACAGAGTGTTCGATATTTATAGCACAAGATATAATGATCCCAGAACATTTTTGCAACACTGAATCAGTACCTCAGAATTCAGCTCCTCTAAGACTATGCTAGGAACAGCATCCGGGCAGAACTCGTCGGGGTGAAGTTGCACAGGATTCTTGTTACTAATGGAAGACCGACGAAGGGCAGATCTGAGAGAGAGATCAAAAGCTTAACCACAGCTCAACCCAACTGAAAACAATACTACAATTATTTGTCAGGGGCCATGCGTGAACACTGACCTCTTTCCTGATAGACTTTTCAAGAAGCATGTCCTTCGGGAGCATCAGGAGATCACTCAATTCATTCAGCAGTTGAAAAGATTTCGCATCAGCTGCACCTATTCCTTCATTGCTGCCATCAAGACCCTTGTCCTCAGGGTCATCAGCGTCAAGGCCCAAGTTATCTGTCAACCATCTCGACCAATTTCCGATCTGCATAGGCATTTATATTACATAAATTGATTGTTTGAGGTGCAATGACATCTCTGTAACGCACTCATAATATAGCTAGTGCACAATAATTTAATCTCCTACACAATAATCATCCGAACAAAAAACTTAACAAAAAATATATTTGCAAACATTATTTGAGAATGTACTTGAAACAGGAAAGGTGAATTAGGTACATACAGAGTTTTTCAGCTGCGCGCCTGAACCAAAGCTTAGCTCACCAGCTGGAATTGGCAGCACTTTTGGGTCAACGATTGGGTCAGATATAGGATCAGTTGGCATCTCAAAAGCTGATTCACGAAGGATGGCATTGAACATTGCAACATCTAAACGGGCTACACATTGCTCCATCACCTGATGAGAAGACGTCAAATACATAAATATATTAGCAATAACGAAAGATGTCTAGTCTTTTGAAACTAAGGATTTCAATGAATACCAGTTTCGCCAATACTGGCAAACAGCCACACTCATGCCCACCAGCACGAAGGGGGCAGATTCTGTTGAATGCGTTGTGCAATGCAGCCTTCCACAAGTTAACAGAAAAGGTGCCTTGCTCCTGATTACCCAAAGAAGGGCCTAGCACTTTCCCAGCCTTTGGGGTTGATGAACCTTCTGCTGGGGTTTGCATGTGAGGAGTTAATGCCTGGAAAAGAAACATTCTTTAACAAATGCACAATGTGGAGAAACGAGACATATTTGGAGAACAGTAGCGCTGTAAGAGATTCACTGCAGAGTACTTGTTTTTTAAGCACTGGACTAGGACTGCAAGCCCAGTTTGGAGAAAAGGATGCTCTCAGTTAAGTGTCGACAAGATCATATGGTCTGAACAAAATATTACCTGCCACCAAACTGTCTCGACAATCCGAGAAAATATCCAAGATTCAATCCTCTCTAATGCAGCCAAAAGTGTACTTGTTTCCTGCCAATCATCAGGTATCTTTATTACAGAATGTTTGGTTTGCTTCCCATTGGAGTTGTTTTTCCATAGCATAGGCGTGGATTTCTCATCAAACCACTGTGCACCACCATTTACGCTGTTAGTCGTCATGGTTGGAGTCAACTGATGTGAGATGCCAAGAGATTTTGAAATTATCTCCCTGAGGACAACTGTATTGGACAGCCAGAATGTCAACCTGCATCAAGTGTGGATTGTTAACCGATTTTTTTGATTCTGATGCCAGATCTCATGCGCTCAAGTGAAAACTAAGATCAAGTTATAGTATTATCCATATCTTACCTTGAAGCATCATTACTACATGACTTCGCAACAAAAACAAGACCAGAAACAGTGTTTTTTGCTACTGAAGCTCTCTTATCTGGGGACCAAACCTTGGATGCTTGAATGTACAGCCTAGAAAGACGCCGAGCTGGGGTATGCAACTTATGTGCCGAACTTCCATGCTCAGGCAACACAGAGTACAAAGAAACTTCAAGTGCAGCAACTTCACGAAGTTCCTGCTCCAACTTCTCAAGTTTTGACTGTATTCCTCATTCCTTTGATGTAGAACTGTTTTTTCATCATCAACTATCTTCTCTTCAATATCAGCAATTTCATCATCAGTACCAGTACTCTGATCGCAGTGTGGAGCTTCATCTAACACATCAATCTCTTTGGCCTCTTCGTTGCATCTATCATCAGTGGTTCCAGCCTCGCTAACTAAATCATCTGTTTCCTCAGACAGTTCTGATGGAGGACGAGAAGGGATTTTTACGGTATCTGGTCTTCTAACATCAAGCGTTTTAGCAGTATTAGGCGTATTCCTTGGTTTCGGAGATCTGATCTGAGTGTTGTTTGATGCTTTCTGTTGCAGCTTGTTTTGAACTGGACGACTGGTGCTGCTTTTGGCCATACGGGGGCTATTTTCTTTGGTATCTTTTCTCAAAAGCTTCTTTGGACCCACTGAAACTCTCTTCACTCTACTATCTTCGTTACCATCACCTTGTGATGAAACAGAAGCTCTGGCTGGCTCATAATATGATCCAACTCTCTTCCCGTCTCTCCCTTCCCCATTCTCTTTGGCACCCATTTCAGAATACCTCTAATTTATTAATCTGATACCTGGATAAATAGTAAGTACAAATGGTTACATCTCTATCTAGCCACTTTTGCTAGAAAAGCATCTCCAATTAAGAGTGAAAACTCGGGGGAAATATCAATGCCAAAAGGAACTACATGATGCTTAAATAAACAGCTCTAGAGAAATGCTACACCAATTGGTTGCTGACACTGGTTAGCAATACTAAGAATAAGAACACACACCTCCAAGACGTGCTACCTAATCCTAAGAGATGAACTGGTGAAGACCCAACTTTCTGAAGCCAAATCACCATACCTTGAACTTTAGGATGTGATGTCAAAATCAAGCTACCAAAGGACACTACTGATGGTATTTTTACTCTATAGATGTTATAGTCTTATGTAATTAGAGACCATGAATCCACTATGGAGATCCAAGATTAAACAAGTCCATAAAGGATAAACCCGTTCAGCAGATTTAGGCGTATCCGAATCAAAATTGTTTCTTCGTGATTCTAGGAACCACGGTAGAAAATATATTCATATACCAAAGTAAAGTAAACTCATTTTCTTAAAAAAAACTAAACTCTCGAAAACAAGACCCCAAAAAACCCTGCTTTTACTACTTTGCATGAAACGGCATAGCAGAGGAGATCCCAACAGACAGCAATCGGAAAATCTCAACAATTGCCCAAAATTACCAATCATCACAAAGAGCGGCTAGCTAGGCAGACCCAGGGCTTCCGATAATTGCTACAAGTGTTCAGTTTACCAATCATTGACATGGAAAAGAACATCTTAAGACTAGTCACAATGGGGAGTAACATGTGTGTAGTGTTATATTTAATAGTTTATACACTCATCTTGCCTTGAAATGTGTGATGTTATGGTAACATAGGTAGTTACCACAACCATCTCTCTCCTCATTAATTACCCGCCACATCAGATTTTTTGCCTATGTGGCACTGATGTTACTCCTATGTTACTCCTCATTGTGACTAGTCTAAAGGAAGAAATTGGTACTAGTTCGCTGGACAATATTCCTCCATAAATGCAGGTGGTAAATGATCACCAACCAAACCAAACGAAGAAACAACCGCTCCGGAATTCCAAACATTCAAGTCCGCGACCAACTTGCTCGTACCACAACGAAATGTGAACGGGGAAGATGCAAGCAAGAATGCACCAGCCAGCAAACGGGGACTCACGAATGCGGATCACAGGCTACCCACCGCGAATCTACGCCTCAAGTGCTCAACTCGTCGGGAGAACCCAAGTACAATCGCGAGAAAACGAATCAATGCGGCTCTCGTCAATCAGAGATGGCCGCCGCAAACCGAGCGATAGAATTCCCCAAGCAGAACCGACTCCCATAAGCCAATAGTCGAGAGCGAGGAATTAACTAATATAAAAATCAAATCCAGCCCACAAGGCTGTTCAAATCAAGAGCCGCGGCTCACCAATCCCCCAGGAGATCCAGCGGAGGCCTCGCGGAGCAAGGTTCCAGGATCGGGCGAGCACGGCGGTCGAATGGAGGAGAAAATCGGTGCTCACCAGTTCTCGCGCGGCCGCAGGCGGCGACCACCCCGCGGCGTGGCGTTTCGCCGGGAGCCGTGAGACTCAATGCGGGGAGCTAATGTGGGAGAGGAGTTCGCCGTAGCTTCTGTTTTGCTTCCGGTGGGGGTTCCCGCGTGTGCCACCGCACACGGCCGTCGTCGGCGCGAGAGGCGACGCACGCCACGCTCGTGGGTGAACTGGCGCTGCCGGTGTGGACGGAGTGGTGGGCGAAGTGGTCGTCCTGGAGAGAGAGAGGGTCGTGTACTCGTGTGGGGAGGTGTCGCTGCTGCTTATATCGGACGTCCAGTGTGTTTTTCTTTTCCAGTTGAAAACACGGCCGAATCCGCCCACCGCTTGGTGACGGTGGCAACCAGCAAGTGGGTCCGTTTGGCATCAAAATATTTTTGAACTATTCAATCAATACCTCAGTTTTGAAAAATACTGCAATATTTAAATGTTTTGACGTGTTTCGATGCAGTGAATACTGTGGTTTTGGAAACTGAAGTATCGTCCAAAACTTTATGCTTTTACTGTATTGAAAACTTTAGTATTGTCCTGTTTTGTTTCCTTCTAAAGTGAAGTATTTCTTTGCCCGGCGATTAAAACTTTGGTTTTCGAATACTCTGATTTTAGAAAAACTGGGATGCCAAACTACTTTACTATTTTTCAGATGAGTATACTAAATAAAACCACCACTTTTTGGACGTAGACTACAGGAAAACCAACACTTTCAAGATTATTTGAACAACCCCTAAACAACGATTAGAGCTCTCTAATTGTCATTTTAACTGGCCTAGCTCACCCGCCACCTAACATGCACCTTTGATATAGTTAGTTCGGTGTCCTTACCTGATCGACACGACGATTGTACATCACCCCCTCTCTCGACTTCGCCTCTCGATACTTAGAATTCTACTAAACTCATCAATGTATGACTGGATTTGAAAAGTTGTTAATGTGTGAGAGAGAGATGATGCTCAAGCAAACGACGGGGGTGGGGGTGGACTTCGGATCCCAAAGGTTATGGTTTTGCGAGAAAATGACAAAAACTCACCATATTTGAACACGAGGCGGCAAAAAATTACCATCTTAGGGTTTTTTTGACACACAAATACCTCTTTTGAGCATACGTTGTGACAACGAGCACTGATTTGTCTAATTAAACCTGTTAACACTTTTTCTGACAGCTCGGACCCACCCGTCAAGTCTACGTGGCAAAAAAAAGAAAAGAAAAAGGACAACTCTATCTCTAAGCCGTGTTGCTGTCGTCCGCTGGCTGGTCCGGCCGCCGCCTCTAGCCGCCGCGACCACCCATGACCGCCGCGCCCGGGCCTCGCCTATGGCCGCTGGCTGGTCCGGCCGTCGCCTCGCGCGAGCTCCTCTGGGTGTCGTCTCGTGCGAGCTCGTTCAGCCGCGGGATGCTCCGGCCGACGCCTCCACCCCACGTCGGACGCGCGTCCGCCTCCGCCCCACGCCCCACGTCGGCCGCCGCCCCACCACACACCGCGCCTCCGCCCCACGCCCCACGCCGCGCCTCCGCCCCACGCCCACCGCGGTCGCCGCGCGCGTGCCGCCGCAGGCCGCCCGCTCTCCCTCCCCACGCCCACGGCGCGTTGCCGCCTGACGGCGCCACAAGAGCCGTTGTGCGGCGCGGCGAGCTGTCCCGCGGCGGTGGCCGTCTCCATGGTACAGAGGAGGGCGACGAGCTGCGCGTGGTGGGCGCGCGCGCGAGGATCTTGCACGCCGCGCACGGGCTCAGCACCAACGTTGCGGTTACCAGTGGCGGCGACGTAGGGGTCAGCGAGGAGTGCAACGGGGCGGGAGGCCGGCTGGGTGAAGTCGGGGCCAAGGAAGACGCCGTCGTGGCGCGGGCATGGGCGACCCCGGCCATGGCGCGGGCGAGCTCGCGAGTGCGACTATCTGCAGCGTCGCCGTGGAGAGCTGGGACATCGACGCCTCGGCCAGGCGCAGCCACGGGCGAGCGCCAGCCACGACGAGCTCGAGCCCCGGCCAGGCGCAGGCGAGCCCTGGCCATGCGCACACGAGCTCGAGCCTCGGCCACATATGACTGACAGTGGCCACGGCGCGGGAGCGGGCGCTGGTGAGGCCGAGCGCGAGGAAGGAGACCATTGCCTTCCGGTTATTTAAATTTTTTTATTATCCTGTTTTTGCCACGTAGGACTGACAGTGGACCAGCCTGGTCAGAAAACCTGTTATTCCATCAACTACGTGCAACGTCGGATCTGACGAGGGACCCCACTTGTCATAAAACAGGTTTAATTAGACAAATCAGTGCTCGTTGTCACAACATAGCCCCAAAAGAGGTATTTATATGTCAAAAAACCCTATATGGTGGTTTTTTAACGCCTCGTGTTCAAATGTGGTGGTTTTTTTGTCATTTTCACTGATTTTGCACAAACAATCCAAAAAGTGGTGGTTCCATGTGGTCAGCGCCCAAAAGTGGTGGTTTCGTGTAATTTACTTTTTTCAGATCCTTGCATACCAAAGAAGGTTTGGACGGTATTGTTGAATTGCGGAAACCTTTGTTAGCGTCAATTATCTTTATTTCAAAATGTATGTAAGTATAATATAAAATTGTGGCCATCATGATATTCCTACTGTATCTCTTCTTAAATGCTTCGGGAGACATGAAGTGAGAGAGACATAGGCGGCTCCTCCTCTCGCGACCTCTCGCGACCCTCTCGCCCGAAAGAAAACCTAGCCGCGCCGCCGGGCCGCCGCCGGCCGGCCAGCTCCGCTCCGCCCTCCCCCTCCCCTCCCCCTCCCCCCTTCTTCGTCCCGCGTCCGCGCCGCCCCCGCGGCGGCCGGGCGCGGCCTCGGTTCCTCTCCGTTCGAGCGCGACCTCCGGTTGCTCGTCTCCGCCGCCATCGGCGTGAGCCCCTGAGCAGGGCTCGGGCGGTGCCGGCGGCGGCGGTGCTCCTTTACCCGCGCTCGAGGGAGGCCGCGCGGGGCGGCAGCCTTCCGGCGGCGGTGCGTCTTAGGTCGACGGAGGTCCGGCTGGTGGTGGCGGGGGTGACCTGCGGCCCGGGCGGGTGGCGTACGCGGCGGTGGTGGCTGGATGGGCTTGACCACAGCCCTGCAGGCCCAGATCTGGGCCCTTCGGGCCCGATCTAGGGCAGAGCGGGTCGGGCGCGACCAGTCTGCCTCCGGCCTGTTTTCGAGTTCTCCGTGACGTGGACGGCGAGGCACGACAACCGACCCTGCTGCAGCACGATGGTGAGAGCTTCACGGGCCCTTCTGGGTCCGGCCGGACCTATGGTTTCGATCTTGAGGGCAGCGGCGGCGTGGCCTACGTGTAGCAGCGTGGTGGCGGGGACTTTACGGGTCCTCTTGGACCCGGCCGGGCCTGCCCGGCCTGGTGTGTCCTTGCTACCGCGTCCGGTCGGCACCCGCAGCAGTGGCGGTGGAGGAAGTCCTCCAGGTGGCCGTGCTGCTGCCACCCTCCGACTCCAATGGTCTGGTGTGCTCTTGCTGATGTGTCCGGTCGGCTACTGCCTTTGGCGGTGGAGGTTGTTCCCTCCCGCGTGGTTGTGGTACCGCCATCCATTGTCTACGGTTGTCTCTTCTCAGTCTGGCCGCGCAGTGTGTGCCATGGTGAGACGGCGTTCGTGACTCAAGACCGAGGTGGCGTCTGGTGGTGGGCGGCAGGTTTTGGTGGAGCGCTTCAGATTGTCCGGGAGGTGGTTTTTTGGGGGTCGGGAGAAATCTCTGTCGTTTTGGCACCGACGCGGTGACGCTTGAGAGTGTCGCCCTTCCTTCTTGAAGGGCGTCGGGGGTGCCCCTTCCCCACTCCTCGGAGCGTACCGGGGGAAACCCTAGGACTTGTCCGGGCAGCAGCGTCGGCGTCGTCGCTTTCCCTCTTGGAGGTGTTGCTTGGTATGCGGCGATTCGGAGCGCTAGGCTTGTGGTGGGACTTTGCCGGAGAGGACGTAGCGGTCGAGAGTCACTTTCGTTTTCGTTGATCCGCCGATGTTGGCGTTGTTTTCTCTTCCTTTTTATCTTTCTTTTCTTTTGGGCAGGATTGTGCTGTTTTGCCCCAGCTGTGGTCTCAAAGTTGTATCGGGTGGTTGCTATATTAATATAGCGGGGCGAAAGCCTATTTCGAGAGACATGAAGTGTAGTTGTGCTATGACACTTATTAATACGGTATACATGAATGTGTATAGACAAATCAGGAAAATTAATATTGCAGTTTTGACTGGTGCGCAATTTGCGAACGGTCTAGGTTTTAGGAACGTTGTCATCGAAAGCGAAATTTGCTTCATGTCGCAACAGTGGAACATGGGGTTCCCCTTATGCTGTCAAAGTGGGTCCACCACCTGTGGGCCCACCTAGAAGATGTACAAGGCCAAGTTACAAGACCGGTAGGTGGGTCCTTCTACCTACCCCGCGGGAACCTAGCAAGCTCGGCATCGACACCCTGCAACTAAGGACTAGGTGGTATTCCGGGGTCACCTACCACCCAGAGACCAAGGCGAAGCACCCGAGAGCCCGAGTGCCCGGCAGGAGACCAGGCTCGCTCTCGGGTTCATCTCCGTACGACGTCAAGGATAAGCACGCCACACGTGTTAGAAGCTCGTAGAAGGCTTGGGCGCCAAGACGAAGGAAGCGACCCAGTGACGTCCCCATGGAGCGTGGTCGGTGGGGGAGTCAGTCCCTGTCCGCTCCACTTTCCTTAAAGGTGGACGCTGATGTCTACGCACGCTTCTATTCTTGTAGACAGTGTTGGTCCTCCAAGTGCAGAGGTTTGTAGTACAGCAGCAAATTTCCCTTAAGTGAGTAACCCAAGTTTTATCGAACTCAGGGAGGTAGAGGTCAAAGGTATCCCTCTCAAACAACCCTGCAATTAAGATACAAGAAGTCTCTTGTGTCCCCAACACACCTAATACAATTGTCAGTTGCATAGGTGCAGTAGTTCGACGAAGAGATAGTAAAATGCAAGTGATATGGATGGTAACAAGTAGTATTTGTAATCTGTAATAAAAATGGCAGTAAGCAAACATGTAACAAAAGTGACTGAAAACGGTGTTCCGATGATTGGAAACAAGGCCTAGGGATCATACTTTCACTAGTGGTCTCTCTCAACATGTTAGCACAACTGAACGCAAACAAGTGCTACTCCGAACTATTCTTTTTCTTGATAAAATAAGAGTATTATGCGTAGGGCTACAAAAGCACACCTCAAAGTCTGAGTGAACAAACACCACAATTTCCCAAAGAATAAACCATGGTAAATATTCCTTTAATCTATTATCCATAGAGTCACACACGCCACCCGCCTGTCACCATGGTATTTTGTTGTCAACAATGACTCCGTAAATTATACTAGATAAAACCAATTGAGTAGCATATACATCTTATTAATTCAACGATACTAACAATACTCATGATCACATAAAGATCACACCATGGGAGAGAGAAATAACCACATAGCTACAGCAAGAGCCCTCAGCCCCGATGAAGGACTACTCCCGGCGCATCATGGGAGGCAGCAACGGCGATGAAGATGGCTTCGGGGGCAATTCCCCGTCCCGGCAGGGTGCCGGAACAGAGACTTTTGTCCCCGAATTAGGATTTTTGGTGGCGGCGAAGCTCAGGAGCTTTTCTGGCGAAATCCTTCAGAGGTCGTTATTTTTTGGTCAGGAGGGTCTTTATAGGCGAAGAGGCTACGCGAGGCGGTTCATGAGGCGGCCAGGGGACCCCCGGGCGCGGTTAACTTTTGGGCCCACGCCTGGGCCCCGTCTGGGCGCTGTGGGGCCCATTTTGGAATATGTCCTAGTCCACGGCGATCAGCAGAAAATTTCCAAAAACTTTCGCGACTAGATTTTTTCCATTTGACGTCGTCTTCGGTTCTCTTCGGGGACATCTTTAAAAAGTATCTGGTGGAGACAGATTTCAGGAAATCAAATTCCACCTCCAACAAGGCTCCTTTTGCGTTCTTGTCAAATTCCACGTAATTCCTACCCATCAAAGTGTAAAATAAGAACATTGTACACTTTTGCAACTATTAATAGGTTAGTCCAATAAATGTATAAAATGATATAGAACTATAATAGAAACATGTAACATTTGATACAAAACAAGCATGGAACATCAAAAATTATAGATACGTTTGAGACGTATCAGCATCCCCAAGCTTATTCCTGCTCGTCCTCGAGTTGGTAAATGATAACAAGATAATTTTTGTAGTGGCATGCTACCAACACAATCTTGATCAAGCAATAATGTAAAGCATATGAACTGAATGAAGTGATCCAAGACAATGGTCTATAGTTGATATAAAACAAACAATGATTAACCATGTGTAACATCTAAGCAAGAATTTTTCATGAATAGTACTTTGGAGACTGAAAATTATAAGACTCGTCATGCTTGATAGCTCACAAAGTAATATTCTTTCGGCAAATATGTTTAACCAACACAAAGGAAGATTTAAGTTTTTAGCAAGAGCTTCAACTTGTAACTTATTTATCTCAACATAATGTCAATATAAAGTTTTCACAGTTAAACATAAAGATAGCATGTAGTAGACTTGTACCGCAATTGATACTATGCGTTTGCTTGAGAGATAAAGATTGGAAAGGAAAACTGACTCAACATAAAAGTAAAAGAAAGGCCCTTCGCAGAGGGAAGCAGAGATTAATCGTGTGCTAGAGTTTTTTAGTTTTTGAAAGCATATAGAGACATAAAAATAAATTTTTAGAGGTGCATACTATGATCAACGAATGATAGTGAGCACTGCATTACTACATTTATTAGACAGACTTATAAGAGCGGCTCCATGAGGAATGTTATTTCTGCAGCAAGCAGATCATTCCTCTTTATCTCCTTTGTTTACCCATGCAGATGTTTTACTGAATTCACAGGAACAAAATGTGAGGAGAGTTTTTGGTGAAAGTTGTAAATTATCTTTTATGGGGCTGGGCACCCCGTTGCCAGCTTTTTTTGCAAAATTAATAGACAAGTAGATGAAGCATACAAGTCCTGATAAAAGTCTGTCCAACAAATGCAATAAAGACTACTCACTACTTCCTCATGAGCTTGGCAGCAGTGGCACAAAAAGGAAGTAATAACATTTTGAATATTTAAAGGTAGCACACGAAAAATTTACTTGGAATGACAAAGAAATACCACATGTAGGTAGGTATGGTGGACACAAATGGCATGGATATTTGGCTCAAGGATTTGGATGCACGAGAAGCATTCCCTCTCAGTACAGAGTTTTTAGAATTAGCAAGGTGTGAAGCAAACACATATCATCAACCCAATACACGAATGACCACAAGATATACATTAAGCATAACTATTAGACTCCACACCATCTTCCTTGTTAACCAAACAAACCATTGCAAAAAGAATAACTAGACTTTGATAAATAACAATCAAAACAAGCATCATAATTTTAAGCTTTACGTTATTTCTCCACTAATCCATTCTTAAGTAAATGATCCACAAGTTTAAGCATTCATCTAGTTCATATCTCAAAACAATTGACAAGTATCAAATTACTCAAGACAATGATCTACAAGATTATTTAAACTTCTTTTACCACTTCCTACATGATAGTTCCCTTTCAACCAAACACCAATCAACTTATTTGAAACAACTTTCTAAAAAACTATGCATGTAAAACAAGAGAGTACAACCTAACTACAAGAAACTAATAGCTCTGAACAAGAGATACATGAAAAACAAGAGCTAGAAGCTAAGATAATAAAAGCTAAACACTCTACACATATGAGTGAAGAACAAGAGTGTTTTATGAAAAAGCGGAGCGTGTCTCTCTCCCACACAAGAATGTTATGATCCATTATTGAAAAGACCAACAAACAAAACAAAACAAAACTGAAAGCAAAACATAAATGACGCTCCAAGAATAGCACATATTATGTAAAGAAATAAAAATATAGTTTCATGGGATCGACCTGATTAATTGTCGATAAAGAAGGGGATGCCTTCGGCATACCCAAGCTTAGACGCTTGAGACTTCTTGAATATTTGGTGGAGGTCCAGGGGAGCCTCCCCAAGCTTGAGCTTTAATCTCTTATTGATCTTCTTTCATCACCTTGTTCTCTCAGCACTTGAAAACTTCCTTCACACAAAATTTCTCACAAACTTATTAGAGGGGTTAGTTTTCAAACAAAATAATCCACCTTCAGTTCTCATTTAGCAAATTGCATAAAATTATTTCAACAGTAGCTACTTTCACGAAGCATTAAGTGATGCTATTGGAGACGGCGGCGCGCCGCCGGCAGCCGTCCCGGTCACGTTGGTGGGCGTTTTGGGTTTCAATCTGGACCTTGATCTGTACTTCGATCTGACCGATTGGCTCAACCTGGACTGGTTCTGTGGAATCTGGTGGTGTTCTCGCCGTCTCCCTGCAACCATGTACGTGTTGTCCTCTTCTCTGATGTCGTCCCGCTGGATGGCGACTACAGGCGTGGGGCCTGCTGTCTTGCGAATAAAGGTGGCGGTCCTAGGGTTTCTCCCGCACGAAGATGAAGATCTGCTGGATGCGTGTCCTCGTTGATTTGGCTGAAGTGTCGAGTTCTGGAAGGCTCCGCCGGCGAACTCCATTGGGCGCTTCATGCCTGGAGATTGCTGGATTGGATGGGATTCGATCGGGCGCGCCCATGTTTTTTCTGACCGTTTGGTTTCAGAGGGAGCGTTGTGAAACTCTGTTGTCTCTTACCCCTAGGAGATATGTCTTTGACGATCCATGGTGAAGTCAGATTTGGAGAATGTCATGAAAGTCGGGATATGAGGACTTGCGATGGTTGAGACTTTGTGGCGATGAGAAATTGGCTTGTGAGCTGGGACTCGCAGCAGCGACTGTTAGTGGGGGTGACATCACAGGAGAAGTCCACCATCTTACCTTGCGGGGTGAAAACCCAAGATCTGGCCTTCATTGGTCGTGCCTGGCAATGGTCTTGTTGAAGGCATTGTTGTTTGCAAGCGAGGACTTCCTCCAGGGTGAAAACCTAGGATCTTTGATCGGGCGACAACGGTGTTGTGTACTGTTTCCTTCTTGGAGGTGTCGCTTTTGGAGGGGTTGGACTTGTGGTGTTGTTTTGGTGGTGTTAGTGTCGATGTTACAAGGATCTAATCGCTGTAGCGGGACTTTTTCTTTTTTTTCTAATTCTTCTTTCTTTTTTTGTCTGTGTGCATCCGTAGTGCCATTAGGGCAATGCGTTGTTGCAGAGGCTGGGTCTAATTGGTATCTTCTCGATATTAATATATGCTCTTTATCTAAAAAAAGAACCTCACTCAACACTTGTAAAAGACACAATGCAAAACTAAGACAGAATCTGTCAAAAACAGAACATAACGCAAAGATGATTTTTTTCGAGACACTTGGACACCTCGAATCAGAAAACTCAAAACTAACGAAAGGTATAAAAAACCAGATGCTTACTGTAAAAAATGTACAACTCCAGATCATGTTCTGTGATTTTTTGGATTTTCGTACGGTGACGAACAGAAATCTGTTTCTGGACGACAAACCCAAAATTTTACTTTTCTCTCATTAGAGGCTATTCTTAGCACACAAAACGAAACAAATAAAAAAAGATACAAAGGAGGTGTTACAGAAGTAACAGCCACCTTGACTTAAAGAAAAATAAAAACAAACTGAAGTAAAAATAAAATGGGTTTGCCTCCCATAAGCGTTTTCTTTAAAGTCTTTTAGCTTGGCATGATAATTTTAATTATGCTCTAAAAAGAATAAGAGTTGAACATATAAGAGAGCATCAAGAAGCATATATAAAACATGTTTAAATCTAACACACTTCCTATGCATAGGAGTCTTGTAAGAAAACAAATCAATGAAGCAAAAAGTGACTAGCATAGGAAGGCAAAACAAGTGCAACTTCAAAACTTTCAACATAAAGAGAGGAGACTTAATATTATTAAGATATATGAAACCGTGTCTCCCTCTCTCATAATGACCATTTGGTTTTAAAGCAACCAGCATATAAAATCAACATAAAAGAAAGCTCAAAACTTTCATCATAAAGAGAGGAATTTTAATAACATGAAGATTTCTATAACCATATTTTCCTCTCTCAAAATAATTTTCAGTACCATCATGAATAGACTCAACAATATAGCTATCACATAAAGCATTCTTATCATGATCCATATACATAGAAGTATCATTACTCTCCACATAAGCATAATCATTAGTAATAGTGGGAGTAAAACTATCACAACCATCATTGTAATCATCATAAATTGCAGGCATAGTATAATCATAATCAACTTTATCCTTAATAATAGATGGACTGGAAATATCATATTCATCATTGTAAACATCATATATAGGAGGCATATCATAATCAAAATAAAGTTTATCCTCAATAGTAGGTGGAACTAAAATACCACAATCATTATAATCATCATATATTGGAGGCAAAGTATCATCAAAGCAAATTTCCTCCTCAAAGCTTGGGGGACTAAAAATATCGTATTCATCAAAACCAGCTTCCCCAAGCTTAGAGCTTTCCATGGCATTAGCAATAATGGTGTTCAAAGAATTTATACTAATAACATTACCACAATCATGCAAATAAAGTTCCATAGGTTTTTTAATTTTCTCTTCAAACACTTCATGTCCTAACTCAAGATAAATTTCATAAAGCTCTCTCATTTTTTTGTTGTTTTCCATTAAGTCTAACTAGTGAAATAAAAACAAGAAACAAAAAGATTAATCTGTAGGATCTAAAGAAGATACCTTCAAGCGCTCACCTCCCTGGCAACGGCGCCAGAAAAGAGCTTGATGTCTACGCACGCTTCTATTCTTGTAGACAGTGTTGGGCCTCCAAGTGCAGAGGTTTGTAGTACAGCAGCAAATTTCCCTTAATGAGTAACCAAGGTTTATCGAACTCAGGGAGGTAGAGGTCAAAGGTATCCCTCTCAAGCAACCTGCAATTAAGACACAATAAGTCTTTTGTGTCCCCAACACACCTAATACAATTGTCAGTTGTATAGGTGCAGTAGTTCGGCGAAGAGATAGTAAAATGCAAGTGATATGTATGGTAACAAGTAGTATTTGTAATCTGTAATAAAAATGGCAGCAAGCAAACATGTAACAAAAGTGACTGAAAACGGTGTTCCGATGATTGGAAACATGGCCTAGGGATCATACTTTCACTAGTGGTTTCTCTCAACATGTTAGCACAACTGAACGCAACAAGTGCTACTCGAACTATTCTTTTTCTTGATAAAACAAGAGTATTATGCGTAGGGCTACAAAAGCACACCTCAAAGTCTGAGTAAACAAACACCACAATTCCACAAAGAATAAATCATGGTAAATATTCCTTTAATCTATTATCCATCGAGTCACACACGCCACCCGCACTGTCACCATGGTATTTTGTTGTCAACAATGACTCCGGAAATTATACTAGATAAAACCAATTGAGTAGCATATACATCTTATGAATTCAACGATACTAACAATACTCATGATCACTTACAGATCACACCATGGGAGAGAGAAATAACCACATAGCTACAGCAAGAGCCCTCAGCCCCGATGAAGGACTACTCCAGCGCATCATGGGAGGCAGCAACGGCGATGAAGATGCTTCGGGGGCAATTCCCCGTCCCGGCAGGGTGCCGGAATAGAGACTTTGTCCCCCGAATTAGGGTTTTTGGTGGCGGCGGAGCTCGGGAGCTTTTCTGGCGAAATCCTTCGGGGATCGTCGTTTTTAGGTCAGGAGGGTCTTTATAGCGAAGAGGCGACGCGAGGCGGTGCATGAGGCGGCCAGGTGACCCTCGGGCGCGGTTGACTTTTGGGCAGCGCCTGGGCCCCGTCTGGGCGCTGTGGGGACCATTTTGGAATATGTCCTAGTCCACGGCGATCAGCAGAAAATTTCCAAAAACTTTCACACTAGATTTTTTCCATTTGACGTCGTCTTAGGTTCGCGTCGGGGACATCATTAAAAAGTATCTGGTGGAGACAGATTTCAGGAAATCAAATTCCACCTCAAACAAGGCTCCTTTTGCGTTCTTGTCATATTCCAAGTAATTCCTACCCATCAAAGTGTAAAACAAGAACATTGTGCACTTTTGGAACTATTAATAGGTTAGTCAAATAAATGTATAAAATGATATAAAACTATAATAGAAACATGTAACATTTTATACAAAACAAGCATGGAACATCAAAAATTATAAATACGTTTGAGACATATCAGACACCCTCACCTAACCGCGAAGGATACTTGGGCGAAAAGAGGTCATGTCGCCTCCAAAGACCACCGAGGGGTTTTCCCGCCTAAAACACCCCACGCTCCTCGCGTGACCTGTGTGGTATCCCCTTAGCCTATAAAAGGAGGACCAAGGCCACCGAGGCGAGGGACCAGGAGAAAACCAGAGCAGAAGACAAGCAAGACTAGTCTAGCTAGGGTTTAGAGGGTAGTGAGAGAGGTGATCTCCTCTGGGTAGGATCTGCTCGTCGTCTACCTCTAGCCGCCACCCTGTCGGGTACATACCCGAGATCACCATTGTAAGCCATACCATGATGAACACCTCAATCCAGACATGCAGGAGTAGGGCTTTTAGCCTCTGGGCGGCCTGAACCTGGGTAAACTCTCTGCGTCTTTGTGTTGATTGCTTGAACGTCGGATCGGAGAGCTCGACATGTTGCACCCGGGTGAGACGATTCTCAGCCTCCTTCGCGCCCCATGCCGAACCTAAAAAAGGGTATCCTTTACTCCCGATGTCCGTCCGCCGCGACACGACATCTGGCGCGCCAGGTAGGGGCGCAAGCGCTGGATTCATCTTCATCAACCTCAAGATCATCATCAGCAAGATCTACTTCGAGCTCTTCGTCCTTGACAAGATTTTCTCCGAGCTCTTCGTCCTTGACAAGATCGGCTTCGAGCTCTTCTTCCCTATCAAGAACCACTACTTCCTCTGAGCAAGGTTGGCGGTCGTCCCATCGTCGAGTGAGAATCATGTCGGGAACTCGTGAGGTCCTTGGTGAGCCAGTGTGTCAGACGACTCAGAAATACTGGGGGCTGGAAGAAGCTCTGGGCGCCACCCGTGCGCTTCTCTCCTTCCCCCAGATTTGTACAAGAGCGATCCTCGTGCGAAGGCATGGATTGCTAGCCTGGAAAGCCTGTTGGACTACGCTCACCAATGCCACGCTCATACGAGTTCTACCCCGACCGTCAGCAACGACACCGCCATCCTGCACCAGCAACCCCAGTGGAGGCACCGCGATCCCCATGGCAAGAAGCCCATGGAACCGCCCCAGGAAGGCACTGGCAAGAATACCAACCCCCGACGCCGTTTCCGGGACAAGATAGAGGGCCAGACAAGCCAACACCTCATGACCTGCTGCACGCTATACCAAGCCTCTACCCGCGACCTCTTCCTACTGGAGCAAGAGCCCGGGGAGACACTGCGACATTACATCTGGAGGTTCCGGAGCGTCGTCGGCCGCATCCCTCCGGAACAGCTGCGAGAGATCTGCGTGATTGTCGTCTTCCACGCCAACGTTCGCAATCCGAAGATGCGCGAAAAGCTGAGCACACATGTCGTGGACACCCTGGAGGAACTGTGGAAGTTGGCTGCCAGATGCGCGCGAGCTGAGGAAGCCATGGAGCCCTTCCCCCAGGTGGTTCACTGAAACAAGCCACGTGATGTACCCGAATTATCCTCGCACGCACAAGATGTCACCCGAAAGGGTTCAGTGTGATTGTTCGAGAACTCCTTTTAGCAATAAAAGATAAGTTGTTCTTAAGCAAGCTTGTGTTCTGTAAAGCTATCTATTTCGCGGGTTTAAAATTGTGTGTGAATCTGGATGTGTGGCTTGACCGTCGAACGAGCACTCTAGGGTAGCGACTCTCCCGGGAGTAAAAAGCGGTGAGAGACCTGATACTTCCTGGGACGTGCGTGCCAAGGGGTGAGAGGCCTTCCGGGAACCGGTAAGGCCTGTGAGCGCATTCCTGACCAGTCAGGGCCTCATGGGTTGGCTTACGCTTCCCATAGGGTCCCTCAAGAAGACATGGAGACATCAAACACATTCTAAGATAAATAAAAAGCACCCGTGAAGTAGAATAGCATAGCAAGTTCTAAGCATTACAACACGTTTTCTGACAAGTACGAGGTTTAACGCAAAGTTTATTACATTTGGGGCACAGAGTGCTCGAATGTTATGCAGGGAAACTAGATGCGCGGGAACAACTTCGCAGCAAGGTTGGTCGCCGGGACGTCCACCACGTGGAGAGAAGCCTCAGAAGGAACTGATGCCCGGAACTCTGGCATTACTGCGCTCGGGTTGGCCTCCTGGAACGTCGCCATCACCCACGTCGTTGTATGCTGGCGCACTGCATTCCTATCGCGAAGGAGCTGGCGGGATGATTTGTTCTTGAAGGACCTAACGTCGACAGCCACCTTCTTGATGAATTCCGCAACGGGAGGCAAGCTTTGGCAGTTCGAGCTCAACACTAGAAGTTCAGTATTCAATTCCAGCTTCTCCACCTGCGTCGTGGCTTCCTGACTAGCAGCAACAAGACTAGCCAGTCCCTCCTGGAATTGGCGACGAAATTCAGTCAGCTCTGCAGACACCCGAGAGAAGGCCTCCTTCAGTTCGTTGTGGTCACTGTTCAGCGCCACCAGCTCTGTGTCCCACGCCCCCAGGGATTCTTTCAGTCCTGATATCGTCTGACCATCTTCCTTAGTCTTCGCCAGTGAAACCCGGGCAGACTCATGTTCCTGATGGAGCTCTTTCTTGACGTCTTCAATGATCTGATCGGCTTCGGATGTCTTCAGCTGCCAGTACTTTATGTCCTGGTTTTTGACAGTGAGCTCCTTCTTGTGGTTGTCCGCCTCGTCCTTGTGCTCCTGCTGGCGCTTCTCGGCGTCCTTCTCCAGTTGTTGCCTTGAAGCTCCAGGGACTTGGCGTCTTCAGAAAGTTTGGCCTCCAGGGCCGCCAGTGTCTTCTCCTTCTTGGAGATGTCCTGCTCACGCCGAGCACGCTCGGCTTTCCACGGCATGCTCTTCTTCTCAAAGCCCTTCCACAAGGTGGAGAACAATCCCCCTGGTGGTTGATCTTGTCCACTCCGCTTTGAATCAGAGTTTCTATGCTGGTGCTTGTCTCCACCAGGGCAGCCTCGCGGGCACTAAGCTCTTTCTCCAGCTGAAGCATCCCTTGGGCGATGGCGTCCATAATGCTCGATCCGCTGGTTGTCACCCTGGGGCCTCCTCCTGCAAGCCTCCCGGGTGCGCACCTCGCCTGCGCGCTTCGCCACCAAGCCCTCCTTGATCAACGTCAACGCAGCGATCTCCACGCTCGCACCGGAGTTGGTCAAATGCTCAGTGAAGACTGTCAGCTCCTGCCCAGTCATCCACGAGCTATCCAGGATATCTGGGATACCCGCAAGATTTGGTACTTCACCAGTGCCCGGGCCATTGGTGGGTCCCGCTGAGCGTTTTCCCTTCGATCGCGTCAGTGCCTTCTCGGAAGGCATGCCCTTGGTCACCTCCTGATCTCCTGATGGGGTGAAGGAGGGTGGTTTCTCCAGATCTGCGGCTCCCGGGAGCGGAGGGGACCCGCCCACTACCGAGGCATCTGGTTCAAGAGAAAAAAGGAGCATCAGAATCGCAGGGATCACCTCGCGGGAACAATGTTACCCGGGGGCTAGGACTTACCTGCTTTGTCTGGCATCCCGACAGCTTCGGGTTCTTTCCTTGTGCGAGCTGGGGAGGCCACCGTCGCGCTCCCCACCCCGCTCCAGCGGTGATCCTCTGCCCCTGCCACGATGGGAGGGACCTTTTTCCCTCCACGAGCTCCGACACTGGTTGTTGTGTCATCTTCTGCCGCGTCGCGTGGCCTCTTGTTGGTTTCCGGGGAAGCCGGGCCCCTGCAACGACACTCGGTCATGTTTCCTGGGAACGCATCTTCGACAAAGAGTGCAAGATACAATTTTGAACGAAGAAATGAGCAAGATGGATACTTACCCCGGGCGCGTTTGCAGCCTAGCGACTCCGGAACCTCAACGGAGATGGATCCGGCAGAGGAAGCGTGGGGGCTCGAAGGCTGCACACTCAAGGAAGCAAGAGAACCTGATGCGAGCAACGAGCGCCGGGAGGGTGCTCCACGTCGCGGAGCCAGAGCAAAGGCTCTGGTGTCGACCTCTACCTCCATGGGATCGCCACCATCGCCCACGACATCTACAGGCGAAGGAGGAAGGTCAGCTTCCGGGTCCGGGTTCGCGGGGGCCTCTGGAGAACGACGCGGGGAGGAATCTTTCTTCCCCTCGTCTTCTTCCCCGTCATCCTTGGCCTCGTCCTCCTCTTCATCTTCGTCATCTCTGGCGTCGTCAGCATCGTCCTCGCCGCCCGCTTCATCCTCGTCCTCATCACCGGAGCTGGAGGAGCCTTCCTCGGGCTCTTCCTTGCTCTCCTCGTCAGAAGTAAGAAGCTCGCCTTCTTCCTCGGATCTTGACGGGGCCTTGGGCTTGCGGGGCCTCTTCGCAATGGTCTTGGGACCACCCTGCCCATCCTCAGGGATGGGCTTCGGCTCGTCATCAGTGTGGCCCACAATGCCTAGGGCATTGCAAACCGGCATCGACGCCAACATCTCCGCTCTTGTTGGGTCGTCGCACAAGGGCCGGAACCCCTCCGGGAGATTGTACACCACATCGGGGGTGAAAATCCCCCTCATGGCTTCATGAAGAGCCTGGTCCTCCATGTCAAAGTTCCGCAGGCGCAACGGATCTTGGAGGCCCCGGTAGTTCCAGGCCGGATGTGGTCGCCGCTGCAAAGGAGCCAAGCGGTGACGAAGGAAATGGGCGACTATGGCAGCCCCGGAAACTCCCTGCTCCCGGAGAAGCTTGAAGCGATCTATGGCCACCGACAACTCTATGTCATGTGGGCTGGTATCTCTCCAAGTCTGCAGGGCCACAGGATGCACAGTTTGTTCCTCAAGTTGCGGCAGCGCTTCCGGGACCCCGACCAGGAACCACCCGTGCCTCCATTCGTCCCATTTTGACTTGACAATCATCTCGGGGTAATCCCGCATGACGTTCTGGCGGAAGCAGAAGGTGACACCGCCTCCCATCCAGCCCTGCTTTCCGATGCAGGGGTAGAAGTAGTGGCAGAACAAGGCCACAGACGGCATCACCCCGATGAACGCCTCGCAGGCGTAGGCGAAGACGACCAAATGCAAAATGGCGTTGGGGGTCAAGTGCAGAAGCTTCAGCCCGTACGAGCGCAAGACCTCCATGAAGAACTCAGAGAATGGAGGGCCAACCCCATTTTCATGAAGTTGTCGATGATTGGGATCTGCTTGGCCGTCCTGGTCTCTGACGGTGGCAGGATCTCCGTCGCCACCCCGCTTGGAGCCTCAGGCATGGCCTGAGAGCCAATCACACCAAGGTGCTCGGTTCTCCGCATCTTCTGACTATCGACATATACGCTGGCAAACAGGGCTTTCTCCCCATGAACCCCTGCTTGCGCGGCGTTGCGCTCCGATCTCTTCAGCGCCCTTGTAGATCTTGGAGGCGATTGCCGCCTGATGAGTGATGTTTCGATGGGCTTCTTCTGGGCGGAAAGCTTCCTCCGAGCCATCGGTGTCGGGGAAGGAGGCAGATCTGTCTCTACGGCGGCGAATGGAAGAAGGGCGGCGCAAGGCGAAGCGGAGAAGACGGAACAGAGGGCGCGGTGATTTGGGAATTTCGGCGATTTGGGGGAAGTAACGGCTACAGTGCTCCAGGTCGTGGCTTATAAGACAGCCCACACGTCATGTCGCGGCCCCATTACTCCGACTGACGTGGGGATCGAGGAGACGTTCCGCTTCGAGCGCTCCTTCCCATTGGATTCAAGATAACGTTGCGGCCCATGCGGATCGCAACGCTCGCTGTGACCAAGACAAGAAGACCCGAGGGCTCGTGTTGGCTTTTCTTAGTCATAGCCCCGGCATCCAAAGAAGACAAGACGCTGGGGACCCACTTGACCAATTTTTGGTCATAGCCACGGCAACTGAAGGAAGGGCCGTCGGGACCATGCCCGGGGGCTTCTGTCGCAACAATGGAACATGGGGTTCCCCTTATGGTGTCAAAGTGGATCCACCATCTGTGGGTCCACCTAAAAGACTGACAAGGCCAAGTTACAAGACCGGTAGGTGGGTCCGCCTACCTACCCCGTGGGAACCTAGCAAGCTCGACATCGACACCCTGCAGCTAAGGACTAGGTGGCCTTCCGGGTCACCTACCACCCAGAGACCAAGGTGAAGCACCCGAGAGCCCGAGTGCCCGGCAGGAGACCAGGCTCACTCTTGGGTTCATCTCCGTACGACGCCAAGGTTAAGCACGCCAGCACGTGCTAGAAGCTCGTAGAAGGCTTGGGTGCCAAGACGAAGAAAGCGACCCAGTGACGTCGCCATGGAGCGTGGTCGGTGGGGGAGTTAGTCCCTGCCCGCTCCACTTTCCTTAAAGGTAGACGCCCTCACCTAACCGCGGAGGATACTTGGACGAGAAGAGGCCACGTCGCCTCCAAAAACCACCGGGGGGTTTTCCCGCCTAACCCCCCCCCCCCCCTCCACGCTCCTCGCGTGACCTGTGTGGTATCCCCTTAGCCTATAAAAGGAGGATCAAGACCACCGAGGCGAGGGACCAGGAGAAAACCAGAGCAGAAGACAAGCAAGACTAGTCTAGGATTTAGAGGGTAGATAGAGAGGAGATCTCCTCCGGGTAGGATCTGCTCGTCGTCTACCTCTAGCCGCCACCCTGCCGGGTACATACCCGAGATCACCATTGTAAGTCATACCATGATGAACACCTCAATCCAGACATGCAGGAGTAGGGCTTTTAGCCTCCGGGCGGCCTGAACCTGGGTAAACTCTCTGCGTCTCTCTGTTGATTGCTTTAACGTCAGATCGGAGAGCTCGACGTGTTGCACCCGGGTGAGACGATTCTCAGCCTCCTTCGCACCCCATGCCGAACCTAAAAAAGGTATCCTTTACTCCTAGCGTCCGTCCGCCGCGACATGACACTTCCCTATACCCATGAAACTAATTTAAAGTTATTGAAATTTCCATTAAGCTCTTAGATGGCATGGAAAATGGACGCCGCTTCAGTTTTTGTCAAAACACCAGAGTTCCATATGTTGAGCTCTCGCGAATTAGTTTTCGTGGGTAGGGAAGCAAATAATTTAGCTCACATTTGTTTCAAACATGCTATTTTTTCTAGGAGAAGATGTGTATAGTTAAACTATATCCCTACCTTCCTAGCTCATTGCATTGCCCACGATTTTAATACGACTGATTAAGTAATGAAGCTCTTGTTTATTGCAAAAAAAAAGTGGGTCACACACTATATATAGCATATACTCTTTTTTAAAGCAAGACGTATGTTTATATATATATGCCAACTGTGGAGGGGCTGCTGCTACGCTCGCCGAGCGGTCGCCTGCACGGTGACGCGCTGGGCGTTGAGCAGTCCACCGTCGCCGGCCCATCGAGCGCGGACGCGGGCGGCATGAACGTCGGCCAGACTGGCGGGGCAGTCACCGAGTCGCCACCCAGGAGCTCTCTCCTGGTGGTCGGTTCTCTGAATTGCCCTATGTCGGCCGGCGATGCGGCTGCACCCTGCGGGATCTCCATGGTGGAGGAGGACTCTACCTCGACCGTGTCCTCCCCTATGGCGTCTCCGGGTGCGGCGACTCCGGCTACTCCAGCGACCCCGAGTGTGTACACGGTGGTTGAGAGGGTTGCGACCACGACAACACCCTCTCCCACTTTGTCCGATGCGGCTAGGGAGCGCTCCCAGCCGAAGGGAGTTCCCAGGCGTAGTGCACGTCACCAGGCTGGCAAGTATGGTGCTTCGGCGACGGATGAGGACACGATGGCCAAGGCAATGCACCGCAAAGCAGCCTTGTTCTCTACTCCACCTGCTGGTACGCTTCGTCCTTCGCAATCCTTTTTGTCTTTATCTACGCCTACTTTATCTGCTAGGTTGTCAGCGGTAGGAGTTCGTATGGGTAAAAATGAAAAGGAAGTAATGTTATCGGCTAATGTTTTGAAACACGTAGAGTATGACCGTCGTAGAGTTTCTCCTACAGTTTCGACTAGGCCGGTATCCTCACCTATAGATGATGATGATGTGCATGCCACAATAGATGGACAGCTTCTATCACATCTTGTAGGAGAGGTAACCGAGGTGGACATGGACGAGGCTGAGCTGGGATCTTTTGATGATCTGTATGCTACCGGCCGGAGATCCAAGTCTGCCAAAAACAAAAAGAACAAAGCTTCGCGCAAAAGCGCGAAAAAGTCAAAATCCCCAACTGTTTCCCGATGAATGGCATTTTCGAAAATAGCAGAGGTCTAGGCGACTTGGCTAAACATTTGAATATTGCGCATCATGTGAGAGATTATAAGTTGGATTTTTTGGCTATTTCTGAGACGGGTAGACGAGATTTTCCAAGCACTCTACTAGACCGCCTTTCGGTGGTGTGGAGTTTGATTGGCATTCTTGTCCCCCTCGAGGTAGATCGGGTGGCATGCTACTTGGCATCAAAACGGAAACCATGGAGTTGTTGGGTCGTTCGGATGGTGAATTTCACATTAAATTTCAAATCCGCAACAAGTCCGACAACTTTATATGGAGTCTAGTTGCTGTGTACGGTGCTGCCAAGAAGAATATAAGGCTGCTTTTCTTAGAGAGTTGGTTAATCTAGCTAAAGATGACCCATATCCTATCATTATAGGAGGGGATTTCAATATGCTGAGGTACCGACACGAGAAAAGTAGGGGTAGATTCGATACTCATTGGCCCACCTTGTTCAACGCTGTCATCGATAGCTTGTCCTTAAGAGAGGTTCATATGACGGGGAGACAATTCACTTGGGCTAATAGTCTCCCCGAGCCGACGTACGAGAAGCTGGACCGGTTCTGATGGACTCCCCTGGGAGGATAAATATCCATTAGTAACGGTTCGTGCGCTTGAACGTATAGAGGCTTTTTCGGATCATGCCCCCATACTCCTATCTACTGGAACGTTGACATCGCCCGGAAGCACCAATTCAAATTCGAATTAGGTTGGCTGTTACGGGATGGTTTCGATGATTTGGTTAAAAGGATATGGTCTCAACCGGTTGTGGGTGATAGCGCTATCCAGCGGTGGAATAATAAGATGCGCAATTTGCGTAAATTCCTTCGTGGGTGGGCAAGACACACAACTGGTATGCTTAAAAAAGAAAAGGAGCGCCTGTGTTCCATTATTGATGAGCTTGATCAACTAGCAGAAGTACGCCCTTATCAGCAAATGAGAGTGACCTAAAACGGCACTCGAATGAGCAGGTGGGTCGTATGTTGCGAGAAGAAGAGCTCAAATGGTACCAAAGATCTAAAGCTCAATTCATTCTACAAGGGGACTCGAATACAAAGTACTTTCATAATGTTGCTAATGGCAGACATAGAAAGAAATGTATTCATTCTCTCCTACAGGATGAGGGCTTGATCGAAGGACAGGATCAGCTCAAGGAATATATCACGAACTACTATAAAGGTTTGTTCGGGGCTCCCGAGGAAGGGAACTTTACTCTAGATGAGTCTCGAACAGATGATATTACCCAAGTAACTCCTGAGGAAAACAACTTTCTTACTGCACCTTTCTCTATGGAGGAGGTAAGCAAGGCGGTTTTCCAAATGGAGCATAATAAGGCGCCAGGACCAGATGGTTTTCCGGCTGAGTTCTACCAGCATTTCTGGGAAACCATCAAGTCTGATTTGCTTGAGTTATTTGGCTGCTTACATGCCGGACACTTGAGTTATTTCGCCTTAATTTTGGGGAGATCGTTTTGTTGCCTAAGATTCAGAATGCCGAAAGGATACAACAGTATCGGCCAATTTGCCTTCTGAATGTTAGCTTCAAAATCTTTACAAAAGTAGCGACCATCAGGTTAAATTCAGTGGCAGATCATGTGGTAAAACCTACCCAAACTGCTTTTATGCAAGGGAGGAATATCCTTGACGGTGTTGTGGTTTTACACGAGACCGTACATGAGATGCACACGAAAAAACTTGATGGGGTGATATTTAAAATCGACTTTGAAAAAGCGTATGATAAAGTCAAATGGCCGTTCTTGCTACAGACTCTGAGAATGAAAGGGTTCTCAGAGGAGTGGTGTGCTTGGATCCACAATTTTGTTACCGGTAGTGTGGCGATAAAAGTCAATGATGACGTTGGCCGCTACTTCCAACAAAAAAAGGATTAAGGCAAGGTGATCCTCTATCGCCTATACTATTTAATATAGTGGCGGATATGTTGACGATCATGATTGAACGAGCTAAGACGGATGGCCAAATTGAAGGAGTAGTTCCACATCTTGTTGATGGTGGTTTATCTATTCTTCAATATGCAGACGATACAATCCTCTTTATGGAACATGATCTAGATAAAGCTGCGAATCTGAAGTTGATACTATCAGCATTCGAGCAATTATCGGGATTGAAAATTAATTTCCATAAGAGTGAATTGTTTTGCTTCGGTGAGGCTCAAGAAGCAGCTGCTCAATATGCCGATATTTTTGGCTGCGAGCAGGGTCAATTTCCAATCATGTACCTTGGGATACCAATACATTATCGGAAACTGACTAATGCGGAATGGAGACACGTCGAAGAACGTCTACAAGCTAGGCTATCTAGTTGGAAAGGAAAATTGCTATCTCTTGGTGGAAGATTGGTTCTCATTAATTCGGTACTAACAAACATGGTACTGTATATGATTTCCTTCTTCCAAATACCAAAAGGGATCTTGCATAAATTGGATTATTTCCGATCAAGATTCTTTTGGCAAGGAGATGGTGAGAAGAAGAAATACAGACTGGCTAAATGGAATGTTGTTTGTCGCCCTAAAGATCAGGGAGGGCTTGGTATTCATGACCTTGATGTCAAGAACTCAGCCCTCCTAGGTAAATGGCTTTTTAAGCTGCTTACTGAAGAGGGGATATGGCAAACACTCCTTAAGAGAAAATACATTGGCACAAAGGCGGTATCACAGGTATATTGGAAACCTGGTGATTCCCACTTTTGGGCTGGACTGATGGCGACAAAGAAACATTTCTTTCGCTTCGGGGTATTTAATATTAAGGATGGCTCGGAGATTAGATTCTGGGAGGACAAATGGTTAGACAACACCACCCTCCGGGATCGATATCCAGCCCTATACAATATTGTTCGTCATAAGGGAGATACCATTGCCACTGTCATGCAATGCTCTCCTCCGAATGTGACGTTCAGGCGAGATTTGTTCGGACCAAGACTAGCGTCTTGGAACTCCCTGCTGGCACGGTTGAGATCAGTTCAACTCACACAGGGCCCGATGAATTTCGTTGGAATCTATGTGAGAATGGTAAATTCTCTGTGGATTCCATGTATAGGGCGTTAGTACATTCCGATGTGCCAGTTGATGATAATAAAAAAATATGGCAAATGAAGATACCACTTAAGATTAAAGTATTCACGTGGTATCTTCGTAGGGGTGTCATTCTAACAAAGGATAACCTTGTTAAACGAAATTGGCATGGAAGTACGAAGTGTATGTTTTGTCCACATGAAGAGACAATAAAACACTTATTCTTCGAGTGTAGTTTCGCACGTTCTATATGGTCAGCCATCCAAATAGCGTCTAACTTATATCCACCCAAGTCTGTTGCCAATGTTTTTGGCAACTGGCTACATGGGATAGATAAAAGGCTTAGAACGGTTATTAGGGTGGGAGCGATTGCTGTTATATGGTCGCTTTGGCTTAGTAGAAATGACAAGGTTTTCAATGATAAAAATGTTTCTCATATGCAGGTACTCTACCGTTGCACAAGTATTCTCCGTATGTGGTCCACCTTACAACGTGTGGGACATCGAGACCTCTTTACGGAGGCGTGTGCACGACTGGAGGAGGTGGCAAGGGACATTTTCTCACAACATGGGTGGCCGCTTGATCGCCGGATTGGACCTCCATAGGCCGTCGAGATTGCCATGACATAGGCGTTTTACATTATCTTTGGTTGTAATGCGTCTATTGTTGCACAACTTTTTACTTTCTATGTTGGATTGCGGCTGTGTGCATTTTTGATGCAGAAGCCGGGTGTAATGCTTAAACCTTTTAAGTAATAAATCCCTTTATCTAAAAAAAAATGCAGTTATGTACCGGCCGAAAGACATTCTCTTCCACAACGTGCTATCCAACTTCTGAACTTCACCGACAACGATCTACTATCCCAAAGAAGACATATTGTCTTTTTTAATAGTCATCACATCACGATGCACGACACATTATTTGCGTGCCCATTCGTCGTCAGATACGGGTACATACGATTCGCAAAACAAAAAAAAATACAGGTACATACGGCGTGGACAAAATGACCCTGACAATGTCGATCTTTGCGAGTACGTAGCCCATCAAATATACACACCGGAGTTAAGCTAAGACTAAGGGCGTGTTCGGCAACGCCCTGGCTTCCAGCTTCCCGTCGGAGCGGAGCGGAGCAGCGCCGAACACACAAGCTCCACGGAGCTGGATCCGCGAAGCTGGACATTTTCGACGTGCAATGGACGGAGCACCTCTTTAGCCGATCCGCGAAGCAGGCAAATCGCGGAGCAGCAACTAATTACGGCGAGTTGCCACCGCCAAGTGAAAAGAAAACTGCTCGCTCTCTATTTCTCCCGAGCCAGACAGAAACGAGTCGTTCGTTCTCCACTCGTTCTAAACACCACGACCTAACCTAGCCCGCCGCCACACAGCCGCCGCCGCCGCCCCCGACTCCGACGGCCGCTGGAACCTCGTCGAGTCGCCGCAGCCCCGCCGTCCACTGCTTTTTCTTTCCTTCCCGAGCCGCCGGAGCTCGCCGTCCGCCCGAGCCGCCGGAGCTCGCCGTCCGCCCGAGGTCGCCGTCTTCTACTCGCCCGAGGTCGCCGTCTTCTACTCGCCCGAGGTCGCCGTCTTCTTCCCGAGCCGCCGGAGCTGTCCGTCCGCCCGAGCTCGCCGTCTGCCCGAGCCGCCGGAGCTGCCCGTCCGCCCGAGCTCGCCTTCCCCTACTCGGCTCCCCCACCAGATCGAGTCGCCCGAGCTCGCCGTCCGCCCGAGCCGCCACCGCACCTCAACTCCGGCGTGGCCGTCCGCCCGAGCCGCCACCGCACCTCAGGTGAGAAAATTGCTTTTGACTATGTAGAATTTGTGCTCCAGAGGCAGAGGTTCGCATCGCAGGGGAAAATTGATCGAGAGGGAGAGGGTCGCATGACTGCTTGTGCTTGTGCTCTGTATCGTTTGTGCTCTGTATCGTTTGTGCTATGTAGAATTGCTTGTGCTCTGTATCGTTTGTGCTCTGTAGAATTGCTTGTGCTCTGTATCTTTTTTCATATCTGAAAATTGCTTGTGAAATCATGCTATAGAAGTGACACCAATTTTGTAGAATTTTGTTGAGCATGGCTGCTGAATGGACTGAGGACAACACTAGGATAATCACGGATTTGTTTGCCAAGCAAGTGCGTGCGGGTAATAGGCCAAACACTCACTTGACGCCAAAAGCATACGAGGATGTTGGTAAAGAATTCCAAGTGATAACCGGACTGGACTATAAGCAGCCCCAACTTAAAAACAAATGGGACAAGCTGAAAAAGGATTTCAACGCGTTCAAACAGCTCAAATTGAGGGAGACTGGAGGGGGATGGGACATGGAGAGGAATACTGTAAAACAAGATGCCGAGTGGTGGAAGAAGGCAGCAAAAGTGAGTTGTCATGCTTATGTTTTGCTTCGTACAATTTAAGTAACTTAGCTTATTGACTTATTGTTCGTGTTGTATCGCAGGACATTCCAGGTTGTGGCAAGTTCAAGAAGCAGGGGCTTCAAAATGAAGAAAACTTGAAGTTGATGTTTGAAGACATCACTAGTGATGGTAGTGATCATTGGAACCCTTCTTCGGGTGTACCACCTCCTTCAACTGAAGCTTTAGCAGATGCTTTGAATGTTGACGCCATCCAAGATCTTGATTCCGAGGATGGTGTACTGCAGCCAAGTCCGGGAGCTAGTTCTTCGGCAGTCAAGAGGCTTGGAAAGTATGTGCATGATGGAAACAAGAAGCCCAAGAGTGCACTAGTGATGCAGGAGCAGATTACAAGGATTGGTGACATTGCTGAGAGATCCCAAGCCTCTTTTGATGCTTTCATGAAGACTGATAATGATGCATCTGTCAAGACTACCATGGATGCGGTTTTAGCATGTGGTGCTGAAGTAGATGGTTTGTTTAACCATGTTATTTGTGCATGTGTGCACTTTGTATCAACTATGGCCACGAGACTATTTATTTGGCTTGTGTCAACTATTTGGATAATATTTGTGCACTTTGTTGAACCATGTTCTATTATTTGGCTTGTGTCAACTATGTGGATAATATTTGTGCACTTTGTTGAACCATGTTCTATTATTTGCCATATGTCTTCTATTTAGATAATATTTGTGCACTTTGTTGAACCATGTTCTATTATTTGCCATATGTCTTTGTATCATATAATTGTGTTTGATGCTAACTATTTGTAACTTGTTCATTGTGTATGTGCAGATGTCCTCTCACTACTTGAAGCCTAAGGATCTAAATTTCCGCACCTTGCATCCTAGAATTAGGAATGATAGACGTGCGTACCCACATTTTAAAAACTGCATTGGTGCAATAGATGGGACTCACATTAGGGCAGTCATTTCTCCGTCCCAACAAGTGAGATACATTGGAAGAACAGGTGCAGTAACTCAGAATGTGATGGCGGTATGTGACTTTGATATGCATTTCACTTATGCTTCAATTGGACAACCTGGTGCTATGCATGACACAAGTGTCCTTTATCATGCACTTGACAAGGATAGGCTCACCTTCCCCCATCCTCCAAAGGGTGAGCATTTAACAAATAGTACCGTGTAATTATTTGCATGATGCAATATATATATGTCACAACTAATATGCAATATTTCCTTTGTTTTGTTTAGGCAAGTACTACCTTGTTGATGCTGGCTATCCTAATAGAAATGGATATCTTGCACCATATAAAGGAGAAAGGTATCATGTTCCTGAGTTCCATAGAGGTGTAGAACCAAATACTCCTGTCGAGAAGTTCAACAGAATTCACTCGTCGAAGCGCAATATAATTGAGAGATCTTTCGGGGTATTGAAGATGAAATTTCAGATCCTTCTCAAGATGCCAAAGTATGACATGGCTACCCAGAAGATGATTGTCGCTGCGACTATGGCATTGCACAATTTTATTCGTGCACATGATAGAGAAGATATTCATTTTCAGCGGTGTGATAGAGATCCTGATTATGTGCCTGAAATTCCGGAACGATACAAGCGGTACATTGTTCCTGCTGCTGCTTCGGATACGTCTACTCCGGAAGCAAACGGTGCTGACATGGATGCGTTCAGGGATGAACTAGCTACCGCCATTGCTCTAGGATGGTGATGATCGAGTCATGTAATATATATATTTGTCCATGTGATGTTGTTGGACTTGATACCATCACGTGATGCTTTTGGACTTGATATTTGTAATATATATATTGTCTTATATTTGTGTTCAGGTTATCTAAATATTTTTATGTTCACCTTACATATGCACAGCAAAAACTGCTCTCTGTAGTCTCTGCATAACCAAAAAAACGCGGGAGAAAAAACCAGTGGGAACGCTGCAAATGGAATGGTCCAGCCCAGCCAAGAAAAAAGGCCCACCCGAGATGGACTTTGGGCCCAGAAATTTGGTGGAGCTGTGCCGAACGTCTTCTGCTCCAGCGGAGACGCTGGAATCCATCGAGTGGAGCTGGATCGGAGGATCTGGGCAGAGCAGCCAGTTGCCGAACACGCCCTAAGAGCGTCAGGTTAAATTTACTGTCCTGACTCGCGATGGATGTATTTCAATTCTTGTACTAATCTGGCCAGTACGTAGCGGGGTCCAGCCGAGTGGTTTCGGCACTCGATCGGCAACACTGCATTGTCCAATATGTTCCATGTTACCCATGTCCGTGCTCTAGTGCCTGTGCATATTTATTTTTTTGAGTTTTAAAGCAGTCGATCCTGCCGTCCGATTAGATAGAATAGAGTGTTATGTACAGATGTTTATCGGCAAAAAGCCGATGCTTATTTCATTTTAAAAGTACAGCAGCAAACTACTAAAATCTAGCCTCTCGGGTCCCTAGAGTGTGCAAATGCACGCTGCTGTATCTCCTCCCAAACCAGGTGCGCCACCGCTTTCGGCTGCAAGGCGGTGCTCCGGAATACCCGCCTATTCCGCTCCTTCCATGTTCCCCACATCGAATATATGAAAGCTCCGCTTGCCTCGCGCCTTCTTTCCTTAGGGATTCCGGCGGTTATGCTGTCCCACCATCCGTCCAGGGTATGTCCCAAAGGTGGCGGAGCCAAGCCGATGTTTCCACTCCACCCGAAGATTAGCTCCCGAATTCTTGAAGTGAAGCTGCAGTCGAGAAGCAAGTGCTGCACTGTCTCGGGATGGATCATACACAACTTGCATATTGGGTCATGGGGCCATCCACGTAAGGCCAAGTTGTCCGCCGTGAGTATCTTGCCGTGAAGCGCAAGCCAAGCAAAGTAGTGACACTTTGGCTCCGCCTTTGCCCTCCAAATCTTGGCCGCGCGAAAGGGCGGACAAGTTCCCACAAACTGGCACCGGTAAGCTGATGTTGTGGAGTAGGTTCCAGAAGCTGTCCACAGCAAATCTTGGCCGCGCGAAAGGGCGGACAAGTTCCCACAAACTGGCACCGGTAAGCTGCCCATCCGCGATCCTGCAGTCCTTGTCATCCTCGCTCTCCGATCATGCGCCGTTGCTACTTGTTGGGGCAGCGGAGATTCCCAAGTTCGCCACTTTCAGGTTCGAGGCGTTCTGGACTCGGATGGAGGGCTTTCATGAGCTTGTGCAGCAGGTTTGGGAGCAAGAGGTGGCCACGCATGATCCCCTGCGGCGCTTTCATGTAAAGCTCGAGAGAACCGCAAAAGCACTCAAATGTTGGCACAAGAAGATTTTTGGCAACTTGAAAATGCAGACGGCGGTGGCAAGAGAGATCATTGGCAGGCTAGACGTTGCGGAGGAGAATCGGCCTTTGTCCACGGAGGAGATCAGATTGTGGGTGAGTCTTTGGACGAAGATACTCAGAATTGCCTCAATAAACAAAATCCGCATCCGCCAGCGCGCGAGGCTGAATTCCATAAAGCTTGCTGATGCTAACTCGCGGCTGTTCCACCTCCGCGCAAACGGACGAAGGCGCAAAAACTTCATTCAAATGCTTGCTACTGCAAATGGTCTTGCAGTGACACATGAAGAGAAGACGGAGGCTGTGCGCTCGCATTTCAGCGAGTTCCTTGGAGCGACGACAGCTAGAGAAACAACTTTGAACTGGGGAGCTTTGGGTTACACGCTTAGGGATCTGTCGGAGCTGGATGCGCCGGTGGACATGGACGAGATCAGGGCTGCTGTTTTTGCTCTACCAGCGGAGAAGGCGCCGGGTCCGGATGACTATATTGGTCGTTTCTACCGTGTGTGTTGGGGCATCATCACGGACGATTTGCTAGCAGCCTTGTCTGCCTTGATGGAACAAGGGAGGGATGCTTTTGGGCTGCTGAACAAGGCCAACATTGTATTGCTTCCTAAGAAGGAGGCAGCGGAGGTGATTGGGGACTACCGGCCAATCAGTCTGATACACAGCTTCTCCAAGATCTTTTCTAAGGTTTTGGCAACCCGGCTAGCCCCCTTGCTGCCCGAGCTAGTGTCCCCAAGTCAGTCCGCCTTCATCAAAAAGCGGTGCATACATGACAATTTTTTGCATGTGCAAGGTTTGATCAAGGAGATGCATAAAGAGAAGACGCCGGGATTTTTCTGAAGTTAGACATTGCAAAGGCTTTTGATTCTGTGAGCTGGCCATATTTGCTTGAGTTGCTTGAGGCTATTGGGTTCGGCCCAAGATGGAGACGATGGATTTGCCTTCTCCTCTCTACAGCGACCTCCAAGGTCTTGCTTAATGGGAAACCAGGACCATCGATTTATCATGCGAGAGGGTTGCGGCAGGGAGACCCTATCTCCCCCATGCTATTCATCCTAGCAATCGACCCACTGCACCATTTGTTTCGGCTTGCCATGGAGGAGGGCATTCTTCGGCCAATTCGCGCAAGGCCGGTGCGGTTCTCTGTCTCGCTATACGCAGACGATGCCGGCATCTTTGTTGGTCCTGAGGCGCAGGACATGCGTGTGACTAGCAGAATTCTTGAGGCCTTTGGAAACACTAGTGGGCTGCGGACAAATCTTGCCAAGTCCGAGGTCTTCCCAATCCAGTGCACAGAGGAGCAAGTGACGGCAGCCTTGGCAGTCTTCCCGGCCAAGCGTGGAAATTTTCCGTGCACTTATTTGGGGCTGCCGCTGCACCATTCAAGGCTCAAGGCGATCCACTTCCAGCCACTCCTGGACAAGCTCGGCTCCAGGCTGGCCGGATGGTGGGGGAGACATTTTACTAGAGCTGGCCGGGTCTTGCTGTGTCGATCGGTGATGTCTGCTATGGTCCTATACCACCTCGCGGTTTTCAAGCTCCCAAAATTCATCATCAAGAAGATTGAGAAGATTAAAAGAGGATTCTTGTGGATGAAGCCGGGGGCGGCGCCGGGCGCTAGGCCGCACTCTCTTGTCAACTGGAGCACGGTCAGCCGGCCAAAAGATCTCGGCGGTCTCGGCATCTTTGACACTGAGAAGTTTGGGCGTGCAATGCGGCTATGTTGGCCGTGGTACGCTTGGCAGGAGCAGGATAGGCCGTGGCGGGGCATGTCACTTCCTTGTGACGCTAGGGACATGGAGCTGTTCAGGACCTCGACGGACATCTCTATTGGCGATGGCGCCAAGTGCTCGTTTTGGCATGATAGATGGCTGCCGGGAGGAGCTCTCAAGCTCAGGGCCGGCCCAGAGGGGGGGGTCAGGGTGGGCAGCCGCCCCGGGCCCCCAAAATATAGGGGCCCCACCCCAGGTATGCAGGGCCTTATGTATGCTGTATGGTCAGGGCATGTGTATGATTACGTACTGGTATTAGCAGCCCAGCAGGAAAAAATGCCCGTAGGCTAGGAAGGCATGGCCAGCGAGGCAACTCGTAAGCAGATTATTAGCAAAACGAATGCAGCAGCCATGAGGAAGTCATCCATCGATTCGGTTCCTTCCCATCGCGTATTATACAGCGTCCTGCGTCCGCCGCCGCCGGTTCTGCAAAATCTCGTTATTCCAATCGCTTATTCATCGTCTCGCCGACTGAGCCGATTTTCAATTTCCAGCGGCCTAATCACGACAGTACGTCGGATCAGGCGCTTTTCCCCGTCTTCAATCGCGGTATACACATAGGCACACCGGCGATTTGACTAATCTGAGGTATACTATTTACTGTTTCCTAATCAGTGATGTCTACCTTCACTTACATGATGCATAGCTGGTACTATTCAATATTTGATGTTAATTTGTTTTTCAAGAATTGTGTGTTATCATGCCGTTTAGAAAGTATCCATCAGTTAGTGCTAAAAGAAAAAGAGTAAACGCGTGGATGATTTTGTACAATCACATAGGGAGATATTTACAATTTTCCAACGATAATAATGGAGCTTTGATAACCCAAACGATGAGTTCACAATAGTTGTTGTGGAGGAAGATCAACCAACTAATGAGAATTTTGATTTTGATCAGTAAGAAGAAAATATCAACACCATCACTAATGTAAGTGTCTCTGAGAGTTTACGACAGTAGATGAATGATATCGACATCGACCCCATCATAAGTGACTTGGCATCGAGAAATGTTAGGAAATCTCTAAGGTAATATGTATAAATTTGTGTACTGCTTTTCGATGCATTTAAGTGTTATTGACAATATATCTTTTACATATATATTCGTTATTATTGTTATGATGTCTATATCAGGGCCTCAATTTATAGTTTCGCCCCGGGCCCCCAAAATCTCAGGACCGGCCCTGCTCAAGCTGCAGTTCCCTGCACTTTTTGCCATCACCACAAGGAAGGCACGTTCGGTCCAACATGAGTTCAGGAATCAGAACTGGATGAGGGCACTGTTTCGAATCTCCACGCCTTCACAACTCATGGAGTTCACCAAGCTTTGGGAGGTGCTGCAGGAGGTGGTGCTGCAGCCTCGGCCTGACGCCTGTGCATATTATATGCCGCGGCACCCAAATAAAAAGCAAATCTACAGTGCAAGTTAATTATTCCACCAAAATAAAGGAAGAACATATTCTTTACACTCGCACCTCGGCACAAAAAGCTAGGAAGAAAAATCAAGCAGACGTGAAAAAGGAAAGACTTTTCGGATTTCGAAGGGGAGAAACTGTCGGTGGCCACCGACCGGCCGTGTCTCCGGTCACCGTGGCGTATCCGAGAGATTGGCCTATGCTACAAACGGGTCGGTGACTGGTAACGCTGGCCGTATGTGCCACCGCCGGACAGGTGTGCAAATACGCGACATACGGCGCAAGTCAGCACTCAGCGTCGCACGTACACAGGACTACAACTGAAATAAACTTCGCCCACCTACGACGCTGTCCATTGTACTCCTGACTAGTGGAATGCCCGTGCATTGCCACGGCCTACGTGAATTTCTTTTCTATACATAATGATGCATGTGAAATACATGTATTTCAATAAAACCTATAATATTACGACACGACAGTCGGATTTTATAGAAATACAGATAGGGTCGATCTCTGCTATTGTTGATGTAGAACCTAGTTTGCACACCGGATGGATAAACAGTGCACATCACTGGTTTATACTTTATAGTTGTACCAAAGCTGATATACTGGAAAACCTATGCAAACAGTAGCAAATGGGTCGGTTGGGCACGTTGCTTGGCTGTTTGCTGGATCCAACTTCTAACGCGTGACGGGCGTGACGCTTGGAGCCTTGGAGTAAAAACAAAAACTCGCATCATCTCCTCAGTCCCTCACTCCTCCTTTCCAGCTCCCTGGCGGACCGCCTCCGTGGCCGCCCCCTCCCCTGCTGCCGCCATTTCTTATCGCCGGCAGCTCGCCGTTTATTCCTGATGTTCGATTGGAGATTCCACACGGCCCCTCTCTCCGATTTGTGATTCATCTCCGATTCTGGTCTAGCTCGCCATTGCTTTTCACTCCTCTGTTCCTCCGTGTCCGCCACACGGGGCAGGGTCGTGCGCGCTGGGCAAGTCCTCGTGGGGCAGAACCTCCGCGGCAAGCTCCAAGGAAGCGAGGATAGCTGTGCGTGAGGCGCCTCCTAGGCGGAGAACAGTTGTGGTGTATATTTTCGCTGCTGGTGCTGGAAATGTGTTCATGGTTGTTAGGTAAGTGAACCGAGAGGTTAAATTTTTACAGATCAGTAGTTATTCGATATATGAATCTTAGCTCATTCTTGGATGCAGTTGCACTTCGTGATAGTATTTTTTTTTCGTGTGCATAATTCGTCAAAGCATTGTGTGGTTATTGAACACTGTTGTCGAATCATTGTAGCATTTCAGGATTGAGTTAGAAGTGGTGCTGTGCTGGAAGTATGATTAAACTTCTTAGGAAAAAATATATTCTGATCCATCTAGGTTCCTTTTTATTTTTAAAGAATTTCTGTACATTGTAGAATTTAGAGGGAAGATATTGTGCATTTCTGTTTATTATGAGCAGAGTGTGTTTGTTTGTCCTCATTATATTGTTGTAGTGATGGAGTTACTGTTTTCTCTCACTCTAATTCCTCCGTCTCTCCATGTTCTGTATAGTTAGGTGTACAATTTGTTTTCTTTTGATCCTCTGATGGGAGCTCAAATTCTCCTATAGGTTCTGAGTGAGCGATGTCTATACATGTGAAGTAGGAACTAAAATATTAGGGGATCCATCTCATTTATTATTTAATCTATCGGGTAGGGCGATATTTTTTTAGTACAGTCGACCCCATGAAGGAGCCACCTATTGTCACTGCCAACACTGTGATGTCCATTCTTGCCGTTGATTATTCTGTGGACAAGGTCTTTTGCTATTTATTTGATGATGGAGAATCAGGTATGCATCGTAGCTGTAGCATAATAAATATTTAAATTTGCATTAGCATTTTGTTTCCCTTTGTTTCTATTGAACTACATGTGTGGGCTGCAGTTTATATTGATATATGTGCTTGTTATCGTTTCCTGCCATCAAGAAGAATATGGATAGCCTTTGATTCTAAAATGATACAAGTAATTGAATGCTCCTCCCTTTAATTCTTTTTTTGTCATCACAAATATCTCACGTGTAAACAGAAAATGCACATAGATATTCATATAATAAATAAAAAATTCAAATATGTTTGCATCCGTTACATTCAAGTGCTAAGGACTTCCTTGTAGACTATGTTCATCGTGGTTGTTACTAATGACTCGGTTCGTTTTCTCTTCTTTGAATTCTTGGTCTCGTCCTTTCCATTGACCTTGATGGCGAGGATCTTGATGTTTCTTTTCGCGGTGGCTTTGGACAGCGCGACATACAACTGACCGTGAGAGAATACCGGCTCCGGCAAGTACACGCCTACAATTGGGATGGTCTGTCCTTGCGCCTTGTTGGTCGTCATGGCAAAGCTAAGTCTTATCGGGAATTGCTTCCTCTTGAATCTGAAGGGAAACATGTCACTCTCGGACAGACAAAGAGGTATCCGAGGTAGAAACACCCTCTCCCCAGCGTGCTGTCCCACCACAATCTCGGCGTCGATGGCGTTTCTCTGGAACCCACGGACGACCAGCCTCGTGCCGTTGCACAACCCATTAGCCGGTCAATGTTCCTCAACAATATAATGGGGCAGTTGATCTTCAGTTTAAGCGCGTGCGGGGGCATCCCATTAGGAGTCAGCGAGTTGAGAAACTCTTGAGCATAGAAGCCATGTGGATCATCCTCCGCGGTATCGAAGCTATGTGTAACATCCCAAAAATATTAATCAGTATTATTATTCCAAAAATGAGAGCCAACAAGAACTTTTGTTGATTTTATGTGTTGTTTGTCAATTGTTGCTTGTGGTAATTAATTCCTGTTGCTTGTGTTGCTTGTTGCTTGAATTAATAGAAAAGGAAATACAAAAGCAAAAGTGAGACAAGAAAAATAAAAGTGACAAATAAGAAACTCAATAATGTTCCAAACAAAATTCAGAGGAATGGTATATGAAACCTCTCATTTACATCCTTATCACTTATCTCTTCCAAATATTATTTTACACCTATTTTAAAATTTAAAAGTAAAAACAATTGAAATAAAACAAAATGCAATAATTAAAACCCTATAAAGAAAATGATTCAAAACATTTTATTTTGAAATGCCAAATTTTGTGGAGCTACTACATGCTATGTGGAAGCCTCACAAATATTTGTGAATTTTTCTAAAATGTTTAAGTACCTAAAAGAAATTCCAGAAATGCTGCTGGAAATGAAAAGAAGAAAAAGAAGCAGAGAAGGACCTAGTTGTAAATGGAAAAAAAAGAATCCAGGGGGCGTTCTGCAAGAACGTCGTCGTCCACCTCTCTCCCTCGCCCCGACGCAACGCCGTGTCGCCGTGACCGTTCCCCGCCGTTTCCGCGCTTCCCAGGCCCCCCTGGCCGCGCTCTCCCTCGCTCCCGTGCCTCTGCAGCCGCGGCGCCGCAGAGGAGAGCACTCACGACCTCCCTCGCCTCGAATCCACCCCAGCGCCGCCGTGGCAGCCGCGGCGATGCCGGCCCAAATTCGCGCAGCTCTCTGCACCTCGACACGCACCACTCGAGCCTGAGCTTCTAGAACGTGTCCGGACCCCGGTGGACGCCGCGTCTCCACGTCCCTCGCACCACCGCGTCGGATTCGTGAAGAAATATCCCCGCCGTGCGCCATGGACGTCGATCGTGCACCCCGTCCACGATACGCCGGCCCTGCGCTATAAAACCACCCCCGCACCCCTCTGGGAACACCACACCACCCCACTCCCTCACTTCTCCCTCTCGATTCGCCGTGCACCGCCAGGAGGGCGTGCTCTGCCGCAGCCACTGCCGCCGTCGAGGTCAGTCGTGGCCGCGACGCCACACTGCCCCTTTCTCTCCTCTCTGGCCCGTACCCTCTTCCCTTTGGACACCGCCCTCACACGCATCCTTTTTCCCTCTGTATCGTGCACAGGGGAGACGCCAGGAGCTCGCCGGAGTGCTGCCCGTGGCCGCGGAAGTGCAGCAGCTCGCCGTGGACGCTGCACTCCCTCCCAGCAAGCGACACTCGACCAGAAGCTCTCCCCACGCCGCCGCCGTCGTTCCGCATCATCTCCACCGTCCCTAGACCACCCAGGTACCCCCACTGGCCACCCTCGCCGTCGCCGGAGCTCCGGCGACGCCACTTTTAGGTCGTCGATGATCGCGGGCTCCGTGAGCCGTTCGATCTTTGATCAACGGCCGCGTACCGCTTCGATTAGAGAGAGAGAGAGAGACTGACGGGCGGGCCCCGCTCGTCAGGTTTTAAATCATTTCCCGCGCGTGCTGTGCCGCTGCCATGTAGGCCCCACTAGTCAGAGATTTAAACATTATCCATAACTGGATTTCTCTGTTTAAAATGGAAATATGAAATCAGTACTGGATCCAACTTTGAAATTCAATATCTCGAGATTTAGGAATCCAAATAAATCAAACTCAATTGTTCTGGAAAGCTTATGAAAATGTTTAACCAACCCAATTGGATTCATTCATTTAATTAAATAAATAAAAAGTATTATTAAAAATACTACAGAAGGTTTAAATTCTAAACTTGTTTGTTTCTGATACTCTGTTAGTCCAAATAATTCCAAACCAATTTTGCTAGCTTAGTACTGCCATGTATTAGCTTCCCTAATTTTGGTAGAATTAATTGTGCAGTAGTATTTGTTTAGTATTAAGTTGAAGTTTAAACACCCTTCTGCACTCAAACATTTAAATATGTTTAATGGTTAACCCAAATGAATTAGGACCAATTTTGTTAGATCACATTTAGCCATGTTTAGTTACCCCTAAAAGGATTTAATTTTAGGATCAACAGAACTTAATTGGTAGCTAAAACTTGATTATTAAGTTACTGGATTCAAACAAATGTGTAGGGAGTTTAGTAACTCCAATTGATCCAAATCAAATTGAGATGTCTTCTACACATCAGTAGCTTTCCATAGAATTTTAGTTTGTATTTTTGTGACCAACAGAACTCAAGTTGTGGAATTAAACATGTTCAACAAGTTTCTGCCATAATTTAGAAGTAATTAAATAATGTTTAATTCAATTATTTGAAAACCAAATTGTATGGTTTGATGTGTGCAGTAGCTATTTGTGATGTTTATGGTTGTTATGTTGAGATGATTGCTTGTATAGCTTAGTGATTGTTTGCATTGTTTGTTTATTAATTAGACGAGAACGTTGTCGGATATATCGAGGAAGGAGAGTTTGTTGAAACTGAAGAACAAGATCAAGGTCACTTTGCCGAGCAAGGCAAGCTATTCTCTGAGCTTGCACTACAAACATATGCATCTACTTTCATAACATGTTTTACTCTCAAGGCAAGATTTATAAAACCCATTTCAAAAGTATATGGAAATTATTTTGCCACCTATGTAGAAATATAAGATAGTTATATCAAATTATAGGATGGGAAAAACAAATATGGTTTATTCAAAACTCCTTTGCAATTACTTGTGAGATTATGAAATGCCGAGATGTCGGTGTTGGAATGGAGAAGTGGAAAAATGGTGATGTTTATGAAAAATGCACAGTGTCCTAGTACTATGACGACCAATCTTACCCTGTGCGACCACATTTACCATATATGGGAAAAGGCTTAGTCATGTAGTTTGCTCTTATTAGTATGGGATACCTCATCGACGGAGATGACTCCGTTATGCATGAGGGGATGGTCCGAGGACCTACCCCCTGACCCGGGTCCTCACACAAGTTGGTGGGGAGGATAGAAGGTTCCACCATAAACCGCCGGACAAAACTATGAGTCCTCACACTTAGGGTTTCTGACGGGAAACTGGACTGGGTGTTGATGGAAAGTGTCATATGGGAAGGATCCTATACTAGCATGAGCAAATAAGAGGCTATGGCCGGCGGCTTACTTCGCATACACCTGGTATGGCGAGACGTGGCAGACACGATGAGTTGCCGGATGGATGTGGGCTAAAAGCGTGCTACCTCTGCAGAGTGTTAAAACTATTCGAATAGCCGAGTCCTCGGATATGGACAATTGGGAGACTGTCCTAAGACCATGTGCAAGTTTTTGAAAGACTTTGAGTTTTAAAAAGAAAATGAAGTGGAGAATGTTTCCTACACCTATACCAACGGATCGGTATGAGGTGGTTGGATGAAAGTGGACCATGACGGGCTATGGTCGGAAAAAGGAGAAGTTTTGGAGAAACAGATAAAAATGGTGACTTCTTTAAAGATAGTTATAAAACTCTTCTTACCTTTTTCAATAAAGATATAGAGATGTTTTAAATAAATAAAAGTTGTCAACTAAAATAAAACTAGTGCATACTCATGTTGGGGTAGTTTGCGAGTACATTCAAATGTACTCATATTGGTTTCGTCCCTGGCTATTGTCCTAGCCAGACTACGAGGAGGATCACTACGCCGAGCAGGAGTATGGCGACTTCTACGCCAACTAAGGATCTCCACAAGTCAGCTGCCTGTCGGGTTGTCATCGTTAGAATATGATGTCTACTACGCCGTAGCTTCCGCTGATATTTTGGTTTGGCCCATGAAGGCACCTATGTAAGACTTGGTCTAAATGACCATTTATGTGAGACTTTTATTCGGTACTGTAATGGATGTAAACTTTGGTATCCAATTCGGATTATGTGCAACGACAGACTGATCACGGGATCGTTGTGTTAAGCATAATCGGGTATTTCGGACAGCTAGTCCGGGGTCCCCACACTATGGTAGATCATCTCCTTGCCCTGAAAACGCTCAATCATGCGCATGTTTATTCCATCGACGTTGTCGTTCTTTGTGGAGAGGATCGCTCGAGAAGTCATATAATCCGGATTTTCCATGTTTTGGTCTAGGGCAGGAAACACATGGTCGATCAGCTTCTCTATGTCAGCTGCGTCGCCCGTAGACGGCACACAGATATCTTCCGGAAGGTGGATGTTTCCTTCCTCGTCAGTTTTCTCGGTGCCGTTACCTATCCTCAGCAAATAATCCGCGAACCACCGGTCGTTTTGCGCCCTCATGTTCTTTATGAGCCTTAGTTGGCGCATGCCCTTCCATAGGTTTGAACTCCGCAGGCTCGCGTCGATTATCTGACCCCGTGACCCTTTCCTCATACCGGAAGCACCTGCCTGAAGTCCCCACCGAACACGACAGTCTTGCCTCCAAAAGGTCGGTCCTGGCGGCCCATGATGTCGCGCATGCTTCTGTCCAATGCTTCAACTGCCTGTCGTTTCGTCATGGTGGCCTCGTCCCATAGTATGAGTTTAGCCATCTGATGCATGTAAAATGCATACATGAACTTTGCACTATATCACACATATTCCAATCATATTTGCATCATATAAGGGTTATATTACTGTTATTTAATGAGTTTAGGAAATAAATCAATTGTTTCCTATTTTTATGGAATTAACCCTGCGCAGGCAGAAAACCCTATTTCTTTCCTTTTATGTTTCAGGGACCCAAACGTCGTCATAAAATTCTGGAAAAATACAGAGGTCGTTATTTTGGAAGGAAGAAGACGTAGGAGCGAAGGAATCAAGCAAACAGAGCGCGCAAGGCGAAAAGGGGGTGGCCCACGCGGCCAGGTACTGTGGCTGCGTGGGGCCCACTCATTTGGGCCTCGTGGCTCCGCTGCCATCGATCTTTCGTCCACCGACTCCGTCTTGACCTAAAAACGCCTATAAAAAGGTCCCCTGGCGTTTCGCGAAGGGAGCGCCGCACAAACGCAGAAACACCGAAACGGAGATCAGGAGCTGCAGATTAGAGGGGGAAAACTCCGGCGGGGCGCTGCCGGTGTGGTCTCCATCTTCTCAATCGACTTCTCCACCGTCTCCATGATGAAGAGGGAGTAGTCCACCTCTGGACTATGGGTTTGTGGAAGTAACTTATGTATCTCCCCTCTCTTGAGCTTCACTAATCAGTACCGTATGAGCTGCTGAACATGATTACGGTCATATTTGTAATACCTATGTGGTGGATCTTTCTATGAGTTAATATATGTTTGAGATTGCAATGTTTGTTTCAGTTATGAGTATAGATGCATATTATGTACCCCGTTCTTGTCTACTTGTTATGATCAAGCATGTTTATGAGAGCGTGTGTGGGGGAACGTGTGCATTAGTTGGAGTAACGGGGAGTGGTGAGTGCGGTAAGCTGACAACTTAATATCGCGATCCAATTGGGTGTTTACCTTACTTTGTTACCTCACTAGGGATAAACAAAAATACCATGCTGCAAGGGTTGAGGGTGACCAAGCTTCTTCCTGTGACTAGATCCAGCATGTTCTTATTTTCACTTCATGTCATGAAACTTATTGCTATACTCTGAGTCATCTTAATTACTGAGGTGTTATGATTTGGTTCGCATCTTGGTGGAGTATAAGAGAGACTAATAACCAAAAGGTCTCTATGTTAGGACGTGATGCCTATATATCTAAGTAACTTGTTATCAAACTTTGTGTTGCAATCTCATATGTTAACTCTGTGTGTGTTCCATTGTCTGCCACTTTATAAAGAGAGAGTGCATTTGTGAAACCATGAACACCGGTCCATTTTTAATCATAAGAAACACATTTCCAACACCATATATACCACTTTTCCATTTTCAGCCATCATTAAATCCGAAAATACAAAAATACTTTTCATCTTGCATACATCATTAAAAAACCCAAAAATATCATTTACCATTGCATCCACCACCATTGCATATTTATTTCCTGTTTGCATTGCATAACTATCTTGATATCATTCTTACACCTTGTGCTTGACAACCACAGGTGAGGTTGAGGACCAAAACATTTAACTTTGTTTTGTAGGTAACCAAAAGAAGGATAAGAAGATATATCTTCACTACTGATTCCCCGAGAGTTCGATATTAAACCCTCGAGTCACCCCTCGTGGGGAAAACACATCTTCCACTACTACACACTCTGCACTTGGAGTCTCAACCTGACCCATTTACTTTTGACACAGGTAACTACGTACCGGAGATCAACAAAGTGTTTTCTGGCGTCGTAGATCAACCTCTTCAAGGGCCATCAAGACTGTTTTCTGGCGCCGTTGCCGGGGAGTCATAGCTGAGAGATTTATCCAAGGGTGTGCATCATCGCATTCATCTCACAACGAAGTCAACTTCACCAACTTGTGCTAACACCTAAGCTTGGGGAGGTTGCACCTACGTGAGCACCATCTTATCCATCTTTACTTACAAAGCAATTTATTTGTTTTGTTAGTGTCATTGCATATCATATTCCGCTTGCATATTATTTTCAGTTTTGCATAAAAAATAAAAAAATACATAAAAACTTGCTATCATGGTTCTTGGAAACAAACAAGGAGGGAGTTCTCTAGGGAATTCGGTTTCTAGTTTTAAACAATATCATGGAGAAACATTAAAAGATGCTTGGGTAAGAATTAATAGGATGCACTACGAAGATCCTACACCTTGTGAAGATGAAAAGCTAAATCTCTATTTCTATTATGGGATAGACCCATGGTATCAAAATGCTTTAGATGGGGCTACAGGTGGAAGTTTTGTCTTGTCAACACCACCTTGTGCAGCCATGACTCTTAGACGAATTTTTGGTAGCTTTGTGGGTAGCAAGAAAAAGTTGTAGGACACCACAATAGCACTTGCTTCATCAAAGGATAAATTTGAAACCTTGGTGTAGTATCTCGTCGTAGGCAAGCCTTTGCTCGGTGTTTAGTAAGGCTGCCAGAGAAGCGTCTTCCTCGTCAACCTTGATGTTGGTTTCCTCGATTACCTCCCTAGCCTCGCCCCCAGTGTTGTCATACGTCTTGTCAATGTCCGGAAGAGGGAACGACTTTATGTCTTTGCCCATGGATTGTAGCATGCCCTTATATCAAGCAACACCATTTGCTCCACCGCTTTTGGACACTTGTGTTGCCGCCGATAGTCGTCTGACATCGCCTCAAGGTGTCGAGCCCAAAGACCGCGCACATCGCCAGGCTCACAAAATACTAAGATCGTTGCGAAGAGCCTCCTGAGTGAGGCTGGCATGGCGAACTGCTCTGATTCAGTAAGACACTCATCAAGCGTGTTGCCAGCCTCGATTAGACCCTTTTTCTCCGCGGCCTCACGAAAGGTATCACATAGCACACCATCAACGGTTTTCAGGTCTTCAAATGACGTCGAGCCTGGTACGTGGTTTAGACGCACCCTAAGAAAGTATCGCTCCCCTCGGCGGGATTGGCCATCACGATTCGGCCTACTTGGTAAAGATCCCTTTTCCTTTTCTGCCAGTACTTTCCTGGTTGCCATGTGAACCATCCTGGAAAATCCCTGTAGAGAATATCTCGAGCCCACTCATGCTTCTGGTTAGCCACAAAATACTCTGTTAGCATGGATGCGTTCTCCTGGGCAGCGACGTCATTTAGGTTGTCCCCCTCTTTGAACGTGACTCTTTGCATATCTGGGAGATGAAGCGGCAGCTGCAATACAGATGGGTGGATCTCAGAGAGGTTGAAGCCAAATATCCTCCACATGGCTTCAGGTGGTGTAATCCACCTTGCGTCAATGAATCTCTTGATCTCGTCTATGTTACCATCGGCGTCGGGCTTGTCGATGTTGAATGAAGTCTGATCGTGGCCCTTGTATATGTACTTATATAGGTACTTGACTGCCTTTATGCTGGAGCATACCTCCACGTTGATGTGGCAGTTGAACATCTGCAAGAGGTAAGGGTTGTAAGGCACAACCCATCTATTGTCGAGCGTCGCACCACGGACCTACGCTGAACGGCCGTCCTTCCGTCTCCGATAAACGGGGTATGAATCCTTCCCCTGTATGGTGGTCTCGTTGAACATCCGTGGGTACCTACACTTGCACGACCCATCTTGCATACATACGTTGTTTGGCTTTAGGGCACCGCATGGGCCATGCATCATATGTTTCACGACCATGGCGTATAGCTCCGGGTACTTATCCTTGTCTGAGAGCTCTGCTGATATGAGGCGGTCATACTGCTCTGGCACAACGAACTTGCATTGTGAATCCATGATCAATAGGAAATGGGCATGCGGTAGGCCCCTCTTCTGAAACTCGACCACGTAGACCCACGCCTTCACAAAGCCCAGGATGTTCTTCTTGGTCAACATATATTTCATCGTCTCTAGCTTGGCTCTAAACACTCGAGCCACAATATCTGGCCGGTCTTGTGGGGTTTGGCCTGGAAGGAGGCCATCCTGTATCTCCTGCCAGTTTGGGTTGCATGTCATCGTCAGGAAGATGTCGGGCTTGCCATATGTCTGTACCAATGCCATGGCGTCCATATACCTCCACTTCATGTCTCGGAAACACCCTGGAATTTCCAAGGGAGCACAATCCTTGTGCCAACAGCGCTTGCTCGTGTCTCTCCGGCTGTGATGCTATCTACAATGACTTTATATAGATCAGCACGTATCTGCGGTCAGTGCTCCCTGATCCAATTCAACCTGCAACCCTCGATCTTTATGTACATGTCCACCCCCCATTGCTGGAACAGACGCCCTCCATGCAGTATGGGGTTGAATATAGCAGGACGTGTCTGTAGTCGGTAACAGTAGTAGTCCCTGACGGAGACGCATAAACGGCCACCCCCTCTGTAACAGAAAAAAAGGTTATGCAACATATGCCAAGGATAGATAAAAAGAATGCAGAAGTATCCGAGATAGCCGAACCTGGATCATCTTCACGATCTGCTCTTGGTAGCTGCGCAAGGTTCCAAGACTTATTAAGTTTAGGTATATTCGGATGCCAACCGAGCTCCCCCTTTGGGAAGAAGAGGGGGTACGAGAGTGGGTCATAGCATCCTTGTGTGGCATGTATACTATGCCTCTCGTTATTGTTACCGTAGAGGGTAATGCTGCGTTTGAACCTATTTGCCAGATCGCTGCCCTCGACCCATATCGCAGCCACCTCGGACGACACCGGTGTGTTGTATCTCCGTTGGTCTAGCTTTTTGTCGGTGTTTAGTTCTATACGGTAGTCCTCAAGGTTATCCTTATGCTCGCCCAATCTCCTAAACGTCTCGGAGTAGGGGTTTCCTCTCAGTATTTCCACAACCTTACTGACGACCTCCTGGTCTAGTTCCTTTGTGGCTTCCTTGCGATGGATCAGGCTGGGATCATCGTCGTAGAAGTATAGTTGTAGATGTTCCGGGCGAGAGCCTGGCCCGAACGAATGCACGTTGTTGTACATTTTGCCTTGTGCTCGGAATGTGTACACCCCGGACCTCATGTTCGTGCAGTCGTTGTCCAGACTGACGCCAAGGGTTGTGAAGGAGAAGTGGCTGTTGAAGAATCGTATGCTCTCTCAGAAATGTCGACTGTCCGCATCCGCGCTTGACCATAGCTTCATCAGCTCCGGGATAGGCGTTGGTTCAGCGAGTTCGATCTGTCCGTTTCGACAGCAGAAGACGGGCGTCTCATGCTCAAACTTCTTGGCATGGCAGTGTTCGCAGTCGGGGACTTGCTCCAGTATATGCGTTTCTGGGAGGTATGAGTACACAAAGTCAAAAGGATCGATACCACCCTCGTCGGATAAGTCTATCGGTGTATCGAGGTCCACGTCATCATCGTCGAAACCTGCATGAAGAGGATGTCATATCAATATGTTTGTAACAAATAGGTTCGATGGAAAGATGGAAAGTCTGGCCTACGTACCTTCGCGTCCATACGTGTACCACTCCTCGTCCGTGAGGTCGTTGGCTATGGTATTCTCGTCCATGATACCACTAAGGAAGGCCTCCATGTCGCCTACAACATTTTCGACCTAGTAAGTACGATGATTGCATAAATAAAGGGAGTAAAGATCGGTGTGTTACCTTCGGTCCTGATTATATACTCCGGCGTGCTCGTTGAAGGTATATTTTGCAAATTTGTTGCATTTGGGCACGGCATCGCGATAGATTCAGCGTATGGTCTGTTCCTCTTAGCCGCAGCGTTTGCCTTGCGCTTAGCTAGCAGTGTTGCCCTCTCCTCTCCATTTATGCTTTGCCTGGATGTGCGTCGTCCCGCGTTGTTCTTCTGCCTCTCTTCTAGGGATATATTTTTCCTCCTATCCTTTTGTCGTGCATTCCTTTCCTGCCTCTCGTCTAGGGATATATTTTTTCTGTTATCCCTTTGTCGTGCATTCCTTTCATCGAGCCCTTTGTTTTGCCTTGCTGCTCTTCTACGTGCATTAATCTCCCCTTTCTGTTCAGCTGTCAAACTATTTCGTCGAGCTCTATTGCGTTCACGTCTTTCTTGATTTTTATTATTTGTTGATTCAACGTTGTTATCCATTTTCTGCAACCACAACGATACATAAAAGTTAAACATCCAATACTTAGATGGTTGAAACAGTTTTGAAAAATGAATGCAGAAAGAGAGATATTTTGACAGAGAAATCGAAAGCTGAAACTGTAGACTGTTTTAAACTTCTGATGCTTTGATTCAGTAACATGAAAACATTTGACAATATCATATTGATTATTATTGACGATTACCCTGGATGCAAGGTGTTGCTTCTTAATGGATAGTAACTTTTGCTTCAAACGTAGAATTTAGTAAAGTTTGTTGCTAATTTTATTTTTCTGTTGACTGACGATGTGTGAAAGGATTTATCAGACGATGAATGAAAGGATTTATCAGCTCTTTTCTAAGATGGAGGACGGGCTGGTATGTCTCCTGCTACGTACCTTCTCCTGTAGCTCTGTCGATCGCAGCCGGCGTGCAGGTATTTCAGCTACCTTTTGGCGTTAGCAGTCTGCTGCTGCTGCTGCTTGTTTCGAGTTGCTCCTGCTACTTGATTCGAGACTTCGAGTTGCTCCGTCGCGTGTGCTGCTGGTTTGTTGTAGTTGCTCCGTCCGTGCCTGTACGTGTGTACATTTAAAGAGTTGTGATCGACTCCGTGTGGGAATAGAAACCGAATTGGATTGAAACCGTAATGTCCTTTCATATATTTTGGATTCGAACTGTTTTTCCCTGATCTAATATGATTCGGACGTGGTGGACTTGGAACAGAATTGTTAAAGATTGTTCCGGCTCGGCCCAGAAAGAAAAAGAGGCCCAACTATGATCTACCATCATCACCACCTTTAACGATATTATATAGTAGAGATTCCTGAATGTCCCAAACCAACCTCCAATTAAGCGCCACACTATACCATTGAACGATCAAATTGTAAGTCTCATTAAGGTCAGGATGTCGAGTCGCCTCTTTTAACGTTGCTCAAAATAGATGTGCCATGTGGTACACCTCAGTGTTTGTATTGTACTGTACGCCGCAGTGCACTCAATAATTCCAATTCTTTGCTCGCGCATGGGTGGGCTCCAGCAGCAAGGGATCTATCTGCTAACGGTCGGTGAGGGGGGCCTTTTCAGTCGTCGTTATCATAGCGTATTAGCGTGTACTAATTCACCTACAAAAATTAGCATGTACTCCCTCCGTATCAAAATATAAAACTTTCTAACTATTTTCCACACACATGTATCTAGACATATTTTCGTGCAAGATTGCAAGATAGAATCTTGCACGAAAACATGTCTAGATACTTGTGTGTCGAAAGTAGCTAGAAAGTCTTTAATTTTGATACGGAGAGAGTACTACTAACATCCCTCATCCTGACCAAAGAGGCTTTGCAAAAGCATATTTAGACACATGGAAGTGATATCGTAAACAGAACTTAATACTTTTTTTTGATAAAGGGATCTTCCTCCCTGATTCATTAGGGAACCATTTATGAAAGTTCTTACAGAGAGGAAGAAAAACACCTAGTCTATATCTTTATAAAAGGAGCGAGAGGGGGCAGATCCAAATGATCGTGAACCTGCCTGTCGCTGCCGCCCTGCATGCGAGCCCGGCTCCGCTGCACTCTCCTGCCTTCTCCACTCTCTCAGGCTTCAGCGGCAGGAAAAAGGCTCCGCCCGGCTGTGGTCATCGGAGGCGCACTCCCACAGGCTTGCCCTCTCCTTCAGCTCTCAGCTGCAAGACGGTCATTGGCTCAGGGACGCGCACCTTGGCCGTGGACTACATCCAGTGCAGATTTGACCGCTCGGCTATATCTCTAATGTTCATCTATTCTATGGTTCAATGAGTCAGCACGGATAGTCCAAGCAGGAGCCGAAATTTAAATGACGATTCTTCTTACAAGCTGATCACATGCGGTTTAATTCTCTCTTGCACTGGGACAACTATTGTTTGCCATATGCATGAAGAAGTTGCTATAAATATTCAGCAAGGGTGCTCTCAAAAAAAATGTAGATTATATGAGGGGACGCCGGTCTAGAAAATAATTCACAAAAGGTAGTATCTCGAGCCATCAATTTGGATAATATGATTGCTTTTTTCTGCTTATTGTGCTTTTGGTCTGCAGGAAGAAGCTGCTAGAGATAATAATGATGTTGGCACCGAAGATAACCGGATCAGGAACCCAATAGTACAGACAATGTGTGGTGTAACAGAGCATATGTTTATTTTGGCTTCCTAGCATGATATGACCCTGTTTTTGGGGAGCTGCATATTGGTTTTGCACTACATTTGGTAACATGGTTAGCTGTTTTGGCCAGTTCTGGTCAATTCTCTCTTTTTTTTCAAATGAAATTAGGCAAAATTGTCCATTTCCTTCAAAAAATAAATAATCAGATAAGTGCATAACACCAAATGGACGAACGACATTATTGTCTCGCTGCGCTAATATGACCACAATGATGTCAATTTGGAAACGACATCAGTGATATTAGAACACCATGTGTTAATTAATATTTATGCTTATAGAACCTTTTATTTTCTATTTTTAGAATTTCAAATGTATTGGTTGACATTTCATGAGACGTGCAGTGCATTGTGAGGAGAGGTTGTTGAATTCCTTTCAGAGGGTAACATCTACGGATCCAATTTTGAGTATTGTTGTTTTTTTGTAGCCATAGCCATCACATGAAGGATCCAAGACGAGTGAGTAGCCGCATAAATCTGGTGGGCCGAAGATATTCCCTTTTTAATGTCCACTATGATTTGTTAATAGGATCGACAAATTTATTGTCTTCTTGAATGACAAAAATAACGAAGACACGTGCATTGCACGTGCTCAATTACTAGTACAAGAAAAGAACTGAAACATATGCCAGCACATTTGCCGGATTGTTCCACAGCTATTTATCCATACAGAATACATACTAGTCAACATGGCGAGGCGACACACCGCACTCGTCGTGATTCAAAATTTTGAAATCCGCTGGAATTCCCTTTTTTTTAAGCAAGAAAACACGAAAATTGGTTGGAAACCTAGTTAAACAAATTTTCAACAGAATGAACATTTGTTGGTTTCTGTGGGAAGTTCGAAAATTTCTTAAATTTAAAAATTTCTTAGTTTCACTTTTCTGCACAATGGGTATTTAGTGCAACTTTTACGTGGAAAGTTTGAAAATTTCTTAAATTTGAAATTTGTGGCACGTCGTGCCTGCTGCAGTGGTTTTGATATGAAAATGAAAAACATGGAAATATGTGTGAAATATATTCGAAACTTTTGTGAATATTGTTGAATATTCTTGGGGAAATAATATTTTCGTGTTGTCGAATATTCTCAGGGAAAAATACCTGTTCAAAAAATGTCCAACAAATCTTGCGTGAAAAATATTTTAAACTTATAAAAATTGTTTAATATTTTATGGGGGGAGGGAATATTTGTTGGTAAAAAATCCAACAAATCTTGTTTGGAACCTATTTTGAAACTTATTAGAAATATTGACTATTTTTTTGGTGAGGGAGAATTATTCGGGGAAATAAAAAATTTCTGCATTTCTTGATATATGATTTGCATTATTGTAAATCGTAGTGTGAAAGATTTTAATTATGTGAATTTTTTGAAATCTATTTTGCAAAATATTTTTTTCCTGCATTTCTTGAGAAAGAATTATCGGGCAAAAGTTTTTTTCTGCATTTTGTGATATATGATTTGCATTATTGTAATTCGCAGATTTGGAGATTCTAATTATGTGAATTTGTGAAATCTGTTTTGAAATTTATTGAAAATGAATATATATTTTTTTGGGAGAAAGAATTATTTGGAAAAATAATATATTTTTTTGATACATGATTTTCATTAGTTTTGTTTGATAGAAGATTATTGTAAATCACTTTGTATTATTGTAAATCGTAGTGTGAAAGATTTTAATTATGTGAATTTTTTGGAATATATTTTGGAGAATATTTTTTTTCTGCATTTCTTGAGAAAGAATTATCGGGCAAAAGTTTTTTTCTGCATTTTGTGATATATGATTTGCATTATTGTAATTCACAGATTTGGAATTTTTGTGATATATGATTTGCATTATTGTAATTCACAGATTTGGAAATTCTAATTATGTGAATTTGTAAAATCTGTTTTGAAACTTATTGAAAATGAATTTTTTTTTTTTGGGAGAAAGAATTATTTGGGAAAATAATATTTTTGTTTTATAGAAGATTATTGTAAATCACAGTTTGAAAGATTTTAATTACGTTATTTTTTTGAAATGTATTTTGAAACTTATTAGGAACTTATTAAAAATATTGAGTATTTTTTGTGAGAAAGAATTATTGGGGAAATTACTTTTTTCCTGCATTTTGTGATATATGATTTGCATTATTGTAATTCACAGATTAGATGATTCTAATTTTGTGATTCTGTGAAATATATTTTCAAATTTATTTAAAAACATTTTTTTGGATTAAGTATTATTCTGGAAAATATTTTTTTAACTTTTTTTGATATATAATTTCCATTATTTTTGTTTCACAGATTAGAATTTTTTAATTCTATGTATTTCATTGTTTTCTGTAATTACGAAAATATATTAAAAAAATCCGAAAAGGAAGGAGTCTGACAGGCCGGCCCACTAGTAACTTAGCGCGGCATATGTCGCGCCTGTGTTGTTAGAAGAAGAAATAGTGCGGTGTAAAAAATTCGAATTTGCAAATGTCGGCATTCAAAAGTTGTTTAGATTAAAATTGTTAGAATCGGGAAGTTATTCACATTTGATTTTTTTTTACGTTTGTTGAATGTTCAGGTTTGGACGGCATTTAAAATTTTGGAATATTCGAATTTGAATTTTGATTATATGGCATAAGTAGTTTTTTTTGTAGTCATGCTGTTTTTTTTGTCATATTTGTGAATACCGCGGTGTAAAGAATTGAAATTTGGGAATGTGCACATTCAAAAGTTGTTTGGATTTTAGTATGTTGAAATTCAAGGAAGGTTTACATTTTTAAGTTGTTCACATTTCAAAAGTTGGTAAAATTGGGAAGTTAATCATATTTTAATTATGTTTATGTTTATTAAATGCTCAGGTTTGAAAGGCATTTGAAATTTTAAAATATTCGGATCAGGAATTAGGTCATACGTCATAAATAGCCAGCGTTTTTTTCTGTTCATGTTGATATATTTGTCATATTTGAATTCTGTCTGCGTTTATTAAGTGCTCATATTTGAAATGCATTCAAAATTTTAAAATATTATAATTTGGAATTTGATCATAGATGCTATAAATAGTTAACGTTTTTTTGGTGTGTATGTTGATATATTTGTTATATTTTTCCCGCCCGTGTGGTAAAATTCAAATTTGAAAACGGTGACGTTCGGAAATTGTTCAAATTTGGAAATTATTGAAATTCAAAGGAAGTTGCGTTTAAAAATTGTTCGGATTTCAAAAATAGTTCAAATTGGAAGTTATTTAGGTTCGAATTCTTTTTTGCGTCTACTGAATGTTCTGATTTGAAGGACATTTAAAATTTTGAAATATTCAAATTTAAAATTTTGATCGTATGGTACAAATAGTCGGCATTTATTTTTTGTGACCATTTTGCTATATTTTTCATATTTTCCCGGTGTGTAAATTCAAAGTTATTGATTTTGTAACATTTTTCATTTTCTTAAATTTGTGTAAAGAAGTGGGGCCCACCTGTCAGGAATTTTCCATTTTCTGGGAATTCCTGCGAAAAAAGAAAAAATGCTAACAGCTTGGGTCCATGCTGACGTCGCAATGACGTCATTCGTGGAGGGGTCTGCCACGGCGAGGACGGCGACGACCACGGCGACGCCGCGGCACGGCGAGCCAGGACGCGTGCCTGGGCGCGTCGGACACACTTGGACGGGGGGGGGGGGGGGGGGGCCGGAGCGGCGGCGCCGCTGGATTTTGGTCACCGGAGCGTCCGCGGCGGCGGAAGCGAGCTCACGGCCGCGGCGATTTCGGCGTGTCCCGGCCGTCCCAGCAGGCGGTTCGCGGCGAGGAGGGAGAGAAAGCGGCGACGGAGTCCTTCGTATGCCTCGATTTGAGCGGGGAGAGCCGTAGAGGCGACGGCGCGTCGGCGGCGGCGACGCCGGGGTCGCGCGGGAGAGAGAAGGAAAGGGAAAGGAGGTATGCGGATGCTTTTGCACGTAGGACCCTGGTGTTTTCGGAATTTGCGAATTAGCCCTTTGCGGGGGGTTTTTTGTTAATTTTTTGCGCTAAATTTCGTGGGGGGGAGGGTGACCGGCTGGTGACCGGGACACATGGCGAATGCTGGTTGGTAGAAATTCGGGTGAACAATGCCTCGGCTGGGGTGTGTTAGGCGAGTTGATCTCCGACGTCCGTTAGCCAGATCGGATGGTGCTGAGAATTGGGGTGACGTGGACAGTGCGGAGGGGGTGATTCTTGCAAGCTTTTATATATTGATCTATATGCAATTGCACGGCATGCCAGATCAAAATAAACATATTCAAACTGTTTTATTCTGGACAAATAAATGCTGCGATAAAAGTACATTTTCATATACAGATAGAGTATCGAAAAGTGTCAGCTCATTCATCAGATTATCCACACATTCAGTTACAACGTGTCTACTTGCAGAAAAAATATGCAACTGCATAACAAGCCAGATCAGAATAATAAAAATTAAAACATCTTGTTACTTAGCGAAAGAGCAATTGTGCAAGTACATGGACGTGCTAACAACGACCATTGTATCGCTCGCTTCCCTCCACTACTACCTGCACAAAAACATCTTAACCATAGATCGCCACACACACGACAATAGGAGTAGGTGAACTAGGTAGTGACCTGGAGTCACTTTGGAGGCACGTCCAGAGGGTGAGCCAAGCACACCACCGGCTGAAAAGGCCAAAGGACCACACAAGTTTTGAGCACATATATGCATCAAGTAGGATGGATGATGATGAGAAAACAATGGTTCGTTTACCTCCATTAGGGATGAACAGATCAGAGCCCTAGCCGTTTGAATGTGATCATGATGTGCTGCAGCAGGGAACATGGAATAAAGCGGGAAAAATATTATGTTGCATAGACCAGATGAAGAAGCAGCAGGAGGCACTATGCTCATGATTGCATCCATACTTTGGTTCCAAGTATATGTTTACTTCAAGACTACAGCGGCAGGCAGCGTGACTCTCCAACCAGAAATCTGTCATCAACTCTCATTGCACACCTAAATTTCCTCCCATGAAAAATCGAGTTAGAACGGTTACATCTCAACATCTGTTGAAGAAGAACTGGAGAAGATCAGCTACAGTCCTTTCAAAGCTACCATCAGGTAAGATGATAGTGTCACAACAAGAAGATGGCTTCATAACTTTTCGGTAAACATAGTACGCTTGCAACATAAGTTACTTCCAGTGTCTAACTTTTGATGGTGATCTGGCTTATCTGGACGAAACAAGAGGCATCCGGTAAAGAACTGAAGCTCTTTCTAAAGCTTTTGATCTATACGAAAGTGGAAACATGTACCCATATCGGGGTAGATATCTACACGCCAGCGAAAAAAGTACATTTTTTTTTTAAACGAGACAAAAGATTTGCCTTTTATATTGATATAGGAGAAGTAAACATGATACGGCCAAGGCCAAAAAGGAAAAAGTCATACATATCGGGGCCTACTAAACGAAAGAAAGTAGCCTCGTGAGGATCCAGATCAACCTACCCGTCTAATCTCTCAGAAGATATATCGTCATTTCTTCAAAACGCTACTGCGCGATCTGGCGGTCGGGAAGCTGATCAGGCGGGGACGTCCAGCGTCGTCGGTGGCGGGAAATCGCTTCCCCTGGGCCAGCAAGGCCAATCAAAGGTTCATCCGCTGCCGTCATGGACGGCAAGTTCAGCCTGAAACATTCTAAAAGAGCACGCAGGCAGAGCAAATCTACATCAGATTGTTAAACAAGCTACCCAAAGGAGCAAGGTTTATAGACTGTTACGTTAAGAAACAACAAGCATGTGGAGGGACTTGTCTTCTTTATTTGGTAGATCTAAAGTTCCAAGAACTCGACTCCCCAATCTAAAGAGTATAATCATGGGTGAGGACCGGGCGTCCTCAGAGCTCAGACATTTACGGCCGTAGATAGGGAGTTACGGGCGATCTCAGCCGTCCGTTCTGCCTGGTTTTTTTTTTTTGCTGTGCCCGGACCCACATGTCATCGACTGCGTGGCTGGAGAATCCGGTGCAGCTAAGGGCGCGGTGGCAGTGCCCGTTATTCCGACGGCGCCGCGCGGGGCAAATTCGTCATTTCGCATCCGGGGGTATATAAGCCGTGTCCAACGCACTGGAACCCTAGCCGCCGGCCTCCAATCGCCGCACGCGCTCTCCTCTCCAATCCCGCTCGCTGCGCTCCTCCCCAATCCCACTCGCTCCTTTTGCTCCCGCCCCTCCGCCTCCTCCTCGCCGTCCAGCCCGCCGCCGCCGCCGTCGAGGTCCAGACCCTAGCCAATCCTGCTCGCGTCTCCCTCCCTAATCCCCTCCCGTGCTTTTATCCTCCTCCTTCCTTCTCTACTACACGAGGCCATGGCGGCGGCAGCAAATCCGCGGCCAGGCTGAGAGAGTTGGCCGGGAGGCGGCGGCCGCGCGATGCAGGGCGCGGCGGGAGGCCGGGCGGGCGGCGGGCGGCTAGGGCGGCAGGCCGGGCGGCGGCGCGAGCAGGGCGGACGGGCGGAGGTGGGCGGCCAGGGCGGCGGCGGCCAGGCCAGGCAGGGTGGCGTCGAGCGGTAGGACACGGTGGTGCCCCTCATCCTCATGCTTCTACCCGTGCCCCTGCCTGCCTGCACATAAGGAGGAGGACGAGGACAAGGGGATCAACGCCGGCCTCCCCCCAGCTCCCGCTTGACTTCACGCCCAAATCACGGGACGACCTCGCCCAGCCCAGTCCGATCCCGACGCCCACCCAAAGGTACTCTCTTTTTCCCTGCTATTCTACTCTAGCCAATCCGGCTACAAATCACCTCGCCTACATCTCTCTCCTTGCTGCAACCAAATGCTCCAACTGTAGGTACGCACGAGATTGCAAGGTGTTCGATGGAATTGGGAAGCCATCTGTAGGCTGAATCCTTAATAATAAGTTTCTTGGATTGAATACTTATTATTAGGTTTGAACTGGTTAATTTAAATCAAGATGCGAAATTCAGAAGTGGTCAGAACCTGCAACCATGCACCTTCTAAAATTATTGGTCAACGTTTGTAATTGCAGTATGATCGCAACAGGCGTCACCTGCAATAGGAAAATAAATCAGTGTTAAAAGCTAATTTAACATGTCAATGGGATCAGTGGAGCCTTATTTTATACATAACATAATATTACTGTAGCCACCTAGATAGTTTAGCTTCCACTTGATACTCAGAAGTGGTCAGAACCTGCAACCATGCACCTTCTAAAATTATAAGTAATTGCAGTATGATCATAACATAATATTACTGTAACCACCTACATACTTTAGCTTCCACTTTATATTTTCCAGATGCTCACATTTATTTGTGTCGTGCAGATTAACTCTCGGTGTTATACCAAATCCTGCTATAAATTCATGTGAAAGGTTACAGTCAAATGCATACAAGTTTAGCGCAATTTCACACAGCTGATTTATTAGTTCATTCTGTTGCAACTTCACCATTTTTAGTGAGAGATTCATCTAACTTGGTTTGTTTGTTTCAGTCCCTCATACATAAAAGAAGCTGGATAGCTTATTTATCTAAACTAATTACTGTGAAGAAGTGAAGACGTCAAGAGCATCCAGTTCCCATTCCGAAAGGCATGAAGAGCTTCTGGTTCTCATTCTGGAAGCTAAATAAAATGTGATGTCTACAGCAAAATCTTCAGATTTTAGAGCAGCCTACACACCCTTCATACATACAGCAGTAGCTACAATAATTCATAGCATCAATTTTCCAAGGTACAACAGCCCCAAAAATATCCTAAGCTACATGGTTTGTTAAGGCATGTGTAATTATCATTGAATTTTCGATAAGAATAGTACCATGCATTCTGGTAATGAAAATGCCTCTATGGAGAGAATGGACAAGTTGGTTGTGATATACCATTTTCCAGAACCTTAATTCCTGCTATGCCAGGACATGTATTTTAAACAACGCAACTGCGGTTCCCAAATTGGATTATATTTAATGTCAACATATTCAAGTATGACCTTCTGTTCTGAATGAAACTATGATATATGGAAGTCAGTTTAGGCGCACACATTTTAATTGTCGGGTATTCATGATTGTTACTTTCTTTTGTGTGCTCCAGTTTATGGAGGTCCCTAAATGCCTCGATGTTCTACTTTTTCAAGGGTATAGCAAGACAGGAATGGTTACATATATAGGATAGCGCCCTTGGTTACATATATGGATAGCGCCCTTCACGGTTATGGATATTCCTGCATGTATATACCCAAAATAATTATCTATTAGCCAGTCAGTTGGCTAGGTAAACCTCTAAATCTCTAACATTAAGTTCTCGGTGAATATTAATATATTTTTTTGGTTCACGCTTGACGCATTCTACCAATATATATTACCTTGGTTCCAGTTTTTTTATCATAACCATTCCTACTGGCAGGTTGCTCCTGCCGTAATAAATGAACCGAAATAATTCAGATATACTTTGTCAAAGCTTGCTTTGTCCGTAATTATCTATATCCACATGCGGTACTTCACATCCAGTAGATGTATTTTCATTTCCCTCTCTTGGCAGTGCCATGACACATTGTTTGTCGGAAGTTGTTCCTGCTGGTTAAGAAAGTACCATTCAAGTATTGTCTTCGTGCTTGTAATATAATTAGTTAAATGCACCCTTTCGATCTCTCCTACTTTCTGTAGCATGCTTCTCCTTATTATTTGAGTTGGCTTTTTAAAAAGATGGTTAGTATTATTGACGGCTTTAATTTAAACCAAGCTTGCTAGAACTATGAAGCAGGAATGGCTATTTGGAATCTCCTCTTTGAGTTTTCTTCTTATGTGTAATTTAGGCTGCTTCAATAGTGTCACACGCGTAGGTCTTACCGGTCCATACCTTTTACTCCCTCCGTTCCAAAATTATGTCTCCATTTGTCCAAAAGTGGATGTATCTAGACATGGTACGTGTATAGATACATCCATTTTTTAACAATGGATGACATATATTTTGGAACGGAGGGAGTATTTTGTATGCTCACCATTTTGTTTCACACATTTTAGATATTGAATTTATGCATATATTTACAACCTGGTGTCCTACACATTGTTTATCCAGATTTCCACTAAGATGCCTATCCAGTAAGTGCTGCTGCTTCGACATGATTAGCGATACTTAATTAATGATGTTTAGCATTTAACTTTTTGCAATGTTGGAAATGGTTTTATGAATGCTGCAAGCAGGAGCATGATAAGGATGTGGGAAACATTATTATGTCTAACTTCTGTTTTTTGCAATCTTCAGTAACAAGTGCCAGATGAGGGCTGCTTTTGCCATCAATCCGAGGAGGAATAAATAGCCATCGGATTAAGGTATTGTGGTCCTGAAGCTGAAAAGGGGCAAGTGGATAGTTATCCAGACAGTCAAATTGTAGATACTGAGCCGGTGGATATCGATTCAGGAAATAGCGTATAAAGAATACATATGATCAATAATGATGTGTACCAAACGATGCTGAAAATGAAATTGCACCTTATTGGACGCTGAAATATTTCTATTTTGATGTTATGCTTCACAGGCTCATTGTAGTCTCCATCCAGTCTGAAGATTCAAAATACCATAAATGGTAATTTTCTTTTTAGTGTTCCTGGTGTTGAGTTATTAGTTTGGTTAGCAAGAAAGGATCAATCACAGTTTGAATCTGGAGCATTCACTTGATATTCTGAAGCTGGAGCTTTTCACCCGTCAGCCTTCTCCACCATGTTGTCGAGAAAATTCCAAGCTTATTGTTGGATTCTATAGGGAAATGCTATTGCATATATTTTGTTTCATCGTGAGATTAGTGGATGTTCTTTTATATGATCCAAACAATTTTTAAGAGGATGCATGAGAAAGAGAGGTGCATGAACCATCTATTTTTTTTGTTGACCTTTGATGGAAAACTGAATTCTTTTTGCTTACAGTTTATTGGGAGAGTTTCCTTAGCCTATGATGTGATGTGATGTTGTTGGAAATTAATGTCTATAACAAGGATAACATATTAAGCTCGAAATTAATCCTTTATATACTAT